>CM035843.1:353134649-353734649 GCA_020510985.1 Pholidichthys leucotaenia
CATGCAGTTTAATTCGGTCAGTCTCTGGAGCGCCGGAATGAAGTGCCTGCTCCGCAGTCTTTTTGTGATCACTTCAAAGTGGGTCAGAAAGAAATACTGTGACTCCACCGGGTAATCATGGTGGATTTGATCCGAGTGGTTGATCCGACAACCGTGGCATATTTCTTCTCCATATTTGCCGATGATAACATTCAGAAATTTTATCAACCCAAATTTTACTATATCCAGAAACACGGGAGGTAGATGATCCGCCATGTGTATTAGGTCACCTTCCTCAAAAACCACGTAAAGGCCTGTAGAGGGAGAACCATGTGGAGGGTCAGCGGCATATTCTTCAACATCCATAGAACGGATCCGCTCCATTGCAGAAGGGAGGGTGGGTGAGGATGATTGAGGAGGACCCTCGGTATCCAGGGAGTGTGTTTGTGAAGGTGTGCGGTCATCCTTGCTCGATATTTTCAGAGACGATAATTCTTTCCAAGGGCCTGGTTCAAAACACCCCTTGGAGAGTCACACATGGGTTTGCCTCCATTTTGGTTTGGGGTTAGATGGATGGTCGGCGGTCTTCTTTTAAAATCATTAGGAGGGGCGGGATTAGGTGCGGGAGGTCGTGGGAGTGGCGTCATCTGGAAAAGCTAGGGTTTTTTTTCCACCATGACCATATCTCTTGCGGTATGGCTGGAAATGAAAAGGGCCTTGAGCTTTTCACCTTTCTCGTCAACCATTTTGACCCACACCATTGTAGGTAAGCGTAACGCTTTCTGGAACACACCGCATTCGGAAGTGAAATACTGCAAAATCACATTTCGCAGTACGCTCCAGTCCACAGCCGAAAGTGTGACTTTTCTGGAGAGCGGGTCAAAAGTTTCTCCTTCATCCAACTGGTAAAAACACAGTTTGCTACTTGTGTAGTTGAAAACGTAGCCCCATCTACCTCCGGCTTCTAACTGCCATTCCTCCTGAAGACTCCCGGTCGCAGGAGTCTTGATGCTCCAAAGATACAACAGTCTCCTTTTCGGCGCTAATACCGGAGTGCTCTGTAGCAAGGTGAAGACAGGTGTCTCGCTGATCAGATGAAGATCGCTCATCCTCTTAGTCATGATGGTTTTTTTTTTTCCTGTCTTTTTCCCAAAGTTTGCTTCATTTTTCCAATTTCGGGCTACTTATTTATACAATTTTCACATGCTATTGTACACCCTTGTAGTTTCATTGGTCGATGGTAGGGGCCCGCCTGTAGACCATTATAGGGGGAGGACTCTCCCTCTCCGTTCATTGGATAGAACCACCCCGCGTTTGTTGAGTAGATGGATGGGTTCTTATACCGCATATTTCTAATGTAGATGGTAAAATGGCACGATCTATTGCGTCAACTGCCTTTTTAAAAGTTTTTTAAAAGTCCGACTTAGAAACTCGGAAGAGAAGGTAAAAGCCATTGCCTTATTTTTTTTAAAGATAATGTTTTTTTTAATTAGAATTTGCCGCAGTAAATACATTTGCAAATGATAAAGTTTTTGAAATAAATTGAATAAAATCATTTACCCGTTGGTAAATCGTGTATGATGTTTTACCATCCGGATGCCCTTTCTTATATTTTTTATGTATTATGAAACCAAACCGAGAACCGTGAATATTTGTCTGTCAAGTCCGCCAAGAGGAAAAGAAAAATCACTTGTCTGCAACAAATCTGTTATCCAAAAACGGGTTAGTGAAATATTTTAGTGTTACTACAACAAAAAAAAGTTGTGAGGAAAAGGAATAAACTAAATAAAAAGTTAGTCATTGAGTAAGATTCTGGGGTACTTGTGTTTTTTCACATTACACATTACACGTTTATCAGGTTGAAGTAACTTTGTTTAATCAGACTTTGTTTGGTTTATCTTCATGTAGCATTTAAAAAACAGAGTTTTTTTCAACAAAGCAAAAAATGTGTATGACACAGCATGGACGGCGTTATGCTAAATTCATCAAACATGAACACAAATATACCAGAGAGTGTTTAGTTTGTAACACCTAGAAAATGTCATGAACTTCCTGTGTGCTCTTCCACAGCACACAGAGGAGGGGGAAAGAATGAGGATTTAAGCGCTGGGTTTACACCACACACACATTTATTGAACACACAAACTGACAGACAGTTCCAATGCATAACATTTGCACTCAGAGTTACAAAGGAGTTCTCCAGGACGCTCAACACACAGCAATGACTCACAGACCTGGAGCTGTCCGAGAACGTCCAAGTAATGGTCTGAGGAAACACAATCCTTTATTGACCTTGACTTCAAGCGACAATAGACGACCGCATGAAGCGCAACGACCCAGCAATGCGTGACTGGCAAAAGGCTCCTTAAGTACACGCATTGCTGGGGATGGCAAATTGGTCGCACCTGGGTGAGGAGTGGGGAGATGGCAAATGGGAGAGGGAACAGCTGACAGTAATAGAGAGGAGGCGTGGTCGGACCAGCAGACAGACAGTGCTCACACCAGCGTGAGCCAAAGGGGCTGCCTCACCACTGCTGGACAGAAAGCAGTGGCTATGGGTACAGCAAAGCACACAGAAATACATATTAACATACATACAAAGTGGCACCAAACCCACAGAGAGGCCAGGACCGAGCTGGGGAAACCAAGCCGGCTCGGCTCCTGACAGGACCCCCCCTTTAAGGGGTGGATTCCCAGACACCTGAAGTAACATCCCAGACCCCACCCCCCCAAACAGGAACAAGCAACACCAACCTGGGTGGGATGGGAGGTAGGGGGAACAGGAAAAGTGGGAACACAACACCCGGCCCAGGGACCACAATTAACCCCCCCGCCCCCAAGTCCACAGGCGTTGGGGCTCAGGAGGTTGCCAAGAGTCCCAGGCCCAGCAGAAGGTCAGGTGGATGGAATCCGGCGGCCTGCCTGAAAACATCGGCCACCAGACCCGGGGAGTTGATCCTTCCAGTGGCCTGCCCCCCCTGCCCCCCGGAAAGCCACCAAGACCGGAGAGAAGCGAAGAGGTCCAAGATGGCAGCCGGCGGAGGAGTGTAGGCCCCGGCGTCCTCAAGCTGGCCAGCTGTGGCCCCAACGACCTTGACCCAGGAGGGAGTGACACCCGTGGCGGTCCCGAACAGGGGCCTCATAGTACTCGCAGCGGAACCCGACTCAACCAGGGCTGCACCCGTGGTGGACCCGGATCGGGCCAACGCTGCACCCGCGGTGGACCCTGACCAGGCCAACGCTGCACCCCCGGTGACCTCAGGCTGAGGTTCTGCAGCACCTGCGATGACCTCTGGCTGAGTTTCTGCAGCACCCACGGTGGACCCTGATTGGGCCAAAGTTGCACCCTTGGTGGATCCCGCGCTGGAGTGTGGCATCCATGATGGGTCTGAGCAGGAGCGCAGCACCCATGTTGGGCTAATCCTGGGGCACAGCCCCCACGAGGGTCCAAATCCAGCCCGTTGCACCCACGGTGGCACAGCCTGTGGAGGGGACCACAAGACGACCTCAGACATTAGGGGAGCTGGACCCGCGACGTCGTCAGGCAGTGAGACCGGTTCCGCAAGGACCCCTGGACATGGTTGTTCCTCTCCAGTGACCCTAGAAGATGGCTCAGGAGTGGAAGAAGAAACAGGGTTGGTAAAGTCGCCAGCAGCAGCGGAGCCCTGCAAAGGAAGTTCACACGCAACTGTGCGCTGCGCCTGACTCTCGTCACCTAGAGCTAGACAAGATCTCTCTAATACTGCTATCAGAAAAACAAGAGAGAAAACTTGCCTGAGCTCGAGCTCCACCGCTGTCCAGGACTCTGTTGATCCTGACGATGAACATTCGGGCCTGACCTCAAGGAGGTCCAGCTCAGGCTCCCAGTCCGCTGCGGACGCCTCCGCAGCTGCTGAGATGGTGTTAGCAGTCCCTTCGTTCCCCTGCAGTGGCTCCAACGCAGGGGACTCCACCAGCGTGGCCACAGGGAAACACCTCTGTGCTGGCTCTGGAGCAGGATCCTCCAAAGCCACCGGCTCCTCCACCGTCTGATGGCTCTGGTCCAGGACCAACAGGCACTCAGGAGAATATGGAGGAGACACAGAGGGGGTAGGAAAAGAGTTACAAACTGCAGCTGGAGGGAGGAGCCCAGCAGACTGCTGTAACTGGGTCAGTCCCCTGGGAGACAGACAAGGTTTATTATTATCAAAATAAGTTGAATGAAAAAACACTTGCCTGTCATCCCGGTCCTCGATGTCAACTGCTGCAGTTGACAGGCTGTCATCCCTCTCTGTGTTCACGGTGATATGGCCCTCTTCAACGGGTGGAGGAGGAGCCGTCTCCCTGGCAACGGAGGTGGGCGTTCCCGAGGCAACCCTGTCTAGCCTCGCAGCAGCTGGGAGGATGATGGCAGTTGACGATGAGGGGGGCTTCCCCTGGTGTTTCCATGCGGAGCGATGCTGTCTCTTGTTCTCTGGTGCAGACCGTGCTGGAGTGAGAGGATGGTCGGGCGAAGCGTCACAGAGGATGACGGTTTGCAGATTACCGGACCTCCGTCTCAACGCCATGGGGAACGCCAGACCAGGGAAAGAACGCTGGAGCGCGCAGACTGTGGAGAGCAGGTCAGCGAACTGTGGGTAGTTCCATAACCCGGAATGTACCTCCAAGATCCCTACTGCTCCCTCCAGGTTCTCCAGTGTCTTCTTCGGCCCCCGGGAGGCGAGGGCTTCGTTCACGAAGCCCCAGATGAACTCAGCGGCCCATCCCTCCTCCACCGTGGGAAACTCCGCTGCTGTTCCTTTTCCTCAGTGAGACCGGGGCATGACGCTCTCCAGAAACAGGTTAGTCCAGAAAAACAATTCACAAAGAAAAAGTGATGTGTGGGTGTAACCCGCTAAATCCTTTTTATGGGTTGGGTCATTCTGTCATGAACTGCCTGTGTGCTCTTCCACAGCGCACGAAGGAGGGGGAAAGAATGAGGATTTAAGCGCTGGGTTTACACCACACACACATTTATTGAACACACAAACTGACAAACAGTTCCATTGCATAACATTTGCACTCAGAGTTACAAAGGAGTCCTCCAGGACGCTCAACATTGTGGGTGAGGACCACCGGGAAAACACGCACAGCAATTACTCACAAACCTGGAGCTGTTCGAGAACATCCAAGTAATGCTCTGAGGAAACACAATCCTTTATTGACCTTGACTTCAAGCGACAATAGACGACCGCATGAAGTGCAACGGCCCAGCAATGCGTGACTGGCAAAAGGCTCCTTAAGTACACGCATTGCTGGGGATGGTAAATTGGTCGCACCTGGGCGAGGAGTGGGGAGATGGAAAATGGGAGAGGGAACAGCTGACAGTAATAGAGAAGGGGCATGGTCGGACCGGCAGACAGTTAGACAGTGCTCACACCAGCGTGAGCCAAAGGGGCTACCTCACCGCTGCCGGACAGAAAGCAGTGGCTATGGGTACGGCAAAGCACACAGAAATACATATTAACATACATACAAAGTGGCACCGAACCCACAGAGAGGCCAGGATCGAGCCGGGGGAAACCAAGCCAGCTCGGCTCCTGACAACAAAAACCTGCAACCACAATAAAAACAGGGTAATGTTGACCCTTTACAAACTTGTATCAGGTGTTTAATAAACAAATGTCTAGTACAAGCGGAGTAAGTTGTTACAAAAAAATAAGGGAGTTAAAAATTCTTTCTTCAAACATGTAAATGTACTTCACACATGCACTTGTGTGATTTTAAAAAAGAGGTCTCTAAAATGGTGTTATGCAAAGAAACAAGTATACAACTGATGGAGATACTACTGCCTTTCAATGAAAAATGTTTAACCACTTGCGCTCCGTTGTTCTGCGGGCGGGCAAGTCTCTGCGTCCTATGACGCACGAGGGCGCGCGAGAGCGCGCTCGTGCGCCCTCGTGCGCATGACGCATGATAAGGATATTGATGGTGATGGTGTAGGTGGTGTGCCCTCCAAGCGCCACTGAAAAAAAAATCTGCAAACACAGCCGCGAACAGATTAGTTCATCTGATTGACCTCTCATTCGACTAATAAGAGCCTTGAATTGGGTTTCTGAAACCTTGAGGAGCCAATGAATGAAAATCTAGGAAGGAGGACCCGCCTACTGTGAACACAGGAGCCAATTGAAGCACAGAAATTCAGGCTGGGTGAACTAACTAACTAACTAACTAACCTGCACTTATATAGCGCTTTTCTAGTCACAAAGAAGCGATATTTACTGCTGCAGAAGGACTCTGTACGAATCTACTACAGACCCAGGCTCACCCAGCAGCATGGAGAACACCCACAAGTGGGACCTGCACTCATTCCAGCAGAATAGACGGAGGCCGACGACAAAAGTCGTAAATCTTTCGCCAAAACGGCAATAATGGAATTATGTTGATCGGGATCCACGAGCGGAGCAGCGTCGCGTTCGTCTGACGCGTGGGAAGAGCTGTTCGCCACGACTCTGCTGCTTTGAAGAGGTAAGGTGTTATAAGCTAAATTATTATTTATCCCTGAAAACTGTAATCCAAAAATGACTTTTGACCGATCGGTAAATTACAACTGTACTGCGCACGAAGTGCGTGCGCCGCGATAAATGGTTCATTTGCCGTGTTCGGACCGTAAACGCCCCCCCCCCCCGCTGCAAAAGAGGAGCGGGGGGGGGCACGGTCCGAACGCTCCCCAGTCCGCGGGAGGAAGCATATCAGTCTATTCCATCATGTAGCGATGGCCCTCTTCTGTAGCGAGGGGGGGTGCCGTTCATGGTCCGTTCACGGTCCCGCCCCCACACACACACACAGTAGCAAGGGGGGGGGGGAGCCGCTGTGAAAACATGCAAGAAAAAAAAAAAAGAGTGTATTCCGTCATGTAGCGAGGGCCGAATTTGGTCCTTGGCAGCGGGGGGGCGGAAACGACCCCCCGCCCACACACACACACACACAGACACAGCCCTGAGTGTGACCTTTTATTAGAGCCTAAAATGAAGATTCTACATTGAATTATTCAAAAGTTACAGATATTTTTCCAAACTGTGCCATTTGGCACAATTTGGCACAGTTCCAAAACGCCTGGGAACAGCCTGAGAACAAAGCTGTGTAAAATATTCATTTTTTGTGGTATTGTTACCAAATTTGGATCTCAGCTGGATAACACTTGGTTCTACATTTCTGTTGCATTTTCCAGCCGGATCGGACAGCTGTGTGTTATTTACAAGCATTTGTATCCAAAAAAACACTGTGTCCAATTTTTTTTTCTTCAAGTTCAGTATGTTTAGATGACTGTAACTCAGTGGCCGGAGCACGTAGAGAGATTATGTTTTTTTTGCCAAAAAATTCAAAGTGTTTTCTTTTAAATGAGACCAACCCCATGAAGATGCTGCAAAGGGTTGAATAACAGCTTTCGAATTACTTTGGGCACGTTATTTTTGGGCATTTTTAGGAAAATTGCCCGGAGTGCAAGTGGTTAAGGGAAGGTAATGCAAATTAGTTTATCCTTAAATGCTTCTATACAACTTGATAAAATGTTTTTTGTAATTCTTCCAAACAAATACTTGTTTCACTGTTTCTTTTTTGAAACTAGTGAATGCATTTTTAACCACATTAATCATAGTGAAGCAACTTTGTGTGAATATACTAGTTTTGAAATCAGAGTTTGTGTCAACACTGTGTAACATGTCATTTGTTATTACAAAAGATAAAAACTATTCTTATTCAAAGAAGTAAGTACACTGTTATTTCAAATTAACTTTTTCAGAATCTGGTAACCCTAATGCCGGTAATGCAGTATGGTACAAAGTGTTTAACGCCTTCAAGAACCAGCCAAAGATCCGAGGTAATTCTTTTTATAAGTCCATAGTAACTGAAACCAGCTGCTGCATGTTAGCTTTAGTTCTTTATTGTATGTCTCTGTGTGCTGAATGTGGTAGACATAGCCCACTAAACTTTTCTCCCAAAAAGCAAAGCAGGAAGGCATAAACACTGATGCTCTCATGTCTGGTGGTGGTGGTGGGGGTGGGTGGGTGGGGGGGGGGGGGTCAGCCAGAGGAATGTTAAATTTGCTACTGCAAAATAAGCCACACTTTTAAATGATAAAGTTTTTAAAACAAAGTAAATCTTTGATTGTTAGTGCTATTAAAAGTATTAGGGATAAACGTTACCTCAGATTTCTCTGAATGAATGGTGCAGCCCTGTGACAGTCTGGGCCAGTGTGGGTGCGTGCTTTCGTGTTAAGATCAAATAGGCCTGTTTGCTCAGGTCAGTGTTTGTTTGTGTGTGTGTTTGGGGGGGGGGGGTAATCCCCCCCATACAAACGATGGTCACAGGAGCAGACCCTGTTAAAAAAGGTTTGGAGTGTGGTCTCCTTATTGACAACTGCATTTGCTACAGATACACGAAAAAAAGCACATGAAAAAACAAGTAGCCAATTGAAGCTGAGAGCACACAGACTGTAAAGTCTAAAGACTGTTTTAATATTCTCTGGAAAAATAAAATATAACTATTTTAATGCGGCTGTTAAGTTTGAAGTCTTTGAAAGCAAATCTCATGACATTTGAGTTGCTGGCAGAGAAAAAAGTTTGCAACTTCAGAAGCCGAAAATACAAACTTTTTTGGCATTTTTTGGCATTTTTCTCGTTGGAAGACTACAGTCCTAAATCAGATTTGCCTCAACAAAAGGAATGCACTATATGAATAGAATGAATGGGGTTACAGCCCGCTGAGTGAAAAACAAGATGTCACTAAAAGCCAAAGTTTCCAAATCTTCCACACAGTACATTTAGTCTTCAGCATCATTTCAAGTACACAATGACAATAGCCACAGTAGTAGCATTTGGTGGAAAATTGGCCTTTATTTTCTTTTGATATTTTTCTTTTACGTGCAACACTGATACAAACAATAGTTTCCCCCTGCAGGACGGCAAACATTGAAACATCCATTGTAAATGAAGTTCTGTTTTGTCTTATCTAAAAACAAATTTAACAAGAGGTTCCTCTTTTCAAGCCTCTGCAATGGTGGCAAAAAAAATGATGACATCTTTCCCCTGGCAAATTTTGACGTAAAGCAGCAGACAGTTTGACATAAGCTGGACAGAACAATAGGGAGGGGAGTTTGAATGTTGAAAAACTGTAGACTGATTTAATTTTTTTTTTTTCAATTACCCACCCTGTACAAAAGCTCAAGTCATATGGGATGGTAAAAAGAATATACAGATGCACAGACCACCAAAAACCCTCTCCAAATTCTGGTTTAAAGTTGTCATGAGTGGTTGAAAAAAAAATAATTTAACTGTTGGTAAATATTACGTACAAGTTGTGGGGTGTTTTACATAATTTTTTCAGACAATCCTTAGAAGGCTGTTGTGTGGTCATTTTAATAATGTAAACCCTTTCTTCTTCCTTCATGTGGGGCAGATATGTCCTGTGTGAAAGCCTCTAGTCTCTCTTTCAGCTGCTGGGCATAGTTAAGTTGCTCATATTCACTCTTAATGTTGTGCAGACCCTTTTCAAACAGGGACAACATCTCTGAAAGCTGGTTGTCAGCGTGTACATTGTACACTGTGCAGCAGTGCTGTTGCAACAGTCCAATAATATATTCATTCTCAATTTGTTCATGCATCTTGAACTCTTTTGTGTGTTTGTAGACAGAGCTCAAATGTTTGTTTTCACAGTGGCACATGCTTAGGAAAGCTCAGCAAACATCCTAGTCACTTAGAAGAGATATTACTCTCTGTTTTGAATAAGAGAATGGTCTTTTCTTATTTAAGTATTTAGTTGATTGAAAATTTGCTCCAAAATAGTTGCTCAGGTCCCTGGGTCAATGTGTGTGCATGCTTTTGTACACAGAGCACAGATCCATGTTTTTGCAAAATGTGGTCTCCCCATTGAACATCTGTTTTAGCCAACAGAATGGTGGCTTGATGTCTGCCACGGGGGGCCATGCTTTTAAAAATGTTTTAGAGGTGCTCTGAAACCTTACACTGCCAAAGAAAATGTTAAAACCAACTTGAAACTACCGTGTGCGCACTTTTGTACACAAAGCACATCTGTTTTAGTTAAGGGAATGGTATTGGCTATGTTTTTAAATCGCTTTACAGACACTGATGTGTGTGTTTTTTGCAAATTGAAACCGCTACAAAGCTGGTCATCATGAACCCATCCTAACCCTATCCCACATATGGTCAACAGATTACAAACACAATCTGTCAGTTTGACGAGAAGTTTCGGATCAAAGGTCATGTTTTCAAAACGCTTTTGATTGACAGCCTAATTAGGTGGGGTCATGGGGGCGGGGTCAGAGTCAGGTCAGGGGGTGTGGCACCTGTCAAAATGAGAAAGGGTGTGTGTAGAAGTAGCACCTTTCCTCTCTATTGGGTGTTGTTAAAATGAAAGTTGATGTAACACAGTGATAAACATGCCCCTGTCCCAGCTTTTTTGAAATGTTTTTCAGGAATCCAATTTAAAATGAGTGAATATTTGAAAAAAAAAAAAGTTTGAACATTTATCTTAAACATATCTTGTCTTTGTTGTGTATTCAATTGAATATAGGTTGAAAAGGATTTGCAAATCATTTTATTCTGTTTTTTATTTATTTTACAAAAGGTCCGAACTTCATTGCAATTGAGGTTTGTACTCAAGCGAGATTAAGGGTTGACTATGAAGGAATCTCATTTGTTTATTGTCAAGTATCAGTGGGCAGATGGACCTACAGAAAAAATGAATATAAATGATTTTTCCTTGTCTCAGCCTCCATTTTTCATGCACCCAGCTCATCTCTCTCCCTCTCTCTCTTCTCTGCCTTTCTCTGTCCTCCCCAGCCACCCTCTATGGGTTGTTATTATACTAAACCTGTCACTGTTCAGGGATCCTTCAATCATTCTCGTGGGGCTTAAAATCAGCTTCCCAGTGTGACATAAACTCTTTCTATGACATTTAAAACACTATCCTGCCAAACACACATGCATGCACATACCACCAGTGCCACCCCCCAATCCCCCAACGCACACACAGTTGCCTCTCCTTTCCTGTCCTAACTTAAAATGAAGAGATCAATGGAGGAAATCAGCGAGGAACCTAAGGGGATCATTTCTTTGTGTTCCTGAAGAAAGAGAAAAAGAAGACGGGGGATCTCCGGTGGGAGTCAGCGTGCACCGGAGGGTGACTGATGATGCATGCAGGAGAAGATAAAAAAGTGTTTTAGATGTCATTGTGAGTGATAATGCTTTGGATTCATAATTGCTGGAGAATAAAAGAGTGAAAGCTCCCTACTTTTTCACACAGCTTCCTATTAGAATGAAATCAGAGACTTGAAAGAGTGAGAGGGGTTGAGGGTGGCGCACTGAGAGTCTTGGTGAAAATGGTTAAAAGAATCTGTTGCACACACTTCTACCCCCTTGTCACTTATTCTTGGACTTGGCTGTGTTTTACACACCATACTGACAGAAGTGTCTCAAACTGAACATTTGCAGCACTTTGAAGCTGGACCTTGTACCCACAGGGATTAAGGTTGGATCTCACTGCGCTGCGACAGCTCGCAACTAGTTGGAGATTTAACAAAAAAAAAGCTTGTGACAAATGCATGAATTAGCTATAATTTTCACTTGGAATCACATCGAATTGGTACAGCTGTGTATGTTGCACAAACTCCAGGTGAATTTTGGGCCAAAATTCCCTGGGAGTTTGTATACGTGCCATTCGTGCAATATGCATATGTCAAAATTGTGCATTTTTTTTGTGATTTTACAACTGTCCCACGATGACCACGCAAATCAAATGCAACACTTGCACAATACTTATCTGTGACAATTGCAATATCGGGGCCATATCTCCCCAATCCAGCAATCATTTTATCATCAGATGTCAAGTGAGGCTGATGACAGAGAAACAGTGCAGAGACTGCTGGATGAAGAGACTGCCTCTGATTCCTCTGCATCAGCCAGGGACCGACTTCACTTCCTCTGTAGGGGCACGTGGAATAGGGACAGCAGCCCCCCTAACCCTACCCTTGCCTTTCTTTCCCTTAATAATAATAATAATAATAATAATAATAATAAGTTTATTTAAAGAGCACTTTTCACAGACAAAGTCACAAAGTGCTTAACATGATAAGAGACAAAGAGCAAATGAAAATACAGGCACATAAGGCAGTAAAAGACTAAGTAAATGATGAAAAACACATAAAAATACAATCAACACATAGTTAACCCCTTGCACTCCGGTCAATTTCCCTAAAAACGCCAAAAAATAACGTGCCCAAAGTAAATCAAAAGCTGTTCTTCAACCCTTTGCAGCATCTTCATGGGGTTGGTCTCATTTAAAAGAGAACACTTTGAATTTTTTGGCAAAACAGTCATAATGTTTCTAAGTGCTCCGGACACTGAGTAACAGTCATCTAAACATACTGAACTTGAAGAAAATAAATTTGGCCTGGGTGTTTTTTTGGATACAAATGCTTGCAAATAACACACAGCTTCAGATCCGGGCTGGAAAATGCAACAGAAATGTAGAACCAAGTGTTATCCAGCTGAGGTCAAAATTTTGTAACAATACCACAAGAAATGAATATATTACACAGCTTTTTTCTCAGGTAGTTCCCAGGCGTTTTTGAACTGTGCCAAATGGCACAGTTTGGAAAAACGTCTGTAACTTTTGAATGATTCAATACAGAAGCTTCATCTTGGGCTCTAATGAAAGGTGACACTCAGGGCTGTGTGTGTGTGTGTGTGGGGGGGTGTTTATTCATTCATGAATGAATAAACACCCCCCCTCGCTACAGAGGACGGACATCGGCCATCGCTACATGACGGAATAGTCATGTGGCGATGTGGCGACCGCGGCGCACTCACCGTGGCTTCCCCCCCCCCACTACAGAAGAGTAGCGGGGGGGGGGTGTTCACGGTCCGGACGCAGCGCACGAACTGTGTACCGCGGCGCATGGACTTCGGACTTCGTGTGCCGCACAGTTGTAATTTACCGATCGGTCAAAAGTCATTTTTGATTACAATTTTCAGGGATAAAGAATAATTTAGCTTATAACACTTACCTCTTCACAGCAGCAGTGTCCTGGCGAACTTCTCTTCCTCATTGTCAGACGAACGCGATGCTGGTCCGCTTGTTACGGACTCGTGGTTCTGGTCTCGCGACCCGGTCAAAACATAATTCCATTATTGCGGTTTTGCGCTTCCATGATTGCGGTTTTGGCGAATGATTTACGACCTTCGTCATCGGCCTCCGTCGGTCTATGATGACCATGGAAGAGAATCCTAAACGTCTATTCTGCTGGAATAAAAAAAAAAAAAAAAAGCACCACCTGTGGCTGAACAGGTCGATGCGCGAATGGCAGTCCCTGTCACACAGGTCACACTTGTGGGTGGTCTCCGTGCTGCTGGGTCTGTGACGGTTCTTCCTGCGGGTCCTTTTTTCATCTGCAGCAGTCAGTCTCTCTTCACCCAGCCTTACACAAAACAGCTTTCGAACTTCTGTGCTTCAATTGGCTCGCTGCATTCACAGCATTGGTAGGCGGGTCCTTCTTGCTAGGTTTTCAGTCATTGGTTCTTCAAGGTTTCAGAAACCCAATTCAAGGCTCTTATTAGTCGAATGAGAGGTCAGTCATATCTGATCTGGTCGCGGCTGTGTCTGTAGTGGAAGAACGGAAATGCAACTTTTTTTTTCAGTGCGCTCTCGGCGCAGCGCCCTCGTGCGTCCTAGAGCGCACGAGAGCGCCCTTGTGTCCTCTAGGATGCAGAGACGTGCCCGTCCGCGGTACACAGGAGTGCAACAGGTTAATAAAAAGCCAAGATAAAAAGGTGGGTCTTTAACTGCTTCTTAAAAACATCAATGGAAGGTGGAGATCTAACTTCAGATGGTAAAGAGTTCCAAAGTCTGGAAGCAACAGCGGCAAACGCTCTATCGCCTTTGGCTCTGAGCCTAGTACTAAGAACTGCCAGTAGGTTCTTATTAGAAGACCTGAGAGACCTGCTGGGGTGGTATAGGTGGAGCAGATTACTGATAAAAGAAGGTGCCTCACCATGAATAGCTTTGTAAGTAAGAACAAGAACTTTAAAATTAACTCTATAATTTACAGGAAGCCAATGCAAGGAGGCCAAAATGGGAGTCATATGACAGAACCTACTGGGCCTAGTCAGTAGTCTTGCAGCAGAGTTCTGGACTAACTGTAAGCGGTGTAGAGGATTTACTGAGGCATGTGAAAAGAGCATTACAGTAGTCCAAACGTGAGGAAACAAAGGAATGAATAATAGTTTCTAACTGACTATAGGAAACCAGTGACCTAACTTTGGAGATATTCCTGAGGTGGAAAAAGCAATTTTGGGTCAGAGATATGACATGCTGATCAAAACTCATCGACTGGTCAAAAATGACACCAAGACTTTTTAGATTAGACTGTACATTAAAGCTTAATTCCCTTGGGCGACATGATGACACTGTCGGTTGCAGCTGTGTCAGTGTGGGCTAGAAAATGACCAGGCCACTCATGCCTGCCTCACACGTGTAATGCCTTGTCCTTTTTGTCTCTAATCAGTCACAATTTAGTTATATAGGTCAGCAACAGCAGTTGTGGAACTTTTCTAGCACTTTCAGATTCATGGAAACTAATTTGACAAGAGTTGGAGGTGGGTTCGGGACACCCACAACAACTCTGCTGCTACTGAAAGAAAATTTGTTGCACAAATTTTTTGAACATGTTCAAAATTCCTCGACAGGAGAATGAGGCCATGCAACTCACGAGAGGAAATTGTGAACATTTGGAGAGATTCTGGAAACTCCCTTGCGAATGCCATTCTCCAACTAGTTGTGAGCTGTCGCAGCCCAGTGACATACTATCTTTATCTTAACCTCTATATTTAGAAATTTGGGGATTGGGGCCTACCAGTATAACGTACAACATAAATGAGAGAAAACAAGGAAATGCATTACAGGACAACTTCACTTGAAACAATCTTTCAGTGCATCTCCACAAAGGAAATCACAGTGTATTTCCTCCCAGTATTCATGATCAGAGAACCAAGGTCAGTGCAATTACTGCCACCTCGTATCTCGGGGTTGTTTCATTTTAGAATAAGTAAATTTCACTTGAAGGGCATTATGTCTTAAAGAAACCTAAAATAATGACCCATGTAAAAATTAAAGCTGCAAGCAGATTCGAATGCCCTCACACCATAGCTTTGTTCTGCTGCCTGTAGTAATCAAGGGGGTTGAGTGTCCTAATGCTGATGCATCAAGGCCCCATCTAATCTCAGACATTGTGCAAAGGATTGATTGACCACTTCCTTTGTGTATTATTGTTACTGCCCATGGTCTTTTGTCTTTTCATTTTGACAAAGTTGCTCATCTTTGTCTTTTTTCCTCTCTCATAATGTCACCCAGTTATGCAGCTCTCCCTGGTTTGGTGTTTGTCTTTCTCTGTGGAATGGTTTTCTCTTACTTCAGCCTGTGTCCTGGCCCTGATTGGACTGGCACTCTAAACTATCCTCCAATCAAGGCCTTCGTCCAATCAGCCGTCTGCTGATGAATAGCAGCTGAGCAATTAGGGTGGCTGTGAATTAATGTGAACAGTCTACTATCCTGTCCCACTGCTGTGAGCATTTTCTTAAATGCTCAGTTGTTTGAGTGTCTTGGTTTACTTGGCCCTTTATACTTGTTTTAAAATTGTCTTTGTTGAATGATTCAGTATGCTTTTTGTTTGTCTCTTGTGCTTGAGTGTCTTTGTCTACTTGGTCTCGATACTTAGTTTTTATCCAGTGTCTTTGTTTAATTAACCAAGTGACACTCTGTGCTTTTACTTATTTTAAACAAGCACACTTGGGCAATCAGGGACTATATTTTGATTATCTATTACATTTTGTTTGCACCATCACACATATTGTCTTTCTTCCAGGTTCACAGACTGGGCCAAGGTTTCAGCTTTTCCATTTCAAACACACCACTCGGGTAATTTTGTTGTTAGTCACATTTGGGTTTACAGGTACTACTCGCTCATGTATTTCAGTTTGGGTAATGAGAATACGTAAGTTAGATCCTTTTGGTTTCTTTATTTTACTTACTTAGGAAGCTGTGACACCTAAGCGGAAATTATTTTGTCTATATGATTATTTCTTTGAATAGTACCTTTGTTCTCCAATCATGTCTATAACACACAATGTAAATTTCATTTAAATTGGATGGTACTGGTGATATCAGGCAAAATTCCTGTAGCCAATAGGTGGGTCTGTGATGACAAGTTTATAATAACTTGTAAATGCGTTGAGGATAGGACTGTTGTCAATAGTGAGAAATTTGGGTGGGGTCACGCATTACTCTATTGAACAATATTAACTTTGTGTATAAGCGAAGAACTCAAATTTTACAGGCAGCCTGTGGAATCAAGACTATCCAGTTCTCAGCCATGTTCTGACAAAGTGTGAGGTGATTGTGTTGGAGTGGCTTGGGTCAGATCATAATTGCACAAAAAGTAGCAATTCCTTTATCCAGTGGGAAAAATATAGAATGACAATTATAGCCAACAATGCAGACATGTAAATATACTCAGGAAGGGAGTGTCAAACATGAAGTTTGGCTGCGGACTGGATGGATCATTTTTATGTTGAAACATCAAAATTCGTAATATTCTGACACCATGACGAAGACAGAATTTTTTCATAAGTTTTAATCACAAATGGCTTTGACCTTTTCATACATAGGGGTCACTACAGTGGACAGCTATCTAAAAGGTGTTTTTTCTATATACATGAGTTTTGATGTCAAAGTTGCTAGTGTGTCATCCCATACACTGCCATCCACTGGTCAGCCGTTGTAAGTGTGCAAAAAAAATCCTAAAAACCAAGATGGCCGACGGAAAGCCAGAAGTGCTGCTCAGGAAAGGAATACCCATCCATTTCATCTATCCTAGAAGACCCTTGCAGGTAAAAAAAAAAAAAATATGGGGACATCAATCAACAACTAAGGAGTAATATAATTGTTGAAATTTCCAAGTAGTGATTTTGTGCTGGGAGGAAATTGTAATTAATCACGTGTCCACTAAAATGGACATCATGCATCTCTGGCTATATTTTAACTACAATTTGTATTATTACTTTGACTTTGTTGTTTTTGAAAATACTTTATCTGCAGTAATTTTTTTTGGCAGTTTGACAAAAGTTGAACTTTTTGGAAGGTATGTGTCCCATTACATCCGGCGTAAATGTAACACAGTATTTCAGAAAAGGAATATCATACCAACACTAAAATATGGTGGTGGTAGTGTGATGGTCTGGGGCTGTTTTGCTGCTTCAGAACCTGGAAGACTTGCTGTGGTAAATGGAACCATGAATTCTGCTGTCTACCAAGAAATGCTGAAGGAGAATGTCCGGCCATTTGTCCTCAAGCTGAAGCACACTTGGGTTCTGCAGCAGGACAATGATCCCAAACACACCAGCAAGTCCACCTCTGAATGGCTTAAGAAAAACAAAATGAAGACTTTGGAGTGGCCTAGTCAAAGTCCTGACCTGAATTCAATTGAGATGCTGTGGCATGACCTTAAAAAGGCGGTTCATGCTCGAAAACCCTACAATGTGGCTGAATTACAACAATTCTGCAAAGATGAGTAGGCCAAAATTCCTCCACAGCGCTGTAAAAGACTCATTGCCAGTTATCGCAAACGCTTGATTGCCGTTGTTGCTGCTAAGGGTGGCCCAACCAGTTATTAGGTTTAGGGCGCAATCGCCTTTTCACACAGGGCCATGTAGGTTTGGATTTTTTTTTTCCCTTAATAATAAACACCTTCATTTAAAAACTGCATTTTGTGTTTACTTGTGTTATCTTTGTCTAATATTTAAATTTGTTTGATGATCTGAAACATTTAAGTGTGACAAACATACAAAAAAACTGAGAAATCGGGAACAGGGCAAACACGTTTTCACACTACTGTAAATATGCAAAACAGAATAATAATGACAATCCAGGATAAAGATACTCAGAATGAAATAAAGAAAACTGCTAAAAGAAACTTAAAGCAAGGGCAAGGGCTGAGGCCCACGCCCTGAAGACAAGATAACACAATAATAAACTAGGATGAGGGCATGAGACCCGGCCCATGCCCTGACAATATCTATGGTGCAACTATGAAAAGCCTACACATCATTTCCTTCTCAAATTGTCAAGTTTGTAAGCTTTAGGGAAAAACTGACCACATGGGCACCCAAATTTGTCCAAGATTTCTCATAGATATAATAGACTGCATTCACATAGTGCTTTTCATGACACTCAAAGTCACTTTACAATGAGTCCATTATTTATTCACTCCACAGACAATGATAAGCTACTTTTGTAGCCGCAGCTGCCCTGGGGCAGACTGATGGAAATGTGGCTGCCAATCCATACCAATGGCCTCTCTGACCATTTATACACATTCACACACCAGTGTCACAGACACTGGAGGCAAGGTGGGTAAAGTGTCTTGCCTAAGGACACAACAGCAAGGGGAAAAGAGGGTGGGATTTGAACCACCAACCTTCTGGTTATTGGGCGACTTGCTCTTCCTCCTGAGCCACTGCTCCCCCGTAGCTATGGTGTAAGTATAAAAAGCCCATACCATTTCCTTAAATCTACAAGATTTGGGGAAAAAAACTGACCTATGACCTTTACCTCAAGGTCCGAACTGACCCAAACATGTTCATGATTTTTCTTAAATACAACTATGGGATCGATTTGAAAAACCTACATCATTACTTTGTGTTTACATGTTAGGCTGATCCCCCGATCTGCCCAGTGGGGTGACAGCAATACCTCCATCAGTCTTTTAGAGGCTGAGGGGTAAAATATTATTGGAAATATCTTGATAACCACTTTTTCTTTAAAGTTAGATATGGGTGGATAGATGAACTACACCATAAAACACATTTCAATGATGAATTAGATTTTACTGCCAACTTTAAATCAACTTCAGAGTGTTATGTTTATCGTACCCCAAACAGCAGCTCTTGGTCTTCCTAGTACTGAAGCAAACATGTAAAATATTGTTTTTATTTGGTCTAACCTCTGATGCAATGAGCTCCAGCCCTCGACACTGTCTGTCCTTCTCCCGCTGCAGGAGGCTCCACATCTCAGGGTCATCTTTGGCGAGGCTCTCCTGCCCCGTCCACCCACCACCATGTCTTCTGCATGACACTGCAGTGACTTTTGCCTCTCTACCGAAACATCCTGAAACCCTGAAAAAGAAGGGCTATGGCATGGGACAGTATATAAATACACACGAAAGATTTCATTCAACAACACTGTGTACAATGAATTTTAAAACTGTTCATTAACTCTGTAGATAGTGTTTAAGTAGACTACCCCAGGGATAATGGTTTTTATTGCAATTTTCTGTCTCTAACAACAAAGAGTAGTTAATAAAAAGCTCTTGAGGAGAATAAAAATACCAAGCATCCTTTTCTTTGTGCACCATATTGTGGACTGAAAAAAAAGTTTGTTTTGTTTTATTGTCCAAGATTGCTTCTTTGGTGTCTTTTGAAAACCTCATGAAAAGTGGGGCTTGTGTAAAAATGCTTTCATCATTCAAAATTATAATACATTGCACAAGGGTTTGGAAACTGTTGCGTTAGAATGATGTGTCTTTTGATGTCCTAAACAATCCAGTAAATGAAAGGCAGTGGAAGGAAACAAAATGTGTTGTTCTATGTAGCACTTACAGAAAAACCTTGAACTTGAAAAGTTTACTGTATGTAGGCTGACCACACATGCTGTGTGCAGTTATCAGGCTCTTGTTTGTTACAGCCAGCTTGTAGCTGCATGATAGTTATGCAACTGTGTTACTTTGGCCTAATAGATTAGTGTTCAGCATAAATTTAAGGGGAGCAAGCCTCCTTTCATCTTGTGTGCCCATTGTTTTCTGAGCCTTGAATGCAAGAAGTCTGGCAGAAAGCACAGACTGTGCAATCAGTTTTCATTCAACAACAACAGCAAATATTCTGGGACAAACAGTGGCACACTTTTCTCTTTTAAACTGACGATTTAAAACTACAAGGGCAAAATATAAACCCTCAAAGCAGACAGTTCTATTGGTGACCTGAGGTGATAAACTGACCTGGTTTACAGTGATAAATGACTATTTACAACCAGTCTTACAAAAATGATTATCTAATGCAAATGCATTTATGCATCTGTGTAAATAAACTGCACAATATTTTAATATATTACAAGACAAAAGCACTTACCCGTATTGTGTGCCAGAGTGACAGAGAAAGCATGGCCATGACAGCTCAGGGTTGGGAAAACAAGCTTCAGGTTCAAAGGGTGAAAGAAAGTAAGATCAGTCCTGGAGGAGGGCCACAGTCATGAGTCTGCCTCACTGATAAAAGTGACCGCTACAAATATTTATTTTAACTCACTCTCACAGTTCGTTGGATAGAAAATACCTAAACAGCTACCATAAAATATACAAGCAGACTCATTTTTATAGCTAAAAAAAGTACATGAAAGTGGTTTGTGTTTTTGGGAAAGGAACACTAAATTATTTCACTAAATACACTATATATATTCACACAACTTTATGTTTTATGAATGAGTAAATGAACCAAATGCACATATCACATTTTCAATGAAATTGTCAGTAAATTCATAACCAGAAAAACAAACAGGGTAGAGTTCACTTTTCAAAACTCAAACTGAAACTGTCTTTATGTTTCAATCAAATCAGAAATGCATCTTATGAATAGGTGCTTTGAAGGACGTTTGAAGGATGTATGAATAGTCAGTGTCTCAGTTTCAGCACCTCAGACTCCATCATCCAAAGTACTGCTGGTTCTGTTCTGTCTGAAAATTGTGATCTGGGCAGACTTTCTGCACCAGCCTGTAATCCGTGCCAGTGAAGGCAATGAAGATGCATATAACCTTAAAGGGTTTGGCACAAATCCATGCTGCCTGGGACTGGGTATTTTCTGAGTAGCAGGTCTGGCCCGGGTCATACATGCAGGGCTTGGTCTTCTTGGACCGGTTGGTTCTCTGGTACTCAATCCGGCAGTTGAGTTCAGTCACCATCATCATGTCCTTCTGCTGCTCAGGTGGGGTAGAGCTGGTGGACTGGGGTGGGCTGGGGAACTGGGACATCAGATCTGGAAACAGGACTGAGGTTTTAGTCTGAGCAGCAGCAGCATCAAAGACTTCCCATCCAACAGCTTTGGAGGGTGGGACAATGCTAACGGATATGTTTCCTAGTCGGGATGAGTTGTGGCGGAAGTAGACGCCGAACGTACCGTTGATGTGGTCCACGATCTTCCCCGTCACCAGGAGACTGAACTTCACCGTTTTAACATTAAAGTAAAAATCTCCCCAGCCCAGGATCTTCTTTGCTTTTGGGGATGTTTTTGCTGGAGGTTTGGATTTTGGAGGAGAGCGGTGCAGATAGTGATCCAGGGCTTGTGAGAAGTTTTGAGGCCAACTGTATGGACTCAGCGACCCATAAGCAGGTGTTTTCTGTTTAGTTGAAATGATCTTTAAATCTTTAGAGATATGTTTGACCTTCAATGCTGCTCCCTCAACGTTTTCTATTCCGCCGTCATCCTCTCCCCACTGTTGTCCATGAAAATCCAATGAGGTGGATGTCTCCTGGACCTGCAAATATCAAAACAACATTCAATGGTTACTGCAAGCACCTGTGAGAGGTCCCTCGTCTTAACTCCCTGACAAATCACAATTACTCACAAATGGCTCAGAGTGAGTGACAAGCACCCCCACCCCCCCAGTAAGCAGTTTCAATTCCAATTCCAACGAAGTTGCGATGTTGTGTAAAACATAAATAAAATAAAAGGAATAATTTTAAAAACCTTTTCCACCTACAGTCAACTGAATACATTAAAAGACAAGATATTTAATGTTCAAAATGATAAATTTTGTTGTTTTTGTTTTTTTTTTTCAAAAAATTCACTTATTTTGAATTTGATGCCTGCAACACATTGCCAAAAATCTGGGACAGGGGCATATTTCCCACTGCGTTATATCACCTTTCCTTTTAACAACACCCAATAAGCATTTAGGAACTGAGGGCACCAATTATTGAAGCTGTGGAATTCGTTCCCATTCTTGCTTGATGTACGACTTCAGTTGCTCAACAGTCTGGAGTCTCCGTTGTTGTATTTTGCCATTCATAATGAGCCACACATTTTCAACGGCAGACAGGTCTGGACTACAGACAGGCAAGTCTAGTACCCACACTCTTTTATTACGAAGCCACGCTGTTGTAACACATGCAGAATGTGACTTGGCATTATCTTGCTGAAATAAGTAGGAACGTCCCTAAAAAGACATTGCTTGGATGGCAGCATGTGTTGCTCCTAATCCTGTATGTACCATTCAGCATTAATGGTGGCTTCACAGATATGCAAGTTACCCATGCCATGGGCACTGACACACCCCCATACCATCACAGATGCCAGATTTTGAACTTTGCCCTGATAACAAACTGGTCATTTTCCTCTTTAGCCCAGAGGACACGATGTCCATGACTTCCAGAAACATTTTGAAATGTGGACTCATCAGACCACAGCACACTTTTCCACTTTCCATCAGTCCAGCTTAGATGAGCTCAGGCCCAGAGCAACCAGCAGTGTTTCTGGGTGTTTTTGATACTGTATATGACTTTCACTTTGCATGGTAGAATTTTAGCTTGCAATTGTAGATGTAGTGACAAACTGTTAACTGACAATGGCTTTCCAAAGTGTTTCTGAGCTCATGTGGTAATATCTTTACAGGAGGATGTTGTTTTTTAGTGCAGTGCCATCTGAGTTATAGGAGGTCACGGGCATTCAATATTTGTTTTTGACGTTGCTGTTACAGTGGGGCAAAAAAGTATTTAGTCAGCCACCAATTGTGCAAGTTCTCCCACTTAAAAGATGAGAGAGGTCTCTAATTTTCATCATAGGTATACCTCAACTATGAGAGACAAAATGAAAAAAAAAAAAATCCAGAAATTCACATTGAAGGATTTTTAATGAATTAATTGGTAAATTCCTCAGTAAAATAAGTATTTGGTCACCTACAAACAAGCAAGATTTCTAGCTCTCACAGACCTGTAAGTTCTTCTTTAAGAGGCTCCTCTGTCCTCCACTCGTTACCTGTATTAATGGCACCTGTTTGAACTCATTATCAGTATAAAAGACACCTGTCCACAACCTCAAACAGTCAGACTCCAAACTCCACTATGGCCAAGACCAAAGAGCTGTCAAAGGACACCAGAAACAAAATTGTAGACCTGCACCAGGCTGGAAAGACTGAATCTGCAATAGGTAAGCAGCTTGGTGTGAAGAAATCAACTGTGGGAGCAATTATTAGAAAATGGAAGACATACAAGACCACTGATAATCTCCCTCCATCTGGGACTCCACGCAAGATCTCACCCTGTGGGGTCAAAATTATCATGAGAACGGTGAGCAAAAATCCCAGAACCACATGGGGGGACCTAGTGAATGACCTGCAAAGAGCTGGGACCAAAGTAACAAAGGCTACATCAGAAACACACTACGCCGCCAGGGACTCAAATCCTGCAGTGCCAGACGTGTCCCCCTGCTTCAGCCAGTACATGTCCAGGCCCGTCTGAAGTTTGCTAGAGAGCATTTGGATGATCCAGAAGAGGATTGGAAGAATGGCATATGGTCAGATGAAACCAAAATAGAACTTTTTGGTAAAAACTCAACTTGTCATGTTTGGAGGAGAAAGAACACCATACCTACTGTGAAACATGGGGGTGGAAACATCATACTTTGGGGCTGTTTTTCTGTAAAGGGACCAGGACGACTGATCTGTGTAAAGGAAAGAATGAATGGGGCCATGTTTCGTGAGATTTTGAGTGAAAACCTCCTTCCACCAGCGAGGGCATTGAAGATGAAACGTGGCTGGGTCTTTCAGCATGACAATGATCCCAAACACACCGCCCGGGCAACGAAGGAGTGGCTTCGTAAGAAGCATTTCAAGGTCCTGGAGTGGCCTAGCCAGTCTCCAGATCTCAACCCCATAAAAAATCTTTGGAGGGAGATGAAAGTCTGTGTTGCCCAGCGACAGCCCCAAACCATCACTGCTCTAGAGGAGATCTGCATGGAGGAATGGGCCAAAATACCAGCAACAGTGTGTGAAAACCTTGTGAAAACTTACAGAAAACGTCTGACCTCTGTCATTGCCAACAAAGGGTATATAACAAAGTATTGAGATGAACTTTTGTTATTGACCAAATACTTATTTTACTGAGGAATTTACCAATTAATTCATTAAAAATCCTTCAATGTGGTTTTCTGGATTTTTTTTTCTCATTTTGACTCTCATAGTTGAGGTATGCCTATGATGAAAATTGGAGACCTCTCTCATCTTTTAAGTGGGAGAACTTGCACAATTGGTGGCTGACTAAATACTTTTTTACCCCACTGTATGTGCAAAAATTTCTCCAGATTCTCTGAATATTTTGATGATATTATAAATTCCTTGCAATTGTACATTGAGAAACATTGTTCTTTAATAGCCGGACTACATGCATTTGTTTGCTCAGTCCTTGCTTTTGGGGATGTTTCTTTATACCTAATCAAGACACTCACCTGTTTCAAATTAACCTGTGGAATGCTCCACAATGGTGTTTTTTGAGCATCCCTCTACTTTACCCAGCCTTTCTTTCTTCTGTCCTAGCTTTTTTGCTGCAAAACACAATAAAGTTTATCAGTTTGAACATTAAATGTCTTGTCTTTGTAGTGTATTCATTTGGATATACAGGTACATCTCAAAAAGTTAGAATATCATGAAAAAGTTCAATATTTTTTGTCACTCATTTCAGAAAGTGAAACCCACATATAGATTCATTACACACAGAGTGAAATATTTCAAGCCTTTATTTCTTGAAATTTTGATGATTATGGCTGACGGATAATGGAAACCCAAAATTCAGTGTCTCAGAAAATTAGAATATTGTGAAAAAGTTCAATATTGGAAAGTCATGGTGTCACACCCTAATCCTCTAAATAACTCATAACACCTGCAAATGTTTCCTGAGCCTTTAAATGGTCTCTCAGTCTGGGTCAGTAGGCTACACAATCATCGGGAAGACTGCTGACTTGACAGATGTCCAGAAGACAGTCACTGACACCCTCTACAAGGAAAGTAAGCCACAAAAGGTCATTGCTAAAGAAGCTGGTTGTTCACAGAGTGCTGTATCCATGCATATTCGTAGAAAGTCGAGTGGAAGGAAAAACTGTGGTAGGAAAAGCTGCACCAGCAAAAGGGATAACTGCAGCCTTGAGAGGATTGTCAAGCAAAATCCATTCACGAATTTGGGGGAGATTCACAAAGAGTGGACTGAGGCTGGAGTCAGTGCATCAAGAGCCACTACACACAGACGAATCCTAGACATGGGCTACAAATGTCACATTCCTCATGTCAAGCCACTCCTGAACCAGAGATGTTAGAAGCGCCTTACCTGGACTGTGGAGAAAAAGAACTGGACTGTTGCTCAGTGGTCCAAAGTTCTCTTTTCAGATGAAAGTAAATTTTGCATGTCATTTGGAAATCAAGGTCCCAGAGTCTGGGGGAAGAGTGGACAGGCACAGAATCCATGTTGCTTCAGGTTCAGGTTCAGGTTACTTTATTTGTACCCGTAGGTAGATTTGTTTTGCAGTCAGGTGACATCCATTTAGGCACATATTTACAAACCACAATTACATTCAACATGAACACAAACACAGGCACACATGAAGCTGACTATAAACACAACAAAAGTACTCAAGGCTCCACCAATCAGGACATAAGACAAAGAGATAAGAGAAAAAACAAAGAGATACAAGAGAAGGGTCATATTAAAAAAGTTAAAAACTAAGTCAAAGAGATTCAAAATTCAACAAAAGTCTGAAGTCTAAAACCCAATAAAAAAGATTTAAAACCCAAGTAAAAAATCTACAAAAATGGACTTCCAGTTATGGCGGCCACATAGGAAGACGTGTTTCACACTGCTCTGCTCCTAAAAATAAAAAGTAGGCTAAAACTCTCTTAATTGGAACAAAAACCTATCCCAGCGTTTAGGCACGGATATGGTAAAGACCAAGTCTGGGAAATTAGGCGGAGGAAAAAGTAATTCGACAAAACAATCCAAGCTAACAGACTTCCACGCTCGTGACGAAGCAGAAAAATCTCCAGAGACTATGGTGGAGGATGTAGCCAGCGGCGGAGCGGTAACTGCTGAGGAGGGGACAAATGCAGTGCTCACTGCCATCAACTCTATGAGAACAGAGTTTTTGTCTAAATTTGATGGGATTATAGCAGCGATAGAAGGAATGAGAAAGGAAATAAGCGACTGTATGGAACGAGTATCGCAGGCGGAGCTCCAAATTTCAAGCGCTGAAGATGACGTCACCAGCCTACAATCAAAGTTGCAAACACTGGAATTAAAATGTAAACGTCTGGAAGATAATGTCCTGGACTTAGAATCCCGCTCGCGACAGAATAATTTGAGGCTGGTGGGCCTCCCGGAGGGAGCGGAGGGACGGGACTCATGTTCCTTTTTGGAAAAGCGGATTCCAGAAGCGCTGAACAACGCGGACCTGCAGTCATCGGCCGTCTTAGAGAGCGCTCACCGAATTGGCCTACCGAGAGATAATAAGACACCACCGAGGACGCTGATTATGAAGTTCCTCAGCTACAGAGACAAGATGACGGTCACCAACGCGGCGCGAGCTAAAGGGGAAATTAAATACCAGGATCAACAGGTGCGGTTCTACCCAGATTTTGCCGCAGGAATTCAACAATTAAGGAGGCAGTTCAACCCTGCCCGCAAAGAGTTGCCCAGCCTCGGGATTCGTCACGGAGTGATTCATCCGGCAAGACTGCTGGTCACATATAAAGGGAGAACCCACACCTTCAAGACCCCTCAAGAGGTGCAGGAGCTCATTAAGCAGATCCAAAAGGAGACTGGTGGGAGCTAAGCATGAACATGATAAAGGTAGAACATTTAAGCATTTGCACAGGCATCTGATTGATCTGAAACATAAAACATGTCTACAAAATACAGATTGTATTATTAAAAAAAAAGCTATGATGTAAAAAGTTGCTATAAAACTTTGAAGTTATGTTAAAAAAACTACAGAACAGAGTTAATGTCATTAAAAATAGTAGTAGAGTCAGGGTGATTGAGAGGAGAAAGAGAGAGTGGTTTGACTGAACCTTGCAGGTGTGGAACAGTCACTAGCTATAACGGGAGACGGAATTTTTTTTTATTTTGGGGGGATTACCACGAATGTGGGGAAAGGGAATTTGTTTTTGTGTAGTTTGTAGGATGAATGTTCAACCATCCATGTTTTTGCTTCTCTGTATGAGCATGTTCATATTGCAAGGTAATCTTAAACTCCTTATTGATCATAGATCAAAGCGTTAATCTTAACCCCTTGCACTCCGGTCAATTTCCCTAAAAACGCCAAAAAATAACGTGCCCAAAGTAAATCAAAAGCTGTTCTTCAACCCTTTGCAGCATCTTCATGGGGTTGGTCTCATTTAAAAGAAACACTTTGAATTTTTTGGCAAAACAGTCATAATGTTTCTAAGTGCTCCGGCCACTGAGTTACAGTCATCTAAACATACTGAACTTGAAGAAAATAAATTTGGCCTGGGTGTTTTTTTGGATACAAATGCTTGCAAATAACACACAGCTTCAGATCCGGGCTGGAAAATGCAACAGAAATGTAGAACCAAGTGTTATCCAGCTGAGGTCCAAATTTTGTAACAATACCACAAAAAATGAATATATTACACAGCTTTTTCCTCAGGTAATTCCCAGGCGTTTTTGAACTGTGCCAAATTGTGCCAAATGGCACAGTTTGGAAAAAACGTCTGTAACTTTTGAATGATTCAATATAGAAGCTTCATCTTGGGCTCTAATGAAAGGTGACACTCAGGGCTGTGTGTGTGTGTGTGTGTGTGTGGTGGGTCGTTCACGGTCTGGACGCGGCTTACGACCCGTGTACCACGGTGCACGAACTTCGGACTTCGTGTGCCGCACAGTTGTAATTTACCGATCGGTCAAAAGTAATTTTTGATTACAATTTTCAGGGATAAAGAATAATTTAGCTGATAACACCTTACCTCTTCACAGCAGCAGTGTCCTGGTGAACTTCTCTTCCTCATTGTCAGACGAACGCGACGCTGGTCCCTTGTTACGGACTTGTGGTTCTGGTCTCGGCGACCCGGTCAAAACATAATTCCATTATTGCGGTTTTGTGCTTCCATGATTGTGGTTTTGGCGAATGATTTACGACCTTCGTCGTCGGCCTCCGTCGGTCTATGATGACCATGGAAGAAAATCCTGAACGTCTATTCTGCTGGAATTAAAAAAAAAAAAAAAAAAAAAGGCACTGCCTGTGACTGAATAGGCCGATGCGCGAATGGCAGTCGCTGTCACACAGGTTGTACTTGTGGATGGTCTCTGTGCTGCTGGGTCTGTGACAGTTCTTCCTGCATGTCCTTTTTTCATCTGCTGCAGCAGTCTGTCTTCACCCAGCCTTACAAAAAACAGCTTGCGAACTTCTGTGCTTCAATTGGCTTGCTGCATTCACAGCGTTGGTAGGCGGGTCCTTCTTGCTAGGTTTTCAGTCATTGGTTCTTCAAGGTTTCAGAAACCCAGTTCAAGGTTCTTATTAGTCCAATGAGAGGTCAATCAGATGAACTAATCTGTTCGCGGCTGTGTCTGCAGTGGAAGAACGGAAATGCAGCTTTTATTTTCAGTGCGGCTTGGACGCAGCGCCCTCGTGCGTCCTAGAGCGCACGAGGGCGCTCTCGTGTGCCCTCGTGTGCTCTGGGATGCAGAGACGTGCCCGTCCGCGGTACACCGGAGTGCAAGAGGTTAATTTAACTTCATGGAATTGCAGAGGTCTACAAAATCTAAAAAAAACTTAAACAAATTATGAATAAAATAAAAGAAATAGATTCAAAAATTGTATTTTTACAAGAAACTCATCTAATAGAGGAGGATGTAAAAAGAATTAGGGGAAGATGGCAAGGAAATGTGTTCACCTCATCATTTTCATCCCGAGCCAGGGGAGTTATGACTCTCATACATAAAACAGTCCCATTTCAAGTGAAAAATGTAATTGGAGACAAATTAGGAAGATATCTAATCATCCAAGGATCTTTGTTATTAGAAAATATAAATCTGGTGAACTTATACAGTCCCAATACTGATGATTGGTTCCAAGGTTGTCATAGCCAGGAGCGACACTGGGGTTAAGCTCCCAGTGCTCATAAAATGCTCCTTATGGCGTGCGTCTCGAAAAGCCTCTGACAACTAAGTCCAACTCCTAGCCTGCCCGTGTGGTTTAGTCTCTAAGCCCGGCGGAACTGCTTTTACTAATAGGAGAAGGGGCAAGGGCGGATCTCTGGCGCCTTAAAACCAGATGCTTCGGGTAGATGGTGGCTCGTCAACCTGGGAAGGTAGCCCATCTAGGGGAAGGTAAACCCTGATTTCAAACCTCTGCTGCCCTGCGGCATACCCGGTCACGGGAAAGGCTTCGGGAGTCAACCCTGAGGAAAAATCCGGAGTCGGAGCCCCTAAGGCAGTTCTATGTTGTGCTCAACATCGTTCTGGCAGCTCCTGCAACGGCGCTGGTGCCAAACTGTAGCAGCCCTGCTGTTCCTTTGGATTCATCAGTGACGTGGAGAGGGGGGACATGCTGCATGGGCAACATCTTGTCCTCCATATCTTCCTGCCCAGGCTTGAATCCTACCAACGCCCAACGCTGGAAGGTAGAACACCGGATCACTGGAGAGGACACTCCAGCTTTGCCTTTGGCGTAGACAAAACACGGGGAATGACAGTTACCGGTTATAAGCCACTGCTTAATTGGCGTAGAGCGTGGCGCCAGGGGTTGTTCCCGACGGTGGGAGGGATCATCAGATCTCACTGGACAGCTACCGCCCGCCTCAAGCTGGGCAGCCCCCAGCCAATAAGGTGTTGTCCCGCCACAGCTTGCTTTCCTCATTGGGTGCATGGGGATAAGGAGAAATCCAAACAGCAGGCTGAGAACCTTCGCACCAGGCAAGACAATAAAACAAAAGAGACCAACTCTAAAACTGGGAACTTGGAACGTCCGCACTATGATGACAGGACTCACTGCTAACCTCAAGGACATCAACGACACCAGGGAGACTGCCATCATCAATAATGAGCTGAAGAGACTGGGAGTGGATATCGCCACTCTCCAGGAAACACGGTTAGCTGATGCAGGCACACTGAGAGAGAAGGACTACACGTTCTACTGGCAGGGAAAGGGCAGTGACGAACACAGGGAACACGGAGTGGGCTTCGCAGTGAAGAACACTTTGCTGAAGATGGTGGAACAGGGCAGCACTGGCTCTGCACGACTCCTCACCCTCCGCCTGAACACCACTGAAGACCCAGTCACCCTCGTCAGTGTGTATGCCCCAACACAGACAGCCACACCAGAGGCAAAAGACGAGTTCTACGAGAATCTCGCAACAACTGTCAGGATCATCCCCAACTCTGAACAACTCATTCTCCTTGGAGACTTCAATGCCAGAGTGGGTGCTGACCACGACTCCTGGCCCTCCTGTCTTGGACCTTTTGGCGTGGGCAGAATGAACGACAACGGACAGCGGCTGCTCGAGTTCTGCACATATCACGATCTGTGCATCACAAACTCGTTCTTCAAGACCAAGCCCCAACACAAGGTTTCCTGGCAACATCCGCGCTCAAAGCACTGGCACCAGCTAGACTTGATCCTGACCAGGCGCACCTCACTGAAGAACGTGCTAATCATCCGTTCGTTCCAGAGTGCAGATTGCGACACAGACCATTCATTGGTGTGTTGCAAGGTCAAGCTGCAACTGAAGAAATTCCATCGTGCTAGACAACCTGGAAAGGCACGGATTGACACCAGCAAGATGGCCCAACCAGAACTTGTTGAGCAGTTTGCCTCCACCTTTGAGAAGGAACTTGGTGTACCACAAGGAGGAGAATCTGCAGAGCAGAAGTGGGAAGAGCTGCGAAACACCATCTACCGCACAGCCTTGGCTACCTTTGGGAGGAAGACCTCGAAGTCACAGGACTGGTTTGATGCCAAGTTGACCGAGATGACCCCCGTCATTGAAGCCAAGCGCTCAGCACTTGCTGAGTACAAGAAGTACCCAAACGAGAAGAATCTCCTGATTCTCAGGGCTGCGAGAAGCAAAGTTCAGCAGACTGCTCGGCGCTGTGCCAACGAGTACTGGACTCAGCTCAGCCAAGACATTCAAACCGCTGCCATAACAGGGAACATCCGTGGTATGTACGATGGCATCAAGAAAGCACTTGGTCCGGCTCAGAGCAAGACGGCCCCCCTCAAATCTTCCACTGGGGAGATGATCACAGAGAAGAACAAGCAGATGGAGAGATGGGTGGAACACAACTCCGACCTCTACTCTAGACAGAACACCGTGACACCGTCAGCCCTTGATGCCATCGACTGCCTGCCATCCATGGACGAACTTGACGCCGAGCCAACCATCGACGAACTCAGTAAGGCCATTGATAGCTTGGCCGCTGGCAAGGCACCCGGCAACGACGGCATACCCCCTGACCTGATCAAGCACTGCAAGACCGCCCTACTGCTGCCATTGCATGACGTCCTCTGCCAGTGCTGGAAGGAAGGTGCCGTACCACAGGACATGAGGGACGCCAAGATCATCACCCTCTACAAAAACAAAGGGGAGAGAAGCGACTGCAACAACTACAGGGGCATCTCCCTCCTCAGCGTTGTTGGCAAAGTCTATGCACGAGTTGTTCTCGTTCGTCTACAGAAGCTTGCCGAACGTGTCTACCCCGAGTCTCAGTGTGGCTTCCGCGCTGAGCGATCGACGGTAGACATGATATTCTCCATCCGCCAACTCCAGGAGAAATGCAGAGAACAGAACATGCCTCTGTACGTCGCCTTCATCGACCTCACCAAAGCGTTCGATCTGGTCAGCAGAGAGGGCCTTTTCAAGATCCTGCCAAAGATAGGATGCCCACCAAAGTTGCAAAGCGTCATCGAATCGTTTCACACCAACATGCAGGGGATAGTGCAGCACGATGGCAACGTCTCAGAGCCATTCAACATATGCAGCGGAGTGAAACAGGGCTGTGTACTTGCGCCAACCCTCTTTGGGATTTTCTTTGCTATGCTCCTGAGGCATGTCTTCAGCACAGCAACAGAGGGAATCTACCTGCACACAAGATCTGACGGCAGGCTTTTCAACCTCGCCCGCCTGAAAGCCAGAACCAAAGTACGCGAGGCTCTAATCAGAGACATGCTGTTCGCAGACGACGCTGCAGTTGCAACCCACACACAGCAGGAGCTTCAGACCCTGATGGACCGCTTCTCCCAGGCATGCAAGGACTTCGGGCTTACCATCAGCCTGAAGAAGACTAACGTCTTGGCGCAAGGCACGGAAGCACCACCAACCATCACCATTGATGACTACAAGCTGGAGGTCGTGAATCAGTTCACGTACCTGGGGTCCACGATCAGCAACAACCTCTCCCTTGATACAGAGATCAACAAGAGGATTGGAAAATCAGCCTTCACAGTCGCTCGCCTCACCACACGAGTGTGGGAGAATCCCAAACTCTCTGTCAAGACGAAGATGGCAGTGTACAACGCCTGCGTCATCAGCACACTGCTCTATGGGAGTGAGACGTGGACAACATACGCCCGGCAGGAAAAGAGACTGAACTCCTTCCACTTGCGCTGCATTCGCCACATCCTGGACATATCCTGGCAGGACAAAGTGCCCAACACAGAAGTTCTGTCCCGCGCCGGCCTTCCCTCCATGTTCACTCTACTCAGGCAGCGCAGGCTCCGCTGGCTAGGCCACGTTCACCGTATGGAGGATGGCAGAATCCCCAAAGACGTCCTCTATGGAGAACTGGCAACTGGCAGGAGAGACGTTGGCCGCCCACAGCTGCGCTTTAGAGACGTCTGCAAGAGAGACATGAAGGCCCTGGATATCAACACAGAGCGCTGGGAGGACCTTGCAACGGACCGCTCCGCAATGGAGAGGCACCCTGACCAGACAGCTCAAAGCGGGTGAAGAGAGACTGACTGCTGCAGCAGATGAACAAAGGACCCGCAGGAAGAACCGCCACAGACCCAGCAGCACGGAGACCACCCACAAGTGTGACCTGTGTGACAGGGACTGTCATTCGCGCATCGGCCTGTTCAGCCAAAGGCGGTGCTGTTCCAGCAGAGTAGACGTTTAGGATTCTCTTCCATGGTCATCATAGACCGACGGAGGCCGACGACTGATGATCAAAACTTCTTCGTTAATTTATTTCTTACTTTATCATCACTTACAGGGCAACATATAATAGCAGGGGATTTTAATTGTACATTGAATCCCAGTATAGATAGATCAACAGGACTGGACTGTACGCACAATGGATGCAGGATGACCATTAATCATTTTATGAAAGAACTGAGATTGCTAGATACAGCAGAGTAAAAAAGTATTTAGTCAGCCACCAATTGTGCAAGTTCTCCCACTTAAAAGATGAGACGTCTCCAGTTTTCATCATAGGTATACCTCAACTATGGGAGACAAAATAAGAAAAAAAAATCCAGAAAATCACATTGAAGGATTTTTAATGAATTAATTGGTAAATTCCTCAGTAAAATAAGTATTTGGTCAATAACAAAAGTTCATCTCAATACTTTGTTATATACCCTTTGTTGGCAATGACAGAGGTCTAACGTTTTCTGAAAGTTTTCACAAGGTTTTCACACACTGTTGTTGGTATTTTGGCCCATTCCTCCATGCAGATCTCCTCTAGAGCAGTGATGTTTTGTGGATGTCGCTGGGCAACACAGACTTTCAACTCCCTCCAAAGATTTTCTATGGGGTTGAGATCTGGAGACTGGCTAGGCCACTCCAGGACCTTGAAATGCTTCTTACGAAGCCACTCCTTCATTGCCCGGGCATTGTGTTTGGGATCATTGTCATGCTGAAAGACCCAGCAACGTTTCATCTTCAGTTCCCTTGCTGGTGGAAGGAGGTTTTCACTCAAAATCTCACGAAACATGGCCCCATTCATTCTTTCCTTTACACGGATCAGTCGTACTGGTCCCTTTGCAGAAAAACAGCCCCAAAGTATGATGTTTCCACGCCCATGCTTCACAGTAGGTATGGTGTTCTTTTTCCTCCAAACACGACAAGTTGAGTTTTTACCAAAATGTTCTATTTTGGTTTCATCTGACCATATAACATTGTCTCAGTCCTCTTCTGGATCATCCAAATGCTCTCTAGCAAACTTCAGACAGGCCTGGACATGTACTGGCTTAAGCAGGGGGACACGTCTGGCCCTGCAGGATTTGAGTCCCTGGCGGCGTAGTGTGTTTCTGATGTAGCCTTTGTTACTTTGGTCCCAGCTCTCTCCAGGTTATTCACTAGGTCCCCCCATGTGGTTCTGGGATTTTTGCTCACCGTTCTCGTGATAATTTTGACCCCACGAGGTGAGATCTTGCATGGAGTCCCAGATGGAGGGAGATTATCAGTGGTCTTGTATGTCTTCCATTTTCTAATAATTGCTCCCACAGTTGATTTCTTCACACCAAGCTGCTTACCTATTGCAGATTCAGTCTTCCCAGCCTGGTGCGGGTCTACAATTTTGTTTCTGGTGTCCTTTGACAGCTCTTTGGTCTTGGCCATAGTGGAGTTTGATACTAAGTTTATACTGATAACGAGTTCAAACAGGTGCCATTAATACAGGTAACGAGTGGAGGACAGAGGAGCCTCTTAAAGAAGAAGTTACAGGTCTGTGAGAGCCAGAAATCTTGCTTGTTTGTAGGTGACCAAATATTTATTTTACTGAGGAATTTACTAATTAATTCATTAAAAATCCTTCAATGTGATTTTCTGGATTTTTTTTTCTCATTTTGTCTCTCATAGTTGAGGTATACCTATGATGAAAATTGGAGACATCTCTCATCTTTTAAGTGGGAGAACTTGCACAATTGGTAGCTGACTAAATACTTTTTTGCCCCACTGTATATGGAGAGAAATGAAACCACAAGTCAAAGCCTATTCTTGTTATTCTAATACCTATAAGACATTCTCACGTATTGACTACTTTTTGATCTCCACAGAATTAAGGTCCAAGATTCAAAACTGTTTCTATGATAACATTGTGATCTCTGATCATGCACCCTGCTGTCTAATATACGTAGATAAGAAATTGACAAAGGATCCAGGTTGGTGGCATTTTCAGCATAATTGGCTTCAGGATGAGGAATTTGTTAAGTACATAGAAAAAGAGATAGATGAGTTCTTTGATATTAATACTACACAAACAACAGCATGTATAAAGTGGGAGGCTTTCAAAGCTTTTATTAGGGTGGCATATTATTAGTTATACAGGTTCAAAATCTAAGAAGACTCGAGAGGAGAGAGTCCAATTGGAACGTAAAATAAAAAATTCTTCAAGAAAAAGTGTATGCAGGAAGTAACCCACAGTTAGAGAATGAATTACTGATTCTGAGAGCTGAATATGACAAAAAAATCAGCGAATAGAGCTGCCTCGAGTCTTCTAATGATTGAAGCAAACTTTTTATGAACAAGGTGAAAAATCAGGAAAATTATTGGCATGGCAGATTAAACAATTAGAATTTAAAACACCAATTACCAGTACTTTAAGTAACGGACAGGCAGTTATAGATCCTTTAGAAATTAATAGTGCCTTTAGAGATTATTATGAAAAACTATATGATACAAAAAATGAAACTGACTTAACAAAACTAAATGGGTTTTTGGACGGATTATCTATACCGTGTATTCCAAATGAAAACAGGGAGATACTGGAGTCTAAAATTAGTCAAGAAGAAGTTGGGCAAGCCATTGATAATATGAAATCAGGAAAAAGAGCAGGACCAGATGGTCTTCCAGTTGACCTCTATTAAAAAATTAAGAATAAATTAATAAAACCACTTTTGGAAATGGTTTTAGAAGCATTTCAAAATAGTAATTTACCACCATACATGAATAATGCCTTAATTATACTGTTGCCAAAACCAGGTAAACCCCCTAATAAATGTGAAAACAAGAGACCAATAAGCCTATTAAATGCTGACCTTAAGATAATCTGTAAAATTTTAGCAAGACGACTACAAGAAATATTACCAAATATTATTAACCAAGATCAGAATGGCTTTATAATGGGAAGACAAGGCTTCCATAATGTAAGAAAACTATTTAATATTATTTATTCCAATAAAGAAGCACCGGATACAGCTCTCCTATCATTGGACGCCGAAAAGGCCTTTGATAGGGTCGAATGGCCCTATCTTTTTGAAGTCCTACAAAGGTTTGGACTTGGAAATAATTTCATAAAATGGGTCCAGATAATATACAATAATGCTACAGCAGAAATCCTAACAAACAGCAATATCTCAAAATCAATAAAAATCAATAGAGGATGTCGACAAGGCTGTCCACTTTCACCCTATTGTTTACTATGGCAATTGAACCTTTAGCGATGGCAGTACATTTACATCCACAAATATATGGAATTAAAATATGACCAACAGAACATAAAATCTCCCTGTATGCCGATGACATAATTTTGTTTATGTCGAATTTTAAAAAATCAATTCCGACCTTGTTAAATTTAATAAAGAACTTTGGGGAAATATCAGGATATAAAATAAATAAAACTAAATCTTCAATATTAATGCTAAATGAGACCCAGAGAAATCACCCAGCTCCTGAGGTAAATCAATTCAATGTTGTAAATCAGTTTAAATATTTAGGAATTCAAATTTTGCCTAAGCTAAAATCAGTCGCCAGTGCCAACTATGAAGCCTTAATGACAGATATTAATGAGTTACTTCAGAGATGGATGTCACTACCAATGTTGATGATCGGGAGAATTAAGTAATATCTTACCTAAAATACTTTATTTATTTCAATACATTCCTTTACCACCACCTTCAGATCTATTCTCAAGAATTAAAAAAAAGTTAGTGGAATTTATATGGAACAATAGGAAGGCTAGATTACGTTTGTCCTTACTATATTTACCATTTGATCGTGGAGGTCTGAAATGTCCAAACTTTATGTTGTATTACTGGTCAGCACAACTGAAGTCTATGACATATTATTTTTCACCAAATGATCTCCCTCACTGGACTGAAATGGAATCATACAATTTACCTTTACCTCTTCCCTTATTCATATACTCAGACTCGGCTAAAAAATTACAGAAACAAGTTAAAAATCTAATTGTAAAGCACATGATCAAAATATGGTGTGAAACCAAAAAATTTTTCAAAGAACCACACTTATTGTCACAATTTAGCCCAATATGGGGTAATCAATATTTTACACCAGGGAGAGCGGATGCTGTATTTAAAGTATGGAATTTAAAAGGGATTCAAAAGATTCAAGACTTATATTTGTCACGTTCAGATAACATAATGTCTTTTGAAGAACTGAGGATCAAATTCAATCTTAATAGAATACATTTTTAAAAATATTTTCAGCTTAGGAATTTTATTCGATCAAATCAAAATAATGTTCTCACCCGACCTACTTATTCATCCTTGGAAAAAATTTTGACAAAAGATAGTAAGAGAAAGGGTATTATTTCAGAGTTTTATAACTCATTGACACTATTCTCAAGTGAAAACTCACAGAAAAGACTGAATTATTGGAAAGAAGACCTGCAAATTGAAATTTCAGCGGAACAATGGGAATTGGCTTGTACAGAAGCTCAAACCAAATCAATAAATGTACGTCTTAAATTGATACATTTTAAATGGTTAATGCGGATGTATGTTACACCAGTGGCATTAAATAGATATAACAAAAACATACCAGATACATGCACAAAATGTATGGAAAGTAAAGGAACCCTATTTCACTGTTTATGGGAATGTAGAAAAATCATTAATTTCAAAACAATTCACATTGAACCCTAAACTGTTTTTGTTGGGACTGTATCCAGAAAAACATAACTTTAATAAGAGTGAAAGAGCATTCATAGACCTCAGTTTGCTTAATGCCAAAAAATGTATTGCACTACTGTGGAAAAAGATTCATAGACCAGATGTGACTCAGTGGTTAAGACAGATGTTAACAAACCTTCCACTAGAAAGAATAACATACATACTGAAATCAAAGGAAAATGTGTTTGAGAATATATGGAGACCTTTCATTGATTATGTAAAGAAATTAAACATAACTTCTGAAGAAGAAGGTGAATGATGTGTGTGGACCTTGCAAATTCTAAATTGGTGAATGTATAATATGTATACTTATGTAGTAGATTACCTAGACTAAACAGAGGAGCATTGTTGATGACTTGCCTTTGTTAGTGGTTGTTGGTGTTTTTAGTACATTTTTTTTTTGTAGTTGGTGTTTGTTTGTTTTTTTTATTTTTTAAATTACTTTAGTGTTAGTGTTTGATTGTTTGTGCCATGTTTGTAAAAAAAAAAGGTTCAATAAAAAATATTGTGGAAAAAAACCCCTACAAAAATAAACAAATATAAAATAAAAATTAACAAATAGATAACTAAATCATGTGCAATGTACTGCTACATCTTGTTCAACTCTTTGACAGCAGCAGGAACAAAGCTGTTTTTGTAGCGCTGGGTTTTACATTTTGGGACAACAAACCTCCGTCTGGAAGGGAGAAGCTGAACGTGGCAGTGCAAAAGCTGAGAGTCATCATTTAAAATGGAGGTAGCAATCCTCTGTACCTGTCTGGTGTACACGGATGTCATGCTCAGCTGTACCTGGTCTAAGGATTTCTTCTGCTTCAGTTTTATCTGACCAAACCATGACACTAAAGAAAAGGATAAAACAGATTCAATAAAAGCCCGATAAAACATTGTCATTATGGTTCGGTCAATTTGGAAGTGTGCAAGTTTCCTTTAACACCTTTCGTTGAAGTCCAGTGTGAATTTTCCACAGTCAGTGGATGATTTGGGCTGCCATGTCATCTGCTGGTGTTGGTCCACTGTGTTTTCTGAAGTCCACAGTCAACACAGCCATCTACCAGGAAATTTTAGAGAACTTCATGCTTCCTTCTACTGACAAGCTTTATGGAAATGCTGATTTAATTTTCCAGCAGGACTTGGCACCTGCCCACACTGCCAAAGGTACCAAAAGCTGGTTAAGTGACCATGGTGTTACTGTGCTTGATTGGCCAGCAAACTCTCCTGACCTGAACCCCATACAGAATCTATGGGGTATTGTCAAGAGGAAGATGAGACACCAGACCCAACAATACAGACAACCTGAAGGCTGCTATCAAAGCAACCTGGGCTTCCATTACACCTGAGCAGTGCAACAGGCTGATCGCCTCCATGTCACGTTACATTGATGCAGTAATTCATGCAAAAGGAGGCCCAACCAAGTATTGAGTCCATAGAAATGAACATACTTTCAGAAGCCTGACATTTCTGTTTAAAATATCCTTTTTTAATTGATCTTATGTAATACTCCAATTTTCTGAGACACTGAATTTTGGGTTTTCATTATCTGTAAGCCATAATCATCAAAATTTCAAGAAATAAAGGCTTGAAATATTCCACTCTATGTGTAATGAATCTATAAAGTATATGGGTTTCACTTTCTGAAATGAGTGACAAAAAATACTGAACTTTTTCATGATATTCTAATTTTTTGAGATGTACCTGTAGGTTGAAAATGATTTGCATATCACTGTATTCTGTTTTTATTTATGTTTTATGCAACGTCCCAACTTCATTGGAATGGGGGTTTGTAATGTGACTGGGTGGCACAGTGTAGCAATGATTAACACCATCACCTCACAGCTAGAAGGTTTCCATTTATAATCTCCTAGTTGACATGAGGCCTTTCTGCATGGACTTTGAAAGTTCTCCTTGTGCTTGTGTGGGTTCACTCCTCATACAATACTCTACATTTCCTCCCACAGGCCAAAGACATGCACTTTAGGCTAATTGGCATCAACTGGGGATTGTAAATTGTCCTTAGGTATGAATGTGAGAGTGAAAGGTTCTCTGTCTCTCTGTGTTGGCCCTGCGATGAACTGGTGATCTGTCCACGGTCATGAAAACACTATCTAGTACAACTGTAAGTGAGATTCCAAACCTTAGAGAGCAAAACTAACTATTGTTGGTAGTGTTTCTAGCAAGCTAAACTAGTCGTTAATATTCATATAAATTAAGAGTATACTTGCATTAATATTTTATTTTCGTAGTATAAAATGTCTATAGTTGCAGCAACATGTATCCAGGAGGGAGGTGACATTGCAGCGTGTTTCAAATCGATACATTTTGTTGCGGAAAGTTCTCTTAACTGATATTTGCTGTTTACAGAGAACTGAGTAATGTTGACAGAGGTTCACCTTTTTAGCACAATGCTGTCACCTAGTATTGACAGATGGAATTAATGCATAGTTACATATCACTCCTTTATACTTTGTGACAATGTCTGTAACTCTGATGTCTTTTTTTCTCCTTTTATTTTGTGGCTGTATTTGACATGCAGTGTCACAGACAAAGAAAATTTAGTTACTATTTCTACCCTAATGCTAAATGAAAGTTTACTTTTGGATGAAATGAAAGTTTGTTTGAAACAGCAAGAGCTTTTACAGTTAGTGCATCTTAGCAAATTCAAATATTAAGAGGAAAATGAAGAGGGTAATGGTTCTTTTCCAATTAATAAAAGATAAACTTTCATATATTACAGTGGATAGAAAAAGTCTACACATCCCTGTTCAAATGCCAGGTTTTTGTGATTTAAAAAATAAGACCAAGATAAATCATTTCAAAACTTTTTCCACCATTAATGTGACCTATAACCTGTACAACCCAATTGAAAAACAAATTGAAATCTTTTAAGGGGAAAAAACCCCCAAAAAACTTACGATAACCTGTTTGAATAAATATGCACACCCTCAAACTAATACTTTGTTGCAGCACCTTTGGCTTTTATTACAGCACTCAGTCTTTTTTTGGTAGGAGTCTATCAGCGTGGCACATCTTGATGTGGCAATTTTTTTCCACTCTTCTTTGCAAAAATGCTCCAAAACTGTCAGATTGCGAGGACATCTCCTGTACACAGCACTCTTCAGATCACCCCACAGATGTTCGATCGGATTCAGGTCTGGACTCTGGCTGGGCCATTCCAAAACCTCAGTCTTCTTCTGGTGAAGCCATTCTTTTGTTGATTTGGATGTGTGCTTTGGGTCATTGTCATGCTGAAAGGTGAAGTTCATCTTCAGCTTTCTAGCAGAAGCCTGAAGGTTTTGTGCTGACACTGACTGGTATTTGGAACTCTTCATAATTCCCTCCACCTTGACTAAGGCCCCAGTTCCAGTTGAAGAAAAACAGCCCCAAAGCATGATGCTGCCACCACCATGCTTCACTGTAGGTATGGTGTTCTTTTGGTAATAAGTAATGTTGTGTTTGTGCCAAATATACCTTTTGGAATTATGGCCTAAAAGTTCAATCTTGTTTTCATCAGACCATAACACATTTTCCCACATGCGTTTGGGAGATTTCAAATGTGTTTTTGCAAAATGTAGCCAAGCTTGTGTTACGACCCGAGCGCTGGGTTCTGTCCGTGCTCAGGCTAAGCACAGCTCGCTGCCGGCCTTGACAGCTGTGGGTTGTATTCTGGCCTCACCAGGCTCTTATTGTGAAAGCGCTCGGTGGGGCTTCCGCCTGTCAAGGTTGGTCAACTGTTTGTCATTTACTGCTCATTAGTGTTCGCCTTTATAAGGCGGGCACTAGCGGCAGTTAAATCGCAGGAGTATCGTCAAACTATCCTCGTCAAAGCATCGTCAGACCTTCATGTCAGGTTCGTGTCCTTTGATCTTGTCATAGTTTAGCTCATAACGTCTGGGGTTAGCCCTACGAGCCCTTGTATTGCTTAACGTGTGTTTTTGCCCTGAGCGGCTCATAGTCTTGTCTTGTGTTATTAATAAATCACCATCATTGCAAAACTCACCGGTGGACTCTTGGCGTCTTATAGTGATCCGCGAGGGTCACCGCATGACAGTTTGGATGTTTTTCTTCGTAAGATAAGGCTTCTGTCTTGCCATCCTAGATGAGAGATGTTGTCACATGTACTACATTTGGCAGAAATTCCTGCAGTTCCTTCAATGTTGCGTCGGCCTCTTGGCAGCCTCATTGTTTTGTACCCTTCGCCTGACTGGTACCTTTGAACAATGAGATCCCTCTGATGCTTTGGAAGCTCTCTGCGGACCATGGCTTGTGCTGTAAGATGTGACTACAGAAAAGTCAGGAAAAGGCTACTATATCAGCTGAACTTTATTTGGGGTTAATCAGAGGCACTTTAAATGGTGGCAGGTGTGTGCTGACTCCCATTAACATGAGTTTGAATGGTATTGGTTAATTCTGGAGACAGCAACATCCCCGTTTATAACAGGGTGTGCATATCTATGCAAACATGTTACTGTAAGTTTTTTTATTTCTTATTTTTCCCCTAAAAAGATTTCAGTTTGTTTTTCAAGTGGGTTGTAGAGGTTATAGGTCACATTAATGGTGGAAAAAGTTTTGAAATGATTTATCTTGGTCCAATTTTTTTTTAAATCATAAAAACCTCGCATTTGAATAGGGGTGTGTAGACTTTTTATATCCACTCTATACGTATATTCAGTACATGCACAGTTAAATTTTCAAGCTTTTATTGATTATGGCTGTAGTTTCAGAAATTAAATAAATTATGATATCCTAATTTACTGAGAAGCGCTAACATCGTAAAGAAGTAACTTCAAAAAGCCACGTGTTTTGGTGAGCAGATTTTTATCTGTTTTTCCAGAACGTACAAGATGTGTTACTGACAATACGTAACAAATAAATATTTTACAGCTTTTCATGACAGGCTGGGTTCACTTTGTGTAGATGGAAGTCCTAATGACAGTGAGAAGGAGAAAAGTTAAAAAGAAACAAAAGTCTAGTGTATACGTACAATCAGGTCACAATCTGTGTTCAGATAATGTGTCACAGAAAATTATTTGTGCCTTTACTGTTTACTTTTGAGAGAGGAAATGACTTGAAGGGACATCGGCTGGAAAAAAAAAAAAAGGTATTTGTAGGTTATGGGTGATTATAATAAAATATCAAAATACTCATTTCTCTTTAAAAAAACACACCTTTTATATCATTTTTCTCTCTTCCGGGTTTGTTTCAGAATGTCACTAAAAGGTAAATGTTACCAGCTTTGATACCTGTCTGCTGCTCTATTATTGGCCAGCCTAACTGTCTGTCATGTAGATGGGAGGGGAGCCAAAAGGCAACAGCTCAAGAGGTAACTGGTACTAGGAAGTTTGCACCAAGTCCATCCAGCCATCCATCTTCAACTGCTTCTCTGGGCTCCGGGTTGTGGGAACAGCAAGCAAAGTAGCCCGAACTGCTCCTTGATTCACACAGCACCATGCTCCCTCCTGCAGGTGGTGAGCCCACTGGATGGTGAACCCACGTGGCTCTTTTTGGTAGCCTGCACTGGGTCCTTCTTGTAACATTTTTCATGGGGCACTGGACCACGCTTGGACCCTAAGTTGCCCCCAACAACATAGGTCCTGGGATCATTAGGGCACATAAATCCCTCCACCACAATAAGGTGGAGATCCACGAAGGGGAGTTTGCACCGACTATGGTATATATTGTTGTTTTCTTTAGATTTCAGGCCTCCCCGTTTCCACCTGATTCACTAGTCAGAATATAGCTTGCATCATTCCAGGTTATTTGTTTATATTTTGCCATGATGCTACATTGAACTGTTAGCATTAGCATGCTATGCAGTTGAAGTTGATCATTGTAACCAGATACAATTTGCCTCTGCAGGGAGGGGGTGACAGAAAGGCCGCCTTGCATTAGCTTAACTGTCGATCCAGCCTGTTTTGATCGCTATTTTCTATAAATTTTATTCACCCCCACTGGTGAATAGTAGGATTAATGCCTATACATACCCTGCAAGAACAGAGAAATTTGTTCTCTCTCCCAAGGCTGCAAGAAAAAAATGACATCATTTTGTTCATGCAACCCTGTTTGGGAGTTCTTGCAGCTTGTTCTTGACACATCATCATGGCAGAACTTTTTTCTTGCGTGGTGTCCAAGAAGTATTGTGTGACTGGTCAGAAATTTCAATTTCACAGCAGTTCTGCACTTGAGTTTCTTGTGAAGTACAGTATGAAATGTCCTGGCCAGAGAACTTCGTTCTTGTTCTTGTCACCTCAAGAGTAAGAAAAAGGAAATTAGGGAGACAGACTCAATCTGTTTTTAAGAATAGTGTTAAAACTTTCCTTTTTGACAAGCTCATAGTTTGGATTGGATCAGGTGACCCTGAACCTTCCCTGTAATGTTGCTATAGGTTTAGACAGCTGGGGGACCTCCCACAATGCACTGGCCTCTCACTTCCTTCCTCATTCTCAATGTAATATTTTTGCTGTTCATTGACATCTGTCATATCCGGCTCTAGGGAGCCGGGCAATCAGAGCCAGGGACAAGCCAGTGAGTCGTGATATTTTATTCAGGGTAAAGGGGAAGGGATGAGGAGAGCACAGATACTCATGCAGAGGTTCACTCACAGGTTGCACAGCGCAGAGGTAAGCAGCTCGTACCGGACGTGGGGGTAGCAAGACGTACATACTCACAGCGGGATACAAACACAGGAATGCTGCAAGAGGAGTATAAGCTGACACCAGACAAAGGGGCTTCAGCTTAGCAATGTGTTTATGTCGCAGCCCCGAGTCATCGAGGCTGCTCCTATTTATCCTCATTGGCAGCGCCCCAGCTGATGAAGACTAATTGGCCCCAGCCGTCCATAATGCTGCCAGCTGGGGGCCAGCTGAGACGCTGCTCAATGGGAAGCAGGGATGAGGGAAAACATGGGCTGAGTGCCGAGACGGCATCTCAACCCGTGGTGACAGAGCCCCCCCCCTCAAGGTCGGGCTCCTGAACGACCAGGAACATCCCAGCCCCCCCCCACCCCACCTAGGGTGGGAGGAAGGGAGGCGGACCGGAGGGGAAGAAGCCAAGGGAAGGACCACACCAATGGGGCAATGTAGGGTAGCGGGAAAGAAAAACCCAAATACAATACTGACAAAACAGAATAATTAACCCAGGTACAGATGGGGAGAAGAACTGGGTCAGCACGCCGGTTACATACTACCCAGAGAGCACCAACCATGCGTGACCCAGAGCAAGGAAAAAAGAACCACCAAAAAGGTACAGGGCAAAAATGCTGAGTACGGTTAAATAAAGGGGAACCTATACACAGCGCTAATTTAAGTACATACACACACAGTCACCAAGAAAAGTGAGGGTGACTGGAACAAATAGACAATTACAGAGCATGGTGTTACGAAAAACAAGGCACATGACTCTATAATGAACAAACAGGACATAAGAGAAATACTGAGTGCAGGCAAAGAAAAACCCACACACACGAATATATAAATACCCAGTCACCTAAAGAAATGAAAGTGACTGAAATAAATGGATAACTGCAGAGCATGGTGTTACGGAAAACAAAACATAACTCTACAATGCAAAAACGGGACTAAAAACATAGTACAACAAGTAAAATGCTGAGCATGAGCGATGGAAAACACACAGCACTATAAATACGAATCCACCAACAGGACAAAATACTACACCCAAGTGACCTTAATAACGATAAAAGAAAGTGACACCCGAGGTGCATGGCAGGCAGAGTCCAAAAATAGCCGAGATGGCTCCGGAGATCTCCCCGCCCATTGTCCAGCTGGCGAATCAGGGGAAGAGAAGTGTTCGGACGGCGAACTCTGGACCCAGATCCCAGGAATCCAGTCCACCGGCAGCCGAACCAGGCTGCCCAGAGGGAAACAGACCAGTGGGGGGAACCAGATCACCGAACCGAAAGTTCTGTGGGTCGGGTCGTCGACCCGCATCACTCAACCACCAGGACCGTTGAGACGGGCGAAGGATCAGAGCGGATCCCGGTGGAAGAGGCTCAGGGGAGAGCCGATGACGAGGGCGGCGAGCGTCAGGCCGCAGGAAAACGGCCACCTCCTCACCGGACCTGGACAATACTGGGGCGGCACCCACATCGGACCCCGATCGGGCCTCAGGCGAACCCACATTGGACCCCGACTGGGTCTCGGGCGAACCCACGTTGAATACTGCACCAGAACCGACCTCCAACGTTGAACCCGGACCCTCCAGCACCACGAGGAACAGCAACTCCTTGCCGGTGACCCTGGAAGAAGGCTCAGAAGAGAAAACAGAACCGGGATCAGGATCACCGGCAGCGCCAGAACCCGGCGAGACGAGCTCAGACGCAGCGGACGGCTGCACCCGGCTCGTCTCCCCTGGAGATAGGCTGAAGTGCTCAGGGATAAAAAGAGAGAAAAGAAAGGAGAGCACTCACCTGATCTCGGGTTCTGACGCCGTCCAGGACTGCGAAGATCCAGGATCCGTCGTCAGGAGGTCGTTGTCAGGCTCCCATCTAGCCGCGTCGGGCCCCGCAGCCAGCACGATGGTCAGCGCAGCTTGAGATCCCTCCAGCTCAGGTAACCCCGCCGACGATCCACTCGGCGTGAAGCCAGAAGAATCTCGTCCCGCTGGACCGAACCGCTCCTCCGTGGAGACCCGGGGACGCTCAGTCGTCGGCGTAGACTCCACGCAGCAGTCAGTCCCCCTCCTCCGTCCGCAATGTAGCTGCGGAACCACAGGCCCTCTCCATATCCCACCACGTTGACCCGGAGCCGGGGACCGCTCGGCGGAGAGAGACACAGAGGATGCGGGATTAGGAATACAAGTTACAGCAGGTGGGGAGAGTTCAGGGAGCTGCGAACCCTGAACTTCTCCTCCAGGGATGTGACAGAGCAAATCATTAAGCAGGTGTGAAAAAACAATGACTTGCCTGCCCCCTGGAGGTTGAGTATCGCCTGCTGTAGTGGATTCTGCTTCTTCCTCTCCCCGCCCGGCGATAACGGAGGACCCCCCGGGAGTTAGTCTGAGGATCGCTCGCGTTGTCTCCAGCAGAGAGCTCACCAGGCCGGGATTCCAGGCACACACAGCAGTCAGGAAGTGCGTCGAGGAGGAGGGGAAAACAGCCGGGGTGAGCCAGCCCGAATGTCCAGGAATGACAGCGGGGGAACGAGGCTCAAGGGACGAGGCTGTATAGTCTCCACACTGACGAGGCGAAGGGATGACAGCTGCGTGGGAGGAACGGTCCTGACGATAGCCCAGAACTGGATCCGGACGAGGTTCGTGCAGAGGTGACTCGGCGATGTGATGGCGGCTATTCCCAGGGAACGAAGCGAGGGGGAAACCCAGGATTCGCCGCTCCAGATCAGAGAACGAGGCGAGGAAGGCGCCGAGCACGGGAAAGCTTCGTAGCCCTGAAGTCCACACCATCAATCTCCCTGCCGCCGCCACATGCCTGAAGGTGGTGACAGGAAACACAGTAGAGCTCGCGACAGCCACTCGACCCCGGACATAACTGCTGTCAGCTGCGGCTCCTTGAAGGGAATCCCGAGTGACGTGGCGCAGGTCGGGGGAAGTCCTCTGGTTGGCGCGAACTCCCGGACTGGAATGGCGGCAGGAACGGGACTCCGAAGCGGGGAAAGACGTCACCCACTTCGACTCCCTGCCGGGATTTCCATCCACCCCGTGGAGCTTCTCTCGCTGTGTACCTGCAGCGTCTATCCTGGCGCTGTCCTCCAGATGGTACAGAGAGTGAGGGTGACAGTCCAGGAGTTCCTCAGCACGGCCCGGATGCCAGCGTCTCGCGTTGGAGGCGTCGTGCAGGGTGAAGAGCGTCCCGTCGACAGCCTCCTAGATGGACCTCAGCTCGTCGCCCTGGCGCCGGAAGTGACTCCTGGGAAACAGCATGCTAGCAGCGCTGACACCCGGACAGAAAGGTACATTTCCACAGCGACCCACGGCCGCCGGCAACTCTTCTGGCTGCGACATACTGTCCTATCCGGCTCTAGGGAGCCGGGCAATCAGAGCCAGGGACAAGCCAGTGAGTCGTGATATTTTATTCAGGGTAAAGGGGAAGGGATGAGGAGAGCACAGATACTCATGCAGAGGTTCACTCACAGGTTGCACAGCGCAGAGGTAAGCAGCTCGGACCGGACGTGGGGGTAGCAAGACGTACATACTCACAGCGGGATACAAACACAGGAATGCTGCAAGAGGAGTATAAGCTGACACCAGACGAAGGGGCTTCAGCTTAGCAATGTGTTTATGTCGCAGCCCTGAGTCATCGAGGCTGCTCCTATTTATCCTCATTGGCAGCGCCCCAGCTGATGAAGACTAATTGGCCCCAGCCGTCCATAATGCTGCCAGCTGGGGGCCAGCTGAGACGCTGCTCAATGGGAAGCAGGGATGAGGGAAAACATGGGCTGAGTGCCGAGACGGCATCTCAACCCGTGGTGACAACATCTGGTTGCTCTCTCCCACAGATTGAGTCCCCATCGTGCTGTTTGCTTACATGTCTGTTCTTTTCTGCTTCTTCTCTATGCCCTCACCCCCCAACCAGTCGCAGCAGATGGCTGACCATCCTTGAGCCTGGTTCTGTTGGAGATCTCTTCCTGCAAAAAGAGAATCTCCAGCACCACCAAGTGCTTGCTCACTAGGGATCACCTGATTGACGGGGTTTTTCTCCAACTGCAGGGTATTTGCCCTGCTGTTGAAAGTGCTATTAGACAAATGTTGCTGTGAATATGCAATATATATATTAAAAAAAAAAGCTGAGTTGAACTGAATCAAATTGGAATCATTGTTAATCTAACAATACTTGACCATATACAGCTCTGGCAAAAATTAAGCAAGCACTGCAAAATTATTACTTTATCTGGTTTTATTATTTATATGTACAGTGGGGAAAAATATTATTGAACACGTAAAAAATTTCTCATTAAACATATTTCTGATGGAGCCATTGATCTGAGATTTTCACCAGATATCAGTAACAACCCAAGTAATTCATACATACAAAGAAATCAAGGCAACTGTGTTCACAAAACAAGTTATATTTAATAATGTAGAATGACAAAATGTCTCCCAGCTGGTCTGGGAACAATTTGGTATCCTCTCTGAAGAGCTGGAGCAGGTGGCTGGGGAGAGGGAAGTCTGGGCTTCTCTGCTTGAACTGCTGCCTCCATGACCCGGACCTCTGGAGAATCGGTAGAAGATTAATGGATGGATGGACACAAGGAATAAGTATTGAACACATGAAGAAAAAGAGGTGTAAAAAGGCATAGAAAGCCAAGAAACCAGCTGAAATCCATCAGAATTTAGGAAGCCATCCCATATCAGTGCAAATTAATTTCAGCTGGTTAAGTCCTCACTGATAGCCTTTACAAAGGTTTGTGAATATCAGATTGTCACACCACAAAGAACTCATGACAGGTAAATGGCGTTCACTTAAATAGTGCTTTTTCCTCATCTCTAGATGACCAAAGCACTTAACAGATCCTACTATCCACCCATTCACACACTGGTGGTAGCAGAGCCGCCATGCACAGGCGCTGGCCTGACTCACCAGGAGCAACTGGGGGTTCAGTGTCTTGCTTAAGGAGACTTTGACATGCAGACTGCAGACAAAGCGGGAATCGAACCCCTGACCCTCCGATCAGTAGTCGGTCACACTACACCTGCGCCACAGCTGTCTCCCAGGTAGACACAAAAGGCTCTCTCTAGATCTTCACAACCTTATTGTTGCAAAACATATTGATGGCATTGTTTACAGGCGCATTTCTAAACTGCTGAATGTTCCAGTGAGCACTGTTGGAACCATCATTCAGAAGTGGAAAGAACATCATTTTACCATATACCTGCCATGACCAGGACCTCCTCGCAAGGTTTCTGAGAGGAGTCAAAAGAATTATCAGAAGATTATCCAAGAGCCAAAGACCACTTGTGGAGTGCTCCAGAATGACCTGGAGTTAGCATGTACTGCTGTTTCAAAGAAAACAATAAGTAATGCACTTAACTGACATGGGTTCTATGCCTGCTCACCTCGCAAGACTCCATTGCTGAAGAAAAAGCATGTTGAAGCTTGTTTAAAGTTTGCTGCACAACATTTGGGCAAGCCAGTAAAATACTGGGAGAATATAGTCTGGTCAGATGAAACCAAAACTGACCTTTTTGGATGCCACAACACACAGCATGCTTGGAGGAGAAATGGCACTGCACCAACAGTGAAGTTTGGAGGTGGGAGCATCATAGTGTGGGGGTGTTTTCAGCATATGGTGGAGGCAGACTTCATATAATTGAAGGCAAGATTAATGAACAAATGTACAGAGACATCCTTGATGAGAATCTATTGCCATCCGCCAAGATGTTGAAGATGAAACAAGGGTGGACATTTCAGCAAGACAATGATCCCAAACACACAGCCAAGGAAACTCTCAACTGGCTCCAGAGAAGGAAAATAAAGCTAATAGAATGGCCCAGTCAGTCACCTAACCTGAATTCAATTGAAAATCTATGGAACAAACTGAAGATCAGAGTTCGTAGAAGGCACCCACAGAACCTTGAAGATTTGAAGTTTGTGTGGAAGAATGGGTTAAAATCACTCCTGCGCCTAGTTTCTCCTTACAGGAGGCATCTGGAAGCTGTTATTACCAGCAAAGCCTTTTCTACTAAATATTATATGAATTTCATCAAGTGTGTTCTGTAGCATCATCTTGCTTTGGCTCATCAACAAAATTATTCTTCATCTTAAAGACATTCTTTCACCCAGGAAAAGGACAGTCAAGAACCGTTCTTTCATCCCAGGACCACAGCTGAACTAACATTCCTTTGTTAAACCAGTCTTCGGAATTCCTTCTAATGTGCTTTCTCCTGACCATTTATTGGCTAATAAAATGTGGACAAAGAACAGACCTTTGTGGAATGCCTTATATGGCCACTACAAAATATCCACAGCTCAACATTGCCCTCTACTGGCAACTCTGGGACAGGCTGGATTTAACCAGTGAACTTTTTGAAATGACTGCATTCGTGTTACAAAACTCAATTCTCAGATTATCCTCTTTTTCAGGACACCATGGAAAAGCAAATGGACTCTGATGTTCGGTGTGGACAATCAGTAATGGGTTTGAAATATATTAATCCTTGAGTTTAAATATATGCATGTTAAAATGTTTAAATGAATGTTTATTCTTGCATTTTAATTTAAAAGCACTAGTTATAAAGTTGCATGAAACACTAAAGCTAGCTTTGACTTTATACATAAGTAGGTTAAGGAATCTCCAGTGTGTTAAAATTGTGTGTCATTATGTGAGAAGTACCGTCATATACTTGTTCCACCAATCACAGATCACTTCTACAGAACAAAGGAGACTTCTCACACACTTCTTCTACGGACCTCTTGAGAGTTGCAGACCATCTAGGAATTAATTTTTCCTGTCCTGAGCTCACATCTTTAATTCAGAGTCAAACTCCCATTCATAGGTGTCTTTTTCTAATTTTTTCCCTGTTAAACTTTCTTTAAACCCACCGGTTTTGACTTTATTTTTATTTTTATATTTTTCTTTAAGACCGTTGAGTGACCATCTCCACACTAGAAGCTATTTTCACTCCACTAAGTCAGAAAGTTGTCGTTTAATTTTGCATTGGGATCAGATTTTGTAATTATTCTTGAATTCCCTTGGGAGAAAAACTGATCCATGAAGGCCATCACGCACCACTGAAGAAATTAATGTTGCCACAGAGAAGAGGATACACCGCCGCCATCTTGGCTGGACTTCAGCCCAACTGTGATCGATACATTCAAAATCTCATCTTGTGTCAATAGACTGGAAAGCTGCCATACCCTGTCTGAATATCTGCTGGCAAGATATTCTGGTTTTGGGCGCCATCTACAACCAAAGCTTCTAGAAGACGCCGAAAGAACACTTCAATGTAATGGGTCACGTGAGGTGCATTCTTTATTCATCTGCTGAATAAAACGTCTGAGATTTGAGAATAATTCAGTATCTGATCAGATACAAAATTAAAGAGCAATTAATATAACTCTTCTTTTCATTAAAATTCTGTTTTCATTTTCTTAAGAGCAATCCAGAATTTTCCATATAATTGGTTTAATTTTCCCCATAAATTTGTGTTCAGTTTTTCATAACCTGTCAACTTCAAACTGATCTAAATTCAGCTTACATTTTCACCCTGGTTCTGCAAATGTTCACATTGTTACTCTATCATTTACAAGTTTAATTTAATGGTTAATGCAAATCATTTCAATGTCCTTTAATCATCATTTTGTAACCCAGCTGAGTAAATGACCCTTTTTCTCAGATTTCACTTGTATTAATGAAAGTGTGTGATATTATTTTGAAAACCGACTATCTTGGGGAAGAGGAAGTGCGATCCTTGTCATCCAACTTTTGAATTTCCGGTTCATGGTCACGTTGGGTGATCTGGGTCTTTCCATTCGTTAAGAGCGATATTAGCCCCGCCTTCCGAGTAGAGGCAGCCAGCGCAAACTCAGAATTCAGTCTTTAACGATATGAGCGCGGACGAGGGAGGTTGTGAAGCACTCTGATTCACACAGATACCTCTTCTTGGTGAGTTTCATTCAGAAAGATGCTATAAATGGATCTAAACACTCTCCAAATGCTAATCTGCTGTAGGAAACTCGAAATGAAGAGACTGAATGATTTTTCAGTATTGGTTTATTCCATATCAAGTCCTACAGCTCCTCTCTCAGTCAGGGAATGAAGAGGGCGAGCTGAGATAAACCACATACCTTTATACTGTTACAACAGACACAAATCACATTCACATCAAACACAGAATTCCATTCATAACTAATCCTCCCATTGTCCTCTCGGCTTCTCTGTCTGACCCTAGGAGTCAGACCGTCTCTTCAGGTTCACTCTCAGATCTTCTCACTTCTCCTCTAGTCCACAGGGGGACCAGACTCAATGTCCATCTGGGGCGTGATGTCAATACACACTGTGAGCTCAAAGTTCCCTCATGTCTGGGTCTCTGCCAAGGAATATGTGAGCTACATAATGTTACGCCACACTGCAACCTTTATTATCCTAAGTTGACGGGAGCACGAGCGTGAGGGGCATTGTGGTGTGTCCTTTGCTGTATTCACACTGATACCTCATCTTGGTGAGTCAGATACATGCTAATGTTATGCTAACGCTAGCGCTATGCTAATGCTAGTCGCGAGTGGATTTTTTTCTGTTTAAAAGCAATGGAAAAGGCTGTCTTTGTGTCTGTATGGTTTTCCTAAATGTGATTTCAGTTCCCAACAGTATGCTGAAGTACTTTTAGTTCATATGCACTATTTCTGTCGAATGCAATGTATAGTTTGATGCTAAAAGCACATGGTGTTGGTCTACTATGTAAATCCATAGGTTATGCTAAACCCAGTAGCTCAGACAAGGTTGAAAGGGATTAATCATAATTTCATGGTTAAATGATATAGAGATGAACAGAGGAATTCATTTAATTGGTTACATGAAAAAAAGGGTATTTCATGTGCTACCAGAGAGATCAGAATCAGAATCAGCTTTATTGGCTAAGTATGCACAACACATACAAGGAATTTGACTTTAGCTAAAAACTTGCGCTCGTTGTTCAGGTGGAGGATTTAAATAAGGATTCAATGACAACAGAGTATGTACAGTAAATTACAGTCTGTCCACGTTTCTATAAAAGGATGCAAATATATACAGGAATATATGCAGTTATTTACTCAGACTAACCACACTTTGCAGAAATATATGAAAAAATATGCAGTCACACAGTATTTCAATGTGAACTCAGATTCAGTGATTTAATGTGAATGTCGTAAAAAGCAGTGTGAGAGTTATGTGCAATGTAATAATGGATGAAAAGTCATGAGTACAGCAACAGGTAGGACTAGGTGAATGTTAGGAGTTCATCAGAGTGATGGCTTGAGGAAAGAAACTGTTCCTGTGACGGGTGGTTTTGACCTTCAGTGATCTGTAATGACGACCAGAAGATAGAAGTTCAAACAGTTTGTGGCCGGGGTGTGACGGGTCAGCACAGATGTTTCCCGCCCGTTTCCTGGTTATGGACCGATATAAGTTCTCAATGGAGGGTAGGTCGGTACCAATGATCCTCTCCGCAGACTTAATGATCTGCTGCAGTCTGGTCTTGTCCTGTTTAGTGGCAGATCCAAACCAGACAGTGATGGAAAAGCAGAGGACAGATTGGATGATGGCGGTGTAGAAGACAACCAGCAGCTCCTGAGGCAAATCAAACTTCTTGAGCTGACGCAGAAAAAAACAACCTCTGCTGGGCCTTTTTCCGGACAGTGTCTATATGGGAGGACCACTTCAGGTTCTGGGAGATTGTGGTACCCAGAAACTTGAAGGAGTCCACAGTGGACACTGTGCTGTTGAGGATGGTGAGTGGGGGGGGGTGAAGGGCGGTGTTGCCTGAAATCCACAGTCATCTCCACCGTTTTGGCTGGGTTAAGTTCAAGATGGTTCTGGCTGCACCAGAGGATCAGCTGCTCCACCTCCCGCCTGTATGCAGACTCATCATCATCCCGGATCAAACCGATGACTGTGGTGCCGTCCGCAAACTTCAGGAGCTTCACCGAAGGGTCCTCTGAGGTGCAGTCATTGGAGTAGAGGGAGAAGAGCAGTGGGGAAAGGACACATCCTTGGGGGGCGCCAGTACTAATTTTTCGGGAGCTGGATGTAAATCTCCCTAGTTTCACCTGTTGCCACCTGTCAGTCAGAAAGCTGGAGATCCACTGGCAGGTGGAGGGGGGCACCTTGAGCTGGAGGAGTTTCTGATGAAGAATGCCTGGGATGATGGTGTTGAACGCTGAGCTGAAGTCGACAAACAGGATCCTGGCGTACATCCCTGGGGAGTCGAGGTGTTGCAGGATGTAGTGTAGTCCCATATTCACTGCATCATCCACTGACCTGTTTGACCGGTAGGCAAACTGCAGTGGGTCCATCAGGGGGCCTGTGATGACCTTCAGGTGGTTCAGCACCAATCTCTCCAAGGATTTCATGACCACAGAGGTCAGGGCAACAGGTCTGTAGTCGTTTAATCCTGTAACAGAGGGTTTCTTGGGAACTGGAATGATGATGGAGCGTTTGAAGCAGGAAGGCACTTCACGCAGCTTCAGTGATCTGTTAAAGATCCGGGGGAATATGGGGGCCAACTCGTTGGAGCAGACTCTCAGGCAGGATGGAGACACACCATCAGGTCCGGCAGCCTTCTTGATCTTTTGTCTCTGAAAGACCCGGCGGACCTCCTCTTCACAGATCGTTAGTGCTGGTGGGAGGTCAGAGTGGAGGAGGGATGGAGTTCCTGGGGCTGCAGAAAATCCTTTTGTGTGGGTGGGAGGTGAGAACTGTAGGTTCTTTTCAAACCTGCAGTAAAAGCTGTTTAGGTCGTTAGCCAGCTGGAGGTTTTCCACAGGGTGGGGGGATGGTCTCCTGTAGTTGGTGATATTCTGCAGGCCTCTCCAGACAGAAGCAGAGTTGTTGGCTGAGGAGTTTTTTTGTAACTTCACACTGTAGCTCCTCTTAGCAAGCCTGATCTCCTTTGTCAGCATGTTTCTGGCCCGCTTGTACAGAGTCCAGTCACCAGTCCCGTAGGCCTCCTCCTTGGTCTGACATAGCTGCTTCAGTTTAGGAATGAACCAGGGTTTATTGTTGTTGTATGTGCAGAAGGTCTTGGTCTGCACACACATGTCCTCGCAGAAACAGATGTATGACGTCACAGTGTCAGTGAGTTCATTTAGGTTAATGGCTGCAGCTTCAAAAACACTCCAATCTGTACAGTCAAAGCAGGCTTGTAACTCCAGCTTTGATTCCTCAGTCCATTTCTTCACAGTCCTTACAACAGACTTGGAAGTTTTTAGTTTCTGTCTGTATGTTGGAATAAGATGGAGCAGACAGTGGTCAGAAAAACCCAGAGCTGCACGGGGGACGGCATGATAGGCGTTTCTTAAAACTGTGTAACAGTGGTCAAGTGTATTTGTGTCCCTGGTGGGACATTTAATATGCTGTCTGTATTTAGGAAGCTCAATTGTGAGATTAGCTCTATTGAAATCACCCAGAATGATAAGCAGAGAGTCTGGATGTTTTTCCTCCACCTCTGCTATCTGGTCAGCGAGGTGCTGCAGTGCCTCCATTGTACAAGCAGCAGGCGGGATATAAATTCCGACCAGAATAAACGAGGACAACTCTCGCGGTGAATAAAAGGGTTTACAGTTTATGAACAGTGACTCTAGGTTAGGGCTACAAAACTTCTTCAACACTGTGACATCAGTACACCAACCTTTGTTTATGTAGAAGCAGATTCCACCACCTTTAGTCTTTCCAGAGAATTCTCGGCTGCGATCAGCGCCAAACAGTTGGAATCCGTCCAGGCACACCGCACTGTCTGGGATGTGTTCACTCAGCCAGGACTCCGTGAAACAAAAGGCGCCAGATCTGCTAAAATCCCGGTTTTTGTGAGTCAGGAGCAGCAATTCATCCATTTTGTTCGCCAAAGAGCGGATATTTGCCAGATGGATCGATGGGAGCGGCGTGCAAAATCCTCGTTTCTTCAACCTGACTAGCACACCGGCACGTTTACCACGCCACCTTCATTTCCGGCCAGCACCAATAGCCACTGCTCCCACAGCTAAGATCGACTGAAAAAACTTCAGATCAGCAGCAGAAACTGGCGGAGAAGTTGCATTGGGAGGTAGTCTGAGTGAAAGTAGTTCCTCCCTTGAATAGGTGACTCGGACAGAAGAGCAGAAGTCCAAAAAAACACACAAAATTATCAAAAACATCAGAGAGCAGAAGCCAGTGGCTGCCATCCGCGGCGCCATCTTGGATTTTTTGTGATTGTGAGAAAAAAGAACACATGAGAAAAAAGAACACGAGAACACATGAGAAAAAAGAACACATGCATGTAAGATGTAAGATGTGAAATGTAAGATATTACTATATTGCTGGATTGTGATAATAGTAATATGAGAGAAGAATTTAAACACTAAGCTTTTTTTTTTTTTTTTTTTTTTTGTTACTTATTTGTACCCGTAGGTAGACTTGGTTTGCAGTCTGGTGACAAGCCACCGGCTGTTGGTCGCTGCGTGCGCGAGCGCCCTAAACCTACATGTTTTTGGTGTGCGGGAGGAAACCGGAGAAATCCCGGAGTAAACCCGCGCAACACGGGGAGAACATGCAAACTCCACACAGCTCACTGTTGGTCGGGGGCTGGGATCGAACCCACGATCTCATGATCCCTGCGGTCCCCCGGCCGAGGGTAAAACTGTGCTGCCACAGTGCTAAACCACTGCGCCACCGTGCAGCCATGCTATGGTGTTATATAAGAAGGGATTGGAAGGCGAATTACTCTAGCTGTAAACAATAATACCATTACTGTCGTGCAGGCTAGGTTTTTTCTGGTTGCCAACCAAAAACCTTCTGGATCCTGGATTTTCTCCGAATGGAGATGACGAGCCTGACCCGAGATTGAACCGAGATTGAACAGAGGTCTGACCAAGGTCTCAATTGAAGGACATCCCTCCTCTCTCCAGTGCCCAGGATTTAAAGTGGTAACAACCCAAGTCGCCGCTTTAAAAGAGGAAAACAAACCTGAGTCTGGAGTTACAAGACATCTTGACTGGTCAAACAACCAACCCGAAAGGACAAACAAACACTGAGCTCAGTAGGACACTTTTGGGGTTTTATGTCATGCCGGCCATTGTTATATTTGTATATTTGTACATTGTTTGTATATTTTGCTCCTTCTATATTTATTAATAACAGACATGAATTGCTCATTTCTTGCCTCCAGCTATTTCATTCCACACTCACTCTAATCCCCTATTGTAACCCTTACGAACCTAGCAACTGGTCTACACTTAATTATGTCCCTTACCTAATTAACATAAAGCAAGGGTTACAAATAGAAGTGGCGAGCCAGCCATGGCCTTTTTTTTTCCTCTTCTCTCCCTTACGTTATTTCAAGCCTATAACGTACCCAAAATGGATATTGTTGAGCGTGAATCTGTGAAAATTCCAAATGCAGTGATAGTGAGTGAAATCGCTGGAGATGAGCAACTTGATGAGATGATCAAGTTACATCGCACTGATATTAAAAACCTAGCGAAGATGAGTGGCAGAGATTTTGCAGATGTCCTGAAAGACGTGATGTTACAGATTTTTGAGGCAATCAAAGAATCTGAAAATGATCAATCAGAGCAAGTTAAGTTACCTGATAACTTACCTGAAGCTTTCTTAGATGAACCTCAACCTCAGCCTTCTGCAGCTGAGTCCAGTATTCAAGGTGCACAACCAACTAACCAGTCAAATCACACTACGAGCACCCCAGCTCGAAGTATGCTCACCATTTCTGCACATGATTTAAATCCCCCAGAAGTGCGACGTGTGGTAGTTGAGCACATTGTGAAAAGGGAAGATTTTTCCGTGCAGCCATTTTCACAAAAGCTCAGAGCTTTTTCTGGCAAAGACCTCCGGCCAACTTATGAGCTAGATTATGATACTTGGCGCTCCAGTGTAGAATTAATCTTGACTGATCCTGCTATGTCCAAATTGCAACAATCCCGAAAGATCATTGAGTCACTTTTACCCCCAGCAGCTGATGTAGTCAAGTACTTGAACCCCAACAGCTCACCATCAGAATACCTTCAGCTGTTAGATTCTGCTTATGGTACAGTTCAAGATGGCGGAGAGCTTTACGCCAAGTTTATTGACACCTTCCAAAACACAGGTGAGAAACCCTCATCATATCTATGACGTCTTCAAGTAGCTTTGACTCACACTGTGAAGCGTGGTGGTGCTTCAAGCCAGGATTTTGACAGGCTGCTTGTCACACAGTTTTGTCGAGGTTGTTGGGATGATTCCCTTTTAACTGCACTCCAGTTAAAACAAAAACGAACAAATCCCCCAACTTTTCTTGATTTGCTTCTCTTGCTACGTACTGAAGAAGACCAAAATGCTGCCAAAACTTTGCGAATGAGACAACATTTGAGCAGTTCAAAACAAGAAGTGACATCACACGTGCAAACTGTGCAATGTAGTTCAGATGAAAATGAGGACAGAATCACGGTAAACTCAATTCAAGAACTCTCAAAACAAGTTGCAGAAATTCAAAATCAACTAGCAAAACTAACTGCAAAACCAAAAGCCCAAAACTCAAAAAGTACACCCAGTACAAAGCCAAAAGAGAAATGAAAGCCGAATAAAGTGACAAAGGAACCCACAGAACAAATGGTCAGAACTTGAAGTACCCCACCCAAACCGTGGTACTGTTTCCAATGTGGAGAGGATGGCCACATCAAGCCGAACTGCGAAAATGAACCCAACCCAGCTCTAGTTACTGAAAAGCGTAAGCTGTTTAAAGAGAAACAAAAGAGATGGGGGTCTAGAAAGCCCACAGCTAATAAAGACCGGGTTAAACTAAGAACAGTCTCTATTACGGGGCAAATGGAGACTGTAGCCAGACAGTCATGTCCCACTAAGTACAAGCAATGCACTAGCCTTAAGCCATCTGTTACTAACCCACCTAAGTATAGCCTACCAAAAGGGTTAGTTGGCTCCAAATGCACAGCTGTAGTTAGCATTTCTGATGTTAATGTGCATTGTCTTCTTGACTCAGGGTCACAAGTGACTACAGTCACCGAGTCGTTTTACAAACAGAACTTTCCCGATCAAAACCTTAAACCACTCTATGACCTTTTAGAAGTAGAGGGCGCTGCAGGTCAGCCCGTTCCCTATTTAGGTTATATAGAGATGTGTATTACCTTTCCAAAAGACTTCTTATGCACAGAGATTGACACACCGACCTTAGCTCTCGTCGTTCCAGATGCCAATCCTAATAGTCAGACACCAGTGTTAGTGGGAACAAACACACTTGATGTTCTTTATGGAAAGTATTTAGACATGAAGACTCCTGATCACTTACCTAGCTCTTACGGTTTTAGGACACTGTTGAAAACTCTCGAACTAAGACATACAAAGAACAAAGATGGGAACATTGGATTAGTTACCTTGTCAGGCAAAGCCCCAGCTGTAGTCCCAGCAGGTAAAACTGTAGTTTTAGAAGGGTCTGCCAACGTTCACTGTACCTCAGACACCTGTGCTATAGTGGAATACCCCTCTCAGTCTTCCTTGCCGGGTGGCCTTTGTGTTAAAACTTGCCTGATAACACTTCCTCCCCGAGCTCCACACAAAGTGCCTGTAATGATTACGAACGAAACAGAGCAAGATGTCACAATGCCCCTGACGATGGACAGTCTTGGTTACACATGCAACGGGACGTGCATGATATTAAGTGGGGGAGTGTGTAACCCAGCTGAGAAAATGACCCTTTTTCCCAGATTTCATTTGTATTAATGAAAGTGTGTGATTTTATTTTGAAAACCGACTATCTTGGGGAAGAGGAAGTGCGATCCTCGTCATCCAACTTTTGAATTTCCGGTTCATGGTCACGTTGGATGATCTGGGTCTTTCCATTCGTTAAGAGCGATATTAGCCCTGCCTTCCGAGTAGAGGCAGCCGGCGCGAACTCGGAATTCAGTCTGTTTTGAAGCCACCGCCTGGAAGCAGCTCTGCGATCCACATGGTGAGGACATCGATGGCCTCATTCACACCTTCACGGGCTACCTCAGCTTCTGTGTGGACAAATCCGTTCCCACCAAGACCATACGGCGTCACTCAAACAACAAACCCTGGATCAACCCTGAGATAAAAACACTTCTGAGAGAGAAGAAGAGGATCTTCAGGTCAGGGAACAGGGAGATGCTGAAGTCCGTACAGAGGGAGCTGAGGAGAAAGATCAGAGAAGGCAAGGACAGCTTCAGGAAGAAGATGGAGGACAAGCTGCAACAGAGCGACATCAGCGGGGTCTGGAGAAACCTCAAAACCATCTCGGGGCTCCAGAATACCTCCCCCCAGGCCACAGGGGGCAGGGAGTGGGCGAACAACCTGAATCTGTTTTTCAATAGATTTGACCAACCGCCCTCCCCCCTGACTGCACAACAACCACTGCTGCCTCTAAAGAAATCGAGTCCTGCTGCCCACTCCCCACTCCACCAACACCCCCCCACTCCCAACACACAGCCCCCCATCCTGACCCTGACCAGGACCCAGGTGAGGACGGAGCTGAGGAAGATCAAGGCGAGGAAGGCGCCGGGACCAGACGGCATCAGCGCAAAGCTCCTCAAGTCCTGTGCAGACCAGCTGTGTGGGATTGTGACGTATATCTTCAACATGAGCCTGAAACTGGGGAGGGTACCACAGCTGTGGAAAACATCTTGTGTGGTACCTGTACCAAAAACTTCCCACCCCAAAGACCTGAACAGCTACAGACCGGTGGCCTTGACGTCCCACTTGATGAAGACCCTGGAGAGACTGCTCCTTGCTCACCTCCGCCCCCTGGTGGAACCAGCGATGGATCCACTCCATATAATACATCAAACAGGTTCATTTTGTCTTCTTTCAATTATTTATCCTTTTTTTTTTTCCTTTGAAAGACAAAAGTAAAATAGAAAGATGTCTTTACCTTCTTTACATGTTTCAACTGCACTGCAGCCTTCATCAGAAGAGTCAGCTGATTGCTGCCAGGTGACATTTATCAGCTGATTTTCGTAGGCGGGGCCAGCTCAGCAGATCTGTCAGATCCGCTGAGCCGGCCCCGCCTCCCGCCGTCAGATGGTCTCTGGAGAATGTGGTCCCAGGTGTGAGAAAGCATAAAGGCCCCCTCATCTCGGTTCATGGTGTCTTTTCCCCGCTTTCTGATCTCTATTGCCTCCTTGATCCAACGTTTGTGTCTGTTGCTCTCCGATCCAATAATTTTTGTGTTGTCCCAGTCCATGATGTGATTATTTCTTTTGCAGTGGTCCGATATAGCTGATTTTAATGTTTCTTGTTCTGCTTTTTCTTTTTTTGATCTTGTGAGTCGTCCTTGCGTTTCCTTCTCACATTCCTTTTGGTGTTCTTTTTTTCTTGTGGTGAATAATCTTCCGGTTTCTCCAATGTAGGTTTTGTTACATGATCTGCATGATATTTCATATAATACATTGCATTTATTGTCTTGTTCTATTCTGTCCTTGGGGTGTACTAATAACTGTCTTAATTTTTTGTGTGGTTTGACTGCTGTGTTTATTTTGTATTTTTTCATGATCCTTTGAATTGGTTCCGTGATCCCTCGTATGTATGGTATAGTTATGGTTTCCTTGTTTTTGATTTCAGCTTTTGTTCTGTGTCTTGTGTCCTGTTTATTTTCTTTGTTTTTGACTTGCTGTTTCCCTTTGTTTATGGCCCATACTGGATATTGGCAGCGTATAAGTGCATGTTTTATGTGGTTTTCCTCTTCCTGTCTGTCTTCTTGTTCCGTGATGATGGTGGCTCGTTCATATAATGTCCTGACGACTGATAGCTTGTGTGCTGTGGGGTGTTCCGATGTCCAAAGTAGGTATTGATCTGTGTGGGTTGGTTTCCTGTAGACTGTGATTTTTATGCTGCCATCCTCGTTGTGGTGGATTTTCATGTCCAGAAAGGCTATGGTGCCATTTTCCTCCTCTTCGTGTGTGAATTTTATGTTCCCCGTACTGTCTGTACTGTTCAGATGGTCAGTGAGTTCTTGTGTATGTCCTTTCCTTATTTTTTCAGAATGTCATCTACGTATCTCTTCCAAAGGGTGGGTTTGCATATTGTGGGTGCTGTGTTGATGGCTTTATTTTCCAGATCCTCCATAAAAAACTGCTCATGATGGCTGATAGTGGGTCTCCCATTGCAAATCCTTCTTTTTGTTTGTAGATTTTTCCTCTGAATTGAAAAATCTTCTGTCGGGTTTTCTTCTGAAAACCCGACAGAAGAAAAGAAAAAAATGCTCAAAGCCCTTCTAAAACCTCTATTAGAAAGCAATAAAATCACAAAGGACGCATATGATCACCTGATCCCCACAGCCAGCATCACCCCTCGGATTTATGGAACACCGAAAATACATAAAAAGGATATCCCACTGCGGCCAATAATAGACAGCATTGGATCAGTCACATACAACTTATCAAAAGCCCTAGCTGAAATCATCAAACCCCTCCTTGGACTATCAGACTTTCACTGTAAAAATTCAAAAGAGCTGGCACAAGAACTCAAAGACATAAAAATAGAATCAGACGAGATCCTCATCTCACATGACGTCATCTCTTTATTCACAAAGACTCCTATTGACGTCACACTACATATAGTGCAAGAACGCCTCAACAAGGACAGTACCCTAAAAAGACGCACCAACCTCACAGTCCATGACATATCCAAATTACTACAGTTTGTTGCAAAATCCACTTATTTTCAATTCAGAGGAAAAATCTACAAACAAAAAGAAGGATTTGCAATGGGAGACCCACTATCAGCCATCATGAGCAGTTTTTTTATGGAGGATCTGGAAAATAAAGCCATCAACACAGCACCCACAATATGCAAACCCACCCTTTGGAAGAGATACGTAGATGACATTCTGGAAAAAATAAGGAAAGGACATACACAAGAACTCACTGACCATCTGAACAGTACAGACAGTACGGGGAACATAAAATTCACACACGAAGAGGAGGAAAATGGCACCATAGCCTTTCTGGACATGAAAATCCACCACAACGAGGATGGCAGCATAAAAATCACAGTCTACAGGAAACCAACCCACACAGATCAATACCTACTTTGGACATCGGAACACCCCACAGCACACAAGCTATCAGTCGTCAGGACATTATATGAACGAGCCACCATCATCACAGAACAAGAAGACAGACAGGAAGAGGAAAACCACATAAAACATGCACTTATACGCTGCCAATATCCAGTATGGGCCATAAACAAAGGGAAACAGCAAGTCAAAAACAAAGAAAATAAACAGGACACAAGACACAGAACAAAAGCTGAAATCAAAAACAAGGAAACCATAACTATACCATACATACGAGGGATCACGGAACCAATTCAAAGGATCATGAAAAAATACAAAATAAACACAGCAGTCAAACCACACAAAAAATTAAGACAGTTATTAGTACACCCCAAGGACAGAATAGAACAAGACAATAAATGCAATGTATTATATGAAATATCATGCAGATCATGTAACAAAACCTACATTGGAGAAACCGGAAGATTATTCACCACAAGAAAAAAAGAACACTAAAAGGAATGTGAGAAGGAAACGCAAGGACGACTCACAAGATCAAAAAAAGAAAAAGCAGAACAAGAAACATTAAAATCAGCTATATCGGACCACTGCAAAAGAAATAATCACATCATGGACTGGGACAACACAAAAATTATTGGATCGGAGAGCAACAGACACAAACGTTGGATCAAGGAGGCAATAGAGATCAGAAAGCGGGGAAAAGACACCATGAACCGAGATGAGGGGGCCTTTATGCTTTCTCACACCTGGGACCACATTCTCCAGAGACCATCTGACGGCGGGAGGCGGGGCCGGCTCAGCGGATCTGACAGATCTGCTGAGCTGGCCCCGCCTACGAAAATCAGCTGATAAATGTCACCTGGCAGCAATCAGCTGACTCTTCTGATGAAGGCTGCAGTGCAGTTGAAACATGTAAAGAAGGTAAAGACATCTTTCTATTTTACTTTTGTCTTTCAAAGGAAAAAAAAAAAAAAAGGATCCACTCCAGTTCGCCTACCAGCATGGCATTGGGGTGGAGGATGCGGTGATCTTCCTCCTTCACCGTTCTCTGTCCCACCTGGAGAAGCCCGGGAATATGGTGAGGATCATGTTCTTTGACTTCTCCAGTGCTTTCAACACCATCCAACCGATGATCCTGAAGGACAAGCTGCTGCGTGCAGGGGTGGACCAGCACCTGTCATCATGGATCCTGGACTACCTCACGAACCGGCCTCAGTTTGTGAGAACCCGGGACTGTGTGTCCGACACGATCATCAGTAGCACGGGGGCCCCCCAGGGAACGGTGCTGGCTCCCTTCCTGTTCACTCTTTATACTGCGGACTTCTCACACAACACAACACACTGCCATCTACAGAAGTTCTCTGATGACTCTGCGATCGTTGGCCTCATCTCCAATGGAGATGAAGCTGAGTACAGAGGGCTTATCCAGGACTTCGTGGACTGGTGCCATCGGAACTGCCTCCAGATCAACGCGAGGAAAACTAAGGAGCTGGTGGTGGACTGCCGCAGGCATGGGCAGCCCCTCACAGTACCAGTAAATATACAGGGAACAGACATCGAGATGGTGACATCCTATAAGTACCTGGGTATTCATCTGAACAATAAACTAGACTGGTCACACAATACTGATGCACTCTACAAGAAGGGACAGCGCAGGTTGTTCCTGCTGAGGAGACTCAGGTCTTTTGGTGTACAAGGGGCGCTGCTGAAGTCATTCTATGACACGGTGGTGGCATCAGCCATCACTTTTGGAGTGGTCTGCTGGGGCAGTGGCATTACTGCAGCCGATAGGAAGAGACTGAACAAACTGATTAAGAAAGCTAGCTCTGTCCTGGGGCAGCGCCTTGATCCGATGGAGGAGATAGGAGAGAGAAGGACGGTGGCTAAACTGTCATCTCTGCTGGAGTCCGAGTTCCACCCTATGCAGGACATACTGAATGCACTGAGGAGCTCATTTAGCAGCAGACTACATCATCCCAGGTGCACAACCGAGAGGTTTCGTAGGTCCTTCCTACCAACGGCTGTCAGACTGTACAACCTAAGCAGGGCTGCTCGCAGAGATAGCAAAAAGACGTAACAAACTAATAGTTTTTTGAATGCAAAAGATGCAATAGACTTACACAATGGTCCCCTCCGGCATACAACTAGGAACATACCGGTCGCTATGGAGGGTGAGAATATGTATGGGCACATAATCATACCATGTAGGATAACTAAGTAGACGGTTATGCTGTTTCATTCCATCTAGCAACAATGCTCTGCACTGTGTGTGTTTATATATTTGCATATTTATTCCATCTAGCTACAATGCTCAGCACTGGGTGTGTTTATATATTTATATATCTACATATTATTCCATCTAGCTACATTGCTCCGCACTGTGTGTGTTTATATACTTGCATATTTATTCCACCTAGCTGCAATGCTCCGTACTGTGGGTGTTTATATATTTACATATTTATTCCATCTAGCTACAATGCTCTGCACTGTGTGTTCATATATTCATATATTTATTCCATCCAGCTACAATGCTCTGCACTGTGTGTCTGTGTGTGTGTGTGTATATATATATTTTATAGTAATACGTACATATGTTTATTAGCTGCTCTTGCTTGCTTGTTTTTTTTCTTGCCTTCTGATTGTTGCTCTGAGTGTTGCTATCCCTGTGCTGTTGCAATCCTGGAATTTCCCCGTTGTGGGACTAATAAAGGCTTATCTTATCTTATCTTATCTTATCTTAACAATACGAGCACGGACGAGCGAGGTTGTGAAGCACTCTGATTCACACAGATACCTCTTCTTGGTGAGTTTCATTCAGAAAGATGCTATAAATGGATCTAAACACTCTCCAAACGCTAATCTGCAACCTTTATTATCCTAAGTTGACGGGAGCACGAGCGTGAGGGGCATTGTGGCTGTGTCCTTTGCTGTATTCACACTGATACCTCACCTTGGTGAGTCAGATACACGCTAATGTTATGCTAATGTTAGCACTATGCTAATGCTAGTCGCGAGTGGATTTTTTTCTGTTTAAAAGCAATGGAAAAGGCTGTCTTTGTGTCTGTATGGTTTTCCTAAATGTGATTTCAGTTCCCAATAGTATGCTGAAGTACTTTTAGTTCATATGCACCATTTCTGTCGAATGCAATGTGTAGTTTGATGCTAAAAGCACATGGTGTTGGTCTACTATGTAAATCCATAGGTTATGCTAAACCCAGTAGCTCAGACAAGGTTGAAAGGGATTAATCATAATTTCATGGTTAAATGATATAGAGATGAACAGAGGAATTCATTTAATTGGTTACATGAAAAAAGGGTATTTCATGTGCTACCAGAGAGATTGTGAGAAAAAAGAACACATGCATGTAAGATGTAAGATGTGAAATGTAAGATATTACTATATTGCTGGATTGTGATAATAGTAATATGAGAGAAGAATTTAAACACTAAGCTATGGTGTTATATAAGAAGGGATTGGAAGACGAATTACTCTAGCTGTAAACAATAATACCATTATTGTCGTGCAGGCTAGGTTTTTTCTGGTTGCCAACCAAAAACCTTCTGGATCCTGGATTTTCTCTGAATGGAGATGGCGAGCCTGACCCGAGATTGAACCGAGATTGAACAGAGGTCTGACCAAGGTCTCAATTGAAGGACACCCCTCCTCTCTCCAGTGCCCAGGATTTAAAGTGGTAACAATCCAAGTCGCCGCTTTAAAAGAGGAAAACAAACCTGAGTCTGGAGTTACAAGACATCTTGACTGGTCAAACGACCAACCCGAAAGGACAAACAAACACTGAGCTCAGTAGGACACTTTTGGGGTTTTATGTCATGCCGGCCATTGTTATATTTGTATATTTGTACATTGTTTGTATATTTTGCTCCTTCTATATTTATTAATAACAGACATGAATTGCTCATTTCTTGCCTCCAGCTATTTCATTCCACACTCACTCTAATTCCCTATTGTAACCCTTACGAACCTAGCAACTGGTCTACACTTAATTTTGTCCCTTACCTAATTAACATAAGGCAAGGGTTACAAATGAGGTGCATTCTTTATTCATCTGCTGAATAAAACATCTGAGATTTGAGAATAATTCAGTATCTGATCAGATACAAAATTAAAGAGCAATTAATATAACTCTTCTTTTCAATAAAATTCTGTTTTCATTTTCTTAAGAGCAATCCAGAATTTTCCATATAATTGGTTTAATTTTCTCCATAAATTTGTGTTCAGTTTTTCATAACCTGTCAACTTCAAACTGATCTAAATTCAGCTTACATTTTCACCCTGGTTCTGCAAATGTTCACATTGTTACTCTATCATTTACAAGTTTAATTTAATGGTTAATGCAAATCATTTCAATGTCCTTTAATCATCATTTCATTTAATAAATACATGAAAATGAGAGAAGTTGTTGGGAATTTATTTCATTCTGAGTCTGGTTTCAAAGCCCCAGTATCGAATTCACTAAAATTTTGAGACTGATTATTAATTAATTCATTGAGTGATTAAAGAGGTATTAAGTCAAATCAGTGACTATTTGCTCACTAAAGAGGTGAGCTGGTGCCCTTTACGAGTGTCTACTATAAACTTTTTATGTGTGTGGACCTGGAGTAAATCTCAGGTCCCAATACATTAATACAAATTAAATAATCTTATACCTGATCATAATTATAAGTCACATATCACTACAGTTCGTTACCTATTCCCTGTGTCATTCCACTTTATTGAATATAACTTGTTTTGTGAACACAGTTGCCTTTATTTCTTTGTATGTATGGATTAATTGGGTTGTTACTGATATCTGGTGAAGATGTCAGGTCAATGGCTTCATCAGAAATATGTTTAATGAAAAAAATGTTGACGTGTTCAATACTTAACTTTGCCGCTGTATGTGTTTGAGTAAAATTAACATATGCAAATACAATTGATGGTCATTGCACCTGGCTCAGCTTTACAGGCACTCCGTCCTGCGCCAGCTTGGGCCAATGGCATCACTATGTCCATCTTTCTTACTTTCCACTCCCTCAAGGCACCTGGATCTGAGCCGAATGATGTCTGTGGATTGTCAAATGGGCACACCCGTTCATAGGTGTTTCACCGAATTAAGCCCATGACACCTCCAGGGGGCTCGGCGGCAGAACTACCATCCCGGAATTACCCCCACTTTCCGTCACTTGGCTCAGTGATCCCTCAACATGCCGAATCCTTCTGATGGTCACTCAGATGTCTGTTCTGCCACTGTTTGTTACGGGTCAGCCAAATCCATCTGGATATAGTCTCTGCCTGCCTTGTAATGCTGGCTATCAGCAGCTTCCTATCTACACCTTTGATGCATGTCTGCTCAAGACTTTGCCAGAGTGACTTCCCAGGAAAGCCTCTGCAACCAACCTCGACTGGTAGGGTCCAGACCTTCCACCCTCTCTGTTGGCAGAGAGGAAGGTATTTGTTATAGTTAAACTCATGTGCCTTCTCCATCCGGTCCTCCCAGGGTACGGTCAGCTCAAGTAATATAACCTGTTTGGTACCTTTTGACCAGAGGATGATATCAGGTCTTAAGCTTGAGTTTGATTCAAGATTCAAAAGCTTTATTTTGATATGCACAGTTAAGAAATGCTACATTTCCTGAGCAATGAAATTCTTACTTTGCTCTCCAAACGAATGCCAAGTTAAAGGTACAGAAACAACAATTCTAATAGGTCATGACACACTAACACAGTAACTCAATCCTAGTACTGATGGATGCTAAGACACATACACCAACACACAGTTAGGCAGTAGAGGAATGAAAATTAAGTCACCTGATATAAGTCTAGGCAGGGGGTCGATGATGATGACGCTTCACTTCCAGACAGGCTCAACGACTTCTTTGCATGTTTTGAAGCATCAAACCCGACAATCAGAGGGAGGGCTGGCCCATCCCCACCATTGGTCGGACCAGCTTTCACCATCAACACAGCGGACACATGGAGGACCCTAACCAGGGTCAACCCACGTAAAGCTGCAGGTCCGGACAACATCCCGGGACGTGTGCTCCGAGACTGCGTGAGCGAGTTGGTGGATGTACTGACTGACATTTATAACATCTCCCTGAGTCAGGCCATCGTTCCCAGATGCTTCAAGACCTCTATCATAGTACCAGTGGCAAAGAAACCAGTTGTGTCCTGTCTGAATGACTATCGTCCTGTTGCACTGACACCAATTGTGAGGAAGTGTTTTGAAAGGCTTGTCAAACCGCACATTACAGCCTGCCTCCCTGCATCACATGACCTGCTCCAGTTTGCATATCGTTCAAACTGCTCCACGGAGGATGCTATAGTCACCACCCTGCACTCTGTCATCACCCACCTGGATCAGAAAGACACCTACGCCAGACTCCTGTACATTGATTTCAGTTCAGCATTCAACACCATTATTCCCCAGAGACTGATGGAGAAATTACTCCTTCTTGGTCTGAACACTGCCACATGTCTCTGGATCCTGGATTTCCTGACCGAGAGACCTCAGTCTGTCCGGGTTGGAAACAACATCTCCAACTCTGTCACGCTGAGCACCGGATCCCCTCAAGGCTGCGTAGTCAGTCCACTGTTGTTTACACTTCTAACACATGACTGTGTATCCAGACACAAGGGGAACCAGATTATTAAGTTTGCAGACGACACCACGGTGGTGGAACTTATTCAGAGGGATGATGAATCAATGTACAGGGAAGAAGTGAGAGACCTGGAGGGCTGGTGCAGGGAGAACAATCTGGTGCTCAACGTGGACAAAATGAAGGAGATGATAATTGACTTCCGGCCATCACAGCCTGAACACGTCCCCCTCAGTATCGGTGGCCATTTAGTGGAGAAAGTGGAGAACATCAAGTTCCTTGGAGTGCAGATCTCGCAGAACCTGACCTGGAGCAAGAATTCCTTGGGGATCAGGAAGCGGGCCAAGCAGAGACTGCACTTCTTGAGGAAACTCAAACAGGCCTCTCTCCCCATTTGCATCCTCAGGACCTTCTACAGAGGTGTGGTGGAGAGTGTTCTGATGTACTGTATTGCCACATGGTACTCCAGCTGCAGTATGTTAGACAAAAAAGCCCTGCAGAGGATAGCCAAGAGAGCTGAGAGGGTAATTGGAGTCTCCCTCCCCTCTGTCCAAGAACTTTTTCAGAACTGTTGCAGGAGCAGGGCACTGAACATTGTCAAGGACTGTTCTCACCCTCTGCATAAACACTTTGAACTTCTGCCATCTGGCAAACGATTCCAGAGCATCAGAGGCAGAACCACCAGACTGATTAACAGCTTCCTTCCACAAGCTGTTAGGATGCTGAACAGTTGATCCGGAATCTCTCATACATACTACTGCACCTACGGACATTATGTACAGTGGGGCAAAAAAGTATTTAGTCAGCCACCAATTGTGCAAGTTCTCCCACTTAAAAGATGAGAGAGGTCTCCAACTTTCATCATAGGTATACCTCAACTATGAGAGACAAAATGAGAAAAAAAAATCCAGAAAATCACATTGAATGATTTTTAATGAATTAATTGGTAAATTCCTCAGTAAAATGAGTATTTGGTCACCTACAAACAAGCAAGATTTCTGGCTCTCACAGACCTGTAACTTCTTCTTTAAGAGGCTCCTCTGTCCTCCACTCGTTACCTGTATTAATGGCACCTGTTTGAACTCGTTATCTGTATAAAAGACACCTGTCCACAACCTCAAACAATCAGACTCCAAACTCCACTATGGCCAAGACCAAAGAGCTGTCAAAGGACACCAGAAACAAAATTGTAGACCTGCACCAGGCTGGGAAGACTGAATCTGCAATAGGTAAGCAGCTTGGTGTGAAGAAATCAACTGTGGGAGCAATTATTAGAAAATGGAAGACATACAAGACCGCTGATAATCTCCCTCGATCTGGGGCTCCACGCAAGATCTCACCCCGTGGGGTCAAAATTATCACGAGAACAGTGAGCAAAAATCCCAGAACCACATGGTGGGACCTAGTGAATGACCTGCAGAGAGCTGGGACCAAAGTAACAAAGGCTACATCAGAAACACACTATGCCGCCAGGGACTCAAATCCTGCAGTGCCAGACGTGTCCCCCTGCTTAAGCCAGTACATGTCCAGGCCCGTCTGAAGTTTGCTAGAGAGCATTTGGGTGATCCAGAAGAGGATTGGGAGAATGTCATATGGTCAGATGAAACCAAAATAGAACCTTTTGGTAAAAACTCAACTTGTCGTGTTTGGAGGAGAAAGAACACCATACCTACTGTGAAGGATGGGGGTGGAAACATCATACTTTGGGGCTGTTTTTCTGCAAAGGGACCAGGACGACTGATCCGTGTAAAGGAAAGAATGAATGGGGCCATGTATCATGAGATTTTGAGTGAAAACCTCCTTCCACCAGCAAGGGCATTGAAGATGAAACGTGGCTGGGTCTTTCAGCATGACAATGATCCCAAACACACCACCCGGGCAATGAAGGAGTGGCTTCGTAAGAAGCATTTCAAGGTCCTGGAGTGGCCTAGCCAGTCTCCAGATCTCAACCCCAAAGAAAATCTTTGGAGGGAGTTGAAAGTCTGTGTTGCCCAGCGACAGCCCCAAAACATCACTGCTCTAGAGGAGATCTGCATGGAGGAATGGGCCAAAATACCAGCAACAGTGTGTGAAAACCTTGTTAAAACTTACAGAAAACGTTTGACCTCTGTCATTGCCAACAAAGGGTATATAACAAAGTATTGAGATGAACTTTTGTTTTTGACCAAATGCTTATTTTACCGAGGAATTTACCAATTAATTCATTAAAAATCCTTCAATGTGATTTTCTGGATTTTTTTTTCTCATTTTGTCTCTCATAGTTGAGGTATACCTATGATGAAAATTGGAGACCTCTCTCATCTTTTAAGTGGGAGAACTTGCACAATTGGTGGCTGACTAAATACTTTTTTACCCCACTGTATATTATTTGTATATTATAGTTCTGGTTTGGGTTTTTTTTTTTTTTCAAGTATGTCTCAGGGATGTGTGAATGGATGTGGTGGGGTGGGGGGTGAGGATATGTGTGAGTGTGTCTTAAATCATGTTCTTTTACTTATATGGATGCCGAGAGAAACACAATTTCATCTTGCCTGCACTACAGTTGTATGTACAGCAATATGACAATAAAGGTTGATTTGATTTGATTTGGATGACTAAAGTGATAGTGGTATATTGATATCAGAGATGATGTGAACCTGAGATGGCATGAACCTATGCACAGTGTGCAAATGAGCATTGTGCAACAAGCAGTGTATAATTACAAATTATTGGTAAGTAGCAGCAGAGATGATATGGACATCAGACAAGTGACACTATATCTACTGTACAGGTGAGCAGTGTGCAAATTTAGCAGCCGGTGTGTGAGTTCCTATAAGCAAAGCTGTGCTACAGAGTTTTGGGAGTTGTTGTCTGTTCATGAGTCTGATGGCAGTGGGAAAGAAGGAGTTTTTCAGTCTGGTTGTCTGGCATTTCACACTTCTGTACCTCTGACCTGAGGGTAGAAGTGTGAACAGTCTGTGTTGGGGGTGGGTGGGGTCCCGGAGGATGACGTCAGCTCTCTTTTGGACTCTGCGGTGGTGGGTGCTCTGCAGAGAGGGGACTGGAGTCCAAATGATCTTTTCCACTGTCTTCACCACTCTCTGCAGGCGTTTGCGCTCCAGGGCAGTGGTGTTTCCGTACCACGCAGTGATGCCGTTGGTCAGGATGCTCTCGATGATGCAGCTGTAGAAATTGTTGAGAATCCTGGAAGATGTGCCGAACTTCTTCATCCTCCTCAGAAAGTACAGTCGCTGTTGAGCTCTCTTGGCCAGCTCTGTGGTGTTGTGTGTCCACTTAAGGTCCTTGCTGATGTGGATGCCCAGGTATTTAAAGCTGCTCACTCTCTCCACCTCAAGCTTCTGAATGAACAGTGGCCGATGGGGTGTCCTCCTCCCTTTCCTCATGTCCACTATCATTTCCTTTGTCTTGTCCGTGTTGAGGGTGAAATTGTTGTCCTCACACCAGGTTGGCCACCTCCCTCCTGTTGGATGCTTTGTCATCACCAGTGATGCGTCCTATCACTGCTGTGTCATATGCAAACTTTAGGATTATGTTGTTTTTGTTGGAGGCAACACAGTCATGGGTGAAGAGGATGTAGAGGATGGGGCTGAGAACACAACTTTGGGGGACACCTGTGTTTGTGATGATGCTGGCTGAGGTCCTGTTACCCATCCTGACAGACTGGGGCCTGCCAGTTAGAAAGTCCAGTAACCAGTCATAGAGGGTGGGTTGCAAGCCAAGTGAAGACAGTTTGTTGGTGAGTTTGTGGGGGATGACCGTGTTGAAGGCAGAGCTGTAGTCAACAAAGAGCATCCTAATGTGGGAGTCTTTATCTTCCAGGTGGGAAAGAGAATAATGGAGTGCTATGGCAATGACATCTGAGGTGGATCTGTTGGGCCGGTAGGCGTACTGCAGGGGGTCCAGGATGCCCGGTATGCTGTCCTGAATGAGGGGCAGCACCACTCTCTCAAAGCACTTCATGATGATTGGAGTGAATCCTACTGGTCTGTAATCATTCAGACAGGTTGGCGGGCTCCTTTTGGGGGCGGGGATGATAGTTGTTGTTTTAAAGCACGAGAGGACTATGTTCTGGTTGAGGGAGAGGTTGAAGATTGCTGTGAGAACATCAGTCAGCTCTGCAGGGCATGCTCTGAGTTAGCTATTTCCTCCGGGAACTTGAGTTGCCTTTTCAGGTCTGCCCGCATCTCCCAGTCACTAGCTGTGGCCAGTATCCTTCGAGATCTCTTTTCTCTATCACACCAGTCTCTCCTGTTTTGCAAAAGGTGATGAACTGGGGGTATCTAGAAAGTTGTTTTGGCTTCTTTCTTGCCTGTTTCATAGCTGCAGCCAATTAGCTCATGATTTGGTCATGTTGCCACTGGTATTTCCCATTGGCTAGACTTGAGTGGCATGAAGATAGCACGTGCTCTAGGCTGGCTGGTCTTCCACAGAGTGGGCAGCTTGAGCTCTCTACTAACCCCCATGTATGTAGATTTGTAGGTGTGGGCAGAACATCATACACGGGCATAACAGGAACTTCACCCGGTGCCCCTCCATAGAACAGATGTCCTGCCAGGTTAGTGCCTGCTCTTGAACACCCTCCCACCTTATCCAGCTGCCCTGTTTCCCTAATGCCACAGTTTTGGTCTGCCTAATCTCCTCTTCTGTCTTACAGATCTCCACCTGCACAATACCCTGTCACTCCTTTGGGTTAGCTTTCTTCCAGCTTGCCCTGGTCGTATAGCCTAAACCCAAACATCCCTGGCTTATGGTCCCAATAACGTTGGCTTGGTGCAGATGATTCGCCGTGCCTCTCACTGCTCTGCTGGCTGACCATTTACAACCTGTTCTGATCTCAGTGTCTGCCCAGTGAACTCTATCATCTCTGCTATCCCGCAGCATCATTGCCTGCTTTGTTTTTGCCACTTTGGACCCCTCCACCACAGATGTTACTGGCAATTGCAACTTGCTGCTGTGCTATAAAGTCCAGATGAGCAGAAACTTCTTGGGACACCCAGCCACCTCCTAAGGTAGGTGTTGATCTTTTTTTCAGTCTTTCCACCGTGGTCATAGGTACCTCGTAAACAAGCAGTGGCCAAAGACCTCATGGAAGAACATCATGTTGGTTTCCCCAGGCCTTGTATTTGCCAGGTAGGCCACTCTTATCCAGGTTTGTCATCCAAGTTTCTGTTTGAATGAGCATCTCCTTCACACTCTGCTTGTCATTGAGGTCTGCCCTGTACCACTTTCCCAAGCTCTTCACCGGTTTCTCGCTGACTGTTGGAATGGTGATTTCTTTGATGTTAAAGTCGATGCGATCCTGGACATGTCCCTTTTTAGTACTAGGCTCCTAGATTAGGCAGGCTTAAATTCCATTCTTGCCCAATCCAAGCTCTATCAAGTCTTCCAAAAGCCATCGTCCTTCGGGCACTGATTTTGCTGTGATTGTGAGGTCATCCATAAATGTTCTAATTGGGAACTGCTGGATACCGTTTGCCAGAACAGCACCTTTACGCAGCTTTTCTGCAGACTTGATGAGAAGGTTCATTGCAGCAGAAAATAGGACCACTGAGACTGTGCAACCAGTCACAATTCCCACCTCCAGTCTCTGCCAGTTAGTAGTAAAATCTCTACAAGTGAAACACATTTGGAGCCTCTTGAAATAGTACTGCAGGAGGTTTCTGAACCACTCTGGAACATGGTAGGTATTCAATGTCTTCTCCACTAGCTTGTGGGGTATTGTACCATAGGCGTTTGCCAGATCAAGCCACAACACAGTGAGACCACCCCATATCTGTTTAGCATGTTATGATCTTGGAGATGACGCTTATATGCTCTAGACAGCCAGATACCCCTGGAACACCTCCTTTCGTTACCTATGTATCCATGTACCCATTCTCCAACATGAAAGTGGTCAACCTCTTTGCCCGGATTCCTAGAAAGATCTTCCCTTCTACAATGATGAGTGAAATGGTGCGAAATTCTTTGATAGTTGAAGAATTTTCCTCTTTTGGAATGAAGCAACCCTCTGCCATTAGCCAGTCATCTGAAAGGAAGTTGTTCCTCCATGCCATCATCAACAGCTTCCACAGGCATCTTTTGAGCCTAACACAACATTTGTACAACTTGTACCGAATGCCATTAGGCCCTGGCGCTGATTTTCCTCTAGCTTTCTTGATGAAGTAACACACCTCCCTCCAGCTTGGCTCAACTGTTTGAAATGGGATCGTTGGCTGATGTGGCTTAATGAGCTTCTCCATCTCTCCCAAACTTTCCACCCTCCTGGGGTTACTTTGGACTTGATGAAGATGCAGCTCCACTTCCTCCTTTGTCGCCTTCATCTGACCTGATCTTTTGTCCCCCAAAAGTTTGGAAATATACTTGAATGGATTCTTCATGAAATCTGCTGCTTCCTTCATCCTTTGCTTCCTATCTCTATGATGGCGCTCGGCCCTATGGAGTGTCTTAATGCGTTCCCTAAGATTATCTCAAATTTTGGTGAGTGCTGGTTTCTTGCTCTCTAGTGCTTTATGGAAAGCTCTCTTCAACCTCCGCGGGTCACCTCTCAGAATGGCTATCTCCTTCAATCTTCAATTTTCTTTTGTCTGAGGGTTAGGTTTACCTCTCCTTTCACCCTTTCCAAATCGTTCCACCCCGATGTTCCTGATGATTGAAGACATAGCCTTGAGCCTCCGCCCCACATCCCCTGCACTTACTGCTTCCAGAACCTGGTCCACGTCCTGGTCAAATGTTTCCCCATCCTTTCTTCGCTGCTGAGGCTGGCCAATTCACCTGCTCTTTCTGGTTATCAGTTACACTGGTGTACATCACAGGTCTTGTAACAGGCCTTGTGGTTCGGTTGGTTTCGGACTCTGTTTGGTGCCTCGTCTCATCTACCACATCAGCGATGCTGTCCCTGCCTCCCTCTTTGTTGTGTGCTTGAAGATTCTGGGGACTGTGGTTTGACTCCTGCCCCGGTCTCTCCTCCATCTCACCAGGTTGCCCTGTGAGTTGCACAAAACAGGTGGATTGCAAGCACTTCATCTTTGACTGATGTAGCTTCACAATAATTTTATTCTCTAAACCACTGAAAACAACTCACCCAAATTCCAAGTCCAAATGTCATTTAGAGCATTTATTAAGAGAAAATGACAACTGGCCAAAACAACAAAAAAGATGTTGCTTTTAGATGTGCTTTTATTGCAAATAATGCAAAGAAAGCAAGTTCATGTTCATTCTTAAACACTACAATATTTACAGTGGGGCAAAAAAGTATTTAGTCAGCCACCAATTGTGCAAGTTCTCCCACTTAAAAGATGAGACAGGTCTCCAATTTTCATCATAGGTATACCTCAACTATGAGAGACAAAATGAGAAAAAAAAAATCCAGAAAATCACACTGAAGGATTTTTAATGAATTAATTGGTAAATTCCTCAGTAAAATAAGTATTTGGTCACCTACAAACAAGCAAGATTTCTGGCTCTCACAGACCTGTAACTTCCTCTTTAAGAGGCTCCTCTGTCCTCCACTCGTTACCTGTATTAATGGCACCTGTTTGAACTCGTTATCAGTATAAAAGACACCTGTCCACAACCTCAAACAGTCAGACTCCAAACTCCACTATGGCCAAGACCAAAGAGCTGTCAAAGGACACCAGAAACAAAATTGTAGACCTGCACCAGGCTGGGAAGACTGAATCTGCAATAGGTAAGCAGCTTGGTGAGAAGAAATCAACTGTGGGAGCAATTATTAGAAAATGGAAGACATACAAGACCACTGATAATCTCCCTCGATCTGGAGCTCCACGCAAGATCTCACCACGTGGGGTCAAAATTATCACGAGAATGGTGAGCAAAAATCCCAGAATCACATGGGGGGACCCAGTGAATGACCTGCAGAGAGCTGGGACCAAAGTAACAAAGGCTACTTCAGAAACACACTATGCCGCCAGGGACTCAAATCCTGCAGTGCCAGACGTGTCCCCCTGCTTAAGCCAGTACATGTCCAGGCCCGTCTGAAGTTTGCTAGAGAGCATTTGGATGATCGAGAAGAGGATTGGGAGAATGTCATATGGTCAGATGAAACCAAAATAGAACTTTTTGGTAAAAACTCAACTTGTCGTGTTTGGAGGAGAAAGAACACCATACCTTCTGTGAAACATGGAAGTAGAAACATCATACTTTGGGGCTGTTTTTCTGCAAAGGGACCAGGATGACTGATCCGTGTAAAGGAAAGAACGAATGGGGCCATGTATCGTGAGATTTTGAGTGAAAACCTCCTTCCACCAGCAAGGGCATTGAAGATGAAACGTGTCTGGGTCTTTCAGCATGACAATGATCCCAAACACACCACCCGGGCAATGAAGGAGTGGCTTCGTAAGAAGCATTTCAAGGTCCTGGAGTGGCCTAGCCAGTCTCCAGATCTCAACCCCATAGAAAATCTTTGGAGGGAGTTGAAAGTCTGTGTTTCCCAGCGACAGCCCTAAAACATCACTGCTCTAGAGGAGATCTGCATGGAGGAATGGGCCAAAATACCAGCAACAGTGTGTGAAAACCTTGTGAAAACTGACAGAAAACGTTTGATCTCTGTCATTGCCAACAAAGGGTATATAACAAAGTATTGAGATGAACTTTTGTTATTGACCAAATGCTTATTTTACCGAGAAATTTACCAATTAATTAATTAAAAATCCTTCAATGTGATTTTCTGGATTTTTTTTTCTTATTTTGTCTCTCATAGTTGAGGTATACCTATGATGAAAATTGGAGAACTCTCTCATCTTTTAAGTGGGAGAACTTGCACAATTGGTGGCTGACTAAACACTTTTTTACCCCACTGTAAGTTTTAATTTCGGAAGAACTCAGAAATCTGTATTTGTGGAATAATTTAGATTTTTATTCATGGCTTTCATGAATCTTACCATGCTTAGATGATCATATAATCAATACCTCAAGAAGTAGATTGAGGTGTCTTTATGTTGGAATTCAACAGATACTCAAACTGAATGGCTGCCATAAATATAGAGATGCTAATTTAGGAAAGATTTTGCAGTGGTCTCTTATTTTTTTCCAGAGCTGTATATTTGTTCTTAGATGTTATTTTAGCTTCATTAAAGTTTTATTTTCTCAAACCGGGATCCAAGGCAGCTGGCTGAAGCTAGTTTAGCCACTCATTCACGCATGCTTGTGCTTATTGTACTCCAGGGTCCGTTCATATCCTATCACCCACTGAAACCACACACTCCTATTCAGTGATACTTTACTTCATTCATTCTTTAAGACAAATTCATATTAGCTGGCTCAAGCTTGCTACTCGAGCTAATATTAGCCAGCTAAGATTAGCAATAGTGATGTAAAAGAGGAGGGCAACGTTAACCAAGGTTCTTCTGCAGTTAAAGAGACATGTACTGAAATTAGATTTCAAAAAATTATTCATAATTATGCTGCAATAATTAAAGACAATCTGGCCTAAATATGTCATAGATATTTCATTAAGACATGTGTGAGATGTTAAAATGTGGACAAAGTGCAGTCAATGATCCCTTTATACACTTGTCACCCTGACAGTATCTCAGTGTATGTATACTGGAAAGTGATGAGAAAGACAAAACACAAAATTGCCCTTACCCACCAAGATGACCACAGATGAAGGACATTTCCACTGCATCTACTTTACAAGGCAGCAGATAATCGATTAAAACAATTATTCTTCTGTGTGCACGATCCTTGCAATGAGGTTAGCTTGAAATTGACTGTGATCAATAGGTTATCTCCTTCAGGCAAAGACTGAGCATGCATTCATACTGACTTTAGCACATTTTTATTTGGTGGTTCATCTTCATGCTCTCTTTTTTCAGTGTGACCTTGATAATGGGCTGCGTATTAATCAGTATGCTAGGAATAGAAGGCAAAAGTAGAGTGGACAGGACACCAGTGCACAGAAATTGAAGAAAACCTGAAGAGGAACATCACAAGAAAGGCATAGCAGGTAGTGAGAGGCCCCACCACAGAGAAACATGGGCAACCGACAAGCATCTGAGACAAAAGAGGGAAATGTGTCACAGAAGAGAAGGAGATACTGGATAGATAGACACAGTACTGCTCTGAGCTTCACAACCATTAGCTCAATGGCGACTCAGCATTACTGTACAGCCCCGAAGGGTGCTTTCACTCCTACAGGTATTAGTTTATTTCAGTCAAACTCGAGTTCATTTTCTCTGTTAGTGCAGTTCGTTTTGTCTGGTGAGACCACGGTAATCGCACTGAAGTGCACACCAAACCAACTGTACAGAGACCACCTGAAAGAGGTGGTTTCAATTTGAATCAAATGGCGAACTCTGGCATGGTCCTGCAGGTGAGAAAGCAACCGCACTAAAACAGGACCAGCGGCAAACGGTAAAACATTTTATGTCACTGTGGATACCTGATGGATCCTTGAAAATATCTGTGGCTGAGCACGTCACGGTTCTGGAGGATTAATGAATGTTAGCATGTTATTTTCCATCTGTAGCAGCACTTCATTTTCAAACCGTACAAAAATGTACAGTAGTATATGCACATAATGTAATAAACTATAACCAGGGTGATGAAACCCCCCCCATAGAATACGCTACGATTTGTATTATTTTCTCCTCAGAAATGCATAAATACACAGTAGTCATCCTACTTCCTGTATTTACCTTTCCTGTTCTCATGGCAAAAAAATCTGACCATTAAGAACAGAGAACGTTCTGATGTAAGTCTCGCAAGATTTAATGTGATGCAGTCTGGTTTGCTTAAATTTTTGCCTTTGTGAAAGGGGACCGAACCAAGGAGAAAATGATACAAAGTAAAACTTGTCAACTGATTCGGACCAAATCAAACAAATTTAGGTGTGAAAACACCCTAAGAAACAACACAAAAGGACTCATATTCTACGCAAGGAAGTGGAGGCAGCAGTTCAAGCAATGAATAGTTGTGGGCAACACACGGAGATATTGTGTTGACGCTGCCATTGGAGCTGCGTCACGTCGATGAGGGGATGAGGGTGCATAAATCAGACTTTAGACCATAAACTTACCCAAACTCAGGAGCACAAGGGAGGCCATGGACATGACAATGGTAGACTGATGGACTAACAAGACGCAAAGGGAGCAGCAGGATTAAATACACTGAATAATCAGGGGAATTAGAGACAGCTGGGGTGGAAAACAGAAGGGAGCAATCACAATGATGAGACACCGGAGCAGGAGTGAAAAAAGGTACCAAGATTATGAAACTGCACAGGAACTTAAAGTTAACCGGGATAACCTAGCAGTATAGAAATAAACCCAGAAATTCAGAAATACCAGAATTATACTTTTCCACAAACCAGAAGGGAGCACAAAAAAACAAGGATAAACTCCAAACTCAGATAAACAGAACCTCAGGGACTAAATCAGAAAGTATAGTGAAATATAGAAACTAGGGATGGGCATAATTTACCGATTAACCGATAATTGATCATTAAGAATTTCACCGAGGAAGTTCATTTTCGTCGACAAACCGTTTTTTTTTTTTTAAACAATCCGAGGTTATTAGGCCTACTGCACGGCCGTCCTCAAACAATGCAATGGCAAAATTTGGGCACCAGGGGGCAACATTACACCATCGCCGTACCCTGGCGTGCCTCAGTTGAAACATGTGGGCTTCCGTAGGGCAATCGCCAAATCATGAAGCGGTTACGGCAAAGTGTTGCGTGGGACCATTTCAATTTAAAAAATGACCAGGTGTACTGCAATCACTGCAATGCAGCATACAAATATACCTCATCGACAGGGTCCATGGAACACCCTTATTACGCGAAGAAACCGCCAACAGTGGGTTGCGCGCTGAGTAATGGCGGTCGTGAAGATTCTTTTTTTTTTTCAGAAACTTTATTGAGAAGGTCATGAAGATTCGGTGTACACACGTCGAGGGAAGCTGCAGGAGGCGGCGTAGTGGCTCGACGGGAAGACTATTTCGCACAAAATGGCACAAGAGAACAGCAAAAAGTTCTGCGCGGCTAGACTAAGTAACACGAGCGATAGAGCAATGAATGCGGTCTTCGTTTGTTGGGTGGCCGCAGGGACAGAAGCTGGGTAAAACGTCTCGGCCAATCAGCTTGCGGGGTGAAACGTCTCGGCCAATCAGCTTGCGAGATTCCCGAGGGCTCTCCGTGCTGATTCCTGATGTTCTAATGTAGTCTACCTGCCTTGTTACGTACCTAAAAATGTTAATGATTAACCGATTATTAATCATTAATTCTCCCGACGATCGGTGAAGAAAATTTCACCGAATGCCCATCCCTAATAGAAACAAAGCAACCAAGAATATCGTTAAACAGAACCCATAACAAAACCTGTAAGTGGATTATGACAATAAGAAAGAAAATCATAATCCCCTCATGACAAAAAAGGTTGTATTTATGAATGATGAATCACCGAGAAGACCTGTATCTGTCACGATGTGGAACACGGTTGGGGAACTGTGCTTACACTCCTTTATTAGATTATTTTCTGTATTTTTCCCCACTTCTGTTTAGTATTCTACCTGGTTGGTTCTGGTTGTCATGTTATTAGAGTTTTGTCTTTGGTTTCTGCTCATGAGAGTTTCTGTTGTTTGTGTAGTCATTATTATTTTGTCTTTTATATTATGCATCCATGACCATCCAGCTTAATATTATAACTATTATTCACCTGTTTAGACTTGAGCCTACCCTCACCTTTACCTTCAGTTCTCTTTTTGTATACTAGTACATACCCTTGCATACCCGTCCATGCCCATAGAAACCAAGTATAAGCAAGTATTTCTGCATGCCAGTTGCTGAAGGGTCTCCTCCTGTCTCAGACGGCTGTATTGTTCACAGTTATGCCTGTGGCATACTGCTGGAACCTGAGGTGTTTCATGTTCACGGCATCTGTTCTGACGTGCAACATTTCTCCTCATTCTATTGCTTTGCATCTGGTGGGTCTTCTTCTTCTTTGTTCAGACCACTGGTTGAGAGATAGGTGCGTTGTAATTCCAGTTCATGGACAGGATCATGAAAATAGATCTGAGCAAAAAGTGGCTTTTGACCCTGTTGAGGAAGGCCCGTGCATGGCCATAGAAACCAGAAAACTGGAATACCCGATATTGTGACATCATTATTAGGCAATACTGCCCACCCCTACCCAAAGGCGCAACCAGTTAAGGATTCAGCAGGCGAAAATGGCAGGAGGAGGAGGGAATTGAGTCAGGAGGTGGTGACAGAGATTCTTAACCAGGTCTCCCATCTGATGCACAGGTTTTTGGATCATACCAATCTGTTGGAAGGATTAGGGGATCTTTTGCTAGCAGACGAACTTCTTCTCAGCCTCCCTGACCTGTTGCTAGTTCCTGAGCTAGCTAAACTACATGTCAACATATCCCAACTCTGGGACTCACTTGGGTGTGTTGGCACCCCGCACTGCTCCTCCCAGCCTGGCTCCCGGTCATTGACTCCTTTCCCCAGTAATCTGCCTCCTGCCTTCCCCATTTATCCTATGCTGCCTGCTGTCTCCATTCCACCAGTCATGGCAGCTGAGGCTGAGGAGTAGGAGAAGCGGAGGCAGGTGGTCCTCTCACAAATGGACACCTTGCTGGAGTACAAGCCCTGGCTCACTCCGAAGGTGTTGCTCCCGGCATAAAAGGACCAACCAGCATCTGAGGGGCCAGTGGGGGAGCAAGCCTCAAGGAAGCACCACCCCCACTTGCTGTCCTGGCCCATCTATTGAGATCTCCCCGAGGGCTTCCGCAGCTGCATCTCCACCCTCCCCGAGTGCTCCAGCAGCCACACCTACGTCATCACTCTGGGAGGATTCTGCTGCTGCTAGGCCTGAGACTGCTTCTCCTGCTCTGGCAACATCCCCTGAGGCAGCTCCTCATCACCCCCCAGCTGTTGCGTTCCAAAGGTTCTCTGTAGCCACCCAACCGGGCCTCCAGCAGCAGCTTCGGCGGCAGCAGAGCAGGGGCAGACTCCATGCCTGAAGTTCCGACGACTTCAGCCATCTCATCAGGTGCTCCGCTGGCCACCACATCTGGTTTCCTGCCTGCCACCACACCTGCTGCTTCACCAGCCACCATGCCTACTGCTTTGCCAGCCATCACACCTGCTGCTGCATCGGTTGTCCCATCAGTCGTCCAGTTTGCAGTTCATCCAGTGGTCATCGCTCCAGCAGTAGAGCCACAGGGGTCCTCGTCAGCAGTGGAGCGAGAGCTAAGGCTAGTCCCTTTCTTTGTATCTTCTACACCAAATTATTATGCAAATAGGATTTTAGTCTCATAAACATTCAGTTTTTTTGTTTTTCAATTAAACTCATGGATGGTATTGCGTCTCAGGGCACTGATATCAATCTCATACACCTGACATCATTAATTTGCCAGGTGAGCCCAATTAAAGGAAAACTACTTAAGAAGGATGTTCAACATTATTAAGTATGCCACAGGTATCAAGCAATATGGGAAAGAAAAAGGACCTCTCTGCTTCCAAAAAGTGTCAAATAGTGTAAAGCCTTGGACAAAGTATGAAAACATTAGATATTTCAGGAAAACTTAAGTGTGATCATCGTACTGTGAAGAAATTTGTGGCTGATTCAGAGCACAGATGGGTTTGTGCAGATAAAGGCATGATGAGGAAGGTTTCTGCCAGACAAATTCATTGGCTTAAGAGAGCAGCTGCTAAAATGCCATTATAAAGCAGCAAACAGGTATTTGAAGCTGCTGGTGCCTCTGGAGTCCCACAGATCTCAGGTGTAGGATCCTTCCAGAGGCTTGCAGTTGTGCATAAACCTACTTTTTGGCTACCCCCAAGCCATATGCTCACAAGCAGAAACGGTTTGGAGTGGGCTCAGAAATACATGAAGACTAATTTTCAAACAGTCTTGTTTTACTGATGAGTGTCGTGCACCCTGGATGGTCCCAGATGGATGGAATATGGATGGTTCATGATGGCCACCCATGTCCCAACAAGGCGTAACATCAGCAAGGAGTGGCGTTGTCATGTTTTGGGCCAGAATCATGGGGAGAGAGCTGGGTAGGCCCCCTTTAGGGTCCCTGAAGGTGTGAAAATAAACCTTAGCCAAATTATTAGAGTATTAAGACTGACCACTTTCTTCCATGGTACAGAAAGAAGAACCATGCCTTCCGTAGCAAAATTATCTTCATGCATGACGATGCACCATCTTGTGCTGTAAAGAATACCTCTGTGTCATTGGCTGCTATGGGCATAAAAGGAGAGAAACTCATGGTGTGGCCCCCATCCTCCCCTGACCTCAACCCTATTGAGAACCTCTGGACCATCCTCAATCAAAAGATCTATCAGGGTGGGAGGCAGTTCACATCAAAACAGCAGCTATGGGAGGCTATTCTGACATCTTGCAAAGAAATTCAATTAGAAACTCCCAAAACTCACAAGTTCAGTGGATGCAAGAATTGTAAAGGTTATGTCAAAGAAGGGGTTCTATATTAAGATAAGACAAGATAAGATAAGATAAGATAAGATAAGCCTTTATTAGTCCCACAATGTAGAAATTCCAGGAGCACTCAGAGCAATAGTAAATAAGATAAGAACTGGTTAGCCAAAACAGTAAATAAATATACATATGTACACAGTTATATACACAGTGCAGGAGCATTGCAGCTAGATGGTATCAACAACATTACAGTAGTTAAATTACCAGGCAGAATATAAATATGGGCCCAGACAATATATTTCACATTTGAATCAACAGTGTTGTTGCCACCCTCGATAGTAATTAAAATATATCTTAGTTGTGTATTGGAGGGGAGATCTCTATTGTGCAAAGCTGTTATGTTTAGTACATTTAATACAACCTCTATGGGCAGCACCGGTTAGATTATAAAGTTTGACAGCCGTAGGTAGGAAGGACCTGCGGAACCTCTCCCTCAAGCACTTAGGATGGGACAGCCTACTGCTAAACGAGCTCCTCGGTGTGTTTAGCATGTCCCGCATGGGGTAGGACTTGGACTCCAGCAGAGATGACAGCTTAAACACCATCCTCTCAGAACAGAGCTGTCTTTTTTGATCAGCCTGTTCAGTCTCTTCCTGTCAGCTGCCGTGATGCTACTGCCCCAGCAGACCACTCCAAACATCATGGCTGAAGCCACCACCGAATCGCAGGTCTTCAGGAGCGCCCCTTGCACTCCAAAAGACCTGAGTCTCCTCAGGAGGTACAGCCTGTGCTGCCCCTTCTTGTAGAGCACTTTGGTGTTGTGTGACCAGTCTAGTTTATTGTTCAGGTGAACACTCAGGTACTTGTAAGATGTCACCATCTCAACGTCTGTTCCCTGAATGTTTACCAGTGCTGTGGGGGGTTGTCCTCGCCTGTGGCAGTCCACCATCAGTTCCTTGATTTTCCTCGCATTGATCTGGAGGCAGTTCTGCAGGCACCAGTCCACAAAGTCCTGGATAAATCCTCTGTACTCCGTATCATCCCCATCAGAGATGAGGCCGAAGATCACAGAGTCACCAGAGAACCTCTGTAGATGGCAGTGTGATGTGCTATGTGAAAAGTCAGCAGTGTAGAGGGTGAACAGGAAGGGAACCAGAACTGTTCCCCCCCGGGGGGGGGCATACTGTAGATAATGGTGTCAGACACAGTCCTGGGTTCTCACAAACTGTGGTCAGTCTGTGAGGTAGTCCAGGATCCACGATGACAGGTGCTGGTCCACCCCTGCACACAGCAGCTTATCCCTCAGGATCACTGGTTGTATGGTATTGAAAGCACTGGATAAATCAAAGAACATGATCCTCACAGTGCTCCCAGGCTTCTCCAGGTGGGACAGGGCACGATGTAGGAGGAAGAGCACTGCATCCTCCACCCCGATGTCATACTGGTAGGCAAACTGAAGTGAGGCCATCGCTGGTCCCGCCAGGGGGCAGAGGTGGGCAAGGAGCAGCCTCTCTAGGGTCTTCATTAGGTGTGATGTGAGGGCCACTGGTCTGTAGCTGTTCAGGTCCTTGGGGTGCGGAGTCTTCAGTATGGGTACCACACAGGATGTTTTCCACAGCTGTGGTACCCTCCCCAGCATCAGGCTCAGAATGAAGATGTGCTCCACGATCCCACACAGCTGGTCTGCACAGGACTTGAGGAGCCTCGAGCTGATGCCGTCCAGACCTGCAGACTTCCTCGCCTTGATCTTATTCAGCTCAGCTCTCACCTGGGTCTTAGTGAGATATTAACATGCAACTTGGCCTGTTAAAATGTTTCTGATTGAAATAGTTTTTGATTTCAGTGAATATGACCTCCTAATGCTGCAAATTCAGCAAATGACTATTTTCAGCTCTTTCCAACCAATAAAAAGTTTTGAAACTGTGTTGTGCATAATAATTTGGAACAGTGCATTTTGATTTTTTTTTTTTTGCAAAAAAATAGTCATCATTGGGAGGTTTGTTCAATAAAACTTGAATTATGCCCTAATGGTTGATGACTTGAAGATTATACTGACTCATTTGCATCAGCTATTTAGAAAAATCAGAGACAAATATCATTTGTATAATAATTTGGAACGCAGTATGCATCTATACTAGAGGAGTCTTGCCTACTCTTGGCGGGGAGACCCCATTGCAACTGCCATCTGCTTCAGGGCTCTCTCTGCCGGGCTCCACTGTTACTGTTGGTAGTGACCTGGCTGATGTCTCTTCCTCCTTGTCTGAGGTGGGGGTTGCCACTGATCAGCCTGCACCGCCTGGTTTCACCACTGATTAGCCTGCTTTGTCTGGTGTCGCCGCTGGTCGGCCATCATCGCCTGTTCCGCCGCTGATCAGCCTGCACTGCCTGGTTTTACCGCTGATCTGCCTGCACTGCTTGTTTCGCTGCTAATCAGCCTGCTTCATCTGGTGTCACCGCTTGTCAGCCATCATCGCTTGGTTCCGCCGCTGATCAGTCTGTTTCATCTCGGCTCACCGCTGATCAGCCTGCTTCATCTGGTTTCGCTGTTGATCAGCTTGTTTCATCTGAGCTTGCCGCTGATCAGGCTGCACCATCTGGTCCAACAGCGGATCAGCCTGTTCCATCTGGTTTCGCCGCTGATCAGCCTGTTTCATCTGGGTTCGCTGCTGATCAGTCTACATCGCCTGGGTTCGCCACTGATCAGTCTGTACTTTCTGGTCCTGCCGCGGATCAGCTTACTCCATCTGGTTTTGCTGCTGATCAGTGTGCATCGCTTGCTTTCACTGCTGATCAGCTGATCTTACGCAACACTCCCCCAGTTATTTTAACTACATCCTGTGATTTTATTGTTGATAATTTTATCAGTAAGCTAAGATCTACCATTGACAGAGTTGCCCCAGTAATGTCAAGGACAGTTAGGAGTAAACCTAGGCTTCCATGGAGAAATAACCAAATCAAACAACTAAAAGGAGAGTGCAGGATGGCTAAGAGGAAATGGAGGAAAAACAAATTAACTATTGACTATCAAATACTACAGAATAAATTAAAAATATACAATAATACAGTCAAAAAATTAAGAAGAGAATGTTTGCCAACATAATCTCAACCCATAACGATTACCCTAAAAACTCTGATTTTAATATACACTCAAACCAGTCACCCAACTATCTATGTATGTGAGAGTTTTGCAGACCACTTCAGGTGCAAAATTGATTCTATTAGAGCCAACATTTTATCTGACCAGATGGCTATTTTTGATGGAAGCTTAGGCTCACTTTTAGCTAAGGAAACACTTGGACTACCCTGGTTGATGCCAAGATGCTTGGTAGAGTTTTTTTCCCAGGTAAACTTGACCTATTGCCTTTTAGATCTGATTCCCACATCACTTTTTAAATCATTTTATGAATTCTTTGAGCACGAGATTTAAATATTGTAAATTGCTTTCTTCTGACTGGTGTCTTTCCCATTACCTTGACAACGGCTGCGGTGAAGCCCCTTTTGATGAAGAGTAATTTAGATCCTGACAACTTCAGCAATTATCTGCATCCAACTTACTGTTTGTAAATAAAGTTTTTGAAAAAAATATTTTTATTCAGTTAAAGAATTTTCTTGTTGATCACAACATTTTTTGAAAGATTTCAATCTGGTTTTAGGACAAACCAGAGTACCAAGACAGCCCTTTTAAAAATTGTTAATGATATCTGGTATAATATGGACTATCACAAACTGCCAGTCCTGGTGCTGCTGGATCTCAGTGCTACCTTTGATACAGTAGATCATCACATTTTATTAAGTAGACTCAAACACCTGGTGGGCCTCTCAGGGATTGTTCTATAGTTGTCATGAACTTGGGTTTGGTTCCCAAACCCAATTCTGACACTTGGGCTATTTTGTCCCTTTCCATTGTTTATTTTCCTTCAGGTGCTTCAGGGAGCCCTTTGGGTCCTCCGCACCCTGACAGTTTGGCCATGTTCCTCATTACACACACACACACACACACACACACACACACACACACACACACACACACCTCCATCATTCATCGTCATTCACATGCTCAGACACTCACTCACGCACACCTGTTTTCTATTCTGTCCAGCCCACTCACATTCACACCAGCGATCTCTTTCCTCATTAGTATGGTTACTACTTAAGCTCTGTTTGGGTAGGAAGAGATCGCTGGATCATTGTGCAATATGCACAGTAGCGTTCCCTCTGTGTATGTTAGCCTCTGCTCCCCAACTGTTACTTCAGCTGACTGTTTAGTCTTTTCAATCACTACCTGACCATCGTTGGTTACCTGGTGTTAGTGGCTGTTCCTGCTTTGCCTTCTCCCACTGGACAGCACGGATGGCCCCGGATCGCTCCAGCCCATAAGTTAATTTGTGCCTTTCTCCTTGTGCCGTTTGTCATGGTCTGAGTGCCGATGTCGTCCGCGCTCAGGCCATACATCATCTCAGCCTGACCTTTGTTATGACAGCGTCTCAGCAGTGCTTCCGGCTGTCTGAAGCCAAGCTCCACGGGACGGCTGGAGGCCAATTACCACTCATCAGCTGATGAGCTGTCAACCCCGATATAAGGGAGCGGCCCTGTTTGCTCAGGGCTGCGACCTCATGCTATCCACACGTATCTCTCATTGTGGATTAGGCTGGAGTCCCTACGTCCGGCTCCAGCCCTCCTCTCTTCCCTCATCGTTATCCGTAAGTGTACCTCTCGTATTATTTGTGTTTTGCCCCACGAGGCTCTTTTCCTTTGTTGATTTCCTTTATTAATAAACTAAGCAAACTCACTGGTTGGCCCTTGGTTCTTATTAATGGCTTGCAAGAGCCATTCGCGACAGTAGGTCGCAGCCAGTGAGTTGCCGGCCACCGTGAGTTTTTGCAGTAATTGGACTGCTCCTTCCTGTCTGGGTACCATGCTGGAAGCATGCCGTCACGGAGGGTCTGCGCTCAGAGTCGGAGCGATGTGCTGGCGGATGCCCTTGAGTGCGTTGATGAAATCCTCATCACCGCCTCCCTCCTCGACTTCCACAGCGATGTGCATCGGTACCTGGACCAAGCTGAGGATGTTCTGAATCATCTCCCCCGCTTCGCTAACCACCCTGAAGTCAGCGCGAGGAGATATGACATCGCCACACAGCGCGAGATACTCCGTGGACTGGAGGGAAATCCCGGCAGGAAGCCGAAGAGGAGGAATCGTCGCCCCTTGCTTCGGGATCCCGCTCCTGCTTCCGTTCCTGCCCGGGAGTTTGCACCATCCAGGGGTCTTCCCCCATTGAGCACGACGTCAGCCGGGATTCCCCCAGAGAAGTTGCAGCTGACAGCAATTAACATATGGGACCGAGTGGCTGCTGCTCGCTCCGCTGTTCATCCTACTGAAATAATTAAGCACGTGACGGTGGCAGTCAAACTGGTGGAGAGGAATCCCGGGTTAAGTGACTTTCCTGAGTTCGCCAACCTCTTCGCCTCTGTCTCCGCACAGGAGCGGCGATTCCCAGACCTCACCTTTGCCTCGCCCTCTGCCAGAAACTGTCGTCACCTCCACAATCAATCTCAGCTTGAATCCCGTCCGGATACAGTTCCGGGTCGCCGCAAGGGCTCAATCCCCCACACAGCTGTCACTCCTGTGCCTCGTCAGAGGGGAATCCCCACAGCCTCTCCTTCCGGGCCATGTTTAATGTTGCAGCATTGCACCGAGACAAATTCCTAGTTTGTGTACTACATGAACAATGGCAATAAATATGATTCTGATTCTGATCTTCTCCTGCTGTCCCGTCAGCGCTCCATGCCCAGCTCGTTTCGGCTGTCGCCCCCTCCTCCTCAACGCCTATCCCGGCTGCTGTGTGTACCTGGAGTCCTGGTTCGGCGAGCCCCGTCCCGGAACCTTCTCTCACCATCCGGCGGGGAAAGGGAGGAGCAACGTCTGCTGCAGCAGGCACCATCCTGCCTCCAGCAGACAGGCAAGTCCAAGTTCATTCATATTCTCATTATTGTGATTTGCCTTGTCAGACTCCTGGGGGTGGAGTTCGGGGATCGCAGTCCCCCGAGCTCCCACCACCTGCTGTGACTTTAATTGTTAATCCCGCATCCTCTGTGTCTCCCTCCGCTGAGCGGTCCTTGACGCCAGGCCAACGTCGCCGGATGAGGAGGGGGCCTGCGGTTCTGGAGAGCCTGGTTCCGGTCCCGCAGCCACGTCATGGGCGGAGGAGAAAAGCGGACTGCAGCGTGGAGCCTGCGCCGATGAGGAAGCATCCCCGGGTCTCCACGGACGAGCGGTCCGGTCCAGTAGGTCGAGGGTCCCCTGCCACCACGCCGTGTGGGCCATCGGCGTGGACATCGGTGCCAGAGGATCCAGAAGCTGCGGACACCATCACGCCAGCTGCGGAGCCAGACGTAGCTGAGTGGGAGCCTGATGACGACCTCCTGCCGTCTGAGCCCGGATCTTTGGAGTCCTGGACGGCGTCAGAACCCGAGATCAGGCAAGTGCTCTGTGTTGTCTTTCTCCTTTCCATTCTAGAGCATTTTTGCCTGTCTCTTGGGGAGGCGAGCCGGGTGCAGCTGCCCGCTGCGTCCGAGCTTGTCTCGCCGGGTTCTGGCGCTGCCGGTGATCCTGATCCCAGTTCTTTTCTCTCTCCCAAGCCTTCCCCAGGGTCGCCGGCGAGAAGCTGATTTCGCCCGCTGTGCCAGAGGTTCCGGGTTCGGGGTTGGAGGTCGGTACTGGTGCGGCGCCGACCCAGTCGGGGTCCGACGCGGGTGCAGCCTTGACCCAATCGGGGCCATCGCGGGTGCAACCGTGACCCAATCGGGGTCCGACGAGGGTGCAGCGCCAGCAGGATCCAAGTTTGGTGAGGGAGCTGCAGATTCCCTGCCACTGGACACTGGCAATGCGGCCACTGAACACTGGCAATGCGGGTTGGCTGCCAGAAGGACTGCCGCACTCATTTGGCTCTCTGGGCCGGCCACCCGACCCACTGGACTCTCTATTCAGCAGCCTGGTCCGGCCACCTGAAGCATGGTTTTTCCTGGCCTGGGATTCGGGTAGGCCACCTGAACTCTTCCCATCACCCCTGTTAGCGGTTTGGACGCTGGGTGCGGGGAGGCCCCCTGGAACTGTGTTATCTCGCCTGTCATTCCTGTGCCTTTGGTTCCTCTGTAATTTTGTGGATTTACGGGTATGATATTATGCTTTCATGTAGGCTCATCGCTGTTAGCGTGTTTTTGTGTTTCATGCACCTCATTGCTGTTAGCATGCCTTTGTTTTCTTTCTAGGCCCCCTTCTGTTGTTGCTTTTTTTGGGGGGTCTTGTCTTTGTACTATCCGCACTTTATGGAGTATTGTGGGTTTTTTTTCCTCCCCACCGTACTCTGTAATTGCTTCGTTTGTTCCCTGTCATCGTCATGTTTTTTTTCCTTCTCCTTTTCTGACCCGCTCCCTCCTGGCCTGCGCCCCATCCGCCCACCGTGGGGGGGGGGGGGGTCTTGGGTGTTATTGGCCGTTCTGAGCCCGGCCTCGAGGGGGAGGTACTGTCATGGTCTGAGCACCGATGTCGTCCGCGCTCAGGCCATGCATCATCTCAGCCTGACCTTTGTTATGACAGCGTCTCAGCGGTGCTTCCGGCTGTCTGAAGCCAAGCTCCACGGGATGGCTGGAGGCCAATTACCACTCATCAGCTGATGAACTGTCAACCCCCCGAATAAGGGAGCGGCCCTGTTTGCTCAAGGCTGCGACCTCACACTATCCACACGTATCTCTCGTTGTGGATTAGGCTGGAGTCCCTACGTCCGGCTCCAGCCCTCCTCTCTTCCCTCATCGTTATCCGTAAGTGTACCTCTCGTATTATTTGTGTTTTGCCCCACGAGGCTCTTTTCCTTTGTTGCTTTCCTTTATTAATAAACTACGCAAACTCACTGGTTGGCCCTTGGCTCTTATTAATGGCTCGCAAGAGCCATTCGCGACACCGTTCAGTTGTTCTGCGACACTAGGCATTCTCTTTCCTGGGCTGTTGAGCGTCCGAGAGGCGTCCCTGTTCTCCTGGTGTCCTCCATCACAGTGTACTCATCGTTCTGTTGTCATCATAATGGGTTGCTGGACTGAACTTTATTTTTGTTGTTCAATAAAGTGCATGCTCCTACTTCTGCTCATGGGTTTTCATTCTTCCCTCTGTGCGCTGTGTAATGGCGCACGAGGGATCATAACAGAATGATCTGGCCTATAAAAGAAAACCCAGCAGAGTAGGCGTGCATTTTTCTTTTTCATCTCTTTTCTCTTTTTTCCCCCTCCAAGCTACGCGATAGAGATTTGGGCGGACGAGGAGCTGAGAGCACAGGACCTCCAGGAACAGGCTCTTTTTTCTGTTCAGTGGCTGCAGTCTCCTGAGGACGTTCGGCTGGCGCGGCTCACCGCTGAGGACATCATGTGGTGTCATCCCGACCTCTGGCTAATTCCAAGGGTGGTTGACATCATCTCTGTCCTCTTCCCCCAGCCAGACGTGGAGTTGGAGTGGGCCTACCCAACGTCGGAGCAATCATCCTGGAGGAAGAAGAGCTCGCAATGGAAGAGACCACCCTCCTCCCGCGCCTCTCCCGCTCCTGCATCATCCGTCGAGCCTGGGTACGCTCCATCCACTGGTGTTATGATGGAAGAGGAGAAATGGGCTTTGCTAGCCCAGATTGACCACCAGATGGAGGAGTAACGCAGCGAGAACGTGGAAGGGAGACACACTTCACTGGCTGAAACTGCCTCGTCCTCCGGGCCGGGGTTCGTCCAACCCGAGTTTGTTATGACGGAGGAGGAGAGACTGGCCCTATTGGCACAAATAGACCATCAGATGGAGGAGGAATGCCGCGAGAGGGACAGAAGAACTCGGCTCGGGCATTTGTTCTCCCTGCAGCTACTTCTCCCTTAACCTTCTCATCCGCCAAAGTGGAGGAGTAAGATTTTTTCTCTTCCTCACCTTCCCCTGCACCCGTTTGGGAGGCTCCTCCATCACATACCGAGGAGTTTGGGCCTGAGGTGGATGCTCAGCGGAGAGACGATGCTCCGGATGCCGCTGGGAGTGTCAAGAGCCAGGAGAATAGGCAAGTTCCTTCTCAGTTAATTTTAATTTTTGATGAACAATTTTGCCTGTCCCCTGGCCAGGAGAGTCAGGGTTTGCAGTCCCCTTTTATATATATATATATATATATATATATATATATATATATACGTATATATACTGTATATATATATATATATATATATATATAAAGGATAAATAAAGAAGAAAAATTATCTCAAACATGACAAAAAGGTTGCAAATTTAAGAAATCATATATTCAAAATGCAAAATTACAAGGACAAAAACTCTTATTTACCAAAAACATGAAAAAAATCACAAATTTATGATTAAAATCTTCCAGATTTACTAAAATACAGTACAAATATAAACTAAAATACAGTACAAATATAAGAATAAAGTCTCAAAGTTGCATGAAAAAAATATGGGAAGCAAGGAAAAAACTGTCAAGTGACACGTTTACAAAAAGTCACAAGTTATCTGGAGGGGCAACTCAGCCAAAGATGGCACATGGGCTGTTGCCCACGGCAAAAGTAGTCTGTACCTGTGCACGTCCCTGTAACTGAGTGTGGCCATTAAAAATTAAGCACATCTTCAGACTGACTAAGCCGTTTTTCGTAAGCAAACCAATCACCTGCTGTTGTGTTCCTTCAAATGAATCCTGATAAATCAACTAATATGTTCAACAGACATGTAGTGCTATTATATATCTGTGGGTATGGTGTATTGTCACTTCCCGTCTCTCCATGTGATGTTAGGTACACTCTTTGTTCTTACTGAGGACTATGGTCTTTAGTTTTTAACTTCAATTGTTATCTCAGACGGATGTCTAATAAGACTCACCAATTTAACTGCACGGTGTCATTTAATCACCCTAGCCTTTGCTGCTGCAATCCTGTAATTTCCCCATTGTGGGACTAATAAAAACTTATCTTTTTCACTTTTTTCTGTGTTTATGCTAGCTTCAAGTTAGCCATGGCTGCTGGCACTCGTCCTCCTCTGGTGTGCTTGGTGTGTCACACGTTTAGTTATTCCTCTGCCTCGTTTAGTATACAGTAATGGCAAGTGTAAAAAGTGTTGTCTTTTTAAGGCATTTGAGGTGAGGTTGACTGATCCCAAATCCCAGCTCTGCTGCACTGAAAAACCGTCAATGCCGGTTAATGACAACGCGTCCCTAGCTGTTGCAAAGACTGAGTGTAGCTCTCGTTAGTTGTCCCACAGCACACCTTCCAGGTAGTTACAAGGCACGTGGACTCACGTGGGTGACAATAAAAAAGACGAGTGGTTACAAGACCCCCGTTCACCACCAACCCGATAGTGTTTTTAGCAGATTTTAGCTGCTCAGGGTCTCAACTGCTCAGGAGAAAGCACTGAACATTGGTGACTCAGCAGTCAGAAATGTGAAGCTAGAGGTTCATAGTCAGATGCATTCCCAAGGCCAGAGCAGGAGACATAGAAGGTAAATGTCATTAGTCTTAATACCTGCCCGCTGCTCTATTATTGGCCAGCCTAGCTGCCTATACATACTCTGCAAGAACAGAGAAATTTGTTCTCTCTCCCAGCGCGGCAAGAACAAAATGACATCATTTTATTCTTACAGCCCTGGTTTGGGAGTTCTTGCAGCTTGTTCTTGACACATCATCAGAGCAGAACTTTTTTCTTTTGTGGTGTCTGACATCTATTGTGTAATTGGTCAGACATTTGAATTTTCCAGGAGTTCTGCACTTGAGTTTCTTGTGAAGTATGAAATGTCCTGTCAGAAAGAACTTTGTTCTTGTTCTTGCCACCTCAAGAAAAAGACAAAAAAAAAAAATCTCTGTTCTTGAAGAGTATGTAGAGACCTTCTGTCATGTGGGGAGCCAAAAGCGAACAGTGTTGCTAGGAAGCTCGCTTACCAAGTGTAGTTTATATTGTAATTTTCTTTAGACTTCAATTAACCTAATAGGCATCCTTGTTTCCACCTCGTTCACTAATCCACAGTCTCCAATATATCTCATGTCATTCTGGCTTATTCTGGTATTCGCTTGGTTAGGCCACCATCATCGGTCAGTAACTACATTAGGAGCTCACCTCGGCAGGGAGGAGGTGATGGACAGGCCACCTGCTGTTAGTTTAACTGCGGCTTTTTGATTACTATTTTCCATCAGTTCTATTCATACCCACTTGAATCCTTGTTCATCTACAACCTTTGACCATATACATCAGGGCTATTCAATTACAAAATCAATTGGGCTACAACTTGAAATCAAGACATGTAACTGGGCCGCACATGTTCAGTGATCTATTGAATATGTCAAATTTCAAACCAGCACTGATCAATAGGACCAAAAATATACACTTTTTATTCATTGTCTTGATTTTAAGTGTGGGCTTGGCACATGACAAAGGCTCATCAAAATTGCATAAAAACCCAATAACAGTGCTGGGGTTGAGGAGAACTTGAAGTAGTAGAAATATTTTTCCTCTTGAACAACAATTAAATAAACAGAATGAAAAAAAATATGTAAATAACCATTTTGGTCACATCTTACTCAGGCATATATTAAAGTGCATAAAAACTCAATGTGCACTGTTAGTAGCATTAACATTTGTTTCCCTTTTGAAATAAAACATATTACATCCTGGTCATAACTGACCTTGGCACATCACAAAGTGCATTTAGCTGAATAAAAAATGAACTGTCAAACACTTCAGTGCACAAACCTCGCAAGAAAAGATTGATAACATGAAGAAACATTACACATCCACTATTGTGGTTTGTTATGTTTTAAGATAAGATAAGATAAGATAAGCCTTTATTAGTCCCGCAATGTAGAAATTCCAGGATTGCAACAGCACAGGGATAGCAACACTCAGAGCAATAATTCAGAAGATAAGAAAATAAGAGCAGTGAATATACATATGTACACATAAATATATAAATATATATACACAGTGCGGAGCATTGTAGCTATATGGACTGAACAGCATAACCGTCTATTTAGTTACCCTTCATGGTATGAATATGTACCCATACATATTGTCACCCTCCATAGCGACTGATATTGTCCTAGTTGTATACTGGAGGGGACCATTTGTGTAAGTCTGTTGCGTCTTTTGCATTCAATACTATTAGGTCGTCGCGTTTTTTTGCTATCTCTGCGAGCAGCCCTGCTTAGGTTATACAGTCTGACAGCCGTTGGTAGGAAGGACCTGCGAAACCTCTCGGTCACGCATCCAGGATGATGTAGTCTACTGCTAAATGAGCTCCTCAGTGCATTCACTATGTCCTGCATGGGGTGGGACTCGGACTCCAGCTTTGATGACAGTTTAGCCACCATCCTTCTCTCTCCTATCTCCTCCACTAGGTCAAGGCATTGCCCCAGGACAGAGCTAGCTTTCTTGATTAGTTTGTTCAGTCTATTCCTATCGGCTGCTGTAATGCCGTTGCCCCAGCAGACCACTCCAAAAGTGATGGCTGATGCCACCACCATGTCGTAGAATGTCTTCAAGAGCACCCCTTGTACACCAAAAGACCTGAGCCTCCTCAGTAGGAACAGCCTGCGCTGTCCCTTCTTGTAGAGTGCGTCAGTATTGTGTGACCAGTCTAGTTTATTGTTCAGATGAATACCCAGGTACTTGTAGGATGTCACCATCTCAGTGTCTGTTCCCTGGATGTTTACTGGTGCTGTGAGGGGTTGTCCTTGCCTGCGGCAGTCCACCACCAGCTCCTTAGTTTTCCTCGCGTTGATCTGGAGGCAGTTCCGATGGCACCAGTCCACGAAGTCCTGGATAAGTCCTTTGTACTCAGCTTCATCTCCGTTGGAGATGAGGCTGACGATCGCAGAGTCATCAGAGAACTTCTGTAGATGGCAGTGTGTCGTGTTGTGTGAGAAGTCCGCAGTATAAAGGGTGAACAGGAAGGGAGCCAAAACCATTCCCTGGGGGGCCCTCGTGCTGCCGATGATCGTGTCGGACACACAGTCCCGGGTTCTCACAAACTGTGGCCGGTTAGTGAGGTAGTCCAGGATCCATGATGACAGGTGCTGGCTCACCCCTGCGCACAGCAGCTTGTCCTTCAGGATCATCGGTTGGATGGTGTTGAAAGCACTGGAGAAGTCAAAGAACATGATCCTCACCGCATTCCCGGGCTTCTTCCAGGTGGGACAGGGAACGGTGAAGGAGGAAGATCACTGCATCCTCCACCCCAATGCCATGCTGGTAGGCGAACTGGAGTGGATCCATCGCTGGTCCCACCAGGGGGGCGGAGGTGAGCAAGGAGCAGTCTCTCCAGGGTCTTCATCATGTGAGACGTCAGGGCCACTGGCCTGTAGCTGTTCAGGTCTTTGGGGTGGGAAGTCTTTGGTACAGGTACCACACAAGATGTTTTCCACAACTGTGGTACCCTCCCCAGCTTCAGGCTCAGGTTGAAGATGTGCGCCACAATCCCACACAGCTGGTCTGCGCAGGACTTGAGGAGTTTTGCGCTGATGCCGTCCAGTCCCGAGGCCTTCCTCGCCTTGATCTTTCTCAGCTCCGTCCTCACCTGGGTCTTAGTGAGGGTCAGGTTGGGGGGCTGTGTGCTGGGAGTGGGGGGGTGTTGGTGGAGTGGGGTGTGGGACAAGCAGGGCTCGATGACTTTAGAGGCAGCAGTGGTTGGTGTGCAAGTCGGGGGGGGGAGGGCGGTTGTCAAACCCTATTAAAAAACAGGTTCAGATTGTTCCCACTCCCTGCCCCCCGTGGCCTGGGAGGAGGTATTCTGGAGCCAGAGATGGTTTTAAGGTTTCTCCAGACTCCCGCGATGTCGCTTGTTGCTAGCTCTGTCCTCCATCTTCTTCCTGAAGCTGTCCCTTGCCATTCTCTGATCTTCCTCCTCAGCTCCCTCTGTACAGACTTCAGCATCTCCCTGTTCCCCGACCTGAAGATCCTCTTCTTCTCTCTGAAGTGTTTTGATCTCAGGGTTGATCCAGGGTTTGTTGTTCGAGCAACACTGTATGGTCTTGGTGGGTACGGTGTTGTCCACACAGAAGTTGATGTAGTCCGTGATGGTGTGAGTGAGGCCATCGATGTCCTCACCATGTGGATCGCAGAGCTGCTCCCAGGCAGTGGTTTCAAGACAGTCCTTTAGAGTGTCCATTGCCTTCTCAGACCATATCTTCACCGTGTGTATGACCGGAGGTTGTCTGTGTACTAGGGTTTTGTACACCGGCAGGAGATGAACCAAGTTGTGATCCGATCTCCCGAGTGGGGGGAGTGGTGATGAGGTGTATGCCTCCTTAGTGTTAGCATAGAATAAGTCCAGTGTTTTATTGTCTCTAGTGTGGCATGTGACATACTGGGTGAACGTGGGCAGAATGGGGGACAGTGAAATATGGTTGAAATCACCTGAGATGAGGAGAAGAGCATCTGGGTGTTCTGTCAGCAGCCTGCCAGTTAAATCACTACACATGTGAGTAGGAACCTGTTTTTATAACTACACAGTCCTTTACACACATGTACCACTCAACCAAAACTTAAAGGTAAAGCCATCTTTATTGTCATTCAATTCATACAGCCAACCATGTACAGTAGAACAAAATTGCATTTCTCTTATCTACAATGTTAACCACATCTAGAATCAGAGGGGTCGCTGCCATGCAAGGCGCTGCCACAAATTTCCCTCCTCCGTTCCATTATTGCTGAGCACCAAGCTAGACAGCAGGAAGTTCCACTTTTATATGGTCTTTAGCATGACCCGGCCGGGATTTGAACCCAGGACTCCCGGGTGTGGGGTAGATGCTCTACTAAGTGAGCCACCACTCCAGAACTTTCTAATAGAGTTGAGGATGCAAAAAGCCCTCACTTAAAAACTTGAGTAATGACTTCAGTCTTGAAGGTTTGAAGTTTCAAACTTTCTTATAGTTTTCTACTTTTCTCTGTAAATTTATCAAAATTTGAAACATTTTCCTGAAATTTGTAATTTCCTCTTGTAAAATTTACTTTTCTTGTACATTTGAGACTTTATTATAAATTTCTGGATTACTTTATGGTAAAATTTTGTCTACTTTTAAAGAAAATAACTATTTTTTTTATAACTTGGAAAGATTGTGGTAAAATTTTGACCTTTTTTTTTTTAATAAAATTTAAACTTTGACCATAATTTTGCAGAACCAGAGCAGAACCATAATTTAACTCTGATTTCAAAGAAAAAAATATCGCGATTCATCAGTCGCTCTTGCCTTCCCTGCATATGAAGCCGATCCACATCTGTTTACTCAGCGACTCTTTATTATTGTTCCCATTACCAGCAGGTTAAAACCACCATAAATGCCTCAACTGCTTACATACGTCTTCTGATTTTTTTCTGTGTTTAAAGTACTTTAATAAGCTCATGTTGCTCTCGGACAGTGATGCTAGCGAGACAGTCACGCGCGTTGTTCCTGTGCACGCTTGCGGACCGTCGGGCCAACTAATTAAATAGGCCTGATATACTGTATATCATTCCTTTGATGTTATTTTAGCTTATTTTGTTGTAGTATTATTGCTAACCGGGATCAAACACAGCTAGCTGAAGCCAGTAGTTTAGCCACTCATTCACAGATGTTTCTGTTCTTATTGTACTCAGAGAATGAATGGAATAATGCATTACTGGCGAGCAGGAGTGTGTGGTTTCAGTGGTTGATAGAATATGACTAGGTCTGGAGTACAATAAGCACAGAAATATACATGAACGAGTGACTAATCTGCTAGCTTCAGCCAGCCACCTTGGATCTGTGTTTGAGAAAATAAAACTTTAACTAAGCTAAAATAACATCTAAGAATGAAATATATGGTCAAGGGTTGTTAACTGAACAAGAATTCCTGTGAGGATGAATGGAATTTATGGAAAATAGCAATCAAAATTGGCCAGATCCAGGCCAACTGTCCGTCACCTCCGCCCCACTAAGGCAAGTTGTGTCCTGGTTATGGTGATCAACACGGACCACCTAGCACACTAGTGCTAATAGGTCATTGTAGAATCATGGCACAAATATAACAAAATGTAGGCACCAAGGTGCTGTGCCTCAGTGCCTGTGGCATGGTAGCATGGAGACTGTAAAAAAAGTAGCACTCTGACCTCTACTGGCCCAGGAGAGTTATTACATTACATTATTCTTTTTTTCGTGGCTGCATTGACAGAAATGGTGAGTTAAATTTGTGTTTATTTCAAAAACAAAGCCTTATCTCAAAATTCTGGCAAACTAAAAGTTGAGAAAATATGGCAATACAATGATACAAGCAGGGCTTGACATTATCACCCACCAACCCACCACTGAGCAAATGAAGCTTCTTCTGAGGTGAACTTTAGTTTATTTGTGATTATCTATGATATCTGTGATGTACAGCTATTTCATGGAAATAAAACCTCTAATTATGTATTTTTAATGTGCTGGTCCAGGGATGTCAAATATGTGGCCCATGAGGGTCCAACTTTCTCTCTGTGAATTTACATCTTTCTTTCTAGTAAATTTCTGACTTTTTCTAGTGATTAGAATTGTTCATGTAAATTTGAGACATGTTTCTCCTTAAGATGAGACTTTTTTCTCATCAGTTTTCCTCTTCTTCTTTTTTCTGGTGAAAACAGGTAGTGTCGATTTAGATTAAATCCATCAGCAATTACTAATGATGTTGTGCAGCCCTGAAGGGGTGTCCCAATCTATAGTGGTCATTCAACCCCTACCCCTTGGCCTTTGATTTCAAGAGCCAAGGGATGGGGGTAGGCAAAGGGGAAGAGGTACAAATGAGAATTGGGACAGACCCCAAATCTACCTGTACTTCACTCTCATATTGCAAATATTTTTTTTCAACTGTTTTACAGTATTTACTGCTGTTAATAATTAAACTGTGTTTCTCTTGCTATTTTTACATATTGTGATGTTGTAAGGGTTCACACAAGAAAGAAGAGATGACTGTGACTAAACAGGCTTTATTTATACACACCCACTCAACACAGAATGGAGGGGAGGTCATTCACACAGACCCCCATCTCACTTATGGTCAATCACTGCTCTACTGGTCTTATAACACTGCTGTGCCATTATAACACAGTTATAATGACACAGCAATAACACTTAGAACACATGAATAATAACACTCTTTGAATCCTCCGTGGCGCAAGCATGCCAGGAGAATCCCCGCCCCCTTGACACAGCCCCGACATTACACTGTCCCCCTCTGGACTGGTTTCTGTCTCCAGAATAATAAAGTCCAGCTCAAAAGTCCAACACGAATCCATCCAGGTGTCGGGGCGGCTGCCGTTGTCGGCGACCAGTACATACAGGGCCACTAGTGTCCATCTGTGCCTCGGCCAGAGTATCTAGTCAGGATGAAGGCCCCAGCTCGACCACCCATGGGGCAGATGGCTGGTACGGGGCGAGATGGTCACGGTGGAGCATCATGACCTGATCCCTTTTCTGCAGCCTCACCCTGTACACTACATCCAACAGTCGCTGTAGGATCTCACACGGTTCCGACCAATGGCTCGCCAGTTTTGGTGACAGTCCCCTTTCTCGCTCCGGGCAGAAAACCCAGACTCGATCTCCTGGTGCAAAGTCCCTTCCCTGGCAGCGGGAGTCATATGCCTGCTTCTACTGGCTCCCCGCCATCGCCAGGGCCTCCCGGGCCAGTCCGTGCACCATGTGGAGACATTCTTTCAAGCAAAACAAATAGTCTAACCCCGGTTTGCCCTCCACCTCCGGCTCGGGGGGGGGGGGGGGACACACCAAATCCACTGGTGTGCGCAGCTTGCATCCAAACATCAGCGCTGCAGGAGTGCACCGGGTGGATTCCTGTTCTGCCGTCCGGTACGCCCACAGAACAAAGGGCAGATGCAAGTCCCAGTCTCGCTGTCGCTGGTCCACTAGGACAGTGAGCTGGGTGGTAAGGGTCTGGTTGAACCGTTCGACCAGGCCATCGCTCTGTGGATGCAGTGGGGTGGTCTGGGTCTTCCGGATGCCCAGCTGCCTGCAGACCTCCCTGAAGACTTCCTGCCTCAAAGATCCATCCCTGATTGTTGTGCAGCTCCTCCGGTGCGCCAAACCAACAAAACATCTCATCCACCAGCTTTGATGCTGTGGTGGTGGTGCTCTGATCAGGGACCGCGTACGCCTCTGGCCATTTGGTGAAGTAATCCATTGCGACCAACATGTAGCAGTTCCCCTGGTCAGTGGTCGAGAAAGGGCCCAGAATGTCCACTCCTACCTGCTCCATTGGTGCTCCCACCCGGTACTGCTGCAAGGGGGCGTGGGATTTCTGAGTCCGCCCTTTCTGTGCCATGCAGGTGTTGCAGCGATGGACATGAAGCTCTACATCCTAGTGACATCCGGGCCAGTAGAACCAGGCCCAAAGACGCTGCAGAGTCTTTGTCACCCTGAAGTGACCCACCCCCACCGCCCCATGGACCAGCTGAAGTACGTTGGTCCAGAGCCGCTGGGGAACCTGCAACTGCCAGACGTGACGCTGCCCAGCTGGAGCCTGCCACTGCCGATACACAACACCCTCGTGACAGCGGAGACTGGCCCACTGGAAGTGTAGGGCCTTCGTCTCTGGGTCCAGTGCAGACACAGTCTCCCAGGCGGGCCACTGGCCCATGTCCAGCCTCTGCTGAACCCAGGAGATGACCAGATCTCTGTCCTGCTCGCTCTGCAGCTGCTGCGCGCTGAGGGCCTCTGTGACATCATCGCTGGGCAGAGCTGACTGATTATCCGAGGAGGAGCTGTTCGCTGCTGTGTTATTCCTGTTCACAGCGGTCCTCTGCCCACTGGCAGTGCCGACAGTCCTCCGCAGCACAGGAACGCCGAGACAGCGCGTTAGTGTTGGCATGGAGGTGGCCTGCCTGATGCACAATCAGAAAATTATAGTCCTGCAGTGCCTCCAGCCATCTCACCAACTGTCCATCCGGCTCTTTAAAGTTCAGCAGCCAGGTCAGTGAAGCATGATCCGTCCTGAGCTGGAACTTCCTCCCATACACATACGGGCAAAAATGGCGAAGCCCCTGGATGACAGCCAACAGCTCTCTACGAGTAACGCAATAATTCCTTTCAGTTCTGCTGAGAGTGCGGCTGAAAAAAGCAACTGCCTGCTCTCCGTGTTCTCTTCCTGGGATAACACCGCCCTAATACCCTAGTTGCTGGCATCCATGTCCATGATGAAAGGGCGGTTTGGGTCAGGATACTGCAGGATGGGGGCTCCGATGAGCGCTGAGCGAAGCCAGGAAAAAGCAGCAGCGCAGCTTCACTCCACTGAAACGCACGGCCCTTCTGTGTCAGCTGATGCAGCGGGCTGGCAATGGTGGCGAAGCCTTTCACCAATCTTCTATAATAGGAGGCCAGTCCGAGAAAACTCCGTAGCTCTCCCACATCCCGCGGCACTGGCCAGTTTTTCATCGCTGCCACTTTCTCTGTATTGGTGGCGACTTCCACTGCGCTGACGACATGGCCCAGGAAGGTGGTCTCCCGGCGAAATAAGTGGCATTTCTGTGGGTGCAGCCACAGCCCGGCCTGTCGGATAGCGTCCAATACTTGCCGGAGATTGGACAGGGCGCCATCAAAGTCAGCTGCGTGAACCAGCAGGTCATCCAGGTAAACAATGCAGCAGCTCCTAGGAATGTGAGCCAACACTCGCTCCATCAGACGTTCAAAGGTGGCTGGGGCATTGCAAAGTCCAAACTGCATCACCTTGAACTGATACAGTCCCTGCCCGATGGAGAAGCCCGTTTACTGGTGGGCCTCAGGTGACAGCTGTACCTGCCAATAGCCGCTGCGGAGGTCCAGCAAGTTGAACCAGCTGGAGCCGGAGATGTAATCCAGCACATCATTGATGCGGGACAGGGGGTAGGAATCCTTGCAGGTGATGTCATTCAGGCACCGGTAATCCTCACAGAACTGCCATGAACCGTCCTTCTTCCTAACCAGAACCACCGGCGCCGCCCAGGGGCTCCTGGAGGGCTCACTAACATCTGCCTCCTGCATTTCCCATATTTTTTGTTCTGCCACCGCCCACCTTGAAAAAGACAGACGGCGGGGGCGGAGCCGGATTGGCCTGGTCTCACCGGTGTCCATCCCGTACTGTACCAAGCTGGTTCGGGTGCATTCCTCATCCTTGGAAGCGAAGACGTCAATGTAGCAGTCCAATAGCTCCTGCAGCTGGCATTTCTGTCCCGATTCCAGTCCGCTGCAGCTCTGCTGGAATAATTCCTCGACCGCCTGCTGTGTTTCTGCTGACACATTGACCCGCTCCGCTGTGGCCCTCCACCTTGTTGTCTCTATCGGTGATTGCGCTCCCTCTGCTCATGCTGGTGGCGCCGTTGTGTTCAGTTCTTGCGGTGACCCACCCGGTTTGATCCATCCTGGTGGCCCCTTGATCACGCAGGCCCCCGGGTTCCCCCTCTGGGTCCTGCTGCAGAGCATGATGGTCCGAGCCCCCAGCAGGAGGGACGATCTGGCGGTGTCAATTTTTGCACCCCATGCTGCGAGCAGATCGAGTCCAATAATGCAGGGGTCTTGAATGTCAGCCAGCCAGAACGGGTGGTTTGTGTTCTGGCCTGCTACCCCCACCACAAGAACTCGCCGCCCTCCCAGTCTGGAGCGCTCACCAGTGGCCGTGGTGATGCAGCACCCGGTGGGTTCCCACCCCTGTGGTTCTGCCTCGTCCATACCTGGCAGCACTCCGGGTCGGACCAGGGAGATGGTAGAACCGGTGTTGATCAGGGATCGGCATGTTGTCCAACCTGCACTGTAAGTATATCCCTAGCGAACGTCCAGTTCGGCCCACACGTGGTGACAGATCATCGGGGAAAATGTCTGTGGGAGGCAGCAGGTCCCCGTCCGTGCCACCTCACTCTAGTTTAACGTTGGCGAGGGGCCAGTTTGTTGCGGGGTGGGTACCAGGCAGTACCGCGTGATGTGACCTGGCTCTCCGCAGCAGAAGCACCCTTCCTCGCGCCGCCGTGGCCGTCTTCTCCTTGGCTGCGCCGCTGTGGTCCAGCGCAGTTCTTCCTCCTCCTCCTTGCTCTCATCCGTGACCTGGAAGGCTCTCTGCCTCGGTGCCAACGCATCAGCTGCACAATCCACTAGCGGTTCCACCCACTCCGCTTCTGCTACAGCTGCCTCCCAGCTGCTCACAGCGTGAATCCGGATGTGACTCTGGAGCTGGGCCGGGTGGAGCCCCTGGATGAAGTTCAGGAGAGCGAGCTTCTCCACTGCCCCGGCTCAAAATACTGGTAGCCACACCATGTCAGCAGCTGTATGTCCGCTGCATAGGCTCCCAGGCTCTCTCAGCTGCCTCGCCGGCGGTTGGCCAGCTGTTCCTGGGTGTGCTCAGCATTGGCCGCCCTCCCAAACTTCCTCCGGAGTGCTCCTTGTAGCACTGGCCAGCTGCCATGTTCCTCGGGCCGGAGATCGGACAGCTTGCAGAGAGCCCTTCCCTCCAGGGCCAGCGCGACCTGCACGGCGGTCTCTTCGGATGGCCAGCCATTCAGCGCAGCAGCCAGCTCGACCTGGACCAGATAGTTGTCTAGCAGGGTTTTGCCGTTAAAGCAGGGAAGTTTGGCCCACTGGCGGATGGGTGGGACGGTCGCCTCTTGGTCGATTGCCACCCCTGGTCGCAGTGGAATCGCCGGCCCATCCTGCCCTGAAAAGGGCAGGAAGCAAGGCTGATCTGCTCTGTTTAGCCTGCCCTGCCTTGAGCAAGGCAGAAGGTGGGGTATGGTGGTCCCGTTGGGTCCGCTACTCCATTCATCCCGGTGAGCAACTCCGGGGGTTGGTGTACCAGTTCTGTTGTCCATTCCCAGCTGAGCGATGAACTGCTCCAGCTGCTGAATCTCTGCTCTGAATCTTGCTTCCATCTGCTTCATTATCCCACTTCTGACACCAGTGTGACGTTGTGAGGGTTCACACAAGAAAGGAGAGATGACTGTGACAAAACAGGCTTTATTTATACACTCCCACTCAACACAGAACGGAGGGGAGGTCATTCACACAGACCCCCGTCTCACTTATGGTGACACAAACACATGATCAACCACTGCTCTACTGGTCTTATAACACTGCTGTGCCATTATAATGCAGTTATAATGACGCAGCAATAACACTTAGAACACATGAATAATAACACTCTTTGAGTCCTCCGCGGCGCAAGCCTGCCAGGAGAATCCCCGCCCCCTTAACACAGCCCCGACGTTACAATATGTATAAGGGTCATTTATATTTAAAAAGGTTGTAAATTTAGTTCAAGCAAAATTTAGCATGCAATAGTCAGATTTGATCATATTGAACCTAATTTTTCCAACCACAAAATTGTAGCTAGTGAAAAGGCTGAGTGGCTAGTGACTTTGAAAAATCATTAGCCACAGTGACCGGTGAGGAAAAAGTTAATGTCAAGCCCTGAACACAAGCCTTTAGTTCCACTTAATTTTGACCGGGCGAGCTGAAAAGCTGCTAACAGACAGATCCACACACGCACAACCACACACAGACACATTGAGTGATTACCGTATGCCACCAAGGCATAATAAGCCAGAATAATGTGAGATATATTATCAATTGTGGATTAGTGAACCAGGTGGAATCAGGGGTGTCTATTAGGGTGACTGAAATGCAAAGAAAATAACAATATAAACATAAATAAACAACATAAAAGCTTCCTAGTACCACTGTTAACTCAGGGGCTATTACCTTTCATTCTCCATCCATCTACATGATAGACAGGGTGGTACAATCAGTGGTCAAGGGCGATCATCATAAAAGGGTTTGGGTTTACCATTTTATGATGATGACCCAAGGCAAACCTGGAAGAGTCAAAATGGCTTCTTGGAGAGATAAATTATATAAAGGTTGTGTGTGTGTGTGTGTGTGTGTGTGTGTGTGTGTGTGTGTGTGTGTGTGTGTGTGTGTGTGTTTTTTTATATTTTTTTCAGTGTCACATGACCAATAGACACATTTCAGCAGGTTAAAACCTACAGACACATCATTTTTCAGTCAATGACCAGTTCAGATGCTACTGTTCGAATGTGGATTTTCAATAAACATGAACATTTTTACAATATGTTTGCATTTCTCTGCACTAAAGATGAAAATCTGCTCTGAAGTGGCGTGGTCATTGAAGATCAACTGGAATGGCCCACAAACAAAAATGATTTAGTACCTCTGCTCTTGAGAGTTGAGACACAAGTTGTGAAAAAAAGTTGGAGTTGAGTTCTATTTTCATAACAATGTGTCGAAAGCAGATGTACCATAGATTTGTGGTTATTCTCTTCCAGCTTCCCAAGTAAACAGCTCCCAGGATATCATTATTTCTCACCAACATGGGATCCTCATCCCCCTAACCGCTCCGTGTCTGTGTGGCAATCTCTACCTTCTCCTGTAACCGAGTGAGCTCCAGCTGTGCCTGTTGTTATAAGCCAGAATTTCCGGTGATGTGCTGTTCTCACCTGCCCTAATTGGAGCTCACAGTGTGACAGCCGTGTCACTGGCTCAGTGTCAAGATGCCAGCATAGTGACTGCAACGGAGCAGCGACAGTGGATGCCAGCACAACATATGTGTAAAAACACCTGCAGAAGTAAAAAAAAAAACAAAAACAAAAAAAAAAAACAATGAGGAGCCCAAGAGGAGTGCTTGCTTTTATTTAAGGGTAGGAGAAACAACCTGGCTAAAAGGTGCTTAATATGTCAGTTTTTCACAGCTTAACAAAAGCTTGAAGTGATGAGACTTCTCAAGCCTTGGGGTGATGAAACTTTTCTAAACTGACAAAAGCTGTGGAGTCATTTAGTTCTAGTATATAAAGCACAAAATGAGGCTGCTTTCAGGTTTCCTTGTGACAACTTAAAGGCATGGCTGGTACAGTTGGCTGCTCTTGCGGCAAAGTGTAAAAAGTTAAATTAAAGACAGAAGAGTGGATTAAATTATGCTCAAAAGAGAACTGCAGACCACAAAACTGGAACAAATCTAAATTGTCAGTGTGCTATATATGCACTTCCTCTGAACTGCACCATCTAATAGAACAATCAGCTTTGATCAAGACAATCTCACATAATGAAAAAGTCTTTCATTGCAAGAATGAATGGGGAGGGCTTTCTAATTCTTTCATTCTTAACTTTTTTTTTTTCAGGATCTTTCAATGGAACATTTTCAAAACACAAAAATTTAAGATGAATCTAATCCTGACCTTTTAACACTTTGGAGAGTCTGCTCAATACAATAAATGGCAAGTTGCCAGTTATCTGTTACAGCGTCCACAATGGTGAATCCATCATCAGAGCATATGCATGTTTTAATTACAGAAATGAAATGTACTTTCATTCATAAAAGTTAAAAAAAACAGTTTGCTTGTGCAGTAACTGCTATGCATAGACACACGCAGAACTGTTTAAATAAATCTGAGACAAGAACTGAATGGTTATATTAGCCATTATGTCAATAATACACATAAGTAAAGCTTCAGGAAAATCACTCCCCACACAGCAACAACATCTTGTGTTAATAACCAAACAGCCCCATGAACAGAGGACGTCCAGCCATCCTACTCACCGATGACTGGAGAAGCCACAGACAGGTGATGGCAAAGTTCACACACAGAGCAGTCATGATGAAGCGACCTTTCCCCATCCAGAGATGCAGATTATTTTAAGAATAATATGCCAGAGCGATTAACTGAGCCGCGTTCACTTCTGAAATAGAGAAGACATTGTGCAGTCACAGTGACACTCGAAAAATCCACAAGATCTGGGCTCAGCTCTGCCTCCAACTCCTCTTTTCTCTCTCTCCCTCTCTCTCTCTACCCTACACATGCACAGGCACACACACACACACACACACACACACACAGAGTCACCCCTACGAACAATTTTATATGATTAACTAAAACTGAAATACATTATTGTCTCTGCCTTTTCTCAACAGGAAAAACTCAGGGGACAACAAATTAGTTGCACACTGTATATTAACACACACATGTACACACAAGCACAAACTTATGCATGCAGTAAACACAGTACCAGTAGTCCCTGCTCATTTTCACCACCTGGCCGGCCCTTATTATGACTCATCAGCCCATGGAATGGTGCTCTTGGGCAGGCACAGTTTGACAGCCTTCCTCGCCTTCACCGCATAGCCACAGGGAAGTTGACAAAATGACGAGAGCTCTCTGGGAATTGTAAAAAGACTATATAGTGACAACCAGTGAGATTCACTGCATCAGCCCATCAGTGGAATTTCAAGCCAACAAATCATTTCAGGAACCAAACTGCCAGCTCATGTATTAATGACTAAAATGTAAGACTGTATAAAAACAGAAACAGAGAACCACATATGCTGTGGTTGAACAAACCAGTCTTAGCTTCATACAGTATGTATGCACACTATATATGTTTCTCTATCTGGAGAAGTGTGTTAAAAAGTGTTACAATGAGGGCTTGACATTAACTTTTTTGCTCACCAGCCACTGTGGCTAGTGATTTTCCAAAGTTATTAGCCACTCAGCCTTTTCAATAGCCACAATTTTGTGGTTGGAAAATTAGGTTTAATATGATCAAATTTGACTATCGCATGCTAAATTTTACTTGAACTAAATTTACAACCTTTTTTAAATGACTCTTATACATACATAAAAAATAGCAAGAGAAACACTGTTTAATTATTAACAGCAGTAAATACTGTAAAGCAGTCGAGAAAGATATTTGCAATATGAAAGTGAAGCACAGGTAGATTTGGGGTCTTTCCCAGTTCTCATCTGTACCGGTTCCCCTTTTCCTACTCCCGCCCCTTGGTCCTTGAACTCAAAGGCCAAGGGGTGGGGGTAGAAAATGACCCCTATGAATTGGGACACCCCTTCAGGACTGCACAACATCATTAGTAATTGCTGATGGTTTGAATCTAAATCTACACTACCTGTTTTCACCAGAATAAAAGAAGAAAAAGAAAACTGATGAGAAAAAAGTCTCATCTTAAGAAGAAAAATGTCTCAAACTTACAGGAACAATTCTACTTAGTAGAAAAAGTCAAAAATTTACGAGAAAGAAAGCTGTAAAGTCAGAGAAAACCTTGGAGCCCCTGGTGGCCGTTTTAGGCCCGCGTGCCACATATTTGACACCCCTAGACCATCCATCCATCTTCTTCCGCTTAATCCTTTTTGGGTCGCGGGGGGCTGGAGCTTATCCCAGCATCTCTGGATGAGAGGCAGGGCACATCCTGGACAGATCGCCAGTCCATCACAGGGCCAACACAGAGCGACAGACAACCATTCACTCTCACAGTCATACCTAAGGACAATTTAGAATCCCCAGTTTGATGCCAATTGACCTAACTTGCATGTTTTTGGCATGTGGGAGGAAACCGGAGAAATCCCAGGCAGACAAAGGGAGAACATGCAAACTCTGCATAAATCACTGTTGGTCAGGGGCTGGAATCGAACCCAGGATCCCCTGGCCAAGGATGAGTTGCTGTGTTGCCGCAGTGCTAACTGCTACTCGACCGTGCTGCCCACCCCTGGACTAGCACATTAAAAATACGTAATTAGACATTTTACTTCCATGAAATAGCTGCAGCTCACAGATATCATAAACAATCACAGATAAACAAAAGTTTGCCTCAGAAGAAGCTTCATTTGCTCTTTACAGCAACATAAAGTTTAGTCACTTTTTCTTTCCATCATACAAAAACTTAAATTTGTACAACTAACGGGATCGGCTTGCTCTAAAAATAATCATATTTAACAACAGAGGAAGGAGTTAATGTGGGGGGAGAGAGCAGAGGTTATTCTCACTGCTGGGTGGGCAATCAGGGGCGGTTATCCCATGATCTGATCGCTGAGAGCGGCTGCTGTCTGTTCATCACCATTTCTCCAGACTGGCTATAAAATGAACTGAATCGCGGAGCAGACCATGCGCACCTGCACCTGTACCCAGCATGCTGAGCACGGACTCCGTCTGTATCTTCCCCTGTGTCTCGGGGCTGCTGCTGCCGACAGTGGACCAAAGAGAATACACTGTGTGTGTGCAGATAGTGCTTATGGGAGTTGTAGTTTCATAGTCTCACACTGCGATAGGCTTATTATTTAGATGTCACTTGAGAAAACTACACCTGCCAAAGTGACTAGTAGGAGCGGCTTTCTTACCCGCCACTGCTGGAATTCACCCACCAGTGGCACATTGGTGGGTGTTGATGTCAAGTCCTGGTTACAATTATATATATTTCATTACAGCTACAGCAGCAGCATCAATCTTCTACCCATGATCCAAGGGTATCAGAGGCAGCAGTCTAAGCAGAGAGGCCCAGACTTCCTTCTCCCCAGTCACTTTCTTCAGCTCTTCAGGGAGGATGCCAAGCTGTTTCCAGGCCAGCTGGAAGATATGGGGCCCAGTGTTGGGCAAGTTACTAAAAAAACAGTAATTAATTAGTTACTAGTTACTTTTTTCAAAAGTAACTGAATTACTTACCAGTTACTGCATGATTAAAGTAACAAGATACTTGGAAAAGTAACTTTCATGTTATTTTTAAATGCATACTTAAATCATCATGCACACATAGCAAGATAATTTAATTAATGGATTACCTTATGGGTTTATTAATGTCAGGCTGAAAACTGACTGTTTCAGGCAGAGCTTTTAGAACATGTTCAGTCTGCTTTATCCTGCCTTGAGAACTCTTATTGTGGGGAAAAAATCTGAAGAAAATCAACACAAAATTGCCAGTATTTTCCTTCTTTTGGAGTGAGAAATAGGGTTTGTGGAGAGAAAGAAAGGGAAAAAGAATGAGACTCACTCCAAAAGAGTGACTTGGCAACACTGCATAAAGCTGTCAATCTTTATCTTTCCTTTATATTATGGATTAATCCGATGTGCAGTGATCCAAAGAAAATGTCAATTACCCGCAGTCCAAATGTCTGCTGTGACAGAGACATGATCCAGTCCCTCAAATTCCTTCTGGAGATCAAATCCATTTTTGAATAATCTTTATCCAGGTAAATCAGTGTACTCTTCATTCTTTTAATATTTCGTTTGTGAAGCGAAAACAGAACTACCAAAAATAGCCGTCTCATCGTTCTTGCCTTGTCAAAATAAAATCAAAATTGAGCAAAAATGGCATCACAGATCTAATTCTGTTTGGTGTTGTTTTCCTTTTATTTTGTTGGTCACTGCTGGAAGTGGTGATGGCAGCAGCAGAACGCCGCCATTTTCAAACAAGCCTGAAGACTAGCTGCTAAATCTCACTTTAAACTTGGGAAAAATGCCCAAAGTTGCAGCATAGACTCATGTAGACATCACCACCTGATGAAAGATGAGAAGGACTGCCAGAAATAGGCATTTATAGAATCCCCATCAGCCAGCAATGATTACGAAAGGATGACGTTGTGGATACCGAAGGCCTGGGGAGTCATGAAAGGCTGACATGACTGGCCTCTGTTTTGACCACTACAACAGGTAAGGTGTACTTATAAATTATGCTTCTATTACTTTTTTTCTCTTTTCGAATTAGTTTGGGCTCCGCATTTCGGCTTAGTGATTACTGAGATGATGCAGGTTTCCAGCAGTTTTAATATGACTGGAGTCTCTTTGATTTTATGTGATATTTAGTGCTGATATTTACATTCTGGGTGATTCTAAGTTATGTATACTTGATTGTCTTTTGTATTTTAATATGTCCCACTTCAGAAAGTGATGTTTTTGTCTTTTCCTCCAAGTGTTACAGCTTAATTTTTTTCTTCCATAATGCATAGTTTTTTTTCTTCCATAATGCATAGTGCATGGTGCTGGTGATGACACTCTTCTACCTGTTTTAATTGTTATAATAAAATTTAACAGGACAGCAAAATACATTTTCTTATTTATTTGTTAATTTTCTATCTACATCTTTGTTTAAAACCAGAGGTGGGTAGAGAAGCCAGAAATTGTTCTCCAGTAATATTACTGTTATTTGAATTGTTCAAGTATAGAGTTGTCACAAGAAAAGATGAAGATGAAAGTATTCAATAAAAAAGGTTGCTGGAGTAGTAATGACAGTTCTGAATTTGTGTCTTTTCATATAATTTGTCTTTTTTGAATATACAACTTTTATCCTATAAATCAGGGTTTTTCCACATACGTAAATTAGACTTTTGTAACATACATTTTCGACTTCTTAAAAAATTTGCAGTTCTACATTTCAAACATTTTTCTTTTAAATGTACCACTTTGTCAAATTTGTGACTGTTTTATATGATTTTTTTTAAAACATGAATTTGTAACATTTTACATTTTACATATAAATTTGTAACTTTTTAAATCTAATTTGTTTAAATTACTTGTTCTTTGTAGCTGGAATAGAAGAACAATAATATCAACACCCATCGCAGCTAAATAAGATCATAAATTTACTAAAATGACCAAAGATGCAGTAATTTCTAGTGAGACTAATTAGTCTTTTTAAACAGGCACATTTCTAAACAGTTTTCAGATCAGTAAAATTAAAATTTAGTGACTGTGACCAAAGGTACTTGAGTAAAAGTAGTTTTATCCTCACATGTACTTGAGTAGAAAGTATCCTGAAATAAAGTTACTCATCTAAGTAGTTTTGTCAAAGTATCTACAAGTATAAGAACCTTTTCTGGCGGCATGTTTCTGCATCACTGCCAATGTCTGACTGTTCTGAACAAATATAACTTGGATTCTACCCAAACCTGCAGTGAATATTAATGATTATAAATAACTGAATACAGATAAAGTACTTGAGATAAACCTTATATTTAATAATAAAAAAAATGGAAATGACAGATTATGTCTTGTCATAAATAAATACTTAAAGAATGCATGAACTGAGGTGCAGCTCACAGTTGTGTAAACACGTGAATGACTGGTTATTTAAAAAGGTTAACAAAGTTAAATTAGACTTTTTTATGGATTTAAATTGCAAACATGTAAAACAACAATGTAGGTCTTAAAGAAGCAAGGAGAAGGTGCTTCCATCTCAGAACCAGTGGATGTGGACACCATTCACACCCAGACTGGTCTCCTGGTTTCTGTAGCTCTCAGCTCCACATCAGATGTAGTCATCACAGATCACACAGACGTTTGCTGGATTAAAAAAATTCACAGTGATTAATGTACATTACCTCCTCTGCTTAGTGGAATGTTTACAATAGAAAAAAACCTTTACTGACTTGTGTGGCTGTTCGACAGTGAAGGACTTAAAAATTTTCATTTATTGGTTTATTATTTTTTAAATATTTTTTTTAAACTCATTGCTCATCAATAGTAGAAACACAATTCAGTAAATTAGTGACTGTTTTATACTAACAATAGAAAGCACAATTTGGGTGACTAGTCAATATTCTGAAGGCTCATTGGTCCTAAAGTCTAATTGTTAAAAATGGTTATATGCAGTGTAGAATCAGAAGGGCCGCTGCCATGCAAGGCACCGCCGCAGATTTCCCTCCTCCATTCCATTATTGCTGAGCACCAAGCTGGACGGCAGGAAGTTCCGCTTTTATATAGTCTTCGGCATGACCCGGCCGGGATTTGAACCCCTGCCTCCCGGGTGTGGGGTGGATGCTCTACCAACTGAGCCACCACTCCAGTAAACCCACAGAATATACGTACATAAACATGTAAACAGGGAACTCCCCAAAATAAAGACACAAAAAACAAACTGTTTCACACAATGGGCAATAACCATTCCATTCACACTCAGGTATTATAGCACCTTACACACACAACAGTCACACACTCACAACAGCGGTCTTGTGCCTATCAAATGACTCACCCTAACACAAAGGTAATTACATCCCTAATGAGACCACCCACGGCCATAAAGACCAGCCTGTGAAAGGGGAATCACCTCAGCAACAGGTGCTGGAAACAAAAGTAAAATACAACACTTTACAAGATGGTGATCACTGTACCTACATTCATTCATTCATTCATCTTCTTCCGCTTAATCCTTTTCGGGTCGCGGGGGGGCTGGAGCCTATCCCAGCATCTTTGGGCAAGAGGCAGGGTACACCCTGGACAGATCGCCAGTCCATTGCAGGGCCAACACAGAGAGACAGACAATCATTCACTCTCACAGTCATACCTAAGGACAATTTAGAATCCCCAGTTTTAATGCCAATTAACCTAACTTGCATGTTTTTGGCATGTGGGAGGAAACCGGAGAAATCCCAGAGTAAACCCACGCAGACACGGGGAGAACATGCAAACTCCACACAGATCACTGTTGGTCGGGGGCTGGGATCGAACTCAGGATTCCCTGGCCAAGGGTGAGTTGCTGTGCTGCCGCAGTGCTAACCACTCCGCCACCACGCTGCCCCATCCCCCGACCAAACAGTAACACATACTCTCAGGTCACCCCACAGTAAACACACACCTCAAAACAGTTGCATTTCTTCATTTTTTTTTTTAAACAGAACAATTAACTATCTTTTTCGGGTCGTGGGGGGCTGGAGCCTATCCCAGCATCTTTGGACGAGAGGCAGGGTACATCCTGGACAGATCGCCAGTCCATCGCAGGGCCAACACAGAGAGACAGACAACCATTCACTCTCACAGTCATACCTAAGGACAATTTAGAATCCCCAGTTTTGATGCCAATTAACCTAACTTGCATGTTTTTGGCATGTGGGAGGAAACCAGAGAAAATCCCGAAAAGGATTAAGCGGAAGAAGATGAATGAACAATTAACTACAAACTAGAACATTATAGACTGCACAGTAGACCCACTGTTAGCCCCATGCATTCAACCCGGGTCTTTCAAAGGCCCCCCCTGGAGTGTCCGTCATGCGGTCCACTTCCAGAGCGTCTCCACTTTGTTGCGATTGGAGATGGACTGCATCGACGCCCCACTGTACTCCAACTTCGCAGCTCGTTGGGATGCCTGTCAGACCCATCAGTCAATTTTAAGCAGCCGTCGCTGGCAGACTGGACCACCTGCAGATCATCCTGTCTCGCTGTCCCAATACTGGAACTGCGCACCCGACCAAGCCGAGGCTCAACCCTAAGGCACACTTTATTGCCCTCCCTTAGGGGAGCACCCACTGGTTTCCTCCGTCAACTGCACCGCGTTCTGGCTCTTTTATGACTCCGTCCATGTCCCTCGTCTTGGTTAACCTCACGGTTGGGGTCTGCGCCGTCTGGTGTTGCCCCAGACGCCAGATGATGGTGCATTGGAGCGGCATCAGTTACTGCTGGCTCAACAGTGGTATCCCATTGACCACCGAACCTGGCAACTCTCACTCTCTGGACCTTTCTGCCTCCGCAGAGATCAAACCATACTGTGCGGGTCCGTCCTCCGCTGGACCACAAACACTTGCGTGGGATCCCCGCCTGGTCGGCGTACTATGGTGTAGGTGGTGTCCCTCTTCACCTGGAATGGGCCACCCTAAGTCCCACACTTAGTCATCACATTCCACATAAAAGGGCCGGTCCCACAAACCACCACCTGCCCACTCCTCCAACTCTCGGCAGGTAATGGCGAACCCAAGCCCGTAGAAGACGTCACACCCCATTAGGTTATTTCCTTCCCGTGACACCAAGAACTCATTGGCGTAGATAGAGGCTCCTCCGTACCTCACCGGCAGCCAAACCGAGCCCACGATATCCAGCGGGTGGCTACCATAACCATAACAGGTGATGTTGGTACTGCTAACTCTGTAGTGGGGAAAACACCGTCTTACCGTCCCCAAGTTCAGGATGGAGACTGCTGACCCCGTGTCCACCAACAGCGGCACCGTCGTCCCATCCAGCACAATGTCACAAACTGATACGTCCGTCAGTGTCAGGTGAGACTGTGTGAACCACTGTTGGGGCCTTCTTTTTCGGTGTTACCTTAGCCAGGTCCCGTTCCTCCTTGGCGAAGTTGCGGCAAACTCTGGCGAAGTGATGGAGCAGGCTGCACCGTTCACAATGCTTGCCCCTTGCCGTGCACTCCGTGGCTTGATACCGGTGCTTAGCGGATCCGCAGCCGTAGCACTGTGGTGTCCCCGGGGTGGACCTTTTATTGACGATGGCCGAGTACTCGTCGTTGCTGTCCTCGTCCAAATCCAAAGCCAGGGTCGTCCCATGTGCGCCGCTCTTCTGAGGGGCTTCCTAGCGGCTAATGTTTTTCGCTAGCCACTCCGCTGCCTTGTGTTGCTGTGCTAGCTCAATGGCCGCTAACAGGGTTAGCTCACCAGCGTGCGTTAGCAGGCAAACCAAACGTGGCCTACTCCACCAAGGAGTAGGCCACGTGCTCAACCAGTTGGTCATGAATCATCTCCTCCTCCAAGGGTCCAAACCTGCACTCACCTGCCAACTGCCAGAGGTCTGCCACAAATTGCTGGACCTATTCACCAGGTCATTGGCGTCGTTGCCGGAACTGGATGCATCACATGATGATGTTGTTGGGCGCTCCAAAGTAGCCAGCCATGAGCCTCACCACATCGTCAAACGTGTGACCTCCTCCATGCCCAGGTTATGGACAAGGAGAGCCCTTGCACGTGCTTTTGTCAGGTCGCCGAGGTCCAACACGAGTAGATAATTTTGGAAGGCCACAAACCACCTGGTCCACGGGACCAACGGCTCTCCCGGAGCCTCCAAAAAAGGTCGAAGGGTGGCTGCAGCCCTCTCCATTTCCAATTATCCTCGTCCAAATAATGAGGAGGCGAGGTGACGTTTATAATGTTTATTAGACACAAACTATAACACATATAGGGAGACCCTACCACAAGCACGAGAGTGTGACAAGGAGACCGGAGGTCTCCTGCCTCAGGCTTTTATAGTACAGGTGGCATCGCCTCCTATAGGCGGGACCTCACCCCTCCCAGCCTAGGGCACCACCATACTAATTTATTATATGATATTCCTATCCTACAGTGCCGTGACATAATGCAAATTAGATGTGTAAATTTATTCCTATCTGAAACTTCGGATCATATTTTACATCTTTCTAATTGCCAGTTAGCTATTATCTCTTACCACTTTCAAGTTATAGCCTTGGAAATCTGAACTATTTTATTGACAAAGAGTATTTACCACTCTTGACCACTAGGGGTTATGTCGCAATTTGGCGACAGACACACTCAAATAGTTAATTCTTGCTGGGTCACAAACTGTCCAGATGCATACCTGTGCTTGAAATCCAGCCATGGGTGCTCAGATAGCGTAAATCCACTAACATAGTGTAGATAGATACAGTAGATAGATAGATACATACTTTATTTCGAACAAAAAAGTAAAACAAAAACAAAACAAATGACAAGTGCAATAAAGTAACAGTATACAGTGTTTGAAAGGGAGAAGGAAGAAGTGAACACTTATTAATTCCAACTCCTCTTTTCCATAAATACAACCCATGTGAAATATATACAAACTAGAAAAGCACTCGGAGAGCGCAGACCTCCGCCAAGCGCCACAATTCCCCCCATACAGTGTTTGTGTGTACGTTTTCAGATTCCTTGAGCATGTAAACATATGACTAGCAATTGGATTCACAATGATTATTTGTTTATTTGACAGGGACAATGCAATAAACACACAATTAATCAATGACAATCAATCTGATAGTGATAAGATTAGTGGTTCAGTAGTAAAAGCATTGCCTCCTTGGCGGAGGTAATAAACTGAAGTGTTGCTGTTGTGTCCATCTCCTCCACTGACGGATGCAAATTGGGTAGACAGGTTGCCGTGGGTTTTATATTATATTATTTTGGGGTTTCGCTCCGCGGCAAACGAGAATTTAGAAGCTTCGCCGGCAGAGAGCTCGTTTTTGCGCAGCGCGTATGGCTGGCCGGGGAATTTCTGCCAAAGAATCCGTCGGCGGACAGCTGCCCGTGTGAGGTTTTGCAGTTGCGCGCAAACACAAGCACGCTGGCGGGCCCAGGCCAGCAGTGTTTTCCACGTGCTTTTGTGCCTAAAACGTTGAAGAACGCAGAGTTTGTGTTGCAGACACGACGACCAACGCCCTCCATTGCGCCTGCGCACATGTTGAAAATGGCCCTATGTCACAGTGTTGAAAAATGCTTTAAAAAAATTCCTGTATCCAGACGGTGAACCGGATCACCCCCAAAATTTAATCAGTTCTTCCTTGTACCATTTCCAACAACGCCTGAAAGTTTCATGCAAATCCGTCCAAGACTTTTTGAGTTATCTTGCTAACCAACAGACAAACAAACAGACAGACAGACAAACAGACAAACACACAAACCCTGGCAAAAACATAACCTCCTCCTGGCCTTTTCGGCCTGGCGGAGGTAATTACCACATTTAAGACCCCAAGTAAACAATTAACTATATTTTGTACATATCAACATTAACACCCATCCATCCCAACATACATACAGTCCATACATCAAAACCAGCCCCAAACAACACAGATATAAACAGCACTGTCCCACCTACCGTTCCATAGTGTCCCAGAGTGAGCATAGTGAATTGTACATATAAATACTACCCTTCTAATATCTTTAAGCAAATAATGTTTATACCTATTTTTGAATTGATTTCTGTTTGTACATAGTTTCAGTTCCGACTCCAGACTGTTCCACAAATCCACCCCACAGACAGATATGCACATACTTTTCTTAGTTGTTCGTATCGTGGGTTTTGTAAAGTTTAAGTCTCCTCTCAAATTATAATCATTGTCTCTTTTTTTTGAATATTTTTTGTATATTAGTTGGGAGTTGATTACTAATTGCCCTGTACATGACTTGTGCTGTCTTAAATTTAACTAAATCCATGAACTTTATGACATGTGACTTTAAAAACAACGACTTGGTATGGTCTCTATATCCTACATTATTTATTATCCTTATAGCTCTTTTTTGTAATGTGCATATTGACTGTAGGTTGGTCTTGTAGGTGTTTCCCCAGACTTCTACACAGTAGTTAAGATAAGGTAGAAACAGTGAATTGTACAGTAAGAACAATGATTTATAGTCCAAGATGTGTCTTCTCTTCCCCAGTATCCCTATACATTTTGTCAGCTTGGCCCGGATCTGACTGATGTGAGGTTTCCAGCAGATTTTATTGTCTAGTGTCACTCCCAGAAACTTATTTTCCTGTACTGTTTCTATTCTGGTATCATCTATCGTTACCATTATTTCATGATTTATTTTATAATTTCCAAACAACATAATCTTTGGGGTTTTTTTTTTAGATTTAGAGATAATTTATTTTTGTTGAACCACTGTGTTAACCTTTTCATTTCAGTTGTGACCACCTCTAAAACCTGCTGCAAATTCTCACCAGTGCAAAGGATATTTGTGTCATCCGCAAACAAAATAAATTTCAGAATTTTTGATACTTGGCATATGTCATTTATATACAAGATAAAGAGTCTGGGTCCCAAAACTGACCCCTGGGGCACACCACAAGTGATGTCCATGAAGGGTGATTTGTGCTCACCAATTTGTACAAATTGTTGTCTGTTACTTAACTAACTTTCCACCAAACTCAGTCCGACCCCTCTTATCCCATACCTTTCCAGTTTCCTCAGTAGAATTCTATGGTCAGTGGTGTCAAAAGCTTTCTTTAAATCTATAAATACTCCTACAGCAAACTTTTTTTTTATCTATACAACTAGTAATTTCTTCTATAAGTTCAATCAGTGCCGAAGATGTAGATTTATCTGCTCTAAAACCATACTGGCTGTCTGTAAGGAGGTTGTGTTTTTCAATGAAATCATCCAGTCTCTTAGTGAAGATTTTTTCAAGTATTTTCATACCCGTCAAGTGATACGGTTTCGCCGTATTTTAATACGGGGAAAATGCAATTTTAGCAAATACGGGCGTATTGCCATTTCTGTACGCCAAAAAGAAAAATATACAGTGAAAAAAAAAATTATTGAGAGAACCTAAAATCAACTGAACAGTAATTCGATGCCTGGCGAAATTGAGCGCACCTAAGCAGTCTTTTTGTGATTTTCAAAATGGCTTCATGCAGCGCGCCGCCGGCGAAGAAAACAAAGCTTGAAGAAAAGGGAAATCGAGGGACTGGACGTCACCGAAAAGAATGGGAGAGTCCGAGCTTCGAGAAGGGAAAATACGCTCATCTGCATCAGATCGTACCTGACAGCCAGACCCACACTGCAGATCAGCGCCTTTTTAGTCCTTCATGCTTCCTAGACACACTGGATATAAAGTATCAAACTTCAGCTTTCAGTAGATCAAACCCAATGAAGGTGATGATTTACAGTAGGTGAGAATAGGGAAACACCATCTTTGACTGACAGCGCTGTTCAGATTCAGCAGGGCATATGCTGCTCCATGATAGCTATGGCACTAAAAAACAGGCTTTTCAATTTTATATAATTTAGCTAAAATATAGAAATGTTACACATTTATGAGGGCTGTTCATAAGAGATTTCCCCTGAGTCATCTTCCATGGACTGAGAAGACTCAACCTTGGCACATTTATTAGTCTTTCTCTGCATAGTTACCACCAAGGGTTACACATTTCTCCTATTGCTTTATGCAGCTGCGGAGACCTCATCTGTAGAAGTCTGCAGGCTGTGCCAGAAGCCACAACTTGACCATGGAAATCAGCATTTCATTGTCTTGGAAGGGCTTGCCCTTCAAAAATGACTTCATTGTTGGAAAAAGGTGGAAGTCAATGGTGTAAGGTAGGGAGGGGAAGTGGGGTGAGGAAGGATTAAATAGCCGCAGGACTGTGCTTCCCTCTGGGCAACGTGTAAGTTGTGAACCCGGCATTATCTTGCAGGAAGTGGACACCTTTGGTCAGCATGATGATTGCTTTTGATGACCTTCTGCAATTTCTGCAGCAGTGAAGTGTAGTAAGTCCCGGTAATTGTGGTACCCTTTACCAGGCAATCCATCATCACTGCTCCATGCTGGTCCCAAAAGACCGTGAGCATGACCTTGCCTGCCAAGGGTTGGACATGTGCCTTCTTCAGAGGTGGTGAGTCATAATGCTTCCATTGCTTCAACTGGGCTTTAGTTTCTTTATCATAGTGATGGACGTATGTTTCATTCTATGTGATTAGTCTATCAAAGAAGGCGTCTTGTTTTTTTTTTTTTGGTACATGGCCAAAAGAGCCTGACAGTATGTGACTTGTTCCTGCTTCTCAAGTTCATCCTGCCTATTATCAACAACTTCAACACCATCTTTCAAGCAGACGAGAGCAAGATAGGCAGTCTCCTCCCTGAAATGGATTGTCTCTTGAGAAAACTATTGGTCAAATTTGTTCAAATGAAGTATGTAAAGGCGACCAATGACCTAAGAAGGCTGGATTTCCTGGACAGTGACCTGCAGCACTCTGATGAGTTTATTGCCATTGGACTGGAAACCAGAGAAGCCCTACAAACCCATGAACTTGACCCAGGCACAGAGCAGAAGTTCTTTGAAGCAGTAAGAGGCTTCTGTGAAGCTGTAGTGAGAAAGATGCTCAACAAGTTCTCCTTTGACAACACAATTCTGCCACACCTCTCTGTCCTCGACCCCAGGAAAACAGAGTCCCTAACCTATGGCCCCATTGTAGAGCTTGCTGCTGCATTCTGCCCCACTGTTGATACAGAAGAGCTGAAAGAAGAATGGGAGGACCTGCAACTGCTGCCAGAAAACACAGTGCCTCTACAAGACAAGGATGGCAAGCCTGTCCGTGTTGATGTCTACTGGGGTCAGGTGATGGCCTTGAAGACAGCCCTTGATGTGCCCCGCTTCCCCCAGCTCCTCAAAGTGTACTCAGCACTGCTTTGCCTTCCTCACAGCAATGCTGACAGTGAGAGGGCTTTCAGCATGGTCAGGAAAATTCACACCGACTTCAGAAAAAAGTATGCTCCCAGAAACTCTGACTTCTTTCATGCAAGTGAAAATGAATTGTGACACTCCATGCTTCAAGGTCAAGCCTTCAAAAGAAATGCTAGAGTCAGCAAAGGCTGCTACTTGGAACTATAACAAGCAGCATCAGTGAACATTTTCTTGTTTCAAGTTCATCCAAGTGCATTAGTGTAACAAAGCTGACAATTAAAAACTCTTTAATTCCAAGTGTATATATCTAGCTGACAATTAAGAACTACTGTATATTCAGAATTATTCTTATTGTGTACTTTCAAATTAAGCAATCTACCTTGTGCTAATGTAAATTTGAAAAATATTTTTTTTATTTATTTTTATTTATTTATTATTAATATTATCATTTATTTTTTAAAATTTTATTTATTTTTTATTTTTTTATTTATTTTTTTGTGCTACTTGGCTTATTATTATCACATTACCAAAAAGTTATGGCTCAAGATTGTGTCCATATAAGTGTACATTTGAATAAATATGTTTGAAATGGTTCATGTTGCAATTGTTGTTGTTTGTTTGGTTTTTGTTTGTTTGTTTTTTTACTTCAGTTTTCTTTCATCTGCAGATAAATACAGTCTTTAAGTACTCAGAAGAGGTGTGAAAGCCCCCCCAATAAGGGAGGCATGAGGTATGCCTTGACAGGTATGTATTTTGGAGAATTGTGAGAGTAAAGAGACTGGCCTGTAATTTGTGAAATAATGACTGTCTCCTGTTTTGTATAGTGGTATTACTTTTGCTATTTTCATTTTGTTTGTGTTGTTAGCATAGCATAGCACTAGCTTTGTCGGAGCTTGTTGCTGTTCTCAGACATTTCCGAAGATTGCAGTTGGTCTCAACCGGCACTTTAGCTTGCAACCCACAAATATGCTTTTGTCCTTAACCGTGACAAATGAAAAATAATCTGTCTATTTATACAAAAACAAAGTAGCTTCATCTTTTCCTCTGCTCAGTAGTGAACAGGCTCTTTGCAACAGGTCACATTGACTAATGGCTGGGTTAGCTATATAGAGTCAGTTTGTATTTATTTGCACTAAAAATATCCAGATTAATAAAATGAGTAACAAGTAACACATCTGATCAATTTTCAAACTGTAACGCATTACTTAATTTTTAAACAGTAATTTCATTACACAGCACGTTACTGCAAAAGTAGTGGCATTACTCCCAACACTGATGGGGCCCTTTTATAAAGGTCAGCATTGGGCTTTTGTGCCACGCTTCCTGCCTTGTGACAGTGCTTTTGTTAGTTTATGTCAGTGCGTTGTCTGTTTTTTACACTTTGCATCACGGCATCTAATTACTGGTAGACAGTGTTTTTACGCTGACATTTTGGCATACCTATCAGAGCAGCATACCTTGGGTTACTGCGCATGCGCACACATGCTGTACAACAGAAATATGCTGTACTGAACAAAAGTCCAGCATTTCAGCATACCACCAGAGTCTTCATACAGCTGATCAAAGGTAAGTCATTTACGTAACGTTATAAGGATATATAGAGTTGCATATTGTTAGTTTTGTTGTTGCAGTACATCTGTATATATAAAAGGGATTCTGCGGTGTGGTTATGCATGTGTGTATATATATATGTGGCAAACCATGCACACCCGACACGGTGGGCGGAGTTTACGATCCACGAGTCTCTCTCCAAAATACAGGCATTGTGGACTGACGGGGAGACATAGGTACAGGTTACTGTTATGTCCACAAACCTGGGAATGATGACAGACGAGGATGCTGTGCTGAAACTCGAACTTCATTACATGAACTGCCAAATAACACTACAACACTTTAGCATTCAGCTCCCTGATATGGTATGAGGACAAGTCGCCATAGAAGAGGCCATAAGATGGCCGACTTTCCCCTATATAGGTCGGCGTGATGACGACACCAGCCGGCCATGCCATCATGCTGCTCATTGTTATGAATTCCCTTCATAACATTCACCCTCCCCTTGGAAAAAACACAGAACTCTCTCAAATTCAATCCCTCCCCAATTTGGCATACACAATAACTCCTGAACTAGGGTCAGTGGGTGGACCGCCGCTGGACCGGACGCAGCTGAGTGGATTATTCTGCCACTGCTTCAACTGCACTCCTAACTAAACAGTCACTTGTTTGTCTTTTATACAGTCTTCCATGGGGAAGGCAGTTCTGCCGGAGGTGCCTTGAAGGGGGCCCAAGGTGGATGCACATGGAAATGCTGGGCTTCCAGAACCAGGACCGATCTTCATAATGTTGGGGCCCATGTCTCACACTGCATCTGCCAACTCCCGTGAAGCCTCGCTGTCTGGAGCCATCACCTGGACATGCCGGAGATGGTTTGTGTGCCGAACTGAACTATCCGTCAACCTGAAACACACTGGTCCCAGCTGCGCCACAATCATCAGTGTCCGCAGTCTCGTCAACTGTGCCTTGGTCTGCCGTTGTCCCGGTCTCTCATTGGTGTGGACTCAAACCCAGTCCATGACTTTGAAAGGTGCCTTGCTCGGCCTCATGTGCCATTGTGATTTTGGTGGTGCTGCGTGTCCATCCGTTTTAGGACCTCCTTCATGCCATAACAGTTCTGTCATTACCGTGTTCGTCATGAACCCTTCACCCGACTACACCGTTGTGGAGCTTACCATGTGGATCGTGGTCGTTGGCAGGCGGCTTTGCTTGTTTGGTGGGTCCCACGGTTTCAGCAACCAGCACATTTTGGCAAAATGGTTGAACCTCCCACATTTGTTACATCACTGCCTCTTGCTGAGCAAAAACATGCATGGTGCATCGGGGAACCACAGTTACCACATGTGGGGCCTCTCGGAGTGGTCCTCCAGTTAACGGCATTTGCCTCATACTTGTCTATCTTTTCTTCATATTCCTCCATGCCCACCACATTGGCTAACATCGTCTGTCCTGGTTGCCTCTGTTGTTGGCGCACACCTAGCTCTGATGCTAACCTGTCTGCTGATTCCATTTGGAACGCTTGCTCGATAGTGTTAGCTAGCATCATGTCGTTTGGTGCTGTTAGCATCTTAGCTCTTAGCCTCGGGTTGTTCGTGTGCTTAGGCCAACTGGTCCCACACCATCTCGTCTTCGAACAGTCCAAATCTGCACATGCTAGCCAGATGTCTCAAATCCACAACAACATTTTGGGTGGACTCACAATTCCTTGTCTCCTCTGGCGCAATACGGCACGCTAGCACATTGTCTGGTGTGGCAAAGTAGCTAGCTAGTAGCTCCACAGCATCCACATACAAGTCCGTTGGACCAAATGTGTGAAAAATCCTTTGACCTTCTATGCTCAAGTTGTGGACAAGCAGTACCCACTTCCTTCCTTTATCCAACTTTCCCAGGTCCAATGCTGACAATGTAGGTCTCGAACGTGTCCAGCCAACGTGGCCACGGGATATCCGGTTTTCCTGGGGACTTGAGGAAAGGCCTCAGCAGTCTTAGGCACGCTTCCATGGTTCGTTAATTCTGGTCGCCAAATGTTATGTCCACAAACCTGGGAATGATGACAAATGAGGATGCTGTGCTGAAACTCGAACTTTATTACATGAACTGCCAAATAACACTACAACACTTTAGCATTCAGCTCCCTGATATGGTATGAGGATATGAGGATGAGTCACAGTAGAAGAGGCAATAAGATGGCCGACTCTCCCCTATATAGGTTGGCATGATGACGTAGCCGGCTGGTGTCATCGTCATGCCACTCATTGTTATGAATTCTCTTCATAACAGTTACCATTGGGTGCTGGGACACCAAAACTATATTTACATTTGCCTATATTCATTTTCTTTATTAATCTTCTCATATAACCCCCTAGAGGTATACGCCGTGCAAGGAATCATGTGCAACCTGGATCCAATCCCGCGCACTCTGCTGCTCTCTCTGCATGGTTCTCTCTTCACACCGGTGTTGAGTGTCATAGATGAGGAAATGGAGACAGACTGTTTTGCTTACTCTCTGTAATATACTCGCTGTGGAGTGTCGTCGGACGGGGAAAGGGACGTGTATGGTGCTGAAGAACTCGTGCGTACCTTGACAGGACAGCAGCCAGATGGACAGCAGTGAACTCACTGACACTGTGACGTCATACACCTGTTTCTGCGAGGACATGTGTGTGCAGACCAAGACCTTCTGCATATACAACAACAATAAACCCTGGTTCATTCCTAAACTGAAGCAGCTACGTCAGACCAAGGAGGAGGCCTACAGGACTGGTGACTGGACTCTGTACAAGCGGGCCAGAAACATGCTGACGAAGGAGACCAGGCTTGCTAAGAGGAGCTACAGTGTGGAGTTACAAAAAAACTTCTCAGCTAACAACTCTGCTTCTGTCTGGAGAGGCCTACGGAATATCACCAACTACAGGAGACCATCCCCCCACCCTGCGGAAAACCTCCAGCTGGCTAATGACCTAAACAGCTTTTACTGCAGGTTTGAAAAGAACCTACAGTTCTCACCTCCCACCCACACAAAAGGATTATCTGCAGCCCCAGGAACTCCATCCCTCCTCCACTCTGACCTCCCACCAGCACTAATGATCTGTGAAGAGGAGGTGCGCCGGGTCTTTCAGAGACAAAAGATCAAGAAGGCTGCAGGACCTGATGGTGTGTCTCCGTCCTGCCTGAGAGTCTGCTCCAACGAGTTGGCCCCCATCTTCACCCGGATCTTTAACAGATCACTGGAGCTGCGTGAAGTGCCTTCCTGCTTCAAACGCTCCATCATCATTCCAGTTCCCAAGAAACCCTCTATTACAGGATTAAACGACTACAGACCTGTTGCCCTGACCTCTGTGGTCATGAAATCCTTGGAGAGATTGGTGCTGAACCACCTGAAGGTCATCACAGGCCCCCTGATGGACCCACTGCAGTTTGCCTACCGGTCAAACAGGTCAGTGGATGATGCAGTGAATATGGGACTACATTACATCCTGCAACACCTCGACTCCCCAGGGACGTACGCCAGGATCCTGTTTGTCGACTTCAGCTCAGCGTTCAACACCATCATCCCAGGCATTCTTCATCAGAAACTCCTCCAGCTCAAGGTGCCCCCCTCCACCTGCCAGTGGATCTCCAGCTTTCTGACTGACAGGTGGCAACAGGTGAAGCTAGGGAGATTTACATCCAGCTCCCGAAAAATTAGTACTGGCGCCCCCCAAGGATGTGTCCTTTCCCCACTGCTCTTCTCCCTCTACTCCAACGACTGCACCTCAGAGGACCCTTCGGTGAAGCTCCTGAAGTTTGCGGACGACACCACAGTCATCGGTTTGATCCGGGATGATGATGAGTCTGCATACAGGCGGGAGGTGGAGCAGCTGATCCTCTGGTGCAGCCAGAACCATCTTGAACTTAACCCAGCCAAAACAGTGGAGATGACTGTGGATTTCAGGCGACACCCCCCTTCATTCCCCCCACTCACCATCCTCAACAGCACAGTGTCCACTGTGGACTCCTTCAAGTTTCTGGGTACCACAATCTCCCGGAACCTGAAGTGGTCCTCCCATATTGACACTGTCCGGAAAAAGGCCCAGCAGAGGTTGTTTTTTCTGCGTCAGCTCAAGAAGTTTGATTTGCCTCAGGAGCTGCTGGTTGTCTTCTACACCGCCATCATCCAATCTGTCCTCTGCTTTTCCATCACTGTCTGGTTTGGATCTGCCACTAAACAGGACAAGACCAGACTGCAGCGGATCATTAAGTCTGCGGAGAGGATCATTGGTACCGACCTACCCTCCATTGAGAACTTATATCGGTCCATAACCAGGAAATGGGCGGGAAACATCTGTGCTGACCCATCACACCCCGGCCACAAACTGTTTGAACTTCTATCTTCTGGTCGTCGTTACAGATCACTGAAGGTCAAAACCACCCGTCACAGGAACAGTTTCTTTCCTCAAGCCATCACTCTGATGAACTCCTAACATTCACCTAGTCCTACCTGTTGCTGTACTCATGACTTTTCATCCATTATTACATTGCACATAACTCTCACACTGCTTTTTACTTCATTCACATTATATCACTGAATCTGAGTCCACATTGAAATGCTGTGTGATTGTATATTTTTTCATATATTTCTGCAAAGTGTGGTTAGTCCGAGTAAATAACTGCATATATTCCTGTATATATTTGCATCCTTTTATAGAAACGTGGACAGACTGTAATTTACTGTACATACTCTGGTTGTCATTGAATCCTTATTTAAATCCTTCACCTGAACAATGAGAGCAAGTTTTTAGCCAAAGTCAAATTCCTTGTATGTGTTGTGCATACTTGGCCAATAAAGCTGATTCTGATTCTGATTCTGATTCTGATTCTGAGGTAAAACCTGATTTAAGCCCCTTTGTGGAGCTTATGCTCCATGTGTTCACAGAGGATATTTTGCAAATAGGCCAGGGACGGGCAACTGCATGGCGGCTCCACCCTCAGCTCCATGGCCGAGGTATGCCGTGCATGTGACCCTATCTTGCAATGTACTAATGGATGGCAATATGGACGGACAAAGGGAGGGAGGGATGGAGCCTTGGGGTGTCATGAGTCTGGGTTTGATCATAGGATCAAGCCTACGCTTCATGTTCATACTGTTGTGTTCCTGTGACTTTTTATGATTATTATTTTTTACCACCTGTCCTCTGTGTTCCCCTGAGCCCCTTGTCTTTGTGTTTTGTGTCATCCCCTGTTTGGCCTGTGTGTGTACCTGCCCACCTATTGTTGTCCTGTGTGTTCATTGTCATGTTTCATGTGCACTTCCTGTCTGTGTTGTCTGCACAGCTCCGCCCGTCCTGTGCTATCTGATTGCCCTTGATAGTGCTCATCTGGGGGCCTCATGTACAAAGACTTGTGTGGATTTCCTACTGAAAGATGACATAAGTTTAAATCAAGAAAATGCCGTAAGCCAAAATAAATCCAGATGTATGAAATCGTCCATGCGCAGGAATCCAAGCACATTTCCTTTGTACGTACATACTGATCTACTTGAAATTGAATGCATGTGAGGAAATACCGTACTCCTCCCTTGACACGCCTCCATTTGAATATGCAATTATATGCAAATAGTAATGCAAATAAATATATACAATCCCAGCACGTTTGAGTCTCCTGTATCCATGATCAAAAATAATGCATTTAATGGAATTTCAGAGAATGTGAGTTAGAGGTGCTTCTGAATGAAATAGTGGCACGTAAAAACATTTTGTTTGGCACGCTGTCCTCTGCCATTAGCGCTGAATACAGGTAATTCAATAGCCTGCTCACAGCCCTATAAGATCAGTTTACTGTTTCATTTATGCAGACAGGGACAAGAACAAGTTTATTTAACTTTAACATATTCAGACCGACGTCTGCAGTCGTACTTACAAGCGTCAGCTGATCGCTGTAATTTGAAGCGTGTATCGCTCAGTGGTTATAGTGCCAGATTTCAAAGCAGAAGGTTATAGGTATAGGACTAGCTGTGAACTCTTTTAGGGACCCCAATGGAAATAACTGTGCACGTTTTCTTGTGTCATCCCATTGTTTTTTAAATGTATGATGTATCTTTTATATAATGTTATTCTAAACGATGAATCAATTAAACAATTTGTGACTCACCGGGTCAATCAGCTGGTTGAATTAAAAGAAAACAGTCACGAAAATAAGATAATATGAACCGTTTTAGTGGGTAGCCATGGTCACCTGTCAGTTGAGAGCAGATCATATTAGACTCGCCAAGTGCATATTTTATGTTCAAAATGAAAATGTCATCCTTTATAGTTATGTACAACTTACATGGATTACTCACACTACTAAATGAATGAAGTGCACCGGGGAACGAGTGAAACTGTTGCATTTCAAACTTTACGCATGTGTTTATTAACCTAATTACTGTACACACAGAGGCAACTGGGGGCTTGGTAGAATGCTGTGAAACTCTAATCAGCAAAAAAGAAAGTCACTTACTCAAATAACTGAGTTGTAATGAAACCTTGAAGACAGGGTGATATTTGGGGCGCACAGGCACATTCCACAAGGACTGCCTGTGGAAACCTAAACCGGCTTACAAGCCAGCTATGATCCTGAGCCAGAAAATCTTCTGTCTCTAAAATAACCTTTCTCTTCTCACTGCACGATTTGCAATATCCTCTAATCCTTTGTTGTTAGAGGCATTTTCTGCACTTCTTTGCACTTGCTTTTGTTATAGTTTGCCCTTTGCAAGGCAAAGATGAGACACCACAAGCCAACAGTGAGTTTTGTTGTTTTATTATAAAGTGCAAAATAATGCGCCTTGAGGGGCGAAACACATAAACTATGACACTCGACCACAACGGGTCAAAATAACTAAACAATTACAAAGAATCAGAGTCACTTACACTTTAGACAGTGAGGACGAAACCTGACGCTGGAAAGAGGCTGGAGCAGGATGTGGGGACTCCAGCCTGAATGGGAGTGAGATCGCAGCGAGGAATGACTCTCCACTGCGATCTTAAATAGTGCAACCAATAAACCACAAACAGGTGAGACAAATAATAAGGGATTAAGCGCTTGCAGCTGTGACAACCTGCAAGCACCCTGACAGGAGGAAGTGCTGCCACGGCGCTGTCAAAATAAAAGCACAAAGTAAATCCCCTAACAAACAAGACTAAACAGACAGAAAAAAGGACAATAATAAGTGACTCGAGCGTGGGTCTGCCCTGCGCTCGGGATCACCACAGTGCCCCCGCTTTAAGGGATGGATTCCAGGCATCCCAATTGTAACATCTAAGAAAGAGGAACCCCCACCCCCACCCCCCAACTAGGAGAACTATCAAAACCAGCCTCGGGAGGGCAGAGGGGGAATCCCGGCCTGGAGGGAACGACACTGGAAAGAAAAAAAAGAACTCAAAATACTAAACAGCGAGACACTAAGACGTATGTTAAACACCACAATATCCACAACTACAAATGAGAATTTAAATGCTTCCTTTTACGTCTTCTTACAGAATAGTCCATAGAAAAATTTACTAAAGAATGAGAACACGAAAGTATAACAAAATGCAAAACTACGGATTCAAAAAGGAGAACTCTCCCTTCTCTCCCCTTTTTCTCTCTCTCTCTTTTTTTTTTTTTTTGGAATGTCAACGTGAAAATTTCTACCAATATAGCAAATATCCAAACTTCAAGTTTAAATGAGAATGACTTCTCCCTCAGAAAATTTGAACCAGAAAGGAGGTCCCGAGCTCATGGCCGCCAACAGATCCACCATCAGGACATTTGGCGAGCGAACACTGACGATATGCTTACACGGGTGCAACTTTCAGTGGAACTTTGTGGTAGCTGCATGTTCCGGCCCCATTTTAGGCACAGATTTTTTATGTGCTTATGGGTTGTTAGTCAGTGTTGCTAGGATATTAGTGGATGCTATCTCTTTTACCTCACTGTCCTGTACAGCTCGGGGAGCTGGGTTGACAACACTGGCTAATGTTATAGCTCCGGAACATTTGCTCACACAGTTCCCAGCACTCATGGTCCCGACTTTTTCGGCTACGGTAATGAAATATATCGTTGAACACGTTATAACAAAAAAGGCTGGTGTTTGTGCGACGTCGGCGCTTGGATGCAGCTAAACTGGCCAGCGCACAAGAGGAGTTTGCCAACTTAGAGCAGTTGGGCATCGTCAGGTGCTCCAACAGCCCATGGGCATCCCCGCTACACATGGTGCCTAAAGCCGACGGGTCGTGGCAACCGTGCGGCAATTTCTGGTGCTTGAATAACGCCACAGAACACGATCATTACCCCATTCTGCACATCCAGAATTTTTCCGTGCACCTAGCTGGGGAACGTGTTTTTTCAAAAGTGGATCTGGTCCTTGGATACCATCAGGTCCCAGTGCGCACGGAGACGTTCCAAAAACAACGGTAATAACTCCTTTCGGCCTTTTTGAGTTTTTATGCATGCCATTCGGATTAAAAGGCGTGGTGCAGACTTTTCAGAGGGTGATGGATGCAGTGCTTCGTGACTCGTCCTTCGTTTTTGTCTACTTAGATGACATTCTGGTAGCTAATGTGTCCGAGGAGGAGCACATCACCCAGCTCTAGACAGTTTTCCAGAGGTTGGAGGTGCATGGGCTGATAGTTAACCTGGTGAAGTGCCAGTTCGGTGTGCCAGTGATTGATTTTTTTGGGCCACCGCATTTCGCCGGAGGGTGCGATTTCGTTCCCAGATAAGGTGCACGCTATGTCGGACTTTCCGCGTCCGCAGACCATGAAAGCACTACAAGAATTTTTGGGAATGGTTCATTTTTATAACCGTTTCCTTCCCCGAGCAGCCCAGCTGATGCAGCTGTTGTATGCCGCGCTTAAAACAAAGAAGCCCGTGGAAACCATCGACTGGACTCCCAAGCGAGTCCGTGCTTTTACAAATGCGAAAACAGCACTTGCGGATGCCGTGCTGCTAGCCCTCCCGGATCCGTCTGCACGGATAGCGCTCACTATGGACGCGTCTGATGTTGCCATAGGGGCAGCGGTGGAGCAGTACGTCTCAGGTTCGTGGCAGCTGCTCGCATTTTTCAGCCAAACGTTGCGCAACAACGAATGCAAATACAGCACGTTCAATAGAGAATTGATAGCTCTCCATCTGGCGACGCACCATTTCCAGTTTTGGCTAGAGGGGCGCGAGTTCACCGCATTCATGGACCATAAGCCGCTGACGTACGCAATGTCCAAGGTCTCGGAACCGTGGTCGGGCTGGCAGCAACGGCATTTGGCCGCGATTTCCGAGTTTACTACCGACATTCAACACGTCGCCGGTAAGCTCAACGTCCTGGCCAATTGTCTGTTGCGTGTGTTAGTCTCCCCGTTCTACATGGGAACAGATTTTCTTGCGATGGCCGCAGAGCAAGCCGGGGACGCGGACATTTGCGCGCGCCAGCCTGCGCTTACTGGGTTAAGGTTGGAGAGCAAGGTGGTGCAAGAGGGGTGCCGTCCCTTGCTCTGCGACATCTCCACCGCCCGCCCACTCCCGTTGGTTCTGAGCTCTTGGCGCCATTGCATTTTTGAGTCAGTCCGCTCCCTTTCGCATCCGGGAGTTCACGCTTCGGTGAAGCTAGTGGAAGCGAAATTCATCTGGCCGCGCTTGCACAAGGACATAAAAGAGTGGGCTGCAGCTTGCGTCGCATGCCAGCAGGCCAAAGTGCACAAACACACCAGAGCCCCCCTCAAGCCGTTCCAAATTCCGGCCAGGAGGTTCGACCACGTCCACGTGGATGTGATGGGACCCCTCCCACCATTGCAAGGTTTCATGCACCTTTGAACAATCGTGGACCACACCACACGCTGTCCTGAATTGGTCCCGCTGGTTTCTACCACATCTGCAGAAGTGGCTTGTGCTTTTTTGTTGACTTGTGTTGTGCGATTCGGATCCCCGTCAGATATCACTTCCAACAGGGGTCCACAATTTGTTTCTGAACTCTTTTTCTGAACTCTTTTTTGAAAGCTTGAAAGCTTTTTTCTGGCCCAGAAGAATAATTCTGGCCCAGAGCCTGGGAGTCAAAATTCACTGCACTGCTGCATACAACCCCCAGGCTAATGGGTTATGCGAGCATTTTCATAGTCAAAGTGCCTTTATTGTCTTTCCATTGCTAATAAACAATGCAACGAAATTGAGATACTGCTCCCTAAAACAAACCATCACACTCACAGTTCACTCATGCATTTAACATTCTCATAATTACAACAATAAATAATGCTTAAAACAATAATACCTAAAAGTTGAATACAATATGTATATAGCAATAATAAAAACATACTGAGTGATAGATAAATAAATAAGACCAGCTTATACACACAGGGTAATTGCCACAAAATAACATAAAATAATATCAGCAGTCTGTACATGTTACATAAATCCGTTCAAAATACGTGCTGCTGCTGGGAAAAAACTATGATTAAACCTGGTAGTCCGGGTTTTGTGGGCTCTGTACCACTTTCTTGAGGGGAGCAAGTGAAAGAAATCATGGCCAGGATGAGTGCAGTCTTTAATAATGGCAGTAGCTCTGTTGAGGTACCAAGACCTGGAAATCTTTTCCAGAGAAGGGAGAGAACAGCCAGTGATTTTTTGCACAGTCTCGATCACTCTCTGGAAGGCTTTGTGGTCTGCGGCTGAACAGCCCTCATACCAAACTGTAACCCAGCTGAGAAAATGACCCTTTTTCTCAGATTTCATTTGTATTAATGAAAGTGTGTGATTTTATTTTGAAAAATGGTTATTTTGGGAAGAGGAAGTGTGATCCTCGTTATCCAACTTTTAAATTCCCGTTTCATGGTCACGCTGGGTGATCTGGGTCTTTTCATTTGTTAAGAGCGATATTAGCCCCGCCTTCCGAGCAGAGTGCCGAGGCGCTCTGCTGGTTTGTCGGTCTTTTGCGATCTGAGAGCGGAGGAGAGAGGCTGTGGACGATCTGTGTGGAGACCCGTGGGCCTTGGTGAGTTTAATTTAGAAAGATGCTATAAATGGATCTAAACACTCTCCAAATGCTAATTTGAAACCTTTATTATCCTAAGCTGATGGGAGCACGAGCTTGAGAGGCATTGTGGCTGTGTCCTTTTGCTGGGTTCACACTGATACCTCATCTTGGTGAGTGAAAACCAAACAATACATGCTAATGTTAGCATTATGCTAATGCTAATCGCGAGTGGATTTTTTCTGTTTAAAAGCAATGGAAAAGGCTATTTTTGTGTCTGTATGGTTTTCCTAAATGTGATTTCAGTTCCCAACAGTATGCTGAAGTACTTTTAGTTCTTATGCACTATTTCTGTCGAATGTAATGTGTAGTTTGATGCTAAAAGCACATTGTGTTGGGCTCCTATGTAAATTCATAGGTTATGCTAAACCCAGTAGCTCAGACAGGGTTTTACTGATTTTAAAAGGGAATATTGGAAGTAATGGGACAGTATATTCCCTGGTTATGTGATAAATTAATTGTATTTCATTTCATGATTTACAAAGACAAGGTTAAAAAGGATTAATCATAATTTCATGGTTAAATGATGTAGAGATAAAAAGAGAAATTCATTTAATTGGTTACATGAGGAAAAAAAAAGTATTTCATGTGCTACCAGAGAGATTGTGAGAAAAGAACACATGCATGTAAGATGTAAGATGTGAAATGTAAGATATTACTATATTACTGGATTGTAACAATAGTAATATGAGAGAAGAATTTAAACACTAAGCTATAGTGTTATATAAGAAGAGATTGGAAAATGAATTACTCTAGCTGTAAACAATAATACCATTATTGTTGTGCAGGCTAGGTTTTTTTGGTTGCTGATTAAGAACCTTCTGGATCCTGGATTCTCTCCGAATGGAGATGGCGAGCCTGACCCGAGACCTGAACCGAGACTGAACCAAGATCTGAACCAAGATCTCGGTTGAAGAACATCCTTCCTCTCTCCAGTGCCCAAAATTCAAAGTGGTAACGACTCAAGCCGCCGCTTTAAAAGAGGAAAAGAAACCTGAGTCTGGAAATACAAGATAACTTGACTGGTCAAACGACTAAAACAAAAAGACAAACAAATACTGAGCTCAGTAGGACATTTTTGGGGTTTTATTTCACGCCGGCCATTGTTATACAGTGATCCCTCACTTATCACGGTTAATGGGTTCCAGAACCGACCGCGAAAAGTGAAAAACCGCGAAGTAGCGTCACCCCTAATGACGTCACCCATAAATAATACGTACGTTCATTCTCTCACTCTCTCTCTCATATGATACGTGTGTGTGTGTGTGTAAGTGTACATACGTAGATGTAAATAAAGTGTACATAAATATGTTTTTAGAACTCTTTTATTCTTATAACAAGATACGTAACTCAAGATGAAGATGATTTACTGCACAGGTTAATGAGAGCTTTACTGCTCCTCAGGTGACGCCTCATCGTCAGGTGCTAGAGGCGCAGGATCGTTGAGGGCAGCTTCCAATAGAGCTGGAGAAGCTGCAGGAGGCGGCGTAGTGGCTCGACGGGAAGACTATTTCACACAAAATGGCACAAGAGAACAGCAAAAAGTTCCACGCGGCGAGACTAAGCAACACGAGCGATAAAGAGCAATGATTGCGGTCTTCCTTCGCTGGGTGGGCGCTCGGCAGGGAGAGAAGCTGGGTAAAACGTCTCGGCCAATCAGCTTGCGGGGTGAAACGTCTCGGCCAATCAGCTTGCGAGATTCCCGAGCCGAGCCAACACGAGAACAGCGAACAGAGAGGTGGAGTTTGAGTTGTGTGGGCTCTCCGTGTTGATACCTGATGTTGTAATGTAGTCTCCCTGCCTTCTGCTAGCGCCCGCCCATTATTTCTCAATTTTGAATTTTTGATGAATATTTTTGAAAAATCCGCGATGCGCTGAGGGCGCGAAAGGTGAAGCGCGAAGTAGCGAGGGATCACTGTATTTGTATATTTGTAAATTGTTTGTATATTTTGTTCCTTTTATCTTTAATAATAACAGATATGAATTGCTCATTCCTTGCCTCCAGTTATTTCATTCCACATTCATTTTAATTCCCTATTGTAACCCTTACGAACCTAGCAACTGGTCTACACTTAATAATTTCCCTTACCTAATTAACATAAGGCAAGGGTTACAATAAGAATAATTAAAATGAGTGTGGAATGAAATAGCTGGAGGCAAAGCTGCAAGCCACCTGTAGTTTGTGGGGTCTAATTTAGCAGAGGTCAATATGTAGGTGAGTGGGTTACTATCTGTAACTACCGTGAACTGACCACCATACAAATAGTCGTGAAACTTTTCAGTTACTGACCATTTTAGAGCTAAAAACTCTAGCTTGTGAGCTGGATAACGTGCTTCACTCCTTGATAACCCGCGACTGGCAAAAGCAATGGCCCTAAGCTGACCATCCTGCTCCTGATAAGAGTGCTGCACCTGAGCCAGTGGTACTAGCATCGGTATGGAGTACGTAAGGCAGCTTTGGGTCTGCAAAGCCTAAGATAGGAGCTGATGTTAACTTTTCGATGATGGAGTCGAAAGCTTTTTGACAGTCTGTGGTCCATCGACTCTCAAATGGCAGTTTGGGATCAAAGTAGGTTTGGTCAGTGACTTTGGATTTTGACCTTTTGTTGAGTGGCGGGTAACCGCGTGTGAGGTCATTAAGGGGGCGTACTATAGACGAGTACCTTTCAATGAAGCGTCTGTAGTACCCTGAGAATCCTAAAAAGGATCTCAGTTCCTTGAGATTCTTAGGCCGTGGCCAGGTCTTAAGGGCCTGAATCTTTTCGGGATCTGTCTCGACACCACTTTCGGAGACTACATGACCTAGGTACCGGACTGTTGTTTGAAAAAATTTACATTTTTCCAGCGATAACTTTAGCCCGTACTCTTTAAGATGATGGAGTACCCGCATGAGTCGCTGTTCATGTTCTTCCAAACTATTTGAAAAGATGATGAGATCATCTAGAAAGACTAGTACCTCATTTAAGTTCATGTCACTGACGCAGCACTCCATGAGCCGCTGGAAAGTGCTTGGGGCGTTGGTTATGCCCTGCGGCATGCGGTTGAACTCCCAGAATCCAAGGGGTGTTACAAAAGCGGTCCTTTCTTTGTCTGCTTCTTCTACCTCAATCTGGTAATATCCAGACTTAAGATCGAGGACTGTAAATCACTTGGATCCTGTGAGCGCCGAGAACATCTCCTCTAGATTTGGGAGAGCGTAAGAGTCTTTTCTTGTTTGCAAATTGAGTTTGCGAAAGTCTATACATAGACGCAGATGGGTTGTCTAGACGTCCTCATGGTGAACTCGTTAACGATGTCCAGTCCAGGAAAGAGCAGGAGCATGTAAGCCGCTTTGTAGAGCATCACCTAGCTGACAGTGACACCACAGAGATGGTAAATGATGAAGCTGTTCAAGCCATCTGTCAAAACCACCTTGTTAAAATCCGTGATGACAATCAGGATAGTGGTGTTACACTTGTAGAGTCACTTACCATCTCAGCTGATGCAATCCCAGACTTGTATGTCTTGGAGCAAGACAATGGCTTACCCACTATCCCTGTCTTGTCTCAAACAGAAATCAAAGACAAACAAAGAGCGGACTCAACAATCAGACAAGTTATTGAACAAATTGAACATGGCCAAACACCCCCACCGACTGCTAGAGAAGAACTCCCAGATCTCCCTCATTTACTCAGAGAACTCCATAAATTGGAGATGTACAATGGAGTGTTGTACAGAAAAAGACAGAATGGAGACCAAGTGACCCACCAGCTCGTTCTTCTCGAGGAGCTCAGAGCTCCCGTACTCCAAAGTCTGCACAGTGATATGGGCCACTTAGGTATTGACAGAACCCTTGATCTGATCAGAACACGATTCTATTGGCCACGTATGGCAGCAGATGTCGAGCAAAAGGTAAAAACATGTGATCGGTGCATACGAAGGAAGAGTCCTCCTGAAAAAGCGGCTAGCCTGGTCAACATAACCACCACACGACCTTTAGAGCTAGTCTGCATGGACTTTCTCAGTCTGGAACCAGACAGTAGCAATACCAGCAATATTCTCGTAATAACTGATCATTTTACTAAATTTGCCCTTGCATTGCCTACCTCAAATCAAAGGTCCAAAAGGGTTGCCAGGTGCCTGTGGGATCAATTCATCGTTCACTACGGTATACCTGAGCGCCTGCACAGCGAACAAGGCCAGGTTTGACCGCAAAATCATTGTTTCTGAACTTGAACCTGGGGATAGGGTTTTAGTTAGAAATGTGAGACTGCGTGGAAAAAATAAGCTTGCTGATAAATGGGAGGCCGACATTCATGTGGTAGTCAAACGTGCAGGTAATTTACCCGTTTACACGGTTAAACCCGAGTCAAAGCAAGGTCCCTCAAGAACTTTACACAGAGATCTTTTACTTCCCTGCAGTTTCCTCCCTGTTGCCACAGCAGAAGCACCTGAGCCAGAGCCTATTCACCGTCCTAAGACACGCCAAACAACTGTTACAGAGAACAATGAACACGAAGAGTTAACTGAAATTGAAAATGAATTTTTGATTCCGTGGGTTGAGGATTCCTCATGTGAGGAGATAACCAGATTTACTACTGTGCATGATTATCCAAAACCTTTGCAAACACCGGAAATGACAAACTCACCTGATTGTGACTTGCCTGAAACCACTGCCAATGCAGAACCGGATAGGGAGCATAATGCAAATGAGAATGAACTTTCCTATGATTCACCTGTGGAAATGATACCGGATGGAGGCAATACTGAAAATGACAAACCTGTGGAAAATGAAACAGCAACAATACTAGAAGAACCTTCTGACAATTCAGTCGAGGAACAAAAACACCAATCAAATGATTTACCTGATGAAATGGACAAAAATGATCCCATTACAACTCAACCAATACAACGATCTGAAAGAATCAGACAACTTCCAAAAAGACTAGAGTATCCTGAATTAGGAAATCCTCTAGTAACTGTTGTTAATTCCCTTTTTCAAGGTTTGAATACAGCCTTCTCAGAGTTTCTAAATACTGATGAGGGACAGTCTTGGTTACACATGCAACGGGACGTGCATGATATTTAGCGGGGGAGGGTGTAACCCAGCTGAGAAAATGACCCTTTTTCTCAGATTTCATTTGTATTAATGAAAGTGTGTGATTTTATTCTGAAAAATGGTTATTTTGGGAAGAGGAAGTGTGATCCTCGTTATCCAACTTTTAAATTCCCGTTTCATGGTCACGTTGGGCGATTGTGGTCTTTTCATTTGTTAAGAATGATATTAGCCCCGCCTTCCGAGCAGAGGCAGCAGGCGTGCACTCGGTTTTTGGTCTTTTGCGATCTGAGGGCGGACGAGAGAGGCTGTGGACGGTCTGTGTGGAGACCTGTAAGTCTTCTTGTTGACGGGAGCACGAGCTTGAGAGGCCGTGAGGCTGTGACTTTTGCTGTGTTCACACTGATACCTCATCTTGGTGAGTGAAAACCGAGTGTGTACTAAACAATACATGCTAATGTTAGCATTATGCTAATGCTAATCGCGAGTGGATTTTTTCTGTTTAAAAGCAATGGAAAAGGCTATTTTTGTGTCTGTATGGTTTCCCTAAATGTGATTTCAGTTCCCAACAGTATGCTGAAGTACTTTTAGTTCTTATGCACTATTTCTGTCGAATGTAATGTGTAGTTTGATGCTAAAAGCACATTGTGTTGGTCTCCTATGTAAATTCATAGGTTATGCTAAACCCAGTAGCTCAGACAGGGTTTTACTGATTTTAAAAGGGAATATTGGAAGTAATGGGACAGTATATTCCCTGGTTATGTGACAGATTAATTGTATTTCATTTCATGATTTACAAAGACAAGGTTAAAAGGGATTAATCATAATTTCATGGTTAAATGATGTAGAGATAAAAAGAGAGATTCATTTAATTGGTTACATGAGAAAAAAAAGTATTTCATGTACTACCAGGGAGATTTTGAGAAAAGAACACATGCATGTAAGGTGTGAAATGTGAATTGTAAGATCTTACTATATTACTGGATTGTAATAATAGTAATATGAGAGAAGAATTTAAACACTAAGCTATAGTGTTATATAAGAAGAGATTGGAAAACGAATTACTCTAGCTGTAAACAATAATATCATTATTGTTGTGCAGGCTAGGTTTTTTTTGGTTGCCGATTAAGAACCTTCTGGATCCTGGATTCTCTCCGAATGGAGATGGCGAGCCTGACCCGAGACCTGAACCGAGACTGAACCGAGATCTGAACCAAGACCTCGGTTGAAGAACATCCTTCCTCTCTCCAGTGCCCAAAATTCAAAGTGGTAACAACTCAAGCCGCCACTTTAAAAGAGGAAAAGAAACCTGAGTCTGGAAATACAAGATATCTTGACTGGTCAAACGACCAAAACAAAAAGACAAACAAACACTGAGCTCAGTAGGACATTTTGGGGGGTTTTATTTCACGCCGGCCGTTGTTATATTTGTATATTTGTAAATTGTTTGTATATTTTGTTCCTTCTATCTTTAATAATAACAGATATGAATTGCTCATTCCTTGCCTCCAGCTATTTCATTCCACACTCATTTTAATTCCCTATTGTAACCCTTACGAACCTAGCAACTGGTCTACACTTAATAATTTCCCTTACCTAATTAAGGGTTACAATAAGAAGTGGCGAGCCCAGCCAGGAGCCTTTTTCTTCTTCCCCTTACGTTATTTCAAGCCTATAACGTACCCAAAATGGATATTGTTGAGCGTGAATCTGTGAAAGTTCCAAATGCAGTGATAGTGAGTGAAATCGCTGGAGATGAGCAATTTGGTGAAGTGACTGAGTTTTTGAAACAGTATGGATCGATTTCAAGGGTCATAAAAATAGCAGATAGTAAGTCTGAGTTTTCCCAGAGTGCTATTTTTGAGTATAACTCGGGTATTGCTATTGAAGCTCTTGACCCATTGCCATGTACCCATGTATCTGATAGTGGAGCCAGCTATATGATACAACCTCTTGCCAGTGTTTACACGCACCGTGTAGGGAACGATACGACCATGTCATATCTCACTGACATTAAAAACCTAGAGAAGATGAGTGGCAGAGATTTTGCAGATGTCCTGAAAGACATGATGTCACAGATTTCTGAGTCAATCAAAGAATCTGAAAATGATCAATCAGAGCAAGTTAAGTTACCTGATAACTTACCTGAAGCTTTCTTGGATGAACCTCAACCTCAGCCTTCTGCAGCTGAGTCCAGTATTCAAGGTGCACAACCAACTAACCAGTCAAATCACACTGCGAGCACCTCAGCTCGAAGTATGCCCACCATTTCTGCACATGATTTAAATCCCCCAGAAGTGCAACGTGTGGTAGTTGAGCACATTGTAAAAAGGGAAGATTTTTCCGTGCAGCCGTTTTCACAAAAGCTCGGAGCTTTTTCTGGCAAAGACCTCCAACCAACTTATGAGCTAGATTATGATACTTGGCACTCCAGTGTAGAATTAATCTTGACTGATCCTGCTGTGTCCAAATTGCAACAATCCCGAAAGATCATTGAGTCTCTTTTACCCCCAGCAGCTGATGTAGTCAAGTACTTGAACCCCAACAGCTCACCATCAGAATACCTTCAGCTGTTAAGATTCTGCTTATGGTACAGTTCAAGATGGCGGAGAGCTTTACGCCAAGTTTATTGACACCTTCCAAAACACAGGTGAGAAACCCTCATCATATCTACAACGTCTTCAAGTAGCTTTGACTCACACTGTGAAGTGTGGTGGTGCTTCAAGCCAGGATTTTGACAGGCTGCTTGTCACACAGTTTTGTCGAGGTTGTTGGGATGATTCCCTTTTAACTGCACTCCAGTTAAAACAAAAACGAACAAATCCTCCAACTTTTCCTCATTTGCTTCTCTTGCTACGTACTGAAGAAGACCAAAATGCTGCCAAAACCTTGCGAATGAGACAACATTTGAGCAGTTCAAAACAAAAAGTGACATCCCACATGCAAACTGTGCAATGTAGTTCAGATGGAAATGAGGACAAAATCACGTTAAACTCAATTCAAGAACTCTCAAAACAAGTTGCAGAAATTCAAAATCAACTAGTAAAACTAACTGCAAAACCAAAAGCTCAAAACTCAAAAAGTACACCCAGTACAAAGCCAAAAGAGAAATGAAAGCCAAATAAAGTGACAAAGGAACCCACAGAACAAACGGTCAGAACTCGAAGTACCCCACCCAAACCGTGGTACTGTTTCCAATGTGGAGAGGATGGCCACATCAAGCCGAGGCACGAAAACGAACCAAACCCAGCTTTAGTTACCGAAAAGCGTAAGCTGTTTAAAGAGAAACAAAAGAGATGGGAGTCTGAAAATCCCGCAGCTAATAAAGACCGGTTAAACTAAGAACAGTCTCTATTACGGGGCAAATGGAGACTGTAGCCAGACACTCATGTCCCACTAAGTTCAAGCAACGCGCTAGCCTTAAGCAATCTGTTACTAACCCACCTAAGTATAGTCTACCAAAAGGGTTAGTTGGCTCCAAATGCACAGCTGTAGTTAGCATTTCTGATGTTAATGTGCATTGTCTTCTTGACTCAGGGTCACAAGTGACTACAGTCACCGAGTCATTTTACAAACAGAACTTTCCCGATCAAAACCTTAAACCACTCTATGACCTTTTAGAAGTAGAGGGCGCTGCAGGTCAGCCCGTCCCCTATTTAGGTTGTATAGAGATGTGTATTACCTTTCCAAAAGACTTCTTATGCACAGAGATTGACATACCAACCTTAGCTCTCGTTGTTCCAGATGCCAATCCTAATAGTCAGACACCAGTGTTAGTGGGAACAAACACACTTGATGTTCTTTATGGAAAGTATTTAGACATGAAGAGTCCTGATTACTTACCTAGCCCTTACGGTTTTAGGACACTGTTGAAAACTCTCGAACTAAGACATACCAAGAACAAAGATGGGAACATTGGATTAGTTACCTTGTCAAGCAAAGCTCCAGCTGTAGTTCCAGCAGGCAAAATTGTAGTTTTAGAGGGGTCTGCCAAAGTTCACTGTACCTCAGACACCTGTGCTATAGTTGAACACCCCTCTCAGTCTTCCTTGCCTGGCGGCCTTTGTGTTAAAACTTGCCTGATAACACTTCCTTCCCGAGCTCCACACAAAGTGCCTGTAATGATTACAAACGAAACAGAGCAAGATGTCACCATTCCATCCACGTGTGTCATCGCAGAACTTGGAGCTTTCCATTGTATCCTGTCCCAGCACAATGTCGTCAGTGCAAATGAGTCGGCTGCAAACAAGACACAACTCAGTTTCAACTTTGGTGACTCACCGATTCCACAGGAGTGGAAAGAGCAAATAACCAAACAACTAAATGACATCCCGGAAGTATTCGCTTTCCATGATTTGGACTTTGGGTGTACGAGCAAAGTGAAACACTCCATCAGTCTTCACGATCCGACTCCCTTTAAGCACCGTGCACGCCCTATACACCCTCAAGACCTTGAGGCAGTGCGTAAACACCTTCAAGAGCTGCTCGCTGCAGGCGTGATAAGAGAGTCCCAGTCTCCCTACTCGTCCTCCATTGTCGTGGTGAGGAAGCGAAACAATGATGCGCGTCTATGTATAGACTTTTGCAAACTCAATTTGCAAACAAGAAAAGACTCTTACGCTCTCCCAAATCTAGAGGAGATGTTCTCGGCGCTCACAGGATCCAAGTGGTTTACAGTCCTCGATCTTAAGTCTGGATATTACCAGATTGAGGTAGAAGAAGCAGACAAAGAAAAGACCGCTTTTGTAACACCCCTTGGATTCTGGGAGTTCAACCGCATGCCGCAGGGCATAACCAACGCCCCAAGCACTTTCCAGCGGCTCATGGAGCGCTGCGTCGGTGACATGAACTTAAATGAGGTACTAGTCTTTCTAGATGATCTCATCATCTTTTCAAATAGTTTGGAAGAACATGAACGGCGACTCATGCGGGTACTCCATCGTCTTAAGGAGTACAGGCTAAAGTTATCACCGGAAAAATGTAAATTTTTTCAAACAACAGTCCGGTACCTAGGTCATGTAGTCTCCGAAAGCGGTGTTGAGACAGATCCCGAAAAGATTCAGGCCCTTAAGACCTGGCCACGGCCTAAGAATCTCAAGGAACTGAGATCCTTTTTAGGGTTCTCAGGGTACTACAGACGCTTCATTGAAGGGTACTCGTCTATAGTACGCCCCTTAATGACCTCACACGCGGTTACCCGCCACTCAACAGAAGGTCAAAATCCAAAGTCACTGACCAAACCTGCTTTGATCCCAAACTGCCATTTGAGAGTCGATGGACCACAGACTGTCAAAAAGCTTTCGACTCCATCATCGAAAAGTTAACATCAGCTCCTATCTTAGGCTTTGCAGACCCGAAGCTGCCTTACGTACTCCATACCGATGCTAGTACCACTGGCTTAGGTGCAGCACTCTATCAGGAGCAGGACGGTCAGCTTAGTGCCATAGCTTTTTCCAGTTGCGGGTTATCAAGGAGTGAAGCACGTTATCCAGCTCACAAGCTAGAGTTTTTAGCTCTAAAATGGTCAGTAACTGAAAAGTTTCACGACTATTTGTATGGTGGTCAGTTCACGGTAGTTACAGATAATAACCCACTCACCTACATATTGACCTCTGCTAAATTATAGACGCCACAAGGTTCAGGTTCAGGTTCAGGTTACTTTATTTGTACCCGTAGGTAGATTTGTTTTGCAGTTGGTGACATCCATATTTACAAGCCACTAATTACATTCAACATAGACACAAACACAGGCACACATCTTACAAAATAGGTAAATATAAAATATGTACAATATAATTTTTATAGCTTGTTCAACTCTTTGACAGCAGCAGGGACAAAGCTGTTTTTGTAGCGCTGGGTTCTACTTTTTGGGACAGCAAACCTCCGTCTGGAGGGAAGAAGCTGAAAGTTGCAGTGCAAAGGGTGGGAGTCATCATTTAAAATCGAGTCGGCCATCCTCTGTACTTGTCTGGTGTACAGGGATGTCAGGCTCAGCTGTGACTCACCAAGCAAACGACTGGACCATCTGACTACCTGATCCAAGGATTTCCTCTGTTTCAGTTTTATCTGACCAAACCATGACATTAAAGAAAAGGATAAAACAGATTCAATAAAAGCCCGATAGAACATAGTCATTATGGTTCGGTCAATTTGGAAGCGTGCAAGTTTCCTCAAACAATGCAAATTTTGCTGACCCTTTTTGCACACCCTTTCACAGTTCACCTCAAAGTTCAATCCACTATCAATAATTGTCCCAAGATATTTGTACGATTGTACACATTCGGTGGTCTGGCCTTTTAGTATGGTGACTTTGTGCCTGGGAGTTTTCCTCCTAAAGTCAATAATCATATCTTTCGTTTTTGTTGTATTCAGCTGCAGGTAGGAATCCTCACACCAGTGAACAAAGTCATCAACTACTGGGCCGTGGCCACTCTCACCATCCTGGAGGAGACTGACAATGACTGAGTCATCAGCATACTTTATAATGTGTCTGTTGTCATGTCTGCTCCGACACATGTTTGTGTACAGGATGAAGAGTAGTGGTGACAACACACACCCCTGAGGAGAGCCAGTAGAAGAGCACTTTAGGTCAGACAATGTGCCATTGACCCTTACTCTCTGCGTCCTGTTGGTTAAGAAATCCAGAATCCAACCCACCAGATTATTGCTTAAATCAAATTGTTGCAGGAGCCTTTCAACTAAAATATGAGGTTGGATTGTATTAAAGGCAGAAGAAAAGTCCACAAATAAAAGCCTGGCGTGTGTCCCATTAAAATCCAGATGTTTGAAAAGCATGTCAAACAGAGTGACAGTGGCATCCTCCACTCTTCTGTGAGGCCTATAGGCAAACTGCAGAGGATCCAATGCATGTTCAGTCTGCCTTAGGACCTCACGTCTGACCAGTTTTTCAAAAATTTTCATTAAAATTGAAGTCAAAGCAACTGGTCTAAAGTCATTTATCGTTTTAGGACAGCTGGATTTTGGAACGGGAACAACCACGGCATCTTTCCAGATCTTAGGCACATGTTGTGTCTGTAAGGACTTATTGAAAATATAATGAAATATAGGACTCAGTTCATGTGCACAGGACTTTACCAGGTGTCCACATATATTATCAGGGCCCTGACTTTTGTTCACTTTTACAGCGCGGAACTCCCTTTTAACATCCTGCATCTCAATATTAAAGTGCTGATTGTCTTTGAGTTTCTGTTTCAAATCTTGGATTTCTGTGCTAAAATCAAAGGAGTCAAAACGACCACAAAAACAATTAAGAGCATTAGCCAGCTCTGTGTCTGAACTAAAACCATCTAAAAACACACGGTTACTGCGCTCTGTGCTCTGAAGGCCTGCAATAGTTTTCATACTGGCCCAGGCCGAACCAAGTTTATTTGCTGCCATCTTGCTTTCCAACTCTGATTTATAATTCTGTTTTGCTCTTAAAATTTCGGCCTTCAGCTCCTTAGTGGCAACCTGTAGCGCAGAAACAGACCCTTGTTTAAAGGCAAGAGCTTTCCTCTGTAAGCAGGATTTAACTGATTTAGTAACCCATGGTTTGTTGTTGGGGTATATTTTGACACGTTTACGTGGAACAAACTTATTTTGACAGTGAGCCATGTATGAGCATGTGAGCTCAGCCAGAGAGTCCAAATCATCCCCGCAGGCCATTATGAACATCTTCCAGTCTGTACAGTCAAAGCATTCCTGGAGGCTGTGCTCTGAATCTTCTGTCCACACATCAATGTCTCTGGTCTCCACCTTGCCTCTTCTGAGAGCAGTTTTATATGTGGGCAGCAAATGAACACAGTTGTGATCTGAGGATCCTAAAGGAGGAAGGGGGAGTGATTTATAGGCCCTCTCTATGGATCCATAGCACAGGTCCAATGTCTTTTTTCGCCTGGTTGGGCAGGAGACATACTGATGAAAGTTTTTAAGTGTCTTCTTTAAAGAAACATGGTTAAAATCCCCAAGAATGAAGTTTGGCGCCTCTGGAGAAATTGACTGCAGCCGCTGCACCACATCAGAGATGGTGCTGGAGGCGGAGTCAGCGTCTGCCCTCGGATGAATGTACACAGTTGTGATGAAAAGTTGGGGAAACTCTCGAGGCAAATAAAAGGGGCGTAGTGACACAGACAGCAGCTCCACATGGGGTGTACAGATGCGCTCTCTGACCGTGACAGATGTGCAGTACTGCTTATTAATGTACAAACATACTGTACTCCGCCCCCCTGACGCTTCCCAGTTACCTCTTCCTGCCGATCCGAGCGCAGCGGAGCTCCAAAGCCGTCAATCCACAGGTCTGCATCCCGATCATGCGCAGTAAGCCAAGATTCAGTGAAAGCCATGACGCAGCAGTTCTTAAAATCCTTCTGGTAACGTACATTGCCTTGAATTTCCTCCACCTTGTTTCTCACAGACTGTGCATTCCCAAAAATGATCGAAGGAAGAGGAATGTTACCAAACTGACGTCTCCTAAGGCACAATTTCACACCTCCACGTCTTCCACGCTTCCTCCTGCCGCTTCTTTTTTCACCGCTGTGACCGTCTCTCAAAATAAAGTCCGGCAGATGAAATTTGGGCGCAATCAGAGACTCTGCACCAGCTGTGTTAAAGCGCAGCAACACGTCCCTGGAATATTGTATTCTGCCCGCTATTCTGCTCGTCATGGAGCCGAACGCGTTTACCTCAGAGACAAAGAGCCAGAACACAGAAAGCAGCAGTGCGAGATATGAGAGGAAATCCATGTTGCAGATACTAGGGAGCTGTTCGCCATATATTCCACAAACGCTCCAGAGCAGAAACGACACAGAGGATTTTCTAAAAACGTAAAAAAGTACAAAAAACACACACACGCACACACGCACTATATCACCAAGCTGCTGGTCGCTGCGTGCGCATGCGCCCGCCCGCTTGCAGCTTTGTCTAACTACAACTTTAAAGGCCAAATGTCACGTAATTTTTTTTTCTAAATGACAACAAATTTTGATAAAATACACATAGCTTAAACCAAATATTCATACCGGAGACCATATCACCCACCCGTATTTACATAATTGCACAAAATACACCAGGCGAAGTCCCCGCCTTGCTCGCTGGCTTGTGACAGCCAATCCAGACCACGCCCATGTTTTTGACGTCACAAATTTCACCCTGGCTGCCCTGCCTATCCACATTCACACTTATCAACATTGGACAATCATGACGGAAAGTGACAGCGATTGTGAACAAATTACTTTAGTTTTGTCTTTTTTTTTTTTTGTCTTTTTTTTGTCAGTGGTTCAGACAGTGACAGAGGAATAGAACCTTACAGGTTTGAGCCGTCAGAGACGGAATCAGATGCTTTGTCTGATGACAACAGTTCCGACGATGACCAGAGAGCAGAACCAGTGGAAAATGTCATTGAATTGGACATTAATCGCCTCCAGAATTGGGAAGCCGAAGGGGGTCTGTCGAGGGCGCCCCATAAATATTGATTTTTTGGAAGCCATTATTATTACAGTGGAGGAGAGCCGCTGCTGTCAAGAAATTGACCAGATCAATATGAAAATGGAGGCGCATACCTGTCAAGTGAGACGTTTTCGCCATATTTTAATACGGGGAAAATGCAATTTTAGCAAATACAGGCGTATTGCCATTTCTGTAAGCCCAAAAGAAAAATATACAGGAAAAAAAATTATTGAGTGTGTTGAGGAACACGTCGTGTGTGTGATCCCCCACAGGTAGGGGGGCTGGCAGATGGCTCAGCGGGAGCTATTATCACTACTGTTAGAAGTGTGGACTCAATCATTAGGCTGATGGCCGGGGCGGGCAGATCGATCAGCGTGAGCTATTATCACTACAATGAGAAGTCATTAGGCTGATGGCCTCACACTTTCAGCTGTCCTGCGGCTGCGGAACAGAGAGGAATCGCCTTACAAATACAGAATTCTGCTTTTTTTTATTTTGAGCCGGACGCTGAGTTGTGTTGTTATTGTCAAATATCCATGAATCCTTAAAATATTTGACAATAACAACACGAATTACATTTAAAACATTTCCCAGAAAAGTGTCCCTTATTACCCCGCTGTCCCTTATAGCCGCGTTTTACGGTATTAAAATATGGCGAAAACGTCTCACTTGACAGGTATGAAAACATTTCCCAGAAAAGTGTCCCTTATTACCCCGCCGTCCTTTATAGCCGCGTTTTATGGTATTAAAATACGGCGAAAACGTATCACTTGACAGGTATGAAAACATTTCCCAGAAAAGTGTCCCTTATTACCCCGCCGTCCCTTATAGCCGCGTTTTACGGTATTAAAATACGGCGAAAACGTCTCACTTGACAGGTATGAAAACATTTCCCAGAAAAGTGTCCCTTATTACCCAGCTGTCCCTTATAGCCCCGTTTTAAGGTATGGGTGAAATATCCAATTTTTTCTTTCTTGTTGCTCACTTCAATCGTCCAGTCTCCATATAAACAATCAATCGGGATACCCCAAGCATCAAACTAAGGTACAATCAATTTCATCACTTCCGCCTTCTTCCCCAGGTGATTCCAGGGGCCGTGAGTAGGAACGTCAGGCCAAGCGCGGCAGTTTTAAATTAACGAATATTCCGGCGTTACTGAAGCATATGCACCAAGACCTGAACGGATCGTTCCCTTTTATATCTAGTTTCAAGACATTTAAAGTACCCTGTTACGTGACATTTGGCCTTTAAGTTACAGTATAGAGCAGGCAAGCAAAACCTAGATGCAGATGGGTTTTCTAGACATCCTCATGGTGAACTCGTTAACGATGTCCAGTCCAGGAAAGAGCAGGCGCATGTAAGCCACTTTGTAGAGCGTCACCTAGCTGACAGTAACACCACAGAGATGGTAAATGATGAAGCTGTTCAAGCCATCTGTCAAAACCACCTTGTTAAAATCTGTGATGACAATCAGGATAGTGGTGTTACACTTGTAGAGTCACTTACCATCTCAGCTGACGCAATCCCAGACTTGTATGTCTTGAAGCAAGACAATGGCTTACCCACTATCCCTGTCTTGTCTCAAACAGAAATCAAAGACAAACAAAGAGCGGACTCAACAATCAGACAAGTTATTGAACAAATCGAACATGGCCAAACACCCCCATCGACTGCTAGAGAAGAACTCCCAGATCTCCCTCTTTTACTCAGAAAACTCCATAAATTGGAGATGTACAATGAAGTGTTGTACAGAAAAAGACAAAATGGAGACCAAGTGACCCACCAGCTCGTTCTTCCCGAGGAGCTCAGAGCTCCCATACTCCAAAGTTTGCACAATGATATGGGCCACTTAGGTATTGACAGAACCCTTGATCTGGTCAGAACACGATTCCATTGGCCACGTATGGCAACAGATGTCGAGCAAAAGGTAAAAACATGTGATCGGTGCATACGAAGGAAGAGTCCTCCTGAAAAAGCGGCTAGCCTGGTCAACATAACCACCACACGACCTTTAGAGCTAGTCTGCATGGACTTTCTCAGTCTGGAACCAGACAGTAGCAATACCAGCAATATTCTCGTAATAACTGATCATTTTACTAAATTTGCCCTTGCGTTGCCTACCTCAAATCAAAGGTCCAAAAGGGTTGCCAGGTGCCTGTGGGATCAATTCATCATTCACTACGGTATACCTGAGCGCCTGCACAGCGATCAGGGTCCTGATTTTGAGGCAAAACTAATAAAAGACCTTTGTGAGATCTCAGGCATAAAGAAAATAAGAACAACCCCATACCACCCCAGGGGTAACCCCACTGAAAGATTCAACGGAACGCTACTAAGTATGTTAGGAACGCTTGAGTCCAAACAAAAGTCCCACTGGAAAGACTATGTTATGCCGTTAGTACATGCATACAACTGCACACGCAGTGATGTAACCGGGTTTACTCCCTACGAATTAATGTTTGGTAGAAAACCCAGATTGGCAGTTGATCTAGCATTCGGACTTCCTCTCAACAAAGATCAGAAAGTTACTCACTTGCAATACGTTGAAAATCTCAAGAAAAGGCTCGAAGAAAGCTACAAGTTAGCTTCACAAAATGCACAAAAGATTGCAGACAAGAACAAGGCCAGGTTTGACCGCAAAATCACTGTTTCTGAACTTGAACCTGGGGATAGGGTTTTAGTTAGAAATGTGAGACTGCGTGGAAAAAATAAGCTTGCTGATAAATGGGAGGCCGACATTCATGTGGTAGTCAAACGTGCAGGTAATTTACCCATTTACACGGTTAAACCCGAGTCAAAGCAAGGTCCCTCAAGAACTTTACACAGAGACCTTTTACTTCCCTGCAGTTTCCTCCCTGTTGCCACAGCAGAAGCACCTGAGCCAGATCCTATTCACCATCCTAAGACACGCCAAACAACTGTTACAGAGAACAATAATCACGAAGAGTTAACTGAAATTGAAAATGAATTTTTGATTCCGTGGGTTGAGGATTCCCCACGTGAGGAGATAACCAGATTTACTACTGTACATGATTATCCAAAACCTGTGCAAACACCAGAAATGACAAACCCACCTGATTGTGACTTACCTGAAACCACTGCCAATGCAGAACCGGATAGGGAGCATAATGCAAATGAGATTGAACTTTCCTATAATTCACCTGTGGAAATGATACCGGATGGAGACAATACTGAGAATGACAAACCTGTGGAAAATGAAACGGCAACAATACTAGAAGAACCTTCTGACAAATGGACAAAAATGATCACATTACAATTCAAGCAATACGACGATCTGAAAGAATCAGACAACTTCCAAAAAGACTAGAGTATCCTGAATTAGGAAATCCTCTAGTGACTGTTGTTAAGTCCCTTTTTCAAGGTTTGAATACAGCCTTCTCAGAGTTTCTAAATACTGACGATGGACAGTCTTGGTTACACATGCAACGGGTCGTGCATGATATTTAGTGGGGGAGGGTGTAACCCAGCTGAGAAAATGACCCTTTTTCTCAGATTTCATTTGTATTAATGAAAGTGTGTGATTTTATTTTTGAAAAACGGTTATTTTGGGAAGAGGAAGTGTGATCCTCGTTATCCAACTTTTAAATTCCCGTTTCATGGTCACGTTGGGTGATCTGGGTCTTTTCATTTGTTAAGAGCGATATTAGCCCCGCCTTCCGAGCAGAGTGCCGAGGCGCTCTGCTGGTTTGTCGGTCTTTTGCGATCTGAGAGCGGATGAGAGGGGCTGTGGACGATCTGTGTGGAGACCTGTGGGTCTTGGTGAGTTTAATTTAGAAAGATGCTATAAATGGATCAAAACACTCTCCAAACGCTAATTTGAAACCTTTATTATCCTAAGCTGACGGGAGCACGAGCTTGAGAGGCATTGTGGTTGTGTCCTTTTGCTGTGTTCACACTGATACCTCATCTTGGTGAGTGAAAACCAAACAATACATGCTAATGTTAGCGTTATGCTAATGCTAATCGCGAGTGGATTTTTTCTGTTTAAAAGCAATGGAAAATGCTATTTTTGTGTCTGTATGGTTTTCCTAAATGTGATTTCAGTTCCCAACAGTATGCTGAAGTACTTTTAGTTCTTATGCACTATTTCTGTCAAATGTAATGTGTAGTTTGATGCTAAAAGCACATTGTGTTGGTCTCCTATGTAAATTCATAGGTTATGCTAAACCCAGTAGCTCAGACAGGGCTTTACTGATTTTAAAAGGGAATATTGGAAGTAATGGGACAGTATATTCCCTGGTTATGTGATAAATTAATTGTATTTCATTTCATGATTTACAAAGACAAGGTTAAAAAGGATTAATCATAATTTCATGGTTAAATGATGTAGAGATAAAAAGAGAAATTCATTTAATTGGTTACATGAGAAAAAAAAAAGTATTTCATGTGCCACCAGAGAGACTGTGAGAAAAGAACACATGCATGTAAGATGTAAGATGTGAAATGTAAGATCTTACTATATTACTGGACTGTAACAATAGTAATATGAGAGAAGAATTTAAACACTAAGCTATAGTGTTGTATAAGAAGAGATTCGAAAACGAATTACTCTAGCTGTAAACAATAATACCATTATTGTTGTGCAGGCTAAGTTTTTTTGGTTGCTGATTAAGAACCTTCTGGATCCTGGATTCTCTCCGAATGGAGATGGCGAGCCTGACCCGAGACCTGAACCGAGACTGAACCGAGATCTGAACCAACATCTTGGTTGAAGAACATCCTTCCTCTCTCCAGTGCCCAAAATTCAAAGTGGTAACAACTCAAGCGAAGCTTTAAAAGAGGAAAAGAAACCTGAGTCTGGAAATACAAGATATCTTGATTGGTCAAACGACTAAAACAAAAAGACAAACAAATACTGAGCTCAGTAGGACATTTTTGGGGTTTTATTTCATGCCGGCCGTTGTTATATCTGTATATTTGTAAATTGTTTGTATATTTACTTGCACGCTTCCAAGTTGACCGAACCATAATAACAATGTTTTATCGGGCTTTTATTGAATCTGTTTTATCCTTTTCTTTAGTGTCATGGTTTGGTCAGATAAAACTGAAACAGAGGAAATCCTTGGATCAGGTAGTTAGATGGTCCAGTCGTTTGCTTGGTGAGCCACAGCTGAGCCTGACATCCCTGTACACCAGACAAGTACAGAGGATGGCTACCTCCATTTTAAATGATGACTCCCACCCTTTGCACTGCCACTTTCAGCTTCTTCCCTCAAGACGGAGGTTTGCTGTCCCAAAAAGTAGAACCCAGCGCTACAAAAACAGCTTTGTCCCTGCTGCTGTCAAAGAGTTGAACAAGCTGTAACAATATATTGCACATAATTTCGGTACCTATTTATTAACTCCATTCTATATTTACTTATTTTTGTAGGATGTCACTTGGGTTCTAAATATTTTATTGGGTTTTAGACCTTTGAGTTTTTAACCTCTTTGACTAGTTTTTAACTTTTAATATGACCCTTCTCTCTTACCTCTGGTTTTTCTCCCATCTCTTTGTCTTTTATACCCTGATTGATGGAGCCTTGAGTATTCTTTTCATGTCTATAGTCAGCTTCATATGTGCCTGTGTTTGTGTCTATGTTGAATGTAATTTGTGGCTTGTAAATATGGATGTCACCAGACTGCAAAACAAATCTACCTACAGGTACAAATAAAGTAACCTGAACCTGAACCTATTTTTGTCATAACCCGAGTGTCGGTTCTGGCCACACTCGGGTCTCATATCTTTTCGTTCTCTGGCTTTGGCAGCTGAGGATTCCTTCCAGCTCCTCGGGCTCTTATTGTGAAGGCGCCCGGGGGAGCTCCCTGCTGTCAAAGTCAGCTGCTGCTCTGCTGTCATTAGCAGCAGCTGTGCCGCGTTGGGGTCATTAGCCACCAGAGATATAAGCGGATGCTAAATGTCCTCCAACGCGGCAGTCTCTGTTATATCCTGTTGTGATCATCTGTTATGTTCAGCTACGCTCTGATTGTGCTCCTGTTACGCTCAGGTATGTTCCCTTGAGACTTCACTCGCACTGTTGTCCGTCTGGCGCATCGGGTGCTCCCCGGCCCAGACGTCACCCAGCCACTGTATGTGTTCTGTGTGTGTTCAGTCTTCTTTACAATAAATTACCACTGCAAACTCACTGGTGACTGAGGCGTCTTGTGACGGTCCGTGAGGGCCGTTGTGACAGTAGACTGCCGCCTAACGCCCGGAGAGGAGGCGTTGTTTCGAGACGCCATTCACCGTGCAGTTTGCAGTAGGGGACTGTTAATTCCTACCTGTCTGAGTGTCTGCAGCGGGGAGTATGTCGTCATCCAGGGGCCATTGTCGGCGCCTTGGCAGGCAGCAAGCAGAGGTTCTGAAGGAGGTGGACTACACCATCTTCACCGCTACGCTGTTGGACGCTCCCAGCGACATTTGTAGATACCTGGACCTAGTCGAGGAGATTCTGGATTCTCTTCCCTGCTTCACCGATCATCCAGAGGTAAGCGTGAGGAGAGATGACATCGCCACCCAGCGTGAGAGACTCCGAGGGCTGGAGGGAAATCCTGGCAGGAAGCTGAAGCGGCGGAGACGTCGCCCCTCGCTTCGGGATCCCGCTCCTGCCTCCGTTCCGGCCCGGGAGTTCGCACCATCCGGAGGTCTTTTCCCATCAGGCATGTCGTCACTCGGGATTCCCCCAGAGAAGCTGCAGATGAGAGCAGACAAGATCTGGGACCGGGTGGCAGCTGCTTGCTCCGCTGAGAATCCTCCAGCGTGTATGAAGCATGTGGTGGCGGCGGTCAGACTGGTGGAGAGGAATCCAGCGCTGCGTGAGTTTCCTGAGTTTGCTGACTTGCTTGCCGCCGTTTCTGCTCAGGAACGGCGATTTCCGGACCTCACCTTCGCCTCACCCCCTACAAGGAACCGTCGTCAGTCCGGCATCCAACCTCGGCTAGACCCCCGTCTGGATGCTGTTCCGGGTCGCCGCAAGGGCTCAACCCCCCACACAGCTGTCACTCCTGCGCCTCGTCAGAGGGGAATCCCCGCAGCCTCGTCTTCTCCCGGGCCCTCGCCTGCTGTCCCGTCAGCGCTCCATGCCCGACTGACCCCGGCTGTCGCCCCCTCCTCCTCGTCGCCTATCCTGGCTGCTGTGTGTCACGAGAGCTCCGTTTCGGCGAGCTTCATCCCGGATCCGCCTCGAGTGGCCTCGTCTCGTCTTCCCAGAGGGCCCTCTGTCGCCATCCAGCGGGGAAAGGAAGGAATGACGTCCCCCACAGCGGAGACTATCTTACCCTTAGGGGAAAGGCAAGTGCATGATAATTTCTCTTCTTTTGACATTGTTTTGCCTTGTCTGACTCCTAGGGGTGGAGTTCGGGGTATGCAGCCCCCCGAGCTCTCTCCACCCGCTGTGGATGAAAATATTAACCCTGCTTCCTCTGCGTCTCCCTCCGCTGAGCGGTCCTCGACGTCAGGCCAACGTCGCTGGATGAGGAGGGGGCCTGCGGTTCTGGAGAGCCTGGTTCCGGTTCCGCAGCCACGCCATGGGCGGAAGAGGAGAGCGGACTGCAGCGTGGAGCCATCGCCGATGAAGAAGTGTCCCCGGGGTTCCACGGAGGAGCGGTCCGGTCCAGCAGGGCGAGATTCTCCTGCCACCACGCCGTGCGGGCCACCGGCGTGGACATCGGTGCCGGAGGACTCTCTAGCTGCACGCACCATCATGCCAGCTGCGGAGCCCGACGCAGCTGAGTGGGAGCCTGAGGACGACCTTCTGACTTCTGAGCCCGGATCATCGCAGTCCTGGACGGCGTCAGAACCCGAGCTCAGGCAAGTGCTCTGTTTTATCTTTCTTCTTCACCTTTTAGAGCACTTTTGCCTGTCTCAAGGGGAGATGAGCCGGGTGCAGCCGCCCGCTGCGTCCAAGCTTATCTCGCCGGGTTCTGGCGCTGCCGGTGATCCTGATCCCGGGTTTTCTCTCTTGTGTGAGTCTTCTCCCAGGGTCGCCGGCGAGGGGCTGCTCTCGCCTGCTGCGCCAGAGGTTCCGGTTTCGAGGTTGGAGGTCGAGTCTGGTGCCACGCCGACCGGGTCCACCGGGAGTGCTGTTCCGGTCCAGTTGGGGTCCTCCGGGAGTGCTGTTCCGGAGGCCCAATCGGGGTCCACCGTGGGTTTGGTTCCGGAGGCCCAATCGGGGTCCACCGTGGGTTTGGTTCCGGAGGCCCAATCGGGGTCCACCGTGGGTGCTGCACCAGCAGGTCCTAGGTTCGGTGAGGGAGCTGCAGATCCCCAGCCACCGGATGCTGGACAGGCTCGTTTTCTTCATCACCCTCATCTCCACAGTCATCCTCCTCGCCTCCCTGAGGAGCACTACCCATCGCCACCTGGGGCCGTTGGGGTCCCGAACACTCCGCCCGGTTTCCCCTCATCTCCCCGCTTTTCTGCGGGATCACCGGCTGCTTCCTCCCAACGGTTCTGGTGGGCTGGTGTTGCGAGGCGGCCGCCTGAAGGGCTGTCTCGTTGGTTTGGTTCTCCGGGTCGGCCCCCCGACCTGTTTATCTTCCTGTGCGGCGACCTGCTCCGGCCGCCTGAAACTCTCTTCCCCCGAGCTTGGGACTGGAGTAGGCCGCCCGAACTGTCCTCTTTTCCACTCCCTGTTCTGTGGCCTCTTGTTGCCGGACGACCCCCCCGAACCTTTTGCCCCCATCCCTCCGGGCCTGGACTGCGCCCTTTCCGGGTTCCTGATCTCGTCTGTGGGACTGTTGGGGTGTGTGTGTGTGGGGGGGGGGGGGTGGATTGTTCTGTTTGTTTCACTCTGTTTGCCAAAGGGTGTGTTGCCTATTTTGTACTTGTGTTTTTTTTTTTTTTCTCCCTACCCTTGTAACCATGTTGGTCGTTTGTCTCTCTCCCTCCTGCCTGCGCCCCATCCACCCACCCTAGGGGGGTGGGGGGCTTGGGTGTTACTCTGGCCGCTCAGAGCTCGGCCTTGAGGGGGAGGTACTGTCATAACCCGAGTGTCGGTTCTGGCCACACTCGGGTCTCATATCTTTTCGTTCTCTGGCTTTGGCAGCTGAGGATTCCTTCCAGCTCCTCGGGCTCTTATTGTGAAGGCGCCCGGGGGAGCTCCCTGCTGTCAAAGTCAGCTGCTGCTCTGCTGTCATTAGCAGCAGCTGTGCCGCGTTGGGGTCATTAGCCACCAGAGATATAAGCGGGTGCTAAATGTCCTCCAACGTGGCAGTCTCTGTTATATCCTGTTGTGATCATCTGTTATGTTCAGCTACGCTCTGATTGTGCTCCTGTTACGCTCAGGTATGTTCCCTTGAGACTTCACTCGCACTGTTGTCCGTCTGGCGCATCGGGTGCTCCCCGGCCCAGACGTCACCCAGCCACTGTATGTGTTCTGTGTGTGTTCAGCCTTCTTTACAATAAATTACCACTGCAAACTCACTGGTGACTGAGACGTCTTGTGACGGTCCGTGAGGGCCGTTGTGACAATTTTGTTCCTTTTATCTTTAATAATAACAGATATGAATTGCTCATTCCTTGCCTCCAGCTATTTCATTCCACACTCATTTTAATTCCCTACTGTAACCCTTACGAACCTAGCAGCTGGTCTACACTTAATAATTTTCCATACCTAATTAACATAAGGCAAGGGTTACAAAACCGTGATGCCATAGGAACAAAATGCTCTCAATAGCAGAGTGATAAAATAAAACCAGCAACTGTGCATTCAGGCCATTCCTCTTAAGGAGCCTCAGAAAGTGTAGACGTTGTTGAGCCTTTTTTTATCGTAGCTATGGTGTTAACTGCCCAGGTAAGGTTGTGAGAAATATGAACACCCAGAAACATAAAAGCCTCCACCCTCTCCACACACTCCTTGCCTATATATTATATATAGAGAGAGCTTAGACTTTCTGCTGCACCTTCACCAACCACATATATATATACAGTATATATATATATATATTTATAGTAATATGTACATATGCATACTAGCTGTTCTTGTTTTTTCTTGCCTTCTGATTGTTGCTCTGAGTGTTGCTAACCCTGTGTTGTTGCAATCCTGGAATTTCCCCATTGTGGGACTAATAAAGGCTTATCTTATCTTATCTTATAGAGGAGGCGGCTCACTGCTATGCTTCCTAAAATCAATAATGAGTTCCTTTGTATTCAATAGCAGATTATTATCTGAGCACCATCTCACCAGTTTCTGAACCTCATCTCTGTATGCAGACTCATCTCCTCCTGATATAAGCCCCACTACTGTTGTGTCAACTGCAAACTTCACTATAATGTTTGTGGGATGAACAGGTATGCAGTCATATGTGTACAATGAATACAAAGTGGGGCTCAACACACAGCCCTGTGGCGAGCCTGTGTTAAGCATGACTGTAGAGGGGGAATGGGGTCCGAGTCTAACAGAGGTGTTCGGTTTCGGAAGTCCTTAATCCAGCTGCAAGTGTGAATAGGCAGACCAAGCTGAAGCAATTTGGTGATGAGAATGTTGGGAATAATTGTATTAAATGCCGAGCTATAGTCCACAAACAACATTCTTATATAGCTCCCCTTGTCTTCTAAATGGCTGAATGCCGAGTGGAGAGCTATAGCAATAGCATCTTCAGTGGATCTACTCCGCCTGTAGGCAAACTGGTACAGATCAAAGTCTGGGGGAGACTAGGCAAAAGATGTTTCAATACCATTTTCTCAAAGCACTTCATAATAATGGGTGTTAATGCTACTGGTCGATAGTCATTCAGATTGCTGATAATTTGTTTTTTTAGGCACAGGAATAATGACTGCAGATTTTAAACACTGTGGAACAACGTCTGCCTTGAGAAACAAATTAAAAATGTCAGTCAAAACAGAGCATAGCTGATCTGCACATGCTCTGAGCACCTTTCCTGGCACTCCATCGGGACCAGTAGCCTTTCTCTGGTGAACTGCTCTCAGTGTCTGTCTCACCTCATGATCCTGCAGGGTAAGCACATCAGAGCTGGCATTCAATAACGTCAGTGGGTCCGGGCGAGGTGTATTTGCCTCAAACCGTGCTAAAAAGCAGTTCAGTTCTTCTGCCAGTGAGGCGCTGATGTCACTGGAAATGATGCTGCTGCCCTTATACTCTTATAGTTTGTGATATGGTGAAAGCCTTGCCATACTCGTCTCGAATCATTATCAGAAAAATTGTCCTCAACTTTCCTCTTATAGGTCTGCTTAGCCTCCTTAATGCCTTTCTTCAGATTAGCCCGGGCGGTGCTATACCGATCTTCACTTCCGCCCTCCCAAGAGAGTAGACGCTTTTTTCTTCTCTCCTGCTCTGACTTTTTCCTCCCCTCCTAACTACTGGATCCCAGCTTGCTGTTGTCTGTCTGCGTCTAACTGCGACCGCCGAAAAGAAATTATGGAGTTAATAAGCTGGGCTTTGAACACAATTGACACTATTTTTTCAACAAGGAAAAGTGCTCCGGGGGAAGCTGTCTGCCCCGCTGGAACGGCTCCAGCGGGCTATTTACGTGACACAGGTAATTGGAGAATGCTGTGTCTCACTAATCTCTCTATCGAAGATATTGAAGATTTGTTTATCTTCGTAATATTGGTGATCGGGATCTTTCTGATTGGGACTGGAATTGTCCTGGTTTACTGCAAATTGCTGAAGATGGATTCAACCTATCAAAATGCTGGCCAGGCGAGGTGCATCTATCAAATTGAAAAACTGGAGAAGACCCTGATAGCGACTACTGGAGAACTGTCTCGTAAGGTGGATTACATCATGATTTCGCTTAGGTCTTTCCACAACGGATTTAAAGCCCCGCAATGAAGGATTAAGTACTGAATCTACAGAAGAAATATAAGCCTTCTCTGTGATCAGTCCTATTTGGCTCATTCCCCATGAAAATTCCTCCTGGCTGTCTGCAAACTGTGTTTTCAAAATCACCGAGCACAAGGCCTTGGACAGCCAGCTGCACAGCGCCAGATAAGGACTGGGCGCCAGCCAGACAAAACATCTTCTGCCAAGTGTCCTTGGTGTCTCTCTTATTATCATTAACACTGCTCAACACCGCACACACACTGATCCATGAACTGAATAAAGATATACACTGCTCTCTTGTGTCTCGTGAATCCTGTGTAGCGAATGTATGTGCATTGAGAGCTTTTTTTTTTCCTTGAACTCTTAATATTGATTAATTATGTAACCAGTATTTTGAATCAATGATTTTTTTTGCTCCTTCCTATTGTATTATCCTTATGCTACCTGTACCCTCCTGCTGATAGGCGCGTTTCAGATGCGCCGCGGCACGGAAATGCAGGTTCATTACTGTGTCAAGTCAAATTCTCTCATATGTTATCAGTGATCTGTTAATGTACTTGGCAATAAATCTTTTCTGATCTGTATCCCCTGATCTGAAGGCCATATTATGGGCTCTGAGGAGTGCCTGGACTTCTTTTGTTATCCAAGGCTTCTGGTTACGAAAAACCTTAATGCGTTTTTCCACAGTCACCCGGTTGATACAGTAGGTGATGTAGCATAATACAGTCTGTGTGTACATTTCCAGATCCTCATTCTTGAATAAATCCTATAAAGTGTTTAAAATACATTCCTGAAGCTGAGAAAGCGCTCCCTCAGGCCATGTTGTGATGTTCTTTATAGTAGGTCTAGCAGTTCTCCTGAGGGGGGTGTATGCTGAGATGAGGAGCAATGATAGATGGTCTGACAGGCCAAGATGTGGACATGGCACAGTAAGCATGCTTCAGGTTTGAATACACCCAATCAAGACAATTCTTTCCACTAGTGGCACATTTCACATACTGTGTGAAATTAGGCAGTACAGTTTTCAAGCATGCTTGATAAAAAATCACCAGCTATGATGTGAACACCCTTGGGATAGGCCTGCTGCTGTTTATTTATTACACTGTACAAATGACTAAGTGCCGCATTAGTATTTGCATCAGGAGAAATATAGACTGTTGTTATAATAACCACTGTCAGCTCTCTCAGAAGATAAAAAGGCCGATATAAAACTGACATTATCTCTAGATCAGGAGAACAGTAAGTGTTAATAATATGACTGTGGTTAGTCCAAGTGTTGTGAAGAAAAATGCAGAGACCTCTCCCTCTCTGTTTCCTGGATTCTCTGTTCGGTCCATACGGTGAAGTGTGCGCTCTGGTAGCTGCACTGCAGCATCGGTGATCAGCGGGTGGAGCCAGCTTTCCGTTAACAACAGGACACAGCAGTCTCTTACAGTTTTACTAGTTGCCAGCTGTAGCTCTAGAGCATCCATCTTGTGGACCATGCTTCTGGCGTTGGAGAGAAAAATGCTGGGTAGCGGAGGTCTATGCGGCTGTCTCTTTAGCCTCGCTAGCAGGCCCGACCGGCATCCCTGCTTTTCCTTTCTCTCCCTCCTCCGTCTGCATCGCTTCCCAGGACCGACAACAATCCATGGTGATCCTGCTGGTCTACAGATAGCCTCCAGTATGTTTTGTGTGTTCTCAAAAACTGCTGTAACAGCAGACTTTTGTTGAAGTCCAATATTTATCAGCTCAGTACGACTGTACACAAATCCAGCTTCACATGGTCCAATATCCAAAAACAGCATACATACAAACAAAAATAGGGAGCAAAGAGCCGCTGCGCAGACACGTGCCGCCATCTTTGGTGATAATGTTTGGTAATGTCAAATTGGGTCGACCACCTGCCCTGGGTTCTTTTAGGGTTGCACTCCTCATCTAAGGAGGATTTGGCAGCCTCCCCGACAAAACTCATTTTTTCTCAGCTGCTGTGGATCCCCGGAGAGTTTTTACCAGAAAACCCCCACCCGAGGCTGATCTGCCCGTGCAATTTTTGCACAGTATGGAGGCTTTTAACTTACTGGGCCCGGCCCACCATTACTTTCCCTGCACCTTCATCCCAAAAAGCTTGCAGAACACAAGTTTTGTTTTTGTCAGGCACAATGCGCACCGGACCCCGCTGCACCCACCGTACGACGGACTGTTCATGGTGTTGGAACCTGGGCGAAGCATTTTGTGTTAGACTTGGAGGGGACGTGTGGGGACATGTGGGACTTCTCCACCCAGAGAAGGCAGCTAGGGAAGGGGGGATCAATGGACCGAAAGAGGAGGTGTCACCAGGGGTATCAGATAGGACAGTAAGGACTATGCGCCCCCCGGGGAGAGGAGTAACTGCTGGAGCTGCTTGAAGAAGAAGGGTGTGAGAGCGGTGCCGGCATTATGTCATGTTAATGTGCCACACAGGCTTTGTCTAAACAACGTGTTACGGTCGGAAGTTCCGGGTCTCAATGCATGGTATTAAAGATTTAAAAGAGGAATGCACAGAGACCTGGGAGCTCTTTTAGTGTACTGTTGGAGATGGAATAAAGTTTCTGTGTCGTCTAGCTCGTTGTCTCGCCTGCTTCCTTTCTCCACACTACCATATTTCAGGCAGATCAGGTGGGACCTTCCAATAACCATTTACAGACAGTCAGCCGCTGTTAGGCAACACACCTGGTGCTATTTATTGAGCCAGTTCTTATAAGAACCCAATTACAATGAGACAGACAAGGTGAACCTTGGTAAATCAGGCACTTCTGTTTACAGTAACTCTGGTTTACCTATGTCTTGGAGAAGTTTTTGTTGTACACTGTAAGGTTTCTGCTTCTCCCTCCATGTAAGACACTCAGTGAAATAACCCTAGATTCACACGCTCATATGAGTCTCACTCACACAGTTCTCATTCACACCGCACAGTAAAACACTCCGGAGTTCACAACACTTTATTGTATTGCCTTCTTCACTTAATATACCCAGTCCACACTTTGCCAGTGTGTCTTAGCCCTGCTACGTCTTTAAAATGACCAAATTTGGAATCCCAGGAGAAAGTTCTCTCTCTATATCATGAACAATATCTAAATTTTCATGAGTTTTCTCCTTTATTTATCTCCTATTTATTGGTTATCCTCCCTTTTGACAGGAAATCAGACCCAGTCTACCTAACAGAGGTCTTCCTGTCAATTTTGCCCAGCCCAGCTTGGTCTTCTGTGACCAGGGTGCGCTTTCAAATCTCAATTTTTCAACAATCAATAATTTTCACTTTATATTCTTCAAAATGTATCTTATAAATTATTTATATTCATTGACCAGTGTCCTCCATGTACAGACTGACACACAAATTTGGAATTATATTGCCAAATACACACACTTTGGAAAAGGCATGTGCTCACCCAGTTTTTGTCGAAGCGCCCGTGTGTCAGAATCTGCTCAAAGTAATCCGGTCTCCACCGAAAATCCCAAAAAGGTTAACTCCCCACACAGGCTCACCAATTTGTTGGGGGTTGTAGTTTACCTAGGAACCCAGGTAACACCGTGGGCTGCACGGTGGCGCAGTGGTTAGCACTGCGGCAGCACAGTTTACCCTTGGCCGGGGGATTGTGAGGATCGTGGGATCGTCGGTTCGATCCCAGCCCCCGACCAACAGTGATCTGTGTGGAGTTTGCATGTTCTCCCCGTGTTGCGTGGGTTTACTCCGGGATTTCTCCGGTTTCCTCCCACATGCCAAAAACATGCATGTTAGGTTAATTGGCTGTTCTAAATTGTCCCTAGATATCTGTTTCCTATAGGCCCTTAGAATAGAGGGTTAGTATTAATGAAAGCGCTTTGAGTGGTCTTTGTGACTAGAAAAGCGCTATATAAGTGCAGGTTAGTTAGTTAGTTAGTTAGGAAATGAAATCACACAGTGATCAGATTGAGACAAAAATGGGCTTGGAAGATAATTATATTGAGATGTAAAAGCGGATAAAATAAGGCACAAATAATTACAATCAACTGGGTCTGTCAGAAGTCACCTTCTACAATGTATGGCCTATCAACAGCAGACAAATAAACAATAGTGTGACTAAGCTTTTTATGCTGACTTGTGCTCCTCCTCTTGGGACGTGTCATGCGGTGATCCTCAGGGATCACCATGAGACACAAAGAGTCCACCAGTGAGTTTTGCGATGATGGTTTATTTACACAAGACGAGACAGGACAAGACTGTGAGCCGCTCTCGGCAAAAACACACAAATCAATACATGGGCTCGCAGGGCTGACCCCTGCCACTACGAGCTAAACTGTGACATGAAACTCATGAACCTGGCATGAAGGTCTAACGATGCTTAGACAAAGCTTGACGAGGTGTAGACCATAACTGACAAGATGTTGACAATACTCCTGCAACATTACTGTCGCTAGTGCCCACTTTATAAAGGCCAACACTAACGAGCAGTAATGACACACAGCTGACCAGCCTTGACAGGCGGAAGCCCCACCGAGCACCTTCACAATAAGAGCCCGGTGAGGCCAGAATACAGCCCACAGCTGTCAAGGCCGGCAGCGAGTTGAGCTTAGCCCGAGCACGAACAGAACCCAGCGCTCGGGTCGTAACAGTACCCTCCCTCCACGGGCGGACTCAGAACGCACCAAGGACCACCCTGCACCCCCCACCCCCCAGGGTGGGTGGCCGGGGGTAGGAACGGAGGGAGAGAGACCAAACCCAAAGACAAAACAGAGACGAGAAAAAAACAACATACAGGACAATGACAAGAGTAACTACTCAGACAAAATCAAAAAATGCACATGGAGGAAACAAAAAACCAGACTACTGGGTCAGAAATATTAAACACCAGACTATGACAAAAAACCAAATATTCAAAAAATCAGACAAAATACACGGAGGAAAAAAACAAGGCAACAGTAGAACAAAACACATACTAGGGCAACTGCAAGACATAACCAAAACACAATACACAGAACAGCCAGGACAAGAAAAAAAAAAAAAACAGAACAATCATTGTGACGGATTAACCCAGAAAACCACTACCCCCCCGACAGTTTATGCTGACCGGCGGAGACCAAGCGCCACAGGAACAGTTCAGGTGGTCTCCCCGCGTCCAACAGCCGGCGGGTGGTCACAAGAGGTGGAACATGACCAGGCGGCTCACCAGAGTCCAACGCCCAGCACGTCCACTCCTCCGGTGGTCGAACCAGGTCGCCCGAAGACACACACAACACGCTGGGTGGCCGGCCCGAGGCGCCGAACTGACAAAACAGTTCCTCAGGCGGCCGACCCGTGTCCCTCAGCCACCAGTCCCGGCGAAAAACAGCCCGCGGCGGCCTCCCTGACAAGGACAAAACTCGGGAGAGCCGGGGCAAGTGAACAGGAGCCCCCACGGCCCCCGGCGATGATGCACAGGCGCGGTGACTCAGAGGGGACAGATGATCAGGATGAGCCTGTACTCCGTTCGGCGGTGAAAGGTCTGCAGCTCCTCCCCCGTCTGCGGACCACGCTGGCACTGCACCTCCGCTGGACCCCAATTGGGTCCCAGCTACACCCACGTCGAGCCCCGATTGGGCCGGAACCGCGCCCGCGGTGGACCCCGATCGAACCTCCGGTGCACCCACGTTGGATCCCGATTGGGCCAGATCCACACCCACGGTGGACCCCGATTGGGCCTCTGACGCACCCACATCGGACCCCGATTGGGCCGGAACCGCACCTGCGGCGGACCCCGATTGGGCCTCCGGTATACTCACGTTGGACCCCGATTGGGCCAGGTCCGCACCCGCGGTGGACCCCGATTGGGCCTCTGACGCACCCACGTTGGACCCCGATTCGGCCGGAACCGCACCTGCAGCGGACCCCGATTGGGTCGGTGCAGCTCCGCTGACGATCTCCACCCCCGAACCTGGGACCTCCAACCCAGTGACTCCGACTCATTCCACGCCGGCGACACTGCAACAAGGCTCAGAAACAAGAAAACCGGGATCAGAATCACCGGTAGCAACAGAACCCAGCGAGATGAGCTCGGGCGCAGCAGACGGCTGCTCCTCACTCGCCTCCCTGAGAGGCAGGCAAAAATGCTCCAACACAGGGGACAGAGACAAAAGAGGGAGCACTTGCCTGCACTCGGGTTCTGTTGCCACCCAGGACTCCGACGATCCAGGTTCAGGGTGGCGACTCCCGTCAGCAGGCTCGAACTCAGCTACGTCGGGCTCCGCAGCTGGCAGGATGTCACTTGCAGCCTGAGGTTCCTCCCACGCTGCTGTCCACGCCGATGACCCGTATGGCGTGGGGGCGGGGACCCTCGACCCACTGGCTCGGACCGCTCCAGCGAGGAGACCCGGGGACGCTTCTTCGTCGGCTCAGGCTCAGGCTCCGGGCCGCAGTCCCCTTTTCTCCTCAGTCCATGACGTGGCTGCAGGGCCGGATCCAGGCTTCCCAGCACTGCAGGCCCCCTCTTCATCCGACAACGTTGGCCTGGCGTCGTGGACCGCTCGACAGGGGGGGACACAGAGGCAGCAGGTTTAGCTACATTCTCTACAGCAGGTGGAGGAAGCTCGGAGGGCTGCGAACCCCGAACTCCGCCCCCAGGAGTCAGACAGGCAGATTATAATCAAGATGTAATAAATTATCATGCACTTGCCTTTCTCCCAGGGCAGAGATGGTTCCTGCTGTAGGGGACGTTGTTCCTCCTTTTCCCCGCTGGATGGCGACAGAGGGCCCCCTGGATGGACGAGGTGGGGCTGCTCTCAGAGGTTCGCTGACGGGCTTCGCCGGCAGCGGGTCCAGCCGGGGATTCTGCTGAGGAATACTTAGGCCGTTGCGCCGACGTCGTTGTCGGCCCCCAGACGGCGTGAACTCCTGGACCAGTTCCGGGACGGGAACGGGACTCCCACGCGGGGAGTGAGGATGCCTCCTCCTCTGCTTCCTGCTCTCTTCCTCCTCCATCCCACGAAGTATCTCGCGCTGCGTAGCGAGTTCTTCTCTCCTCGAAATCACCTCCGGGTGATCGTCATAATGGGGAGGGAGGTTGTCCAGGAATTCCTCAGCACAGTCTAGATGCCAGCGCATATAGCGGGAGGTGTCGTCGAAGGTAGCGGCGAGGAGCGCCCCGTGGGCGTTCTCCAGCGCGCTCGCTAGCTCCTTGCTCAGGCGCCGACCGCGGCCCCTGGATGACGGCATTCTCCCAGACGTTGACACCCAAACAGGGAAGAACAGTTGTCCAATTACTGCAAAAACTCACGGTGAAAGGCATCTCGGCGTGGCGTCTCGTTCAGATGTCCTGGCAGGAGTATACTGTCATGCGGTGATCCTCGCGGATCACCATGAGACGCCAGGAGTTCACCAGTGAGTTTTGCGATGATGGTTTATTTAGACAAGACGAGACAGGACAAGACTGTGAGCCGCTCTCGGCAAAAACACACAAATCAATACATGGGCTCGCAGGGCTGACCCCTGCCACTACGAGCTAAACTGTGACATGAAACTCACGAACCTGACATGAAGGTCTAACGATGGTCAGACAAAGCTTGACGAGGTGTAGACCATAACTGACAAGATGTTGACAATACTCCTGCAACATTACTGTCGCTAGTGCCCACTTTATGAAGGCGAACACTAATGAGCAGTAATGACACACAGCTGACCAGCCTTGACAGGCGGAAGCCCCACCGAGCACCTTCACAATAAGAGCCCGGTGAGGCCAGAATACAGCCCACAGCTGTCAAGGCCGGCAGCGAGTTGAGCTTAGCCCGAGCGCGAACAGAACCCAGCGCTCGGGTCGTAACAGGACAGACCTCAAAAGGCCTGGCTTCTTGCTGACTTCTTGTTCCAGGTAGAACCAGCAACACGCTCCCTAGGTCAACATTCCTCCAGCGGTCCGTTCTCACACTCCTTTCACCAATACACACACACACACACACACACACACACACACACACACACACACACACACACACACACACACACACAGAGTTACATGGACACATGTTCTCCCTCACCCATCTTATCAGACTTTGGAATGATGTGTCCCAGCTACCCCCTTTACTCTTATCAGCAATGGTCAGGTACAGGCTAATACAGAAAAACATGTTTTCCCTTCTCACCCAGCTCCCAGCAATTTACATGATACACAGTGATTTTCACAGAAGCACATGCATATTACAAATTTCAACTCAAAATACAAGCTAACATATCTCAGCATTGATTAAGTAAATGATTAATACAAATTATTTTTCCCATAGTTATTTAACAGCTCAACAGGAAAAAAAAAAAGTCTCCCAAAGTTTTATCGTAGCCACTGTCTTTGCAGTCAAAAACACACATTTTAGTGAACTAAGGCTACGGTCACATTACAGGTCTTAATGCTCAATTCCGATTTTTTGCCGAGATTCAATTTTTTTTTTGTGTGTGTGTGGGCATTCATGTTGTAATTTAAATGTGACCCCCATCAGACTCCAGTGTGAATGGTCTACAACTATGAAGTCACCCGCATACACAGAAGAAAACGTAACGTAACACACAGCATTGTGTTCATGGAAGTAAATATGAGCCCCGAACAACTTAAGGGGTACAAAACTTGGCTTTCTGCAATTGTGGGGTTTTCCCCTACAGGTGAAAGTGCTATGAGATGACTGTTGTTGTGAAATGGTGCTATATACTGTAAATGAAGTCGAATTGAATTGAACTTCTTCTCCTTGATGCAGCGCAGCAAAGTAAAATGTTAAAATCATTCAGAAATGATTATGCACAAAATAAATGAGACCAGCTTCATTCCTGTACACGCCAGATGACCGCTGTGATCAGCTCTGTTTTAACAGAACTGATCGATTAAACAGCTCTCTTGAAAATGAGACCATGTGTCTCAATGGGGTTACCTGTATAAATTAGATTAATAACTAGAAAAATTTGCATTTCCTAGCAGAAATGCGATATGAATGCTGTTAGCTCAATGTTTCTCAAAGTGCGGCCCCCGTGCCAATGGCGGCCCGTGAAAACATTTCTGGCGGCCCGCGGCCAATCTGTTAACGTCTTAAAGGCCTCGGCCGGACGAAATTACAATATCGCTAAATCATATCTTAAATTTGTGTGTGAGACGAGCTAATTTGAACCGCACATGTTTTGGTGTCAACAAATGTCGCATAAGGTGACAATGCGCTATTGAAGTATGATTTCCTTGAGAGCTGTCTGTCTGCCAAGCGATCAGCGGCTAAAATGGCCACTGACTGTGTGACGTCAGGTCAGGAGCGACCTGAGTAGGAGGAGGAGCATGCTGAGGAGCACGCGGTGAGTGTTTAGGAACTTCCCCTGCCTGGGAAAATCAGAACCCCATGGGTGAATTTCGTTCAGAAAACGCTAAAAAATTGGAATTATGTCGCAAAATCACCCAACATGTGCATTAGACATTTTGTTGACAGCGATTTTGAGAATAAGATGCAATTTGAAATGAAATTAGCAAAAAGATTGCTGATAAAAAAATCGGCTGTTCCAACTATATATATCCGTTCAATTCAAAGTCCCACTCTCAGACAGTGTCAGTGAAGTGGCATGAAAAGCAAGGGTGATCTACCGATGCGATCTTTCTGACACTTTCTGACACCTCCTGCTTAAAACCCAAAAAATCAGAAGGATCGTGAGGCCCCGCTTTCACGGTCTGTATTCATACTGAAAATCAAGATCAAGCGAGCTTTTGCCCTTCTGCTCCACGGGAGGTTTCTGTCCTCCCTGAGCTCGCCTTAGGACACCTGCGTTACAGTTTGACAGGTGTACTGCCCCAGTCAAACTCCCCACCTGCCACTGTCCCCGGAGCGGGTCACGCCCGGCATCAGGTCGTTTACGAGTTATTTAGCACCAGGTTCTCCACGAACACGCGTCCGTGAGCAGGGAGGGGCGGCCGCCTTCCGGCCGTCCCCCGGGCCGGTCGCGAGAGCCCTTCCAGCAGCGGCCGGGGCCGGCTATCCTAGGCCAACCTGGGATATCCTTATCTTTCTGATCAACCTTATCTTTCTGACAGCAATCTGCTGTCAGAAAGATAAGTAAACAGGGTAATTTTTCTTTTTTAAATATTCACTGCCAATATTTACTAAAATTATTTACAAGCAATGAATTTCATTGCCTTAACAACTTATCAAATATTAGAATTTTAGGGTATTCATACTAATCAAATATGAAATATTCAGTGCTGTATAGGGAGGTGGTTGTGCCTGTTTGCTGAAGTTATATTTCTATATATGTAATCCAATTTGACACCTCTGGAATGAAATTATGTTGATCTACTGTTTTTGCAGATGTTATCCACTGTCACTCAACCTTCAAATGCTGTGGATTTTTTTTTTGAATTTGATTATTCAGCAATTGTCCTCATTGCAGTCATCCATGTGAGGTAACAAGTCACACTAAAGGCTCTCTGTTGGTGATCAAACAACATTGTCCACATTGTGTTGAGGATCTATCCTGGCACAGCCAGCCGATGATCAGGGACATGCCAGCTGGTAACATACAGCTTTCATCCGCCATTCTCTTCACTGGTGCGTCATATGTCAAGGTCCTCAGAGTTCTAAATGCAGCCGGTATCGTTGGAATTTCCACAACCACTTACAAGGAGCTTTCGATTTCTAATTTTTATTAAATTAATTTTATTTCAGAATATGTGGATGATCTGATGAATACTCTTTTCGACAAAACCTTGGTTGATCCAACCCACTTATTGGAGCAGTGGCACTCTGTACAAGCCAGAGTTCCAGCAACATTGAGTGCCAAATTTCAGCGTCCCATCAAAGCTGATGCTGTTGAGCAACATGTATCTAGATTTTCAAAATCAAACATGTAAAAGTAGAATAAATTTCCAATTAGCAATGAAAGTTCAGCTTTCAATTGTTAGGGAAGCAACATATTTTGCTAAGACAAAAAAATATAAGCCTAAGATTTTTAGAGAAATGTGCTTTTAAAAATTGCACACGAATTTTACACCATAAAATGGTAGAAAAATTACTCTAATGTATATGAGATCCGACTTTGATGAATGCTGAAATATTAGAATTATAAAATTGACATGCACATTAATAAACTCAATATATGATTTTAAAAAACTTTATTTAAATAACATTGATCACAAATCTAATCTTGGTAGGCAAAATCCCTTGCTGTGATCAGATGGGAATGTTTCTCTGATGAGGCTCACAGCACAGGCAGGTATCACCCTCACTTCTTCACCTTCAATACCTCCTGGCAGCACCGAGATTCAGTTGATGTTGGCATAATGTTGCATTTCTCACAAGTGCACCTGTTAAAAAAAATGGTATAATCAGATGCTTATAATAAACTAATGGCTCGTGGGAGTGCTATATAAATTGGTCTATGAAGTTTGATTAGAAAATATTTAAAACATGTAAAAAATTTTGAGCAGAAAGAGAATGTTTATAAGTCGCCAAGTAAGGCAGCGAGGGAAAAATTGGCAGTTTTATTTTGATAATTAAGTGTGTGACCATGCATATCGCCTAAAAAAAAAAATTTCAAAGCATATTTTACCAATATAAATCGGCGAGCCTCTCGTTCTTGCCTCTCGTTCTGCTCCGGTCGCTGTTTCGTCCGCGTCTTCCTCCGCACCCTCGGGCTCGAACAAATACGGCTGAATAACCCCATCAGCACCACCCAAAACTACTTCATCATCAGATTCGTCAGTTTCAATATCATCACTTATATTGCGGTCGTCATACTCGATAAAATAATCGCTGTCCGAATCACTCTGCTGTCGTTCAGCCATTTCTGCAGGCCAGTGATCATCCATTTCCTGCAGCCATTTCCTGTTTCTCCCTGACCTGACGTCACTGCTGCACGCCCCTATCGAGAGATGGCGGGTACTGCAGCATCACTAAGTGAAATATGGGCTATTAACAAATAAAGTCATTTATGGAGGCTGGTGACACATTTTAAATCACGGGAATGGCCAGAATGGAATATTTTCATACAATCAGTTTATTGGTTCAATAAAAAAATGTCACCGTCTGAGGCCTTTAACCAATATATGATCTGAACTAATTGCTTTGGAAAAATTCCGATACACATCTACGTTTAGTGGTCTTTGGCGCCATCTGTAGGCACAAGCCGTAATTACATGTGTTGTCGACCTTGCGATCACTTCATTGCAGCAGCTAGTCCAATTGTATTATGGGAGATGGAACGTTCAGCACACAGTGCAGAAGTGTTGGTTGGCAACGGTTTCGGAGCACCATTTTGAGTCAGAAGAAGAATAAGAAATAAATATTAGTGCTTGTGGAAGTCGAAGTGTGGAAATAAAGATGGATCAGCGAGAGAAAGAGGCAGAGATGAGACCGCTCACTCGAGGAAACCGAGAACTGTCAGCGAGGAAAAAGGCAGTTTCAGGGAAAATGGACTTTGGGACTACTTCGTTGAACCTCACGGGTCAGATAAAGTTGTATGCCTCATCTGCAGACAGGTAATCGCAGTGCGAAAAGACTTTAACATCAGGCGCCATTACGAAACAAAACACAAAAATTATGAAAAATTCAGTGGCAAGGATCGCACCACAAAGATGGAACAACTTAAAAGGGGCTACACAGCACAACAGTCAGTCTTCACGCAATTTTCAAAAACCAGCGAAGCAGTAACAGAGGCTAGCTATGTGGTAGCTCATGAAATAGCTAAACGGGGCAAGCCGTTTAGTGACGGAGAATTTGTTTGAGACTGTATGCTAAAAGTGGCAGAGTGTGTATGCCCAGACCAAAAAACAAAGTTCCGTGACGTAAGTTTGTCGAATGACACAGTCACAAGACGAATCGAAGATCTGGCAAATGATTTGAAGGACCAACTGGCGATACGTGTGGAGGGGCTAGAAAAGGGAGTGTTTTCCATCGCACTGGATGAAAGCACGGATATTTCCGACACTGCCCAACTGTTGATTTTCATCCGAACTGTCACTGAGAATTTTGACGTCGGCGAGGAGCTACTGAGTATGGAGAGTATGAAAGACACAACGAAGGGAGTGGATATTTGCGAAGCAGTGTATCGCAGTCTGGACACACACAATGTTAACCTGGCATCCTTGGTCGGTGTCACGACAGACGGAGGCACCAGCAATGATTGGGAGTAGGACAGGTGCAGTGTCGCTGCTGGCTGAGAAAGTGTGTGGAACAGCGGTGGTAAGAAACCAGTCAGCTACCACTGCATAATTCACCAAGAAGCCCTCGCTGCTCAGACGCTAGAAATGAAACACGTCATGGCCGTAGTTGTGAAGACAGTTAATTACCTGAAGTCCCAGAGGTCTGAACCATCGCCAATTTAAAACCTTTTTGGTGCAGTCAGAGGCAGATTTTGGAGACGTCATTTACTTCCCTGCCGTCCGGTGGCTGAGCAGAGGTGCTACACTGAAACGTTTTTTTTAACCTGAGTAAAAGAAATTTGCGAGTTGCATGCAGGCAAAAGGACAAGACGTGACTGAGTTAACGGACAGCAAATGGCTCTGTGACCTAGCCTTCCTCGCCGACCTGAATAATTGTCTGAGCGATCTCAATCTGAAGCTGCAAGGCCATGGAAAAACTCATTTCCACACTTTTTGACAACGTGAAAGCTTTCCAGCCGAAAACTCCAACTGCTCCAGGGACAGCTCAGAGAAGGAGATCTCGCTCATTTCCCTGCCTGCAGGGCGCTGGTAGTATGACCCAGACACGGACGGGAGTGAAGTTTTGCGTCCACCTGCGTTCAGAGAAGAACCATGGCCTCATCGCAAGCTTCGAGACGAGTTTGACCACCGATTCTCTGACTTCAGGGACCACGAGGGTGATTTTCAACCTTTTCCAAAATCCCTTCTCATGTGTGCCCGAGGCAGTGCCTTGCAGACATGCAGTTTTGAGCTCATCGACCTACAGGAAAGGCTCGAGGCCAGAGCTGCATATCGTGACAAGAGTCTGATCGAGTTCTACAAAGGACTTTCCCATCCACTTCCCTGCTCTTCGTCAACATGCTGTCAGAATGGAGTCTTATTCGGAAGCACCTACATCTGTGAAAAGACCTTCTACCACCATGGCCATCAACAAATGCTAAGCTGAGATCCAGGATGACAGATGCCCACCTACATGCAGTACCTTCGCCATCGCGACGACGGATGATGGAGCCAGACTTCATGAGGAATCCGTGGCCAACTCGAAAACAGCACCACAAATCACACATGCAGTTAAAAGGTTTTGTTGACACTAAAATTGTATTTTCATCAGTCCCCAATTTCATACTGTTAATATGGAGCTTAACCAAACTAATTAAATCTGATTAAATAAAAAGGATTACAAATGGAAACAGAATTTTCAGTTTTACAATCTTTTTTTTTTTTTGCCTCCGGCCCTTTGGTGGCCCTCGGTTCAATCTTTGGATTCCCAAATTGGCCCACACCCATCAAAACTTTGAGTAACCCCTGTGTTAGCTGAAAATGACTTCCTGAAATGCTTAAAAATGCTGAAATATGCTGGTATAACATAGCTTGAAAAGTATATGTGTAGACATAGCTTCATGTTGCCTGAATTTAGTGTAATTTTGCTAAATATAAGCTTAAAAACTAAAAAATGCCAGCTGAAAGGCTAAATTAGCATAATCATAAAAAACAATTGCATAAAAGTATAAAATAGCTTAAGGTTATAGACTCAAGATAGCTCAATGGCTAACTTAGCCTAGTTTTTAAAAACATTAGTATAAAAGTAGAAATAGCACAAAGCAGAAGAAGTAGAAGTAGCATAAATTGTACAAATAGCTTGAATAGCTTAACATTGTAGGAAGTTAGCTTAAAGATGGTGAATGTAAGCATAAAACTGAAAAAAATGTTAGCTTCCAAGCTAAAACAGCCTAATCTTTAAAAACAGTGGCATAAAAGTAGAACTTGCTTAATGTTGCATAAGTTAGCTTAAAGATGCCAAATACAACCTTTATTCATTGAAAAAAAAAAAAAAGCTAGCTGAAAGGGTAAAATCCCAAAATGTTGCAGCAAAGGACTAGCTACTTCAATAAAAATGGACTTTTATTTTGAAGAACCACTGTATTTCAAAGTGTTTGTTCCAACATCCATCTGTAAGTAAAATGGTAGTGATAGCACCTCAGATATTCAAATTGGAGCAAAAGAACACGTTTTTTAAGGCCATTAATTTTATTTTATTTTTTTTGGGGGGGGCTTTTATTTTGAAAGTCTGTCTAACATCTTGTGTGTGGGTTCCATTCCTTCCTGCTACAGGTTCAAGTTAATACCATAGAAAATGAGAGCGACAGTCGCCAAATATTCCAAGAAAATGCTGACAAATTCAATATCAAGAGGCTTTTATTTTGAAAAACCAGTGTATTTCAGTGTTGGGTGGTTGTCGAATGACTGTCATGAAGTAACATGGTCGTGATAGTATCTCTCATATTCAAATTGGGGCAAAATTACGCACTTTTTAAGGTTTTAAATTTTGGAGGCTTTTATTTGAAAGTCTGTCTAACATCCTGCTGTGTGTGCGGTTTACAATTCTTTTCATTAATGGCAACTGGTTGTTGAATATAAATACAACAATTTATGCAACTATTAGCTTAAAAACTGAGAACATTTTACTTTGTTTTCAAATGGAACCACCCATTGAATATAATAGGGGAGAGAAAGTTAGTCAATTTTTTACAACAAAATTTGGAACCCAAGGGGAAACTCAATGTGAATGTTATCATTGGCAGCAGGATTATTGTCCATGATAAGAAAATTTGGTGCAAATCGGAAATTGTGTATCTGAGATACAACTGTCACATATTTTATGGCGAATCATCAAAACTAGGCCGTCGCCAGAGAAACAGTTATGTAATAGATGCATAGGTCTATAGAGGGCCGTCCACATGACTTACGTTCCAATTTTCATGAAGTCATGACTTTCATAACCCTTGAATGTAAAAAATGGATTGAATGACAACGAATGCGTTACCATAGCAACAGCAGTGATAACAGGAGGAATTTGACTTCCATTGAGGGTCATCCAATGTATTGTGATAAACCTCTGGAAATTTCATGTCATTGAGGCTACTGGTCTGTGAGAAAAAATCAGTTTTGTGCAGTGCCTCATGTCACCACTAGGAGCCTCTGTGAATATTTCTTGAATATTGATATACAGTATATAGATGTGTTAAGAGTGTGATTAGAATCCATTGTGCAAAATTTGGTCCAAATCTGACAAGGTTTGTCTGAGCTGTAACTGTCACGTTTTGTATGGCAAGCATGCCATCAACACGTGCCGGTCATCATGGAAACAGTTCTTTACTATGTACATGTTCTGTTAATGAGTCCTAGCAGAAGGCCACCCTTTAAATCTTGCTTCATCAATGATGTTATACTCATTGAGATTATTTACATTGGTTTCTATGAGAATCTTAATTTTCATTGATTTTAATAGGAAAACCTTAGTTGCCATAATGGAAAAAAATACGCATTTTTTTAAGAAAAATTCAGAACCTCAAGATAAAAAGTAACTTCGTAGTTCTGTCAAGGGTCCAATCACTATCCATTAGGGGTGGGTTCAAAAGATCAATATATCGATATGGATCGATACATGTTTGACTGAGCCGATATCGATCCACAAAATCCGCGGATCGATCTTTTAATATTAAATATGTTTTAATATAATATATTTTACGTTTGTGAACGTCTGCTGAGTATAATCGGGTCGAAACCGGGTCAGTGAGCCAGAACAACGGCCAGAGCACCATAAACAACCGACTCGCTAACGGAGCTAGCAAGCTAACGGATATGCTAGTTCTTCTTCTGTGGTGTTAAAACGGTTCCACATCCGGCAAGAGTTATCCTGCCCGCGCGTGCTCTTTCGTGTTTACACGAGCGGAGATAATAACGTGCGTCTCTTAATTTAGCAACAAAAAGTCCCGTAAAGATTGTCCTCAACAGCTTCTGAATATTTTTCCTAAATAAAACTTCTGTGTTCCCTGCGGCGCGTGCACACGTCTTTTGTGTTTACATGACGCGAGTTAATAACGTGCGGTCTCTTAATTTAGCAGCAAAAGTCACCGTATAGGACTGTCCTCAACAGGTTCTTAATATTTTTCATAAAGCGGGGATAAACGGACTTTTACTCCGTGCAGCGCTGTGTTGGAACATCAAGTTGACAACTGATAAAGGGAAAGATGCGCGGGAGACTGGCTAGAAACCCGTGAAGCAGAGACTTGGAGCTGCTTAGACTGTAAGTATAATATTTGTTTGTTTTAACGTTTGTGTCGTCAATTAATAATTTATCTGGCATGATGATGGTTTCTTTTACAAACTATGGACACAGAGAGAACTGATGGTTAAGCGCTGTGAAATAAATGCAGAATTAGTAGGTATATTTTATGAGATTATGGACTTCTGCCACTGGGTAGAGGCGATGTGAAGAGAATAAATCACCAATAAAATTATAATAAGGCTGCAGGTACAACAAGCTATTTTTACTCGAGTAGAACTAAATTGAAATGAACAAACCTTCTCAGGAAATGAACTGAAACCCTTTTCCAACATTGAAAGTTAATTTGTAGTTAAAATATATAGAAAAAAAACCCCTAAATTATTAAACCCTACTGTGGTGATGGCGAGTCTAAAGAATAGGAATGTTAATTTACTGTGAAATCTATTCTTTTTATCTGCTTTCAGATGTGTGAAGGACTGGAAGCTTCATTCCTCACTGAGACCATTCTGAAGGTCAGAGGTCATCAGTGGAGGAGCATCCCTGCTTCATGTGGGATTTCAGGCACAGAAGAAGACCTTCAAATTCAAGATTCAAGGAGGTGCTGCCATCACTTTCTCCACACAACGAGCATTTCAATGCAATTTAGTTGCTGTAATGACAAATTCTTTTATTTCTTTTTTTAAAGTTTCAGCAAGGAACACAATATTGGTCATTTTTTTTTTTTACAAATTTTACTGAGCATTTTAATTCTAAATAATCACTGTTTAACAAGAAATTTTTGGCAATCCTGTACTTTTCTTGTGGTGTTACATAGAATAGCATCACTGTAAACTATGGAAAAAGCAGCTGCTTTAAAATTTGTACTTCCTACACACAACTTTGAGTGCAAAAAAACTCTAAAAGTGCCATAACTTTTTGGAAAAGCTCCCACAAATCCAGGCTTTTTGGGCCACAACAATCACAAAAACAGCTGACAAAATCCTGGAGGGACTGAAATACAATGAGATTATGAATGCATGGTTCCATGCATTGAATTTGTTTACTTACTCTGGGTGGTGAACTTGACACGACACACCCTTTTGCACTAAAGAAAGCACCTGTGGAGCACTTTATGAAATGATAAGTTTAAATAATTAAAAAGTGCATTATTGTAACTGATTTTGGGTCAGTTCTATATGTGATAATTTATGTATTAACAAAGTTAGAAGATTCTTGGTACAATTTGCAGCATTAGGTCTCGAAGATTTTTGTTTCATGGGAAGTAAAATGGCTATTAAAATGGTAATTCCGCCAGATCGAATCGGGATTGAGATCGGAATCGAATCGAATCGATTCTGGAAATTAGGGATCCGTTCCCACAAGCCCTACTATCCATCATAAAATGTTTAGGGCAAATCGTAAAGTTCCCTGTCTGAGATACAGCTGTACCATTGTAACATGACCATGCCTCCTGGTAGCCATGGCCACCCTTGACATAAACTTATGCCACTTTATCAACTACAGCAGCTGGAGCTGTATTTTCCTCAGGTGGTACCTTTGTTTACGGTTACGCTGCCCTGTCGGACCTCAACAAATGCACACATCACATGCTGTAGCCGGTGGTCACATTTGAAAAACAGAGCAGGCTGTATCCAGAACGATACATGGACAAGACAGAAAATGTTTCCTTCCGCTCAGGCTATGCAGGTATCTGCCATAAACCTGGGTTGTTGGTGGTCCAACCCAGTTTCTGACCCATAGTTTTTGTCCCACTTTCCTATTTATTTTCCATCAGGCACTTGGGAGTCCTTTGGGTCCCGTGCTCCCTGACAGCTCGGGCACGCCCCTCCTCCTGTTCAGTATCACCAGCTGATCCGCATTATGGGTGTTTCACACACGTACACGCACACACTTCATTCATTTTTATTCACACGCTCATACACTCACTCATGCACACGTTTTCAATTATTGTTTAGCCCTCACATCTTCACACCAGCGGTCTCTTTCCTCAATAGTGTTACGATTACTTTAACGCTGTGAGAGTTGAGAGAGATCGCTTGGAGCATTATATGTGCTTCATTCACGGCAGTGTGTACTCTGTGAATGTAAGTTGTCATTACCTACGGTGGGAAAAAAGTATTTAGTTAGCCCACCAATTGTGCCAAGTTTCTCCCACTTAAAAGATGAGAGAGGTCTCCAATTTTCATCATAGGTATACCTCAACTATGAGAGACAAAATGAGAAAAAAAAATCTAGAAAATCACATTGAAGGATTTTTAATGAATTAATTGGTAAATTCCTCAGTAAAATAAGTATTTGGTCAATAACAAAAGTTCATCTCAATACTTGTTATATACCCTTTGTTGGCAATGACAGAGGTCAAACGTTTCTGTAAGTCTTCACAAGGTTTTCACACACTGTTGCTGGTATTTGGCCATTCCTCCATGCAGATCTCCTCTAGAGCAGTGATGTTTTGGGGCTGTTGCTGGGCAAACACAGACTTAATATTCCTTCCAAAGATTTTCTATGGGGTTGAGATCTGGAGGACTGGCTAAGCCACTCCAGGACCTTGACATACTTCTACGAAGCCACTCCTTCGTTGCCCCGGGCAGTGTGTTTGGGATCATTGTCATGCTGAAAGACCCAGCCACGTTTCATCTTCAATGTCCTTGCTGATGGAAAGAGGTTTTCACTCAAAATCTCACGATACATGGCCCCATTCATTCTTTCCTCTACACGGATCCAGGTCGTCCTAGGTCCCCTTTGCAGAAAAACAGCCCCAAAGTATGAGTGTTTCCACCCCCCATGCTTCACAGTAGGTATGGTGTTCTTTCTCCCTCCAAACACAACAAGTGAGTTTTTACCAAAAAGTTCTATTTTGGTTTCATCTGACCATATGACATTCTCCCAATCCCTTCTGGATCATCCAATATGCTCTCTAGCAACTTCAGACGGGCCTGGACATGTAGTGACTTTAGCAGGGGGGACATGTCTGGCACTGCAGGATTTGAGTCCCTGGCGGCGTAGTGCGTTTCTGATGTAGCCTTTGTTACTTGGGTCCCAGCTCTCTGCAGATCATTCACTAGGTCCGCCGCTGTGGTTCTGGGATTTTTGCTCACCGTTCTCGTGATCATTTTGACCTCACGGGGTGAGATCTTGCGTGGAGCCCCAGATCGAGGGAGATTATCAGTGGTCTTGTATGTCTTCCATTTTCTAATAATTGCTTCCACAGTTGATTTCTTCACACCAAGCTGCTTACCTATTGCAGATTCAGTCTTCCCAGCCTGGTGCAGGTCTACAATTTTGTTTCTGGTGTTCTTTGAAGGCTCTTTGGTCTTGGCCATAGTGGAGTTTGGAGTCTGACTGTTTGAGGTTGTGGACAGGTGTCTTTTATACTGATAACGAGTTCAAGCAGGTGCCATTAATACAGGTAATGAGTGGAGGACAGAGGAGCCTCTTAAAGAAGAAGTTACAGGTCTGTGAGAGCCAGAAATCTTGCTTGTTTGTAGGTGACCAAATACTTATTTTGCCAAGGAATTTACCAATTAATTCATTAAAAATCCTTCAATGTGATTTTCTGGATTTTTTTTCTCATTTTGTCTCTCATAGTTGAGATATACCTATGATGAAAATTGGAGACCTCTCTCATCTTTTAAGTGGGAGAACTTGCACAATTGGTGGCTAACTAAATACTTTTTTGCCTCACTGTATGTTTATTTTCAGCCTGACTAAATTGTCTTCTCTTACACTACATGACTGTTTTAGTTTGTTGGTGTAAGCGGCTGTTCCTGCCTCTTTCCCTCATCCACCGGACTGCACGGACCACCCTGGATCGCTCCAGCTCTGTAAGTTTATGTTTGCCTTTCACCCCGTGCCGACAGCAGCCCTGTGGCACTAGGCATTCCTCTCCTCGGGCTGTAGAGCATCCAGGTGGCGTCCCTGTATGTCTGATGGCCTAAGCTCATCATTTTCACTCTCCGCTCATTGTGGGACTGTTTACTGGACAAGGTTTGGGGTTTTTTGATAATAAAGTGCACAAATCAATCTCTGCTAGTGGGCTTCTTATTCTGTCCTCTGTGCACCACATAATGGCGCACGAGGATTCATAACAGAATGCTCCGGCCAGTGTAAAGCCCAGCGGAGGGGTTGTGCATGAGTGTTTTTTCTTCATTTTTCTCCTTAGTGCTTTTTCCCCTAGCCTTCACCATGGATTTCTCAGTTTTTGGACTGAGCCCAAAGGAGCATGGAGTGGCTAATTGAGCTGTGGTATTCGTTTCCCAGGCTCAAGCCACCAACTCCCTGGAGGTCAGTTTTTGGCTTTTTGACATCGCTATCAGGGTGCTCCAGACATGGCCCGGTCTTTGGAAATATCCGGGGTTGACACCGTTCCTCACCCTGGTCCACGAGTCACGACGATGCTTGGAGGAGATGACAAGAGGGACCATCGGCGCGCAACCACAGCTTTTCACGACGCACTCCCAGAGGACTGGAGCCCGCCGTTCACCTCCCAAGCTGGAGTCTTCCTCCTCCCGCCAGACTTCCCGTCCTACTCCTGGGAGGATGAAGCAGGACACTGAGGCAGCTGCGGACACCATCACCAGTCAGGAGTTCAGGCAAGTTCTTCTCTGTTCTCTTGCAATGTCTCCTGAGGTGATTAACCAGATTCCTGTGGAGTTGCTCCAGAATTTGCTACCTGCTGAAGCTCCCCAAACTGCTGCTGTCACGGCTCCTCATTCTCTGTCCTCTGTCTCCCTTGACTCTCTGCCGGCCCCGGGAGAGGATTGTCGGACACACGAGGAGTCGGAGGTCTCGGAGGAGCCAACCACATGGCATGAGGGTAATCCTAGGTCAAAGCGATGGAAGGAGGCACGTCACCTCATCGGCGGTACAGTAACGGATGTCAAGCCCGACCGCTACTGCAGCGAAGCCCCCCTCTGCACCAACTGTTGTACCAGCAGGGCCCCTTCTGCTTCAGCCATAGCCCCTGTCTTTGGGTTGTCCTCCCAGCCACCGAGGGATTGTGTGTGCACTCCGGACCCGCTCTCAACCTGTGCCATTGGGCCAGTTCTCCGGCAACCACCGAGGAGCCGAGAAGAACTATGGGCACGGAAAAGGATGACAACACAACCATCGGCTAGGCAGCCAACATTCGAACCCCGGGGAGGCCAGCAAGTGTGTTCCATTCTACCTTAGTCATTAATGACAAGCCTTGTCTGTTCCCCCGGGAAAGAGCCTCAGGCTAGGCAGTCGCCTGAGCGCTTTACCCCCTGCTGCGCCTATTATGAACTTTTCTATTTCCTCTGTGTCTCCCATCCCCTGCCTCGGAGTGTCCACCAGCCCTGGAGCTCAATCGTTGGGGGAGGAGGGAATGTGCGATGCTGGAGGACTGCACCCTGCAGCATCTCTATGACCAGAGGAAAGAGCACTGTGGCCGACCTGAAGCTTGTGCCAACAAAGGAGCGTCCCCTAGCTTCAGTCTTCTCGGACCAGTGCCACCAGGTCTCCACCTCCAGACTTCATGTCGGGAGAGTTCACCTGCGTCAGGGGCCTCACTAGAGGAGACCACGACTGCCAAAACCATCACGCCTGCTGTGGGGGCCACCGCAGCAGAGTCAATCCCCCTGACCAGACCTCCAGCCGATTGGACCTCAAACATCATCGTCGGCATGTTTCGGAGTCCCTTGATGGTGGTAGAGCTCAAGCACAGGCAAGTAATCTCTCCTGTAGTTCACCTATCAATTGTTGAGAGATCTCTGCATGGATCCTGGGGAGGAGAGTTGGGTGCAGCCCCCAGCTGCATCTGAACTCCCTCGCCAGGCTCTGCCGCTGCCGGTGAACCCTGTTCTCTCCTCTCCAGTCTCCTTTGAGCTCCTTCTAGTGAGTCGCCAGAGAGGAGCTGCTGCAACTCTGTGTTGACCCACCGATGACAATGCAGGTCCAGCTGTCCTGGAAGAGGTCGACGGGGGGCAGCACCCGATGGACTGCTGAAGCCCACGCATCCTAAATCACCGGCGTTCTGGACGGCAGAGGGAACCGGAGTTCGGGAAAGTGTGCTCCATTATGTTCAGTTATGTCAGTGTCGATGTCACACTGCCCGACTCATGGTGAGGAGGGCCCGGGGCAGCTTGTAGTAGCCCTCAGGGCCGCCTCACCGGGCTCTGCTGTTGCCAGCCAACCCTGACACGGTCTCTTTCTCTCTCCCTCCCTGTCAGTGTCGCCGGAGAGCAGGCAGCAATCCCCCCAGAAGGTCGCCAAGGATCTGGGGTTCAGCGCCAGGGTTCATGGAGAACCCTACCTCCCCCGTTGGGGAGGCCACCGCAGGAGCAATGAGGTCTCCGATGGGGACCACCACAGGTGCAACGGTGCTCCAGCCGGAGTCCACCACCGGTGCAGCCATGTCCCAGACGGGGACCATCACGGGTGCAGCCACGACCCAGACCGGGACCATCACGGGTGTAGCCACATCCCAGACCAGGACCATCGTGGGTGCAGCCACATCCCAGACTGGGACCATCACGGGTGCTACGGTCCCCCTGTTCCAAGCTTCAGAGGGCAGGGGGGCTCCTGTGCCTCAGTTTGGCCACCGAGGTTCCCCGGTGGGTAGGCTGCTTCTCCACCTTCCCCTTCGGTCCTGGTGGCTCCACCACGCTGGTTGGCCACCCGAAAGACTTGGCCTTTGGGTTTGGATGGCCATCGGCCCAGGCAGGCCGCTGGACGCTGTTCTACGGGCTGCCTGCTGGACGTGGGACTTGGGCAGGGCCACCCGATCAGGTTACCCCTCCGCCATGCCTGGGGCCTGGGGACTCTGGTCGACCCTCCTGAACTTTGGACTCCTGGGGAGGGGGGGGTTTAGTGTCCTGGGGGGGGGGGGGTGCTGTTTGGAGGGTCACTGTTCTATATTTGCATTTTTTTTTTTTTGGTATTTTCACCGGTTGCTTCCCCCCCACCTTGTTCCCCCCACCTCCCACCCTGGGTAATTGTTTGTCTCTGGGAGGTTCCCTAGTGTGTGTATTTGGGTTCAGCTGGTGGTACGGGGGTGTCTGAATCCACCCCTAGAGGTGGGGGCCCTGTCATGACCTGGGTTTGGCGGTACCAACCCAGTTCTGACCTGTGGTTTTGGCCCGCTTTCCTATTTATTTTCCATCAGGTGCTTCAGGGAGTCCTTTGGGTCCTTGCTCCCTGACAGCTCGGGCACGCCCCCTCCTCCTGTCAGTATTGACAGGAGGAGGGGGCGCATTATGATCCGCATTATGGGTGTTTCACACACGTACACGCACACACTTCATTCATTCTCATTCATACGCTCATACACTCACTTATGCACACGTTTTCAATTATTGTCCAGCCCTCACATCTTCACACCGGTGGTCTCTTTCCTCATTAGTGTTATGATTATTTTAACTCTGTGAGAGTTGAGAGAGATCGCCGGAGCATTATATGTGCTTCATTCACGGCAGTGTGTACCTCTGTGAATGTAAGTTGTCATTACCTATGTTTATTTTCAGCCTGACTAAATTGTCTTCTCTTACACTACATGACTGTTTTAGTTTGTTGGTGTAAGCGGCTGTTCCTGCCTCTTTCCCTCATCCACCGGACTGCACGGACCACCCTGGATCACTCCAGCTCTGTAAGTTTATGTTTGCCTTTCACCCCGTGCCGACAGCAGCCCTGTGGCACTAGGCATTCCTCTCCTCGGGCTGTAGAGCATCCAGGTGGCGTCCCTGTATGTCTGGTGGCCTAAGCTCATCATTTTCACTCTCCGCTCATTGTGGGACTGTTTACTGGACAAGGTTTGGGAGTTTTTGTTAATAAAGTGCACAAATCAATCTCTGCTCGTGGGCTTCTTATTTTGTCCTCTGTGCGCCGCGTAATGGCGCACAAGGATTCATAACAGAAATCATTCCAGCTGATTAGACCTCCGTACAGGGACCGAGGGAGAAGCACGTTCACCACACCTAGATCCTGCTCACCTCCTGTGAAAGAAGGCTCCAGAGAGCAAAAAAACAACACAACTTTATTCTTGAGGTTGCTGGCAGGAAACCAGCAAAGTTGGTGTTGTGCTAAAAAGTGATGGGCTGCCAAAAACTGATCAGCTCACTGCGGGAGCGTACCTGCCTCACTTGGCTAAAGCCGTTTCTTTTTGGATTCTGACAGGGTGACGGCAGCTTTTGAGCAAAGCAAACGTAACTTTTGGTTCATGCAACTGGCGAAGGTATGTCTGTGAATAGTTCATGCGGTGAGGGAGTAGTCATAATTTTAGACCCATGAGCTTTGTGTCAGAATAATCAGATATGACATTTTATCCCGAAGCAGCTTTTAATGTTTTGCCTTTTATGTTAAGAAAAATGTGCTGAAATTAACAAAATCCATGTATAATGATGTAAAAGTCATTAAACTTTTTCTTTCCGGTGAATACTAGTGTCTGTGCATTATTTGCCTCCTATAATTATCTATTGTTACTTAAGTAGAATCTACAGTGTTGTGAAAAAGTGTTTGCCCCTTCCTGATTTCTCATTCTTTTGTATGTTTGTCACACTTAAATGTTTCAGATCATCAAACAAATTTAAATATTAAACAAAGATAACACAAGTAAACACAAAATGCTGTTTTTAAATGAAGGTATTTATTATTAAGAGAAAAAAAAAATCCAAACCTGCATGGCCCTGTGTGAAATAGCGATTGCTGTAGGGAGCTTGGAATGAAGAAGCGATGTGATTTTATAAATCAAAGTTTATTATCAGCTTCACCTCCCTAACATGTCTCATCTCGGTGCAGAAGCAGAATAAGAGGTCGAGCGCAGTCAGACCTTCATACTTATACCCACACTCAACAAAAGACATTGCATATCAAAGCTGACATCCCGCATTAACATAATCCCCCTCCATTGTCCTCCATCTCCTCCACCTGACCCTGGGTGGTCAGGAAGTTCGATCCGGTCTCCACCGCTGCGACTCGGTCTGTTCTTTGATCCTCGCCGGTGGTTGAGACCTCTTGTCCTGTTCTGAGGCGTGAGGTCATTCCACATATGTAATCACTAAACATTCTAATATGTCTATACATATGTAGGTATGGAATATATGATTAATATAAGCCACAGCCCCCCCCCCAAACGACTAAGAAAGGGACAATCAAATTAAGTTTACAGTTTAAGATAATCTCTATGACATATTATACTGTTAAACATCTTGACAGGGAAAACAAGGAAAAAATCTTTCCAGCAGTCATGATCCTGTAGAAAATTCAGTGGTAACAACAACAGTATAGTAATGAAACCATGAGTGGAAGAGGCAAGACCGGCGGTAAAGCCCGCGCTAAGGCCAAGTCCCGATCGTCCAGGGCTGGACTCCAGTTCCCCGTGGGTCGTGTCCACAGGCTGCTGCGTAAAGGCAACTACGCTGAGCGCGTGGGTGCCGGTGCCCCCGTGTACCTGGCTGCCGTGCTGGAGTACCTGACCGCCGAGATCCTGGAGCTGGCTGGAAACGCTGCCCGAGACAACAAGAAGACCAGGATCATCCCCCGTCACCTGCAGCTGGCTGTCCGCAACGACGAGGAGCTCAACAAGCTGCTGGGAGGAGTCACCATCGCTCAGGGTGGAGTTCTGCCCAACATCCAGGCTGTGCTGCTGCTCAAGAAGACCGAGAAGTCCAAGTAAATGTGGACACCTCATCCCACCACCAAACACCTAAAAACAGCATTTTGTGTTTACTTGTGTTATCTTTGTTTAATATTTAAATTTGTTTGATGATCTGAAACATTTAAGTGTGACAAACATACAAAAGAATGAGAAATCAGGAAGGGGCAAACACTTTTTCACAACACTGTAGATTCTACTTAAGTAATCAGCCTTAAAACTGTCACAGCACAATCTGATAACATAGTTAACAACTCTTTGTCAATTTTGCATCAGTCCCTGTGCCGTCTGGGTTTTAATCTTCTCCCGAATCTGCTGTAGGTCCGCTTTGGTGTCCTGGTGGGACCTTCCTGTAAGGAATCTGCAGCTTGGGGAGGAGAGTGGTTATTTGTTCCCTGCAAGGGGGCTGAGTTTTTTTTCATGGGGGGTCTACCCCGCCGAGGCACTCTCGCCACCCGTGCAGGCTCGTCGCTCAACAAGAAGGCAGGTTTAAGTCTGTCAATGGTGACTATTTCTTTTCTGTCCCCTAAATCAAGCACAAAATGCTTATCACCAGGTTCCAGCACTCTGAATGGTCCGTCGTATGGTGGACGGAGGGTTGATTTTAAAGCTTCGTGTCTAACAAAAACGAACTCGGCTTTTTTTAAAGCTTGGGGGACAAAAACCCATGGAAAAGAGTGATGTGCCGGTCCGGGGAGCGTGTCCGGTCCGGTGCTGCTTAAGGGCCTCAGGGCTGGAAGATGCCCAGGTTCTGGATGCTCTGGTAAGAATTCATCTGGGAGTCTGAGAGGTTGTGCAAAAACTAATTCTGCTGGGGAGGCGTCTAGATCCTCCTTAGGCGCAGAATGCAACCCTAATAAAACCCAGGGAAGTTTATTCACCCAATCTGTATCCGTTAGCGAGGCCCTGAGGGCGGCCTTTAAAGATCTGTGAAAACACTCGCATAACCCATTAGCCTGAGGGTGATACGCGGTGGTGCGGTGAATTGTCGCTCCTAAGCTGCTGGCCATGGCTGACCACAGTTCTGAGACAAACTGAGGCCCCCTATCGGATGTGATGTCCGATGGGACGCCGAAACGTGCCACCCAGTTTGTTAAAAAAACGCGAGCGACTTCCACGGCTGTGGTTGACGCCAAAGGGACCGCCTCCGGCCAGCGCGTAGTACGGTCTATCATTGTTAACAGGTGTGTGAAACCTTGAGACGAAGGTAGTGGTCCCACGAGGTCGACATGAACGTGGTCAAACCTCCTGGCTGGGATTCGAAAAGGCTCTAGAGGAGCTTTTGTGTGTTTGTGTATTTTGGCACGTTGGCAAGACATGCAAGTCTTTGCCCATTCCTTTACATTTTTGCACAGGCCCGGCCAAACAAACTTTTCCGCGGCCATTTTAACCAAGGCGCGCACCCCTGGGTGCACGAGGGAGTGAACCGAGTCAAAAATGCGGCGGCGCCATGCGGCTGGAACTACCGGGCGAGGTCGGCCGGTTGACACGTCGCAGATTAGGGGGGGTACACCGTCACGTAAATCCCTTTCCTCCAGTCTTAACCCTGTTGGTCCAGACAGGAGCGCGCGCACGTCCGCGTCACTGCTTTGTTCCTCTGCCATGGCTGCGTAATCTATCCCTACGTGAATTGGGGCCGCGTACGCGTCCGCGTTGGCGAAGAGTTCTGCGACTGAGGTAGTATAATCTGTCTCCTCGTGCTCTGGCGATGTCACAGCGCGAGAGAGGCAGTCTGTTACTACGTTAAGTTTGCCTGCCACATGTCAAATGTCTGTGGTGAACTCTGAAATTGCAGCTAGCTGTCTTTGTTGCCTGCCTGACCATGGTTCTGAAATTTTAGCCATCGCAAAAGTGAGTGGTTTATGGTCTACAAAAGCTGTGAAACGCCGCCCTTCCAGCCAGAACTGGAAGTGGCGGATGGATAAATGAAGCGCTAGCAGCTCCCTGTCAAAAGTGCTGTATTTGCGCTCGGTTTGGTTTAAAGATTTGCTAAAGAATGCTAACGGTTGCCAGGTTCCGCCAACGTGTTGTTCCACAACTGCCCCTATGGCCAGGTCTGAAGCGTCTGTGGTTAGCGCTATGCGGGCCGAGGGATCAGGGTGAACCAACAATGTGGCATTCGCTAGAGCATTCTTTACTTCCGCGAAGGCGCTTTCGCACTCCGGGGTCCATTCGACCACGTTGGAAGGCTTTTGTTTTCTGAGTGCGGCATACAGGGGTTGCATGAGTTGAGCTGCGCGGGGGAGGAAACGGTTGTAAAAATTCACCATTCCCAAAAATTCTTGCAGCGATTTGACCGTTTGTGGTCGTGGAAAATTTTTTACCGCGCGGACTTTGTCTGGCAATGGGACTGCCCCCTTTGGTGAAACTCTGTGTCCCAAAAAATCAATTTGTGACACGCCAAATCGGCATTTGGCTGGGTTGATTATTAACCCTTGCTCTTCTAGTCTTTGAAAAACTGTAGAGAGGTGTTGTTCGTGTTCTTCCTCTGACGGGCTGGCTACCAGCATATTGTTGAGGTAGACGAACACGAAGGGGAGGTCGCGTAATACCGCGTCCATCATACGCTGAAAGGTTTGAGCAGCGCCTTTGAGGCCGAACGGCATTCGCAAAAATTCAAAAAGACCAAAAGGGGTTATTACAGCCGTTTTAGGAATGTCTTCCGCTCGAACGGGGACTTGGTGATAGCCGCGGACCAGGTCTATTTTAGAAAAAATGCGCGCACCCGCCAGATGTAGTGAAAAATCTTGGATGTGAGGAATTGGGTAGCGGTCATGCGCTGTCGCATTGTTTAATCTGCGGTAATCGCTGCAAGGTCTCCAAGAACCGTCGGTTTTCGGGACCATGTGGAGTGGCGATGCCCAAGGGCTTTTCGAGCGCCTAATAATGCCTAATTTTTCCAGGCTGGCAAACTCGTCACATGCTATGGCGAGCTTGGTCGCGTCTAAGCGCCGAGCTTTGGCAAACACGGGTGGGCCTGTTGTGGGGATGAAGTGTTCAACCCCGTGTTTCGCTACTGTTGCTGAAAATTTGGGAACTGTGAGTGCTGGAAATTGGGTGAGGAGTTGGTCAAACTTACCTCCTGCTGTGGTGACGCTGGCCTGCACGGGTGGTGGAGAAACTCGAGCTGAGCAGGGGATAGAAGAAAATGACAGTGCATTAACCAAGCGTCTATTTGCAAGATCGACTAACAACCCATGGGCACACAAAAAATCAGCACCCAACAAGTTAAAACTCACCGCCGCTATAATAAACGTCCATCTATAGTTGCGGCCGTGAATGCAAAGAGGCAGGTTCCTTTCACCGAAAGTGTCGATGGTCGAGCCGTTGGCTGCCATCGCTCCGTTTCCCTGGGGTCCCATGGCCCGGTCTGCGTTGGAAGGGGTGATGAAGCTCACCTGAGCTCCGGTGTCGATAAGGAACTGTCTCCCGGTGTGTCCGTCAGTCACATAAAGCAGCTTATTCATCTCGCCGAGAGCCGTAGCTGCCAACGTTTTCCGGGTTTTGGCGTTTCCTGAGTTTTTGAAATTGCAAGGGGGCATGCATTTGTACGCCCTCTCGGCGAAACGCTGATGATAATAGCAGAGGTCGTTCCGCCTGCTGCGCCTTGGTCGTGTCGCTGCCATGGTGGGCGGGCTCTGCTCCATTGTCTGCGGTTCTCCGCTGCTCTGGGCTTCCGCGCTGAGATCTGCAGATGCTGCTGTGGCCATCTGTTCGCCGCAGGCGTTGATGAGCCACTGCGCTTCTCAGGCCAGCACGCGGAAGTCCTGCTGGGTGTTGCACCGCATGTTGACCAGCGTCCCTCTCATGTGTGGTGGCAGAGTGCTGAGGAAGATATGTTGGAAAAGGAAGTTGTCGTTGTCCTCTTCCTTAAGCTGCAGCATGTCTTCCATGAGGGCCTTGGGTCTGCATCCTCTGTGGCCGTGGATCGCCAGAATCCTCTCTGCTCTCTCCTCGGCTGAGGGGACGAAGTTCTCAATGATGGTCGCCTTTAGTTCTCTGTATTTGTCGTGGGCGGGCGGTTGTTGAATTATGCTCCGCGCGCATCTTGACGTGGCAGCGTCGAGTTTGGCGACGATGTGGTAAAATTTCGTCTCGTCCGCCGTTATGCCCGCCAGTGCAAACTGAGCCTCAGCTTGCTGGAACCACGAGCTCGGGTCGTTTTGCCAGAACTCTGGCAGCTTGACGGTGACGGCGCTTGTGTGGGCCATCTCTGATGTGACCGCCGGGTGAGAACGCCTTTCTTCTGTCCTCACGGCGGAGCTGGGGATGGTGCTCGGTTGAGCCCTCTCTGTGGATTCTGCCGTGGGGGAACGTCTTCCATCCGTTCCCTTGTCTGCATGGGCGACGGCGCTTGCCTGGGTCGCCTCCGATGAGTTCGTCGCGGGAGAACGTCTCTGTTCCATCCTCACGTCTGGTCACCAGTGTAGGGAGCTTGGAATGAAGAAGCGATGTGATTTTATAAATCAAAGTTTATTATCAGCTTCACCTCCCTAACATGTCTCATCTCGGTGCAGAAGCAGAATAAGAGGTCGAGCGCAGTCAGACCTTCATACTTATACCCACACTCAACAAAAGACATTGCATATCAAAGCTGACATCCCGCATTAACATAATCCCCCTCCATTGTCCTCCATCTCCTCCACCTGACCCTGGGTGGTCAGGAAGTTCGATCCGGTCTCCACCGCTGCAACTTGGTCTGTTCTTTGATCCTCACCGGTGGTTGAGACCTCTTGTCCTGTTCTGAGGCGTGAGGTCATTCCACATATGTAATCACTAAACATTCTAATATGTCTATACATATGTAGGTATGGAATATATGATTAATATAAGCCACAATTGCCCCCTAAACCTAATGACTGGTTGGGCCACCTTTAGTAGCAACAACTGCAATAAAGCATTTGCAATAACTGTCAATGAGTCTTTTACAGCTCTGTGCAGGAATTTTGGCCCACTCATCTTTGCAGAGTTGTTGTAATTCAGCCACATTGCAGGGTTTTCGAGTATAAGCCGCCTTTTTAAGGTCATGCCACAGCATCTCAGTCGGGTTCAGATCAGAGCATTGACTAGGCCACTCCAGTCTTCATTTTGATTTTCTTAAGCCATTCAGAGGTGGACTTGCTGGTGTGTTTTGGATCATTGTCCTGCTGCAGAACCCAAGTGCACTTTAGCTTGAGGTCACGAACAGTTGGCCGGGCATTCTCCTTCAGGAATTTTTGGTAGACAGCAGAATTCATGGTTCCATTTACCACAGCAAGTCTTCCAGGTTCTGAAGCAGAAAAACAGCCCCAGACCGTCACACTACCACCACCATATTTTACTGTTGGTATGATGTTCCTTTTCTGAAATGCTGTGTTACTTTTACTCCGGATGTAATGGGACACACACTTTCCAAAAAGTTCAACTTTTGTCTTGTCAGTCCACAGATTATATTCCCAAAAGTCTTGTGGATCATCAAGACATTTTCTGGCAAAACTGAGACAAGCCTTTATGTTCTTTTTGCTCAGCAGTGGTTTTCCTCTTGGAGCTCTCCCATGCAGGCCATTTTTGCCCAGTCTCTTTCTTATGGTGGAGTCATGAACACTGACCTTAACTGACACAAGTGAGGCTTGCAGTTCTTTGGATGTTCTTGTGGGGTCTTTTGTGACCTCTTGGATGAGTCATCGCTGCACTCTTGGGGTAATTTTGGTCAGCTGGCCACTCCTGGGAAGGTTCACCACTGTTCCATGTTTTCACCATTTGTGGATAATGGCTCTCACTGTGGTTGGCTGGAGTCCCAAAGCTTTAGAAATGGCTTTATAACCTTTTTCCAGACTGATAGATTTCAATTACTTTATTTCTCACTTGTTCCTGAATTCTTTGGATGATGTCTAGCTTTTGAGGATGTTTTTGTCGACTTCACTTTGTCAGGCAGGTCCTATTTAAGTGATTTCTTGATTGAGAACAAGTGTGGCAGTAATCAGGCCTGGGTGTGGCAAGAGAAATTGAGTTCAGCTTTCCAAAGATGTGGTAAACAACAGTTAATTTATGTTTTAACAGGAAGGGGGGAGGGGGATCACTTTTTCACACAGTGCCATGTAGGTTTGAATTTTTTTTTACCCTTAATAACGAAACACGTTCATTTACAAACTGCATTTTGTGTTTACTTGTGTTATCTTTGTCTAATATTTAAATTTGTTTGATGATCTGAAACATTTAAGTGTGACAAACATGCAAAAAATGAGAAATCACAAAGGGGGCAAACACTTTCTCACACCACTGTATATGCTTCATTTGCCAAAAATTCATTCAGGTTCCCAAACACTTTATCTGCCAAAAAAAATTGTTGATTTTGTTGTCCAGTGTGAAATTGCAAATATAGTACTGTTATTTGCTCTGTCCAACCTATGAAATAGTCTCAAAGGACAATAACTGTGTTTCACCTACCAAAAATTGATTAAGGGTCTTAAGGTGGATTCACACTACAACGTTTGGACCAACTTTTAGTGACGTTTTGGCAAACGAGTCGACTGATATGATGGATGTGGCTCAGTTATGAGTTAAAATGGTTTTTGACAACATGACCGCCAAAGAAGAGCTGCTCACAATTTTGCAATTGAAAGGACATACAAGAGGTGAAGATATTTTCAATGCTTTCATGGAGTTTGTTAACAAGAGCCAATTGCCTTTTTTCAAGCTCATCTCCATCACAACTGCTCCAGCGATGGTAGGCCACAATATTGGGTCCATTGCACTGAGCAAACAAAATGAATCTTTCCCAGACATCCTTAATTACCATTGTATTATTCACCAGCAAGCACTGTGTGGGAATATTTTAAACATGAAAGAAGTGATGGATGTTGCTATGAAAATAGTGTGCAATATGAGGAGCAAGTTCAAAGGTTCAAAGCATCTTTTCAGAGTATGAGAAGCATTTTACTAACTTTTCATCCATTGAGTCTGTTGCCAGCTATCTATGTTTTCTGTTTTGGGAGGGCATCGATGTGGATTACACTGCTTCTAAAGTAGCATCACTGTTTGAACTGGATAGCTCTGCTGTTGAGAGTAGGATTCTCACACTGCAAAATGACACTGAGATCAAATCCAGGGCAACACCTTCATGAAAGGAAACTTCTGGAACCTACTGCTGGAACAAAAATATCCCAGCCTCAGAAGATGTTCCTTGTACTTGACCACACTTTTCGGATCAATGTATTCGTGTGAGACTGCTTTCTCTCACATGAAAATCATCAAGTCAAAGTACAGATCAACAATGACAGACATTCACCTTGTGGCCTGCCTAAGGCTTGCAACCAGCTCCTACTGCCCTGACTATGAGAAACTAGCTGCCTCCTCCCAATGCCAAAGGTCCCACTGAGGTAAGGAAATACAGTTATTGCAACAGTTTTGCAACTCACAAATACTTATTATTATATCTGAATGGGTTTTCTGTTTGTTGTGTGCATATTAAATGTGTAGATGGACAATGGATACGGCCTATGTGAACTGGTAGATCTCAACAGGCTCACAACTTTAAAAGTAGATCTTGGTTGAAAAAAGGTTGGGCACCACTGGTATAAGTTAAAGGTGGGTTCAAACTCTAGTGTTTGGACCGACTTTTACTGACATTTTGAAAAATCAGAGAAATAATCAGCACAGGTCAGCTGACATCAGCATTAGTCAATGCTCATATGCGTTTGTGGAGGCTTCCTGCCATTCTGGACCTGCTTTTGGATTGAACGCATTTCCTTTGGGCATTGGTTTCAGTATTTATTTTCGTTTTATATTCTTATGTAGTTACTTCTGCATACCATTTCCCCCTGTTCATGCATTCATTCATATATAAAAAATAATAAAATAATGCATAGAATTCAACACTAAGTTTGCAATTAAAATGTGAATGTGGATGGAATTAAAAAAAAAACTATTTAGTGAAATATCATATAAATAAAATGACCGGTGATTATCTTTTGACTGTTGCAACTATCTCCATTAAAATAACATAAAATCCCATTAAATGTCATATGCTTTTTGGCACCATATGTAAAAAAAAAGTCAGTACAAGATGGTCCAAATGCTTTAGTATGAATCAACCCAAAAAAGCAGGTCCAGGATGGCAGGAAGCCTCCACAAACACTGATCTTTATATGAGCGTTGCCTGACGCTGATGTCAGCTAAACTGAGCTGAGTATTGTTAGCTTAAATTAACCAAAGTTGGCAAATGCTACACATACGCTAGCCTAAGTTCGCAAAAATTTGACATTGCTGAATACAACACTGGGAAATGCTAGCAAAAGTTCCTAAAAGTTTGTAAAAGTAATTTTACCAACATTTGGACTGATTTCTCTGATTTTTCAAAACGTCAGTAAAAGTCAGTCCAAACGTAATAATGTGAACCCAGCTTTAATGTTGATTGAAACTAGGGCTGGGAACGATCCCTAATTTCCAGAATCGATTCGATTCTGATTCTTGAGATTCTGATCCAGTTTAATTTAGATTCAATTCGATCCCAATTCAATCTCGGAAATTACCATTTTAATAGCCATTTTACTTGCAAGGAAAAAAATTTTCAAGACATAATGCTGCAAATTGTACCAAGAATACTCTAACTTTGTTAATACATAAATTATTACAGAAAGAACTGACCCAAAATCAGTTACAATAATGCACTTTTTATTATTAACCCCTTGCACTCTGGTCAATTTCCCTAAAAACGCCTAAAAATAGCGTACCCAAAGTAAATCAAAAGCTGTTCTTCAACCCTTTGCAGCATCTTCATGGGGTTGGTCTCATTTAAAAGAAAACACTTTGAATTGTTTGGCAAAACAGTCATAATCTCTCTAAGTGCTCCTGCCACTGAGTAACAGTCATCTAAACATACTGAACTTGAAGAAAATAAATTTCGCCTGGGTGTTTTTTTGGATACAAATGCTTGCAAATAACACACAGCTGTCAGATCCGGGCTGGAAAATGCAACAGAAATGTAGAACCAAGTGTTATCCAGCTGAGGTCAAAATTTTGTAACAATACCACAAAAAATGAATATATTACACAACTTTTTCCTCAGGTTGTTCCCAGGCGTTTTTGAACTGTGCCAAATTGTGCCAAATGGCACAGTTTGGAAAAAGTCTGTAACTTTTGAATGATTCAATATAGAAGCTTGATCTTGGGTTCTAATGAAAGGTGACACTCAGGGCTGTGTGTGTGTGTGTGTGTGTGTGGGGGGGTTGTTTATTCATTCATGAATGAATGAATGAACAAACAAGCGCCCACACACAAAGAAGCATGCCACGTAAAAAATGTGTGGCTTTTTTTTTTTTACAAGAAAAAATAGCCTACAGTGCACTAAAAATTATACTAAAATATCTGTAATGTAGAAGATAACAACCCCCCCCCCCCCCCGCTACAGAGGACAGACATCGCCCATCGCTACATGACGGACCACGGTGATGGTGCGCCACAGTCTACTACGCACAGTTGTACTAAAATATCTGCAATGTATCTGCAATATATCTGCAGAAGAGTAGCGGTGGGGGGAGGGGCATTCACGGTCCGGACGCGACGCACGGACTGTCCGTCATATGGCGATGACGCACAGTTGTAATTTACCGATCGGTCAAAAGTCATTTTGATTACAATTTTCAGGGATAAAGAATAATTTAGCTTATAACACTGACCTGTCCACAACAGCAGTGTCGCCGGCGAACTTCTCTTCCTCATTGTCAGACGAACATGACGCTGGTCCGCTTCTTACGACTCGTGGTTCTGGTCACGCGACCCGGTCAAACCATGATTCCACTATTGCGGTTTTGCGCTTCCACGATTGCGGTTTTGGCGAACAATTTTTCAAAACAAATAAGAACAGTAGTAAGAAAAAAAGACTGGCGAACGCGTGTGTGTCACCCAGCGGCTTACACAAAACAGATTTTACGCACGGGACGTACGCTTTCAATCATGGAACTTCTCTGCTTCAATTGGCTCGCTGTATTCGCAGCCGTTGGTAGGCGGGTCCTTCTTGTTAGGTTTTCAGTCATTGGTTCTTCAAGGTTTCAGAAACCCAATTCAAGGCTCTTATTAGTCGAATGAGAGGTCAGTCAAATCTAAACCAATCAAAGCACTCCTTTGGCTTTCTGTTCGCGGCTGTGTCTGTAGTGGAAGAACAGAAATGTAGCTTTTTTTTTTCAGTGCGCCCTAGGACGCAGAGACGTGACCGCCCGGTATCCCGGAGTGCAAGAGGTTAAACTTATGATTTCACGCACAGAGTTACCAGAGGACTGACCCCCCCACTGTAGCTTTCACGACTCACACTAGCTGTGTGGCCTAGGGTCAGTGAAACGGAGATAGGCGCCACCCCATACACAACAAGTGTGGAAGGGATTAATTTAACTTAAATTATGATTTCACAAAGTGCTAACAAGTGCTTTCTTTAGTGCAAAAGGTGTGTAGTGTCAAGTTAACAACCCAGAGTAAGTAAACAAATTCAGTGCATGAGGCATGTATACATAATCACACTGTATTTCAGTCCCTCCAGGATTTCATCGGCTGTTTTTGTGATTGTTGTGGCCCAAAAAACCTGAATTTGTGGGAGCTTTTCCAAAAAGTTGTGACATTTTTAGAGGTTTTTTGCACTGAAAGTTGTGTGAGGAAGTCCAGATTTTAAAGTAGCTGCTTTTTCCATAGTTTACAGTGATGCTACTCCATGTAACACCACAAAAAAAGCACAGGATTGGCAAAAATTTCCTTTTAAACAGTGATTTATGTAGAATTAAATGCTCAGTAAAGTCAAAAAATGACCAACATTGTATTCTTGCTGAGAACTTAAATTTTAAAAAAAGAAATAAAAGAATTAGTCATTACAACTAAATTGCATGGGATGCATGTTAGAGTATGGAGAAAATTATAGCAGCACCTTCTTGAAACTTGAATTTGAAAACGAAGACCTCTGAAAAATTTGAGGTCTTCTTCAGTGCTAAAATCCACAAGGAAGCAGGGATGCTCCTCCACTGACAACCTCTTCCCTTCAGAACATCTCAGTGCAGGATGGATCTTGGAGTGGAAACCCAGTCTTCACAGATCTGAAAGGGAGATGAAAAGGAGAATAGACTTCAAAGTAAAATTAATCATATACTGTATTTAAATCCCCACACCACAGTTGGGTTTAATAATTTAGTTTCTTTTATTTTTTGCTGTTTATATTTTAATTACAAATTCTTCTTCTTCTTCTTCTTCTTCTTCTTTTAGATTTGATTGGCGGTTGACAACCAGCTTACAGGTGCATTACTGCCACTGACTTGATTATCATCACTCTATATCTTTGTTCTTATACTGAGTTCTTATAAGGCGTTCTGAAAAACTCCTTATGTGTGTGAAAAAAAATTATCCATCCTCATGCGAGGAATGACTGCCTCAGCAAGCCTGCCTACTCACATCTCACTCCTTAAGAATTTTGAGAAGGGTTTCAATTCATTTCCTGGGAAGATTTGCTCATTTCAGTTTAGTTCTATTGCGTAAAAATGGTTTGTACTGCAGCCTTTATTAATTCTGCCATTTTCATTTTATTGTGATTTATTATTTTTTTCAAATATGTCACTTAAAGATGCAATCTATTACTTTTTGACCTCCTGGCCAGTAGGTGTCACACTAAACTGTTGCCTCTTGATAACATTGCATGTGTTGCCATGTCGAAACACAAATGGCGCTGGAAATAAGCATTCACAGGCCGCAGCAGACTGTATGGAAATCAGTGTCTTTGTGATTACGAGCCAGTGAAATCATGTCAAGTGATGAATCTTTTGTGGTATAGTGCCCAGTGATTTTAACAAAGTCTTCTTTGATGTTTATCTCCATTCAACAATTTTTTAAAATTACTGTCATACAATTATTAATAATTTATAAGAATGCTAGCATTTCATAGACTTGATTGAACCTGATAATTACCTAATTTTGATAATATGACATAACAGTGAGTGTGTTTGCTACCCGTTTTCATCGTGATTTGGAAGCTGACACTTTATCTGCATATCTTAAAGATAAGCTTGGACGAGAAGTTTTATGTCAGAAAATCATCACTGGGAACGGCAGGGTTGGCTCATTTAAAGTAACGGCGGAATGCTCTGAGGTGGGGGACATGTACCAGCCAGAGCTCTGGCCAGAGGGCGCATTGGTGCGGCGATATTATGAGCCCCGGGGGGCTGGGAGGTCTGGAGCTAGTGGAGCGGCTGCTGTGGAGAATATGCGGACACCCACGCATGATGGCGATCTTTCTTAACTCTTCCTCCTTTTTTGATGGGTATTAAGGTCATGTCTTACAACTGTCGTGGCCTTAAATTGGGGCAAAGTGCTGGGGAGAAAGCTCGCCGGTTAGTTATTGACAATCTATTGAACAATTGTGATATTTTGTGCCTTCAGGAGACGTTTCTTTCAGAACAAGACTTGGAACGTTTGAACTGTCTTAACCCTGATTTCCATGGTGCTGGGGAGTCTACAACTGACCTCAGCAAGGGAATTATCAGGGGGAGGATACCTGGAGGAGTGGCTATCCTCTGGAGAAAGAAGCTGGACTCCTTGATAAAAGTGGTCCGACTTGGTGTAGATTGGTGTATTGGTGTGCAGTTTAATTGTAATGATAAGGAATTCCTTATTATCAATGTATATACGCCATTTGAATGTCAACAGAATGAGGATGAATATTTAAATAAGCTTGCCTTTATCAATTCTTATATGCAAGACTATAATAATACCTGTATTTTTATTATGGGGGACTTGAATGCAGACATATCTGACACTGACTCCTTATTTGCAAAACATATGTATCATTTTTGCTATGAGAACAACTTAATCTTGTCAAGTAAGGTACTAATGCCTCCTGATAGTTATACCTATATAAGTGAGGCTTGGCACACTACGTCCTGGCTCGATCATTGCATCAGCACAGGTGATGCACATGCTTCTTTGGGTGGCATGAGTATTTATTATGGGTTAGCAATGTCTGATCATATACCGTTTGAGATGATAATTAATGTTGACTGTCTACCTGCACTTTATCAAAATGTCAGTCAGGATGAGGTGGGAAAATTAGACTGGGACACTCTTTCTGAGGAAGAAATTGTAGAATATTGTGGTCGTACAGATAAATCCTTGAGTAAAATATGTCTTCCTAGAGATGCTGTAATGTGCAGCGATGTGAACTGTAGCATTATTGAACATAAGAAGGACCTTTGTAGTCTGTACAATGCTATAGTTAACTCCCTGTATAAGGACAGCAAGCCTTATTATAAGAAAATATGTAAAACACATAAGGTTAGACCTGGCTGGAATGAGGCCGTAGCTGTGCCTTATTCTGAAGCTCGGGAAGCATATAAAGCATGGGTGGTGGCTGGGAGACCCAGACAAGGGCCAGAATTTGAGATGAAGAAATGTACAAATGCTAAGTTTAAGTATGCTATTCGTCATATCTCTAAAAATGAGCAGCTTATGAGAAGTAATTCCCTGGCCAAGAAATTGTTAGATAAGAATGTCACAGAATTTTGGAAGGAGCTTAGACGGATTAGTAACAGTAAAACGCCTTTGCCCTGTACTTTGGAAGGCATTTCAGGTACAGAAAATATTGTGGATCTTTGGCGGCAACACTTTTACTCATTATTTAATTCAACTAAGGATGAAACTTACAAGGTAGGGAAAGTAGAAAGGGACGATTCGCTCCTGATTGACACTCATGCAGTGATCAAAGCCATTAGAGAGCTATCAGATAACAAAGCGAGTGGTTTAGACTGTATTTCTGCTGAGCATCTTAAATACGCTAGCTCAAGAATTGCTCCTCTTCTTGCAATCTGTTTCACCAGCTTCATGATTCATGGGTTGTTACCAGAATCATTATTGTCTGTTGTGTTGGTACCAGTCATTAAAGATAAAGCTGGCAAGCTGTGTAGCCTGGATAATTACAGACCCATAGCTTTAGCCAATATAATATCTAAAGTACTGGAAAAAATCATGTTTGAAAAATTAAATGTATTCATCAAATCTACTGATCATCAATTTGGATTCAAACCCCATCATGGAACAGATCTGTGCATATATGCCTTAAAAGAAATTATAAATAAGTACAGAAATCAAAATTCTTCAGTCTTTCTGTGCTTTATTGACGCCTCCAAGGCGTTTGATCGTGTTAATCACAGGATACTGTTTAGGAAAATGATTGACAGGGGGGTGCCCAAGTACTTAGTACGTATCCTGATTTACTGGTACGCACATCAGAAGATGCTGGTGAAATGGGGGAAGAGTCATTCATCACCATTTGGTGTGAGCAGTGGTGTCAGACAGGGCAGTATACTGTCCCCTATTCTATTTAATCTTTACATGGATGAGTTGTCAAAGCAACTGAATGCCTGTAAAACTGGGTGTTTAATAGGGAATAAGTTAGTGAATCATTTTATGTATGCTGATGATCTAGTTATTCTCAGTCCAAGTAGTGCTGGTCTTCAGGAGTTATTAAGAGTGTGTAGTGCTTATGGAGAGGAAAATGACATAAAATATAATACAAATAAGAGTTGTGTACTGATCTGCCGCACTAAAGAAGATTGGTTAATGAAATTCCCTGTCTTTGAATTGGCAGGCAGGGAATTAATTGTCAGGGATAAAATTAAATATCTGGGACATGTTATTAATGATAGAATGACTGATGATGATGATATTTTCAGACAACGCTGCAAAATCTACATGCAAGCAAATATTCTTGCACGCAGATTTGGTTTTTGTTCAGATGAGGTGATGAAACTGGTTCTTTTAAAACCTATTGTACACCTTTATACACTGCTCATTTATGGATAAATTATAGGGAAACTAAGTATGCAGAAATTACAGGTTGCCTACAATGATGCCTTAAGAATTTTACTTAAAAAGCCTCGATGGTGCAGTGCTTCCGAGTTATTTGTCTCATCACGTGTAAATACTCTGCATGCAGTAATAAGGAATTTTATGTATAAATTCATCTGTCGGCTTGATGTATCTAGAAATGAAATCATTCAAGTCATGTCTAGCATTAAGCTCAGTTCTATTCGCTGTCAGTCACAGTTTAGAAGGCACTGGTACAGTAGTCTTTTTAAGTCTCTTTAAAGTCTGTACTGTCTTTGTACTTCTTTAAGCAGTTATGTCTTAGTGTTTCTTGTAACTTTTTTGATTGTTTCAACTGTCTTGTTTTTTTTTTTTGTTTTGTTTTTTTTACTCTACTTGTTTATTTTTTCTCTTGATGGACCTTGAGTCTGGAATAAAGTCTTTGATTGATTGATTGATTGATTGAATATAATCAAAGCAAAAGTGTAGCTGACTTTAAGGACTTTGCTGTTGTAGAGTGTTTTTGGCAAATTTGCTGTAACACACTCTTGTGCTTTGTATATGTTCAGCATTTTAGTTAAGAATGCTGTTCCAAAACGAGCTGTTGCTATGGCTAATCCATTGCATTGGTCATCCCCAGTTGCTGTGTGTGGGCAATCAGGGACCGTTACCCTGATCCCTATGGACAATACACTGGGTTTGTTCCAGGTGGCTAGCTCACGCTCTTGGTCTGTGGCAGGTTCACATGTACATCCATGGTACAAGGTGCATTATCAGGGCATCAAAAACCAGGAGGCAGCAATTAATTTTTGGGTTCTATCTCATATTCTGTTCATTTAAATTTTATTTGTTTTATATTATTTTTATTTGGTTGTTTTATATTATTGTTATATATTATTAAAATAAATTATTGTAAAATGGATGCCTGATATTGTTTGTGCCTTTTCTAATTTATATGCAAAGGGTGTTATTGATTCATTGTTCAATTTACCAAGTGATGGCTTACCTATCCTCAATGCACAACTGAAATACTGTCAACCTTTGTATAACCTTGTACACTTACTGAGAACTTCAGTTACTCAGTCTGATCAGACATATGCATAACATTCTTTTCAATAAGCTCACTTTTTGAAATTATTTGTAGTGCAGTAATACTCCAGTTGTTCTCATATGGATGCTCAGTGTAAAAAAAAAATCAGTGCATTTCAGAAAATAAGCACATCAGTAATCCAATCTGACACAAAATCACTAGTCACAGTCCTCATAATATCTATAAAAAAGTATTATTTAAATTTTTTATTTATTATTTTTCTGAGTATTTTATAAAAGTTAAATTCTCAGCAATATTACATTTTCTGACAGTGCACTGTCAGATGGCGGCGCGCCCGGATGCAACGGCTCCTCTAGGTATCAGCGAGTGTGAGTGTTTTGATCATCCCAGACGTACATTCTGTAAAACTTACAACCGTGAGACCTTATTAAACATCAAGGTACTGCACGCTGCAAGAATTGCGGTGCTCGGTTGTGACTTGGACATTCTACGCTAGCATGGAATATTGTTGGAGGTTCCGCTGGAAGCTACCCGGGAAAGGAGGAGGCGTAAGCGGAGCGAACGCAAGCAAAAGCGAGGAAAAAGAGCCGGGATTCATGCTAGGCTAAAGGCTAACCCCTCCAGACCAGCATTACCATCGCTCCTTCTCTCCAATGTCCGCTCCCTCGACAACAAGCTGGACGAGTTGCGTCTGCTGAGAGAAACCCAGAGAGAGTGGAGGGACTGCTGTGTGCTTGCGTTCACGGAGACATGGCTCTACGACAACATCCCTGACGCGGCCATTCAGCTGGAAGGTATGACATCGTTCCGGGCGGACAGAGAAGCTGCTAGCACCGGTAACAGCCGGGGGGGGGGGGGGGGGGGGGGGGGCTATGCATCTATATTAACAAGAACTGGTGCGTTAACGTCACATTAGTATCTAAACACTGCTCTCCGTTGGTGGAGTTCCTTATTGTAAATTGTCGGCCATTTTATCTGCTGAGGGAATTCACCAACGTGTTTGTAGCTGTTGTTTACATAGCTCCTAGCGCTAATGCTAAAGCTAATGTTAACGAGGCACTCGGAGAGTTGCACGATGCTATTAGTGAAATTCAAACTTCACACCCGGACAGTTTTGTGGTGGTTGCGGGGGATTTTAACCACACCAGTTTAAAGACTGTGCTCCCCAAGTTTAAACAATGTGTAGACTTTAAGACCACAGCAGAGAATATGTTGGACTTGGTGTACACAAACACAGATGCTTATAAGGCAACACCTCACCCCCACCTCGGCCATTCTGACCACCTATCCGTGATGCTGGTGCCTGCCTACAAACCTTTGCTGAAGCGCAGCAGGCCAGTAGTGAAACAAATCAGGATTTGGCCAGAGAGTGCAACCTCAGCACTTAAAGTAGAACTGAACTGAACGGCATTGAACGGCACTGGGTGATAGTACATACAATTATAAAGATAATTTATCATTGGCACCCCCTCCACAAAAAACCGGAATCTTGGAGAAAATCGCGATTTTGAATTTCCCGCCCTGAAAAATCAGACAAATCCGCCGAAGTGCAGCCGGAGTTTCCGTGTGACGTCACAGAGTGTGACACAGTCCTCCATGTTTACCATTGCGAGCAACGTCGACACTGGTTGTTTTGGTGCATTTTGTCATGATAGTCGACTACAAAACACTTCCAACACCTGGGAAGATCTGTTCAGTGGCCAAGGAAAGCTGTCATGGCGATGAAAGAAAAGAAAGGGGGAGGAAAAGCGACCGGGAAGCGATGCGTTTCTAGATATATGTAATAAGTTGGAAAAATGCTGATGTTTTTTCCCTTTCTTTTTTATTGTTAATTTTCCTTATCCTGACACCCCAAACATGCCAAAGTAAAGACTCACCATTCTGTATTCAATAAGCAACTCTCCTCCCCATCACTGCTGCGGTTTGAGTCGGTGCCGGAATCCCCCGAAAATTCTGGCTCTAATCTGTACGGTTCGATGCCTCCCTCGCTCTCTTCCTGTTCACTTGACACTCCTGCATCCTCTCTGTCTTGTCACCGATCCTGAATGCCTCTTCACTCTGAAAAACTCTGGTGTTCTTGACTGCTGGAACTGCTATCATCTGCCATTGTTGTTTTGATAAGGGTCACACTCGTGACGTCACGCAGCGTCGTCTGCACTACTTCCGGTTTGTTTGGCACTGCCAGCCAGAGGCAAAAGTTTATCGGCTTATAGCTTGGCCATCGCACGGCCTAAAAATTTCTTTTATGTGTTGAAAAATACAATAGGTAATCAGGAATTAATCTGCTATTCTACTTTTTTGGCAAAAAGGTGAGTTCAGTTCTACTTTAAAGACTGTTTTCTGCACACAGACTGGAAGGTCTTCAAAATAGCAGCCTCCAGGAAGACAGGACAGATGTAGAGGAGTATGCTGAAACGGTCACCAGCTACATCACGAAGTGCACAGAGGATGTCACTATAGTGAAAACTATCACTGTACGGGGCAACTATAAGCCCTGGATGACTGCAGAGGTGCGCTCGCTGCTCACAGCCAGAGATGCAGCCTTCAGAGTGAAGGACAGGATCGCCCTCCGCTCAGCCAGGTCTGCGCTCTCAAAGGGAATTATGATGGCGAAGTACGCCTATGCGAAGAAAATCCAGGGACACCTCTGTGACACAAGGAACACCAAACGGATGTGGCAGGGAGTTCGGGCACTGACGGACTATAAGTCTAGGCAGGGGGTCGATGATGACGACGCTTCGCTTCCAGACAGGCTTAACAACTTCTTTGCACGTTTTGAAGCATCAAACCCGACAATCAGAGGGAGGGCTGGCCCATCTCCACCATTGTTTGGGCCAGCTATCATCATCAACGCAGCAAACACACAGAGAACCCTAACCAGGGTCAACCCACGTAAAGCTGGGGGTCCGGACAACATCCCGGGACGTGTGCTCCAAGACTGCACGAGCAAGTTGGAGGATGTCCTGACTGACATTTATAACATCTCCCTGAGTCAGGCCATCGTTCCCTGATGCTTTAAGACCTCTACCATAGTACCGGTGGCAAAGAAACTAGTTGTGTCTTGTCTGAATGACTATCGTCCTGTTGCACTGACACCAGTTGTGATGAAGTGTTTTGAACGGCTTGTCAAACCACACATTACAGCCTGCCTCCCTGCATCACATGACCCGCTCCAGTTTGCATATCGTTCAAACTGCTCCACGGAGGATGCTACAGTCACCACCCTGCACTCTGTCATCACCCACCTGGATCAGAAAGACACCTACGCCAGACTCCTGTACATTCATTTCAGTTCAGCATTCAACACCATTATTCCCCAGAGACTGATGGGGAAATTACTCCTTCTCGGTCTGAACACTGCCACATGTCTCTGGATCCTGGATTTCCTGACTGAGAGACCTCAGTCTGTCAGTGTTGGAAATAACATCTCCAACTCTATCACGCTGAGCACCGGATCCCCTCAAGGCTGCGTAGTCAGTCCACTGTTGTTTACACTTCTAACACATGACTGTGTATCCAGACACAAGGGGAACCAGATTATTAAGTTTGCAGACAACACCACAGTGGTGGGACTTATTCAGAGGGATGAGGAATCAATGTACAGGGGAGAAGTGAGAGACCTGGAGGGCTGATGCAGGGAGAACAATCTGGTGCTCAACGTGGACAAAACGAAGGAGATGATTATCGACTTCCAGAGGTCACAGCTTGAACACGTCCCTCTCAGCATCGGCGACCGTTTAGTGGAGAGAGTGGAGAACATCAAGTTCCTCAGAGTGCAGATCTCGCAGGACCTGACCTGGAGCAAGAATTCCTTGGGGATCAGGAAGCGGGCCCAGCAGAGACTGCACTTCTTGAGGAAACTCAAATAGGCCTCTCTCCCCATCTGCATCCCCAGGACCTTCTACAGAGGTGTGGTGGAGAATGTTCTGACGTACTGCATTGCAACATGGTACTCCAGCTGCAGCATGTCAGACAAAAAAGCCCTGCAGAGGATAGTTAAGGGAGCTGAGAGGGTAATTGGAGTTTCCCTCCCCTCTGTCCAAGAACTTTTTCCGAACTGTTGTAGGAGCAGGGCACTGAACATTGTCAAGGACCATTCTCACCCTCTGCATAAACACTTTGAACTTCTGCCATCTTGCAAATGATTCCGGAGCATCAGAGGCAGAACCACCAGACTGATTAACAGCTTCCTTCCACAAGCTGTTAGGATGCTGAACAGTTGATCCGGAATCTCTCATACATACTACTGCACCTATGGACATTATGTATATTATTTGTATATTATAGTTCTGGTTAGTTTTCAAGTATGTCTCAGGGATGTGTGAATGGCCTGTGTTGGGTGGGGGGTGAGGGTGTGTGTGAGTGTGTCTTAAATTATGTTCTTTTTACTTATATGGATGCCGAGAGAAACACAATTTCATCTTGCCTGCACTACAGTTGTATGTACAGCAATATGACAATAAAGGTTGATTTGATTTGATTTGATTTTGATTTGATTTAATATAATGTAAATCAACATCAACTAAAGTTGTCTATGAAAAAGGGGCTTTTTTATAAATACAACTTTATTATATAGCACCAATTCACAACAACAGTCAGCTCATACAACTTTGAAGTGTTCTATAAAGACCCCACAATTCCAGAAAGACATCAACAATCAGGTGATCCCCATGAGGACCACTTAGCCACAGTGCAGGGTAAAAACTCCATTTTAACAATAGGAAGCCTCCAGCAGAAGTGGTTGTGGCATCTGATCAGGATGCCTCCTGGTGACCTCCAACTTCAGGTGTTTGGAACACGTCCCCTGAGGATGAGATCACGGGGCAGACTATGACTCCCAGCTGGCATGGAACACCTTGGTGTCCCCCTGAAGAGCTGTAGAAGGTGGCTGGAGAGAGGGAAGTCCGGGCTGCTCTACTTGGACTGCTGCCTCCATGACCCGGATCCCCAGAAAAGCTGTTGAGGATGGACGGACGGACGGATGGATGGGCAAAAGAAAATTTTGACAATATTCTCAAAAGTAGAAATAGTCTGTCTCCCAAATATCAGAATTTGAAAACAAAGTCAGATGTAGACATCTTGCCCCTGTGTGACTGTTGATTGAACTGGATCAGCGTGGTCCATGGAGATGATCTGGGCAAGCAATATAGAAAAATGAAAGAGAAATTGGACACAAACTTCAAATCTTTCATTGTCTCTTTAGTTTGTGTTGCCCTAGATTCTTACAGTAAGGTACAAAATACCAATGTCCAAATTAAAGAAATCAAAAAAAATCAAAACAAAAACAGTCTAAAGAAAAAAAATGCATGAAAATATGACATAATCTGAACTTGTAGACATTGTTTTAAACATTCCAAATATGCTACAATGAGTGTGCTTGGCAGGGGAGGAAGCCATTCAGACCTAGTAGACCTAAACGTATAGTGAGGGTGTGCTGGGAACGTCTGGCTGAGGCCACTGTCCGGGAGGTCTTCAACTTCCACCTCCGGAAGAACTTCAACCACATTCTGAGGGAGTCTGGAGACATGGAGTCTGAATGGGCCATGTTCTTCACCTCTGTTGTTGAAGCGGCGGCCCAGAGCTGCGGCCGCAAGGTGGTCGGTGCATCTCGTGGTGGCAACCCCCGAACCAAGTGGTGGACACCAGTGGTGATGGGGGGCCATTAAGCTGAAGAAGGAGTCCTATCAAGCTGGTTGGCTTGTCGGGACTCCCGAAGCAGCTGAGGTTGTACCGGCAGGCCAAGCGGAGTGCAGTTTGAGTGGTTGCTGAAGCAAAAACCCGGGTATGGGAGGAGTTCGGTGAGGCCATGGAACAAGACTTTTGGTCGGCCTCGAAGAGATTCTGGCAAACTGTCCGGCAGCTCAAGAGGGGAAAGCAGCTCCCTGTCCACACTGTGTATGGTGCGGATGGGGCGCTGTTGACTTCGACTGGGGATATCGTTGGGCGGTGGAAGGAATACTTTGAGAATCTCCTCAATCCCACTGATATGCCTTCCACAGAGGAAGCAGGGTTTGTGGATGAGGGGGATGACTCGCCTATCACAGGGGCTGAGGTCGCCAAGGTGGTTAAAAATCTCCTTGGTGGCCGGGCCCCGGGGGTGGATGAGATTTGCCCTGAGTACCTCAAGGCCCTGGATGTTGTTGGGCTGTCATGGTTGACACGCCTCTGCAACATTGCGTGGAGGTCGGGGGCAGTGCCTTTGGCATGGCAAACCGGGGTGGTGGTTCCTCTTCAAAAATGGGGACTGGAGGGTGTGCTCCAACTTTAGAGGGATCACACTCTTCAGCCTCTCTGGGAAGGTCTATGCCAAGGTACTGGAGAGGAGAGTCCAGCCGTTGGTCGAACCTCAGATTCAGGAGGAGCAATGTGGTTTTCGACCTGGCCGTGGCACATCGGACCAGCTCTTTACCCTCTCGAGAATTCTCGACGGTTCATTGGAGTTTGCCCAACCAGTTTATATGTGTTTTGTGGACTTGGAGAAGGCATTTGACCGTGTCCCTCGTGGTTTTTTGTGGGGGGTACTTCGGGAGTATGGGGTATCGGGCTTGTTGTTACGAGCTATTCAGTCTCTGTACGACCGTTGTGAGAGTTTGGTTCATATTGCCAACACTCAGTCGGACTCATTCCCAGTGAGAGTTGGACTCCGCCAGGGCTGCCCTTTGTCACTGATCCTGTTCATAATTTTTATGGACAGGATTTCTAGGTGCAGCCAGGGAATGGAGGGTGTCATGCTTGGTGACCACAGGATCTCATCTTTGTTGTTTGCAGATGATGTTGTCCTGTTGGCTTCATCCAGCAATGACATACAGCTCTTGCTGGGACGGTTTGCCGCTGAGTGTGAAGCGGCTGGGATGAGAATCAGCACCTCCAAGTCCGAGTCCATGGTCCTCAGCCGGAAAAAGGTGGATTGTCCTCTCTGGGTTGGGGACAGGCTCCTGCCCCAAGTGGAGGAGTTTAAGTATCTTGGGGTCTTATTCACGAGTGAGGTGAAAATGGAGCGAGAGATTGACAGACGGATTGGAGCAGCATCTGCAGTGATGTGGACGTTGTACCAGTCTGCTGTGGTGAAGAGGGAGCTTAGTTCTAAGGCAAAGTTGTCGATTTACCAGTCAATCTACGTTCCTACTCTCGCTTATGGTCACGAGCTTTGGGTAATGACCGAAAGAACGAGATCGCGGATACAAGCGGCTGAAATGAGCTTTCTCCGTAGGATTGCTGGACTCACCCTTAGAGAGGAGCTCAGTCATGCGGGAGAGGCTTAGCGTAGAACCGCTGCTCCTCCACATTGAAAGGAGTCAGTTGAGGTGGTATGGGCATCTGATTAGGATGCCTCCTGGACGCCTCCCACTTGAGGTGTTTCGGGCACGTCCCACTGGGAGGAGACCCCGGGGCAGACCCAGGACTCGGTGGAGAGACTATGTCTCCCATCTGGTCTGGGAACGCCTTGGTATCCTCCCTGAAGAGCTGGAGCAGGCAGCTGGGGAGAGGGAAGTCTGGGTTTCTCTGCTTGAACTGCTGCCTCTGCGACCCGGACCTCCGGAAAAGCGGTAGAAGATGGATGAATGGATGGAGTGTGCTTGGTCTACTAATGTAAAATATACTGTTAGTGACAGAAAGAGTGGGTAGCGATAAGTCTAATTAATTCATTATGAAAAATGCTAAATAAATATGAATGGATGGATACCTTATGTAGACATTATCCTTCCACCCATTTAAGATAAGATAAGATAAGATAAGATAAGCCTTTATTAGTCCCACAATGGGGAAATTCCAGGATTGCAACAGCACAGGGATAGCATCACTCAGAGCAACAATCAAGAAGACAAGAAAAACAAGAAAAACAAGAGCAGCGAATATACATATGTACATATAAATATATATACACACAGTGCGGAGCATTGTAGCTAGATGGAATAAACAGCATAACCTTCTACTTAGTTATCCTACGTAGTATGAATATGTACCCATACATATTGTCACCCTCCGTAGCGACCGATATTGTCTTAGTTGTATACTGGAGGGGACCATTGTGTAAGTCTATTGCGTCTTTTGCATTCAATACTATTAGGTCGTCACGTGTTTTTGCTATCTCTGCGAGCAGCCCTGCTTAGGTTATACAGTCTGACAGCCGTAGGTAGGAAGGACCTGCGAAACCTCTCGGTTGCGCACCTAGGATGATGTAGTCTGCTGCTAAATGAGCTCCTCAGTGCGTTCAGTATGTCCTGCATAAGGTGGGACTCGGACGCCAGCAGAGATGACAGTTTAGCTACCATCCTTCTCTCTCCTACCTCCTCCACTGGGTCAAGGCGTTGCCCCAGGACAGAGCTAGCTTTCTTGATCAGTTTGTTCAGTCTCTTCCTATCGGCTGCTGTAATACCACTGCCCCAGCAGACCACTCCAAAAGTGATGGCTGATGCCACCACAGTGTCGTAGAATGTCTTCAGCAGCGCCCCTTGTACACCAAAAGACCTGAGTCTCCTCAGTAGGAACAGCCTGCGCTGTCCCTTCTTGTAGAGTGCATTGGTATTGTGTGACCAGTCTAGTTTATTGTTCAGATGAACACTCAGGTACTTGTAGGATGTCACCATCTCACATTTATGCTCGTTTACCACATGGTGGAGAAGGCCAAGCCACAATTTCTACAAAGGGGTTTGATAGATTGATTGATTGATTTTATTTATTTAAACATCAGGACAAAGAAAAAAAAATTAAAGAAAAAGAAAATTAAAGAAAAAGAAAATTTAAAAGAAAATTAAAGAAAAAAATTAAAACCAAAACAACTAAAATTTTTAAAAAATGCCTTGTTCAATGGGAGTAGGAAGAAGCCAACGTTTACATAGTCCCACCCCATCTCCGTACCCAATAAATTATATTATCATTCCAGTCATTATCCATCCCACAATTACATTCATTATACAATACCATAATATATAATATATCTTATAATTAAATTATGCAACAGAAACGATACAACAATGATAGTTTATAGTGACAATAATACCAACATCGAATAATAATTGTAATGATAATAAATACTATAAATACTTCCGATATGTTTAATATAATTATAGACAATATTATCATCATTATAATCACCATTTATACCACCATATACCTCCACATGGCTTACAATGCCAAGGTGCAATCATCATCATCATCATCATAGCAGTCTGTCGGGGGCGACAATGACTGTTTCATTTTGGTCTGATCAGATTCCTCCGCACAGCTCTGTAATTCGCCTTCCGCTACCAGGAACTCCTGACCTTGTTAACCCGGGCGACGTCCAAGCTGGTATGAGTTGCTTTCTGATTGACCATTTCATGAAACTGCTTGCAAAGTATTTGAGTACCGCTAGCTTTTGCTGGACTAGCGACACGTTCTTGGCAGATAGAGGTATTATCAGTGGCAAGGACAGGCCAAGACAAACTGACTCCAGTAACTGTTACAGTGACTGACCCGATGATAGGTTTGTTTATCTCTGCTCTTTGTGTAGTGCATGTCACGATGTACCGACTGGCAAAAGTCCACCACAGACCTTGCGACAGATGTGCTTATCTGCCAGGATGTCCAGTCTCACCCTATGTAACTGGGAGTGGTCCATTAAAGACCTGGCTTTACCCACGGGGCGTTTTTCTCCCTCCGAGATGCGCAAGACAGTCGACTCCCTCATCAAACTTCTGTATGGCAGAAAAATAGCCATAACCCACCGGGACCTGAACCCAGTGTCCATATCAAATAAGTAACCATATAATAATAATAACCATAATAATAGGTAGCCATATAGTAGTTTCAACAACAACAACAACAACAACAACAACAACAACAACAACAACAACAATAATAATAATAATAATAATAATAATAATAATAATAATAATAATAATACCACCTGGCCTATATAATACTTCAAATAATTCCACCGTAACAACAATCATAATACTATAATACCATTGTAATATTCTAGTAATAATGATATCAATAATAATAGTACTCAGCATATATATTCAACAATAACAGCCTTTCTTCATTGAAGACACATTGCAATATTACTGTCCTTTATTTTTATATTGTTCAAAAATCAATTCTTTATGTGTTTATCTAAGTATATGGATGTTTGGACATTGCCTATGTTTCTCCCCAAACCCATTCCACAATTTTACCCACACACAGACACACAAAATCTTTTCCTAGTAGATCTTACTAGGTGCATTTTAAATTTTGTATTCCCCTGTAAATTGTATTTCCCTTCTCTCTCACTGAAAAGATTTTGTATATTGTGTGGCAAAAAGTTTTTACTGACTTTAAACATTAACTGTGCTGTATAATAATCAACCAGATCCTGCAATTTCAATAATTTTTAATGTAAAAACAATAAATTAGTATGTTCAAGATACCCGACTTTGTGTATAACACGGACTGCCCTTTTTTGTAATATTAGCAATGTGTACTTTTATAATTGTTACCCCAGACCTCTATACAATAGGTCAAGTATGGAAGTACTAATGAGCAATACAAGATATGAAGTGATTTGTAATCTAGGACTTGCTTAATTTTATTAATAATTGCAATATTTTTTGTGACTTTGTTTTGTATGTATCTGATGTGTGGTTTCCAACTAATTTTATCATCTAGTATTACACCCAAAAATTTGATCTCCTTAACATTTTCAATAATTACATTATCTATATAAATATGTATATCTTCTTTATTTTTGCAATACACAAATATCATTACCTTAGTTTTATCTATATTTAGTGATAATTTATTACTATTCATCCATTTTTTAAGCTTATTTAATTCATTATTTAGAGTATGGATTAGTTAATTGTAATTATTTCCAGAATAAAATATATTGGTATCATCAGCAAATAATATTATTTTCAATTAGAAACTTGGAATATATCATGTATACAGTATATGTTAAATAATTTGGGGCCCAATACTGACCCCTGGGGGACGCCACAGGCAACTCCCATACACCCAGACAGATATTCTCCCATCTTCACAAACTGTTGTCTCTCAGATAAATGACTTGTCACCCAGTTCAGTGCCATTCCCCTAATGCCATACAACTGCATTTTATCAAGAAGTATTGAATGATTTATTGTATCAAATGCTTTTCTAAAATCTGTAAATACACCAATTGCATATTTTCCTTGATCTAATGCATTTATTATTTCCTCTGTTGCTTCCATTATTGCCAATGATATTGTACTCTTTGCTCTAAATCCATATTGATTCTTATTAAGCAGATCATGTTTATTTAAAAAAGTCCTCTCATCTGTTGTTGAAAAGTTTTTCCAGAATCTTTGAAAACTGTGGGAAGAGTGATACTGATCTGTAGTTTGTGTAGTGGTGTTTATTTCCTGACTTGAATAATGGTATTACTTTTGCTATTTTCATTTTCTGTGGGAATGAGCCAGTTTGAAATGATAAATTACAAATATAGTATGTAAATGGTTTTAATATACCATCAACAGTTCATTTTACTAGTGCCATATCAATACCATCACAATCAGTAGATAATTTATTTTTACACTTTTCAACAACAGATTTTACCTCTAGTTCATCCACCGCTGAGAGAAAGATTGACCAAGGTTTATTTCCAATCAGTGTTTCACTCACAGTGTCACTTCCTTGGTTTGTAATTTTTGCTGCCAACTCTGGTCCAATATTAACAAAAAAATTATTCATTCTATTTGCTACCATGTTCTTATCACAATTATCACCACAATTATCAGTAAAATACTCTGGATATATTGTTTTCTTAGTTCCATTTTTCCTTAATTTATTTAATATATCTGACTACTTTTATATTATTTTTATTTTCATTTAATATTTTCTTATAGTATAATTTTTTACTAGTTTGTATTATTTCAGTTAATTTATTTTTATGTGTTTTTTACATCTTTTTTCAGATTCTTTAGTTCTTAATTTAATGAAATTTTTATAGAGATAATTGTTCTTTTTACAAGTATTTTGTATCCCCCTGGTTAACCACAGGCAATTTTTGTATTTGTGTATTTTATTAATTTCTTTAACTGGACAGTTTTTATCATATAATGATTTAAATTTATCAATAAATTTATCATATGCCAAGTCCACTTCTTTCTCTCTGTAGACAACATCCCAGTTCTGTAACATTAAGTCATCTTTTAAAGTATCTTCGGTTCGTATTCTTCTATAAATAATCTTTTTACATGGTTTATTATTATTCTTACTGTAATTAACCCCATAATTAACGTCTAAAGAAACAAATACAGGCAAGTGGTCACTAATGTCCTTTATTAGTATATCACTCACCATATTATATTCAATAACACTGGTCAAAATGTTGTCTATCAGGGTAGCATTGTGTGTTGTTATTCTCGTAGGTTTTGTAATCTTTGGAAATAGTAAAGCTATACATTGTATCTAAGAAATCTTCAGTTGGTTTATGTTGTTTTGTTTCATTAAACAAATAAATTAAACAATGACAAATAAAGATATCTTTTTGTCTTATTTTTGTATACCTCTTTTCCATACAATAAAATATCTACAAAAATGGGAGGGGTGAACTCACCCCTGCGAGACACTGTAGCTGGGGTGAAGTAAAATATTACGGTTTTCTACTTGAGAAGCCCTTAATCCAATTGTAAATTCAACTATTACAGGGCTCAAGAAGTCAAGTGACTTCTGGTGTGCACTAAATTTGCTTTGGAATAAATTGTGATACCTTTATTTTAATATGTGGGCTTATTGATAACAATAACAACTGTAACATCAAGGGTGATACTTTCTTTACAAACTCATTGATAGGCACAATGGCAGTGGTAGCACAATTATTTGTGTTGTTGCAGTAATACAAGAAATGTTGCACCTACCATGAAGTCGTCATGCATTGCAGCTTTGTTACAGCACCAGCAAAAACAATTAACAATATCACACAGCCACAGAAGCAATACAGCCTGCCCCTTTGTTTTACCTGCCTGAAGAATACATACACAAATCCATCTTTTTTTTTTTTTTTCGTAATTCATTTGTGAATTGTTAGGATATTGTAATGATTGGCAAGACTTACAGATGAGATCCTTTTAGCAAGATTCTTGGCCCCATGCCACATGTCAAAGCTTTGCTTGACACCAGGAAAAATGCCACGGTCTGAATGACAGAGATTGCATTTTCAAATACATCACTAATTAAAATATTCAGCTTGAGAATTTTTCATACCCACTTACCCGTGAGTGCCGTTCTGGTGAAAGTGATACAGGTGGCAATGGTATCACGGTACATTTCCTTTTTGGTTTTACAGGAGTAGATGTGATCGGGTCATAATTGCCATAATACCTGTAAACAGATAACATCAGTCTCTTCATTTAGTTATGGTGCAACATATTACATGACTTTCTATAGTTATATTTTTACCAACAAAAGACATGTACAATAGTAAAGGTCATTTAAAATTGTATTTGCCGTGAGTAGTAGGCTCGGTAAATCCAAAAAACTAATGTATTTTTAAAAACTCATAACGTTCGTTAGAGAAAAATGGAGTTCCTTCCTTCATGGTATCGGAAGCTAATGCTAACTGTAGCTACACTAGACCAGGGTGGAAAAATTACTGTTTGGAAAGGATTAGCGAGCAATTACTGTGGTCTATCCCGTCGCCATACACCATTTGATATCATCACACATTCATATTAATAATAGGAGCATCTCATAGTCAAACTGTAGAAGGTTACAGATAGCTATGCTAACACTAGTTTGCTTAGCTTAGCTTAGCTTACCGGTCCAGTAGTAAATTAGTGACCTCAGTATGGCTTTTCAAACCTTGATGATTCTTAGATAGATAGATAGATAGATAGATAGATAGATAGATAGATAGATAGATAGATAGATAGATAGATAGATAGATAGATAGATAGGCGGATCTCTGGCGCCTTAAAACCAGATGCTTTGGGTAGACGGTGGTTCGTCAACCTGGGAAGGTAGCCCATCTAGGGGAAGATAAACCCTGATTTCAAACCTCTGCTGCCTTGCGGCACACCCGGTCACGGGAAAAGCCTCGGGAGTCAACCCTGAGGAAAAATCCGGAGTCGGAGCCCCTAAGGCAGTTCTCTGTTGTGCTAAACATCGTTCTGGCAGCTCCTGTGACTGCGCTGGTGCCAAACTGTAGCAGCCCTGCTGTTCCTTAGGATTCATCAGTGACGTGGAGAGGGGGGACATGCTGCATGGGCAACATCTTGTCCTCCATATCTTCCTGCCCAGGCTTGAATCCTACCAACGCCCAACGCTGGAAGGTAGAACACAGGATCACTGGAGAGAACACTCCAGCTTCGCCTTTGGCGTAGACAAAACACGGGGAATGACAGTTACCGGTTATAAGCCACCGCTCAATTGGCGTAGAGCGCGGCGCCATGGGTTGTTCCCGACGGTGGGAGGGATCATCGGATCTCACTGGACAGCTACCGCCCGCCTCAAGCTGGGCAGCCCCCAGCCAATAAGGTGTTGTCCCGCCACAGCTTGCTTTCCTCATTAGGTGCATGGGGATGAGGAGAAGTCCGAACAGCAGGCTGAGAACCTTCGCACCTGGCAAGACAAAAAAACAAAAGAGACCAACTCTAAAACTGGGAACTTGGAACGTCCGCACTATGATGACAGGACTCGCTGCTAACCTCAAGGACATCAACGACACCAGGAAGACTGCCATCATCAATATTGAGCTGAAGACACTGGGAGTGGATATCGCCACTCTCCAGGAAACACGGTTGGCTGATGCAGGCACACTGAGAGAGAAGGACTACACGTTCTACTGGCAGGAAAAGGGCAGTGACGAACACAGGGAACACGGAGTAGGCTTCGCAGTGAAGAACACCTTGCTGAAGATGGTGGAACCGGGCAGCAATGGCTCTGCACGACTCCTCACCCTCCGCCTCAACACCACTCAAGGCCCAGTCACCCTCGTCAGTGTGTATGCCCCAACACTGACAGCCACACCAGAGGCAAAAGACGAGTTCTTCTCGCAACAACTGTCAGGATCATCCCCAACTCTGAACAACTCATTTTCCTTGGAGACGTCAATGCCAGACTGGGTGCTGACCATGACTCCTGGCCCTCCTGTCTTGGACCATTTGGCGTGGGCAGAATGAACGACAACGGACAGCGGCTGCTCGAGTTCTGCACATATCACGATCTGTGCATCACAAACTCATTCTTCAAGACCAAGCCCCAACACAAGGTTTCCTGGCGACATCCGCGCTCAAAGCACTGGCACCAGCTGGACTTGATCTTGACCAGGCGCACCTCACTGAAGAACGTGCTAATCACCCGTTCATTCCAGAGTGCAGATTGCAACACAGACCATTCATTGGTGTGTTGCAAGGTCAAGCTGCAGCTGAAGAAATTCCATCGTGCTAGACAGCCTGGAAAGGCACGGATTGACACCAGCAAGATGGCCCAACCAGAACTTGTTGAGCAGTTTGCCTCCACCTTTGAGAAGGAACTTGGTGTACCACAAGAAGGAGAATCTGCAAAGCAGAAGTGCGAAGAGCTGTGAAACACCATCCACCACACAGCATTGGCTACCTTTGGGAGGAAGACCTCGAAGTCACAGGACTGGTTTGATGCCAAGTTAACCGAGATGACCCCCGTCATTGAAGCCAAGTGCTCAGCACTTGCTGAGTACAAGAAGTACCCAAACGAAAAGAATCTCCAGATTCTCAGGGCTGCGAGAAGCAAAGTTCAGTAGACTGCTCGGCGCTGTGCCAACGAGTACTGGACTCAGCTCAGCCAAGACATTCAAACCGCTGCCATAACAGGGAACATCCGTGGTATGTACGAAGGCATCAAGAAAGCACTTGGTCCGGCTCAGAGCAAGACGGCCCCCCTCAAATCCTCCACTGGGGAGATGATCACAGAAAAGAACAAGCAGATGGAGAGATGGGTGGAACACTACTCCGACCTCTACTCCAGACAGAACACCGTGACACCGTCAGCCCTTGATGCCATCGACTGCCTGCCATCCATGGACGAACTTGACACCGAGCCAACCATCGACGAACTCAGCAAGGCCATTGATAGCTTGGCCGCTGGCAAGGCACCCGGCAACGACGGCATACCCCCCGACCTCATCCAGCACTGCAAGACCGCCCTACTGCTTCCATTGCGTGACGTCCTCTGCCAGTGCTGGAAGGAAGGTGCCGTACCACAGGACATGAGGGACGCCAAGATCATCACCCTCTACAAAAACAAAGGGGAGAGAAGCCACTGCAACAACTACAGGTGCATCTCCCTCCTCAGCGTTGTTGGCAAAGTCTATGCACGAGTTGTTGTCGTTCGTCTACAGAAGCTTGCCGAACGTGTCTACCCCGAGTCTCAGTGTGGCTTCCGCACTGAGCGATCGACGGTAGACATGATATTCTCCATCCGCCAACTCCAGGAGAAATGCAGAGAGCAGAACATGCCCCTGTACGTTGCCTTCATGGACCTCACCAAAGCGTTCGATCTGGTCAACAGAGAGGGCCTTTTCAAGATCCTGCCAAAGATAGGATGCCCACCAAATTTGCAAAGTCTCATCAAATCGTTTCACACCAACATGCAGGGGATAGTGCAGCACGACGGCAACGTCTCAGAGCCATTCAGCATACGCAGCGGAGTGAAACAGGGCTGTGTACTTGCGCCAACCCTCTTTGGGATTTTCTTTGCTATGCTCCTGAGGCATGCCTTCAGCAAAGCAACAGAGGGAATCTACCTGCACACAAGATCTGACGGCAGGCTTTTCAACCTCGCCCGCCTGAAAGCCAGAACCAAAGTACGCGAGGCTCTAATCAGAGACATGCTGTTCGCAGACGACGCTGCAGTCGCAACCCACACACAGCAGGAGCTTCAGACCCTGATGGACCGCTTCTCCCATGCATGCAAGGACTTCGGGCTTACCATCAGCCTGAAGAAGACTAACGTCTTGGCGCAAGGCACGGAAGCACCACCAACCATCACCATCGACGACTACGAGCCGGAGGTCATGAATCAGTTCACGTACCTGGGGTCCATGATCAGCAACAACCTCTCCCTTGATACAGAGATCGACAAGAGGATTAGAAAATCAGCCTTCACACTCGCTCGCCTCACCACACGAGTGTGGGAGAATCCCAAACTCTCTGTCAAGACAAAGATGGCAGTGTACAACGCCTGTGTCATCAGCACACTGCTCTATGGGAGTGAGACGTGGACAACATACGCCCGGCAGGAAAAGAGACTGAACTCCTTCCACTTGTGCTGCATTCGCCACATCCTGGACATATCCTGGCAGGACAAAGTGCCCAACACAGAAGTTCTGTCCCGCGCCGGCCTTCCCTCCATGTTCACTCTACTCAGGCAGCGCAGGCTCCGCTGGCTAGGCCACGTTCACCGTATGGAGGATGGCAGAATCCCCAAAGACGTCCTCTACGGAGAACTGGCGACTGGCAGGAGAGACGTTGGCCGCCCACAGCTGCGCTTTAGAGACGAGATCAACACAGAGCGCTGGGAGGACCTTGCAACGGACCGCTCCAAATGGAGAGGCACCCTGACCAGACAGCTCAAGGCGGGTGAAGAGAGACTGACTGCTGCAGCAGATGAAAAAAGGACCCGCAGGAAGAACCGCCACAGACCCAGCAGCACGGAGACCACCCACAAGTGCGACCTGTGTGACAGGGACTGCCATTCGCGCATCGGCCTGTTCAGCCACAGGCGGTGCTGTTCCAGCAGAGTAGACGTTTAGGATTCTCTTCCATGGTCATCATAGACCGACGGAGGCCAACGAGATAGATAGATAGATAGATAGATAGATAGATAGATAGATAGATAGATAGATAGATAGATAGATAGATAGATAGATAGATAGATAGACTTTATGTCAAACAAAAAAAGCAAAAAAACAAAACAGATGACAAGTGCAATAAAAGTAACAGTATACAGTGCTCAAAAGGGAGAAGGAAGACATTAACACTTATTTACTCCAACTCCTCTTTTCCCTAAATACAACCCTCTTTTCCCTAAATACAACCCATGTGAAATATACCCAATATTACCTCAATTAAGACCCCAAGTAGACAATTAACTATATTTTTTACATGTCAACATTGACACCCATCCATCCCTACATACATACAGTCCATACATCTATACCCATCCCCAAACAACACAGATATGAACAGTACTGTCCCACCTACCATACCATAGTGTCCCAGAGTGAGCTTAGTGCATCGTACATATTAATACTACACCTCTAACATATATCCTTTTAGCCAATAATGTTTATACCTATTTTTGAATTGATTTCTGTTTGTACATAGTTTCAGTTCCGGCTCCAGACTGTTCCACAAATCCACCCCACAGTCAGATATGCACATACTTTTCTTAGTTGTTTGTACCTTAGGTTTTGTAAAATTTAAGTCTCCTCTCAAATTATAATCATTGTTTCTTTTTGGAATATTTTTTGTGTATTAGTTGGGAGTTGATTATTAATTGCCCTGTACATTGCTTGTGCTGTCTTATATTTAAATAAATCCATGAACTTTATGGCATGTGACTTTAGAAACAATGAGTTGGTATGGTCTCTATATCCTACATTATTTATTACACAGGGTTACAAAAAAAATTTTTTTTTGTAAGTTGTCTGTGTTTTTTCAACTGATTTAAGACAATTTTGCACTGCTGAATCCAAAAATGACATCCATTTCTCTCGATCAGGTGTTAAGTAAAAACCTGTACTTACTTAGTACTTACTTAGTACTGTGCATGTACTTACTTTTATATAAAGGTAAGTACATGTAAATTAAATGTTACATTATCATTGTTCAAAATTCAGAGAATTTCAAGACATAAAAAAGAATTTTGCATCATATAAAGCGAAAATACTCTTACATGTAAACAAAAACGTATAAAACATGTGGCCATAATTCAAAAAGCTGACCTGATTGAGCAAAGCCAATGTGATTTTTGGATTCAGCACATCAAAATTGTCCTAAATCAGAAAAAAACAAAAAAAAAAAAAACCAAACAGACAATAAATTTGGTGTTGACCAGTGTTATCCTTATACAGTAGTTTTTTTATTTGTAATGTGCATATTGGCTGCAGGCTGATCTTGTAGGTGTTTCCCCAGACCTCTACACAGTAGTTAAGATATGGTAAAAACAGTGAATTGTACAGTGAGAATAATGATTTATCCTGGCCGGGTCATGCTGAAGACCATATAAAAAGCAGAACTTCCTGCCGTCCAGCTTGGTGCTCAGCAATAATGGAACAGAGAAGGGAAATTTGTGGCAGTACCTTGCATGACAGCGACCCCTCTGATTCTGTATATGTGTGTGATTAACACTGTAGATAAGAGAAAGATAATTTTGTTCTACTGTACGTGATTGGCTGTATGGAGTGAATGACAATAAAGATGGTTTATCCTTATGAAAACACCATCATGCTGGATAAATTATTAATTTATGACACAAATGTTAAAACAAACAAATGATATTGTACTTACAGTCTCAGCAGCTCGAAGTCTCCCTCTCTGTTCACGAGTTTCAGCCAGTCTCCGTGCACTTTCCATTTGAAGTGTCAGTTGTCAACTTTATGTTCCAACACAGCTCTGCACGTAGTACAAAACCATTTATCCCCACTGTATGAAAAATATTTGGAAACTGTTGAGGATAGTCTTTACACTGACTTTTGTTGATAAATTAAGAGACACGCACATCAACAACTCCGCTCATGTAAACACGGGAGTAAAGACATGCGCATGCACCACAGGGAACTCTTGCCAGATGAGAACTGTTTTAACACCACAGAAGAAGAACCAGCATCTTCGTTAGCTTGTTAGCTGTTAGCTCTGTTAGCACTCTGGGTGTTTCTGGTTCTTCGCCGCTGTTCCTGGCTCACTGACCCAGTTTCAACCCAATAAGACTCAACAGACTTTCACAGATGTAAAAGTATTACATTAAAAGATTGATCCGTGGATTTTGTGGATTGATATTGGCTCAGTCAAATGTGGACCGATCCAGATTGTTGAATTGATCTTTTGAACCCACCCCTAATTGAAACAGTTTACATGCTTTAAAAATGACTTGATTTAGAACTAGGGTAAATTGTGAATATAGTACTGGAACTAGCTCTGTCCAACCTGTGAAATGGTCTCAAAGGACAATAACTCTATTTCATCGGCCAAAAATTTATTAAAGATCTGAATGTTGATTGAAACCCCTCCATGGATAAAGGATAAAGTATAGTAGTCCCTCCATGGATATAGTGGATAAAGTCGGCCGCCCACTCCTCCTCCAGACTCGGGGACCCCGCTGCCGATCTCCCTTTATTAGATGGAGGCTGACATGCTGGGGACATGTTTAGCTCCAAAATCAGGTGAGTGAAAGGGGAAAAACAGGGTGCTGCACTGAACAAAAATGCGCGGCCCCTTAAATAGTGAACAGACCCATTAACACAATTACCAACAGGTGTGGCTACCTGAACGGGAAGGAGAAAGCGATGAAACATAATTGAGATAAGCTGTGATTGTGAGAGGGAAGTAAACCAAGACTGACAGCTGACAGGGCACACCCACACAAGCTTTACACCCCTGACAGCTGCCAACAGCAAAAGAGAAAACATAATCAATTACAGTCTAGATAATAATTATAAATGAAACAAAACATAGCTGATACAAAGTGAAACATAAACAGAAAAATAGAATGCAGTAAAACAACTCAAAAAGGCACAAAAATACAGCAGATAAATATAAATACAGAGAAAAGCCATGAGACTGAGTCTGGCAAAACATCCAGAACTCAGCTTATGACATCGGTGCTGTGCTTACTCTAACATAAGTGTATTATCAGATACTCCAAGTATAATTAAGACTGGATTTGGTTCAATGCTAATATGGAGAATTTTAGATAAAGCGTCAAAACTTTTTGTCCAGTTACTTGTTAACTTGGGGCAAAGAACAAAGGAGTGGAGAATATTCGCCTCTGCTGCAGAGCATTTATCACGTTGAGAAGAGATGTCTGGAAAAATTTTGTGAATCTTAGATTTAAAATGGTGTAACAGTGAATAGTGAATCAAGCAGTGCCTGGCATTTATAGAGCAAGTACTGATGTCTGCAAGACTCTTATCCCAGGTTAGATTAGCGATTTGTGTCCCCAACTCATTTTTTCCAATCATTTTTGATTTTGGACATTCAGGGAGGATTGATAGGCTGTAGGGAGTCATAAACATGTGACACCTTCCAGTCAGAGCCTGGGTTTGGAGAAGGCACTTATCTAGAAGTGATGGTGAAGCACTTTCAGAAGAAGTTTATGTGGGTGTGCACATAGTTCTGATTTGAAGAAACCTGAACAAAATTACTCCTAGGTAATTCATACATTTCCTTGTAGCTGCTCAAATGAGGTTAAAATACCATTAAGGTGAAGGTCACCAATAGTGTAAATATCTCTCCATTGTAAAAATCCATTATCAAGCTGAAATGGTGGGAATGACGGATTCCAAGCAATGGGAAGCAAGAAGGAAAGTAATTTAGCCCTGAAATGCATCTTAATTTGTTTCCAAATCCTGATCATACTATGTATAACAACACTTTCACCATAAACAGACTTATCTATGGCTACAGGAGACAAGATCACTGCCCCCCAAACTATATATATGGGCAGCACTGCTCCCGCTCCAACTGCCACCAGCAAGGGGGTTCAGTTGAGTTATCCAACCATCTTGAAATTATTTTAATATTGAAAGCCCAATAATAGAGACAAAAGTCAGGGAGGCCAAGTCCACCAAATCGTATGAGATGCTGAATATGGCTTACTTGCAGATGGGACGGTGGCTGGCGTTGGCTAAGGACCTTTGGCCTGGAAGACAGCGTTCTGCTGCGCACACAACGAGGCATGGGAGGAGAGAAAAGGAGATGGCGATGACGGGAGAATCCGCCGCCAAGGAATCCACCTGTGCACAGGGGAGAAGCTGGTAGACAGGTGAGTGGTTAATCAGCTTACGTGCTGTAGAGAAGGTCGGCAGGACGGGAAGAGACGATCCTGCTGAGAAAATGGCAATTTGATAAATAATGTGGAGGTTGTGGTCAGTGGTTTCAATAAATTTTTTGTAAACGTTGGTCCTGAATGAGCAAAATCAATAGTGACAGCAGAAACAAACAGTGGTTCTGTAAATGAAATAGAAGATAGAAATCCAAACACAATCTTTTTGGGTGCAGTTACTGAAAAGGAAATTATCGAGACTGTGAGTAAATTTAAGAACAAAAAATCAACGGACTGGAATGAAATTGACATGACAATAGTGAAAAAAGTAATTGAAGGAATTGTTAAGCCACTCACCCACATCTGTAACCTGTCATTTCAAACTGGTAAATTTCCAAACAAAATGAAAATAGCAAAAGTAATACCTCTATACAAAACAGGAGACAGTCATTGTTTCACAAATTACAGGCCAGTCTCTTTATTCTCACAATTCTCCAAAATACTTGAAAAAATCTTCACTTGATTACAAGTGAAGATTGGATGATTACATTGAAAAACACAACCTCCTTACAGATAGCCAGTATGGTTTTAGAGCAGATACAGTGGGGGGAAAAAAGTATTTAGTTAGCCACCAATTGTGCAAGTTCTCCCACTTAAAAGATGAGAGAGATCTCCAATTTTCATCATAGGTATACCTCAACTATGAGAGACAAAAGGAGAAAAAAATCCCGAAAATCACATTGAAGGATTTTTAATGAATTAATTGGTAAATTCCTCGGTAAAATAAGTATTTGGTCAATAACAAAAGTTCATCTCAATACTTTGTTATATACCCTTTGTTGGCAATGACAGAGGTCAAACGTTTTCTGTAAGTCTTCACAAGGTTTTCACACATGTTGCTGGTTATTTTGGCCCATTCCTCCATGCAGATCTCCTCTAGAGCAGTGGCGTTTTGGGGCTGTCGCTGGGCAACACGGACTTTTAACTCCCTCCAAAGATTTTCTATGGGGTTGAGATCTGGAGACTGGCTAAGCCACTCCAGGACCTTGAAATACTTCTTACGAAGCCACTCCTTCATTGCCCGGGCAGTGTGTTTGGGATCATTGTCATGCTGAAAGACCCAGCCACGTTTCATCTTCAATGTCCTTGCTGGTGGAAGGAGGTTTTCACTCAAAATCTCACCGATACATGGCCCCATTCATTCTTTCCTTTACACAGATCAGTCGTCCTGGTCCCTTTGCAGAAAAACAGCCCCAAAGTATGATGTTTCCACCCCCATGCTTCACAGTAGGTATGGTGTTCTTTCTCCTCCAAACACAACAAGTTGGGTTTTTACCAAAAGTTCTATTTTGGTTTCATCCTGACCCATAAGACATTCTCCCAATCCTCTTTAGATCATCAAATGCTCTCTAGCAAACTTCGACGGGCCTGGACATGTAGTGACTTTAGCAGGGGGACATGTCTGGCACTGCAGGATTTGAGTCCCTGGCAGCGTAGTGTGTTTCTGATGTAGCCCTTTGTTACTTTGGTCCCAGCTCTCTGCAGATCATTCACTAGGTCCCCCCGTGTTGGTTCTGGATTTTTGCTCACCGTTCTCGTGATCATTTTGACCTTATGGGGTGAGATCTTGCGTGGAGCCCCAGATCGAGGGAGATTATCAGTGGTCTTGTATGTCTTCCATTTTCTAATAATTGCTCCCACAGTTGATTTCTTCACACCAAGCTGCTTACCTATTGCAGATTCAGTCTTCCCAGCCTGGTGCAGGTCTACAGTTTTGTTTCTGGTGTTCTTTGAAGGCTCTTGGGTCTTGGCCATAGTGGAGTTTGGAGTCTGACTGTTTGAGGTTGTGGACAGGTGTCTTTTATACTGATAACGAGTTCAAACAGGTGCCATTAATACAGGTAATAAGTGGAGGACAGAGGAGCCTCTTAAAGAAGAAGTTACAGATCTGTGAGAGCCAGAAATCTTGCTTGTTTGTAGGTGACCAAATACTTATTTTACCAAGGAATTTACCAATTAATTCATTAAAAATCCTTCAATGTGATTTTGTGGATTTTTTTTTCTCATTTTGTCTCTCATAGTTGAGATATACCTATGATGAAAATTGGAGACCTCTCTCATCTTTTAAGTGGGAGAACTTGCACAATTGGTGGCTAACTAAATACTTTTTTGCCTCACTGTAAATCTACATCTTGACACTGATCGAACTTATAGAATAAATTACCGGTACTAGTTGTATAGATAAAAAAAAGGTTGCTGTTGGAGTATTTATAGATTTAAAGAAAGCTTTTGACACCGTTGACCACAGAATACAACTAAGGAAACTGGAAAGGTATGGGATAAGAGGGGTTGGACTGAGTTGGGTGGAAAGTTATTTAAGTAACAGACAACAATTTGTACAAATTGGTGAGCACAAATCACCCTTCATGGACATCACTTGTGGTGTGCCCCAGGGGTCAGTTTTGGGACCCAAACTCTTTATTTTGTATATAAATGACATATGCCAAGTATCAAAAATTCTGAAATTTATTTTGTTTGCGGATGACACAAATATCCTTTGCACTGGTGAGAATTTGCAGCAGGTTTTAGAGGTGGTCACAACTGAAATGAAAAAGTTAACGCAGTGGTTCAACAAAAATAAATTATCTCTAAATCTAATAAAAACAAAGATTATGTTGTTTGGAAATTATAAAATAAATCATGAAATAATGGTAATGATAGATGATACCAGAACAGAAACAGTACAGGAAAATAAGTTTCTGGGGGTGACGCTAGACAATAAAATCTGCTGGAAACCTCACATCAGTCACATCTGGGCCAAGTTAGCAAAATGTATAGGCATACTGGGGAAGACAAGACACATCTTGGACTATAAATCATTGGTCTTACTGTACAATTCACTGTTTCTACCTTATCTTAACTACTGTGTAGAAGTCTGGGGAAACACCTACAAGACCAACCTACAGTCAATATGCACATTACAAAAAAGAGTGATAAGGATAATAAATAATGTAGGATATAGAGACCATACCAAGTCGTTGTTTTTAAAGTCACATGTCATAAAGTTCATGGATTTAGTTAAATTTAAGACAGCACAAGTAATGTGCAGGGCAATTAATAATCAACTCCCAACTAATATACAAAAAATATTTAAAAAAAAGAGACAATGATCATAATTTGAGAGGAGACTTAAACTTTACAAAACCCACGATATGAACAACCAAGAAAAGTATGGCCATATCTGTCTGTGGGGTGGATTTGTGGAACAGTCTGGAGCCGGAACTGAAACTATGTACAAACAGAATTCAATTCAAAAAGGGGTATAAACATTATTTGCTGAAAGGATATATGTTAGAAGGGTAGTATTTATATGTACGATTCACTATGCTCCCTCTGGGACACTATGGGACACTATGGAATGGTGGGTGGGACAGCACTGTGTATATCTGTGTTGTTTGAGGCTGGTTTTGATGTATGGACATCAATGTATGTTAGGATGGATGGGTGTTAATGTTGATATGTACAAAATACAGTTAATTGTTTACTTGGGGTCTTAAATGTGGTAATTTGTATATAATTCACATGGGTGTATTTATGGAAAAGAGGAGATGGAATTAATAAGTGTTCACTTCTTCCTTCTCCCTTTCGAACACTGTATACTGTTGCTTTATTGCATTTGTCATTTGTTTTGTTTTTGTTATACTTTTTTGTTCGAAATAAAGTATCTATCTATCTATCTATCTATCTATCTATCTATCTATCTATCTATCTATCCAATCAATGAGATATGGAGAGATCTCCAAAACTAAATATTGGTCTGCAATTTGGCGAAAAGAGGGGGGGTAGTTAGCTTTGAAAAGTTAAAAAACATTGTTTTGTTATCTGAATCCCAAGATATGTCAATGTCTGAAAACAAATCTTGAATGTTAGATGTTGCATTAAAGATAGATCCTCCAATCCAACAGGCATCAACTCACTTTTAGTCCAAGTAATTATGTAACCAGAGAAAGTTCCAAATATATTTACTTAGCCAAGAATAGCAGGAAGACTAGGCTGAAATTTAGTAATAAACAGGACATTGCCTGCATAAAAGGAAACCTTATCAGATGAGTCCAGAATATTGAAACCATGTTCATTTGGATCTCTGCAAACTAACTCAGCAAGAGGCTCAATGGCCAATGCGAAGAAGCCTTGCCTTGTACCCCTGAACAGATTGAAGGGCGGGAATAGCATTCCATTTGTTAGTATCTAAACTCTGGGTTTTTTGTACAAGAGTTTTATCCAGGCAATAAATTTATCACCATGTCAAACTGTGACAGACATTTTTAACATGATTTTTTTTTCATGTTAATGTTGAGCTTTTTGCTTATAAATTTGCTATATTTTTTCTCATAAATTTCAAATTTTTTTGATTTTTTTTTCTCAAATATTTTAGTCACTTAATATTTTTTATCTCACGTTATGTATTTTCTCATTAATTTGTGACTGAGCTAAAATAGAAGGACAATATGTACACAATGACAAAAGACTATAAATTTACTAAAATGACCAAGGCTGCAGTTAATTTCTGGTGAGAATAAATTACTATAGTAGGAACAAGACCATTGTTCACCAGTTTTAAAATCAGTGAAATCAAAAGTAATTTAAAGAGTAGACTTAATGTAACTGAGTAAAAGTCGAGGTTGTATCTCAAAATTGTATTCAAGTAATGGCAAAAATTGTCCTGCAGTAAATCGACTAATGTCATGAACTTAGTGAAAAAGTTAATTGAGTACATTTACTTAGAGCAGCACTATGGAGGATTTTCACCTCAAAATAATGTTTCAAAAACTATTTTGATGCTACATCAAACTGACTCGGTGTATGTCACTTTTACTATAGTCTGCGTAGACCCGCATTGCCTGGAACAGCTTTGTTCTTGGTAGCAACACTGAAAGGACAACAACTATGGTGACTGCGACTTCATTCCTAACAGCCAATCACAGGGCATGACTTTAGACAGCAACAACTAAGCACCCTGTGACTGGCTGTTGGGATCTGAGGTCATACCATAGTTGCAGTCTTTTCAGTGTTCCTACCTGAAACAAGAAAGTTACATCGCGCTGAATGTAACTTGTCACTACTGACCTCTAATGTTAAGATATGAGTGGATTGTAACATTTATATCCTGTAATTTTCTGGAAATGTCGGTGTAAGAAATGCAGACATCAGACGAGGAGTGTCAGAACAGGCTCAGTCTTCATTAGGTCCCATTGTAACCATTTCATTTGGATTAAATACATACACAGGTAACATGTAATGAAAATTTAAAACTGTTCTCATTAAAAATGTAAGGTATTCATACTTTACTTGAGCCTTTCCATGCCACTTTGTTCTTCTACTCGACAACATCTTAGAGGGAATACTGTATTTTTTACTCATCACATTTACAGGTGTAACTAGTTTACAAATCAAAAGTTTTATGGTTGATTTGCAGAACTTATAGAATTGGATGTTTTTGTTAAGCAAGAGCACTCTGAGGCGAGTACAATATCCCCCGCCTTCATTTTCTTTGAAGATCCCAATACTTATTGACGGAGAGCAGTTTTCAGCTTTTCAGTATAATTACTGGGGCAGAACCAAATCATGATAAACCCATCATTCAAGAATACAGAACAAAATATACAACCCATAGTTGTAGGTCAGGATCCTGAGGTGAACCTGTGTAGCAAGTTTTGGTGACCCCAAAGAGCTTTGCACGGCCTATAGTAAGAAGGCATAGGGAGTGTCACCCTTGACCTTTGACCTGTTGACCCCAAACCTATAGTCAGAGGTCATGGTGCCAGAGTGAACCTGTACACCAGGTTTGGTGGCCCAAGCTTTCTTTGTTGTTGAGATATCATTTATATGCCATGTTGATGTTGACCTTTGACCTTGTGATCCCAAATCCATAGTGACCCTTCAGGGTCACAGGGTCAACCTGTGTACCAGACTTGGTGACCCTAGCTTTTGTAGAATATTAGGGTATAGGGGATATTAACTTTGACCTTTTGATCCCAAACCCATAGTCAAGTTAAGGTGTAAGTCGTCCAAGATGTGTCTTAGATACAACTACTGTATCGATTTGAAAAGCCTACATCATTTCTTTCAGGAGTTATTGCATTTACAAGATTTAGGGAAAACTGACCTCTCACCTTAACCTTAAGGTCATCCGATCAGAGCCAAATTGCAATATGTGCATCATCAGTGTATATCAAACCCTGATACCAAGTTTCAATACAATCGAAACAAGACTGCAGGAGTTGATTTCACGTAAGTGGGAGCTTGCATGAGACAGGAGTCCATGTCGAGATAGTTATCTAACACCATTTTAATTTGAGGTAAGTAGCATTACTGTATCATTGTAAGATGGAAAATGTTAACAGTTAATTTAATGAGGAAGCTAAGTTGTTACTGATAAGACTTAATGTAGGTATATCACTGTTGTAAAACACTATCGAGTTTTGCCTAATTTTGCCCTAAAATTTGATTTAAAAAAAGTCAGAGCAAACTGACAGCTAATGGGATTTGAATTATATTAGAGGGAATATATGCATAATTTTATTTTAGTATAGTCACAAATTTATGGAAAAATCGAGAAGGAACAAGAAGTTGCATATTTAAATGTAAACTAGAAAAGCACTCGGAGAGCGCAGACCTCCGCCAAGCACCATTGTTCCCCCATACAGTGTTTGTGTGTACGTTTTCAGATTCCTTGACCATGAAAACATATGACTAGCAACTGGATTCACAATGATAGGATTAGTGGTTCAGTAGTTATTGACGAAAATGGCATTTTCCGTAATGGCGGTTTAGCGCCACAGTTTCCCCCATACAGTGTTTGTGTGTACGTTTTCAGATTCCTTGACCATGAAAACATATGACTAGCAATTGGATTCACAATGATAGGATTAGTGGTTCAGTAGTTATTGACGAAAATGACATTTTCCGTAATGGCGGTTTAGCGCCACAGTTCCCCCCCATACAGTGTTTGTGTGTACGTTTTCAGATTCCTTGACCATGAAAACATATGACAAGCAATTGGATTGACAATGATAGGTTTAGTGGTTTAGTAGTTATTCACGAAAATGGCATTTTTGCGTAATGGCGGTTTTCTTGTGGACGGTGATCCGGATCACCACCAAAATCTAATCATCTGTAGGATACCCCATTTCTGACAATCTATGAAAATTAGCTAAAAAGCTAATTTTCATCTGTTGTTCCTGGCCAGATGTACAAAGGCAACCTAAAAACAAAATCAACACTATTAGATAGAATGTAATTGGGTTAGATAGAGTCTGTGGTGGAAATTTTTTGCCTGTCTTAATCTGTTGAGTAACTAGGGATCATGGTACTTCCGGCGCCACACAAGTAGGCTGCCTTTTTGCAACAGCGGATCAATTTCTTCCTATTTCTATTTACTATCTGGCTCTCTTGCTAATCTTTCTGATCCAGCGACACCTTATCCATCACAGACACGTAGATCACCCAAATGTCTCCTGAGCCAGCGGACAGAGCCATTGTTTATTGCAGGAGGCAGTACAATAGAGACCAGCTATTAGCACTTAACTGGCCCACGATGCTAACACAAAAACTCGACATACCGGGAGAAATAAGACGGAAACGGCGTGGATGTCAAGCTGGAGTAAGACAGCGGGCGAGGAATATAAGGTACAGACCCGCCCTTCCATCTGTTATTATTGGGAATGTACAATCGCTCCTCAATAAGACTGACGAGCTAGCGGCTATCTCCCGCTACGAGAGCGTCTTCAGAGAGATTAGCTTGATGTTATTTACTGAGATGTGGCTAACAGAACTAGCAACAGATGCTAATATCAAACTGGAGGGTTTCCACGCAATACGGGCAGACTGGACACCAGACAGCGGGAAGGCAAGGGGCAGAGGAGTGATAATGTATGTCAATAACAGCTGATGCAGACCGGGAAATATCACGGTTAAACAACAACACTGCAACAAAGACACTGAGTTGCTAGCTGTTAGCATGCGGCCTACCTATCTCCTGAGGGAATACTCACATGTGATCTGCATTGTTATTTATGCAAATCTGAAAGCGAACGGGGGGACAGCGCGTGACGCCATTCACTTAGTAACTGGCAGGCTGCTGACAGAACACCCAGATGCTCTCCTACTCATCTCAGGTGATTTCAACCATATTTCACTGTCCCCCATTCTGCCCACATTCACCCAGTATGTCACATGCCACACTAGAGACAATAAAACACTGGCCTTATTCTATGCAAACACTAAGGAGGCGTACACTTCATCACCACTCCCCCCACTCGGGAGATCGGATCACAACTTGGTTCATCTCCTGCCGGTGTACAAACCCCTAGTACACAGACAACCTCCGGTCATGCGCACAGTGAAGTTATGGTCTGAGGAGGCAATGGACACTCTAAAGGACTGTCTTGAAACCACTGCCTGGGAGCAGCTCTGTGATCCACATGGTGAGGACATCGATGGCCTGACTCACACCATCACGGACTACATCAACTTCTGTGCGGACAACACCATACCCACCAACATATGGTGTTGCTCGAACAACAAACCCTGGATCAACCCTGAGATAAAAACACTTCTGAGAGAGAAGAAGAGGATCTTCAGGTCGGGGAACAGGGAGATGCTGAAGTTCGTACAGAGGGAGCTGAGGAGGAAGATCAGAGGAGGCAAGGACAGCTTCAGGAAGAAGATGGAGGACAAGCTGCAACAGAACGACATCGGCAGGGTCTGGAGAAACCTTAAAACCATCTCTGGGCTCCAGAATACCTCCTCCCAGGCCACGGGGGGCAGGGAGTGGGCAAACAATCTGAACCTGTTTTTTAATAGGTTTGACCAACCGCCCCCCCCCCCCCCGACTGCACAACAACCACTGCTGCCTCTAAAGTCATCGAGACCTGCTGTCCACACCCCACTCCACCAACACCCCCCCACTCCCAGCACACAGCCCCTCAACCTGACCCTCACTAAGACCCAGCTGAGGACGGAGCTGAGGAAGATCAAGGCGAGGAAGGCCTCGGGACCGGACAGCATCAGCGCGAAGCTCCTCAAGTCCTGTGCAGACCAGCTGTGTGGGATTGTGGAGCACATCTTCAAGCTGAGCCTGAAGCTGGGGAGGGTACCACAGTTGTGGAAAACATCTTGTGTGGTACCTGTACCAAAGACTTCCCACCCCAAAGACCTGAACAGCTACAGACCGGTGGCCCTGACGTCTCACATGATGAAGACCCTGGAGAGACTGCTCTTTGCTCACCTCCGCCCCCTGGTGGGACCAGCGATGGATCCATTCCAGTTTGCCTACCAGCATGGCATTGGGGTGGAGGATGCAGTGATCTTCCTCCTTCATCATTCCCTGTCCCACCTGGAGAAGCCCGGGAACGCGGTGAGGATCATGTTCTTTGACTTCTCCAGTGCTTTCAACACCATCCAACCGATGATCCTGAGGGACAAGCTGCTGTGCGAAGGGGTGGACCAGCACCTGTCATGATGGATCCTGGACTACCTCACTAACCAGCCACAGTTTGTGAGAACCCAGTTTTGGCTCCCTTCCTGTTCACCCTTTATACTGCAGACTTCTTATACAACACAACACACTGCCATCTACAGAAGTTCTCTGATGACTCTGCAATCGTCGGCCTCAGATGAGGCCGACCTCTACATCAACCTCATCTCCAACGGAGATGAAGCTGAGTACAGAGGACTTATCCAGGACTTCGTGGACTGGTGCCATCGAAACTACCTCCAGATCAAGGCGAGGAAAACTAAGGAGCTGGTGGTGGACTGCCACAGGCAAGGACAACCCCTCATAGCACCAGTAAACATACAGGGAACAGACATTGAGATGGTGACATCCTACAAGTACCTGGGTGTTCATCTGAACAATAAACTAGACTGGTCACACAATACCGACGCACTCTACAAGAAGGGACAGCACAGGCTGTTCCTACTGTGGAGGCTCAGGTCTTTTGGTGTACAAGGGGTACTGCTGAAGACATTCTACGACACGGTGGTGGCATCAGTCATCACTTTTGGAGTGGTCTGCTGGGGCAGTGGCATTACAGCAGCCGATAGGAAGAGACTGAACAAACTAATCAAGAAAGCTAGCTCTGTTCTGGGGCAACGCATTGACCCAGTGGAGGAGATAGGAGAGAGAAGGATGGTGGCTAAACTGTCATCTCTGCTGGAGTCCGAGTCCCACCCTGTGCAGGACATACTGAACGCACTCAGGAGCTCATTTAGCAGTAGACTACATCATCCTAGGTCCGCGACCAAGAGGTTTCGCAGGTCCTTCCTACCTACGGCTGTCAGACTGTATAACCTAAGCAGGGCTGCTCACAGAGATAGCAAAAAAACGTGACAACCTAATAGTATTGAATGCAAAAGACGCAACAGACTTACACAAATGGTCCCCTCCAGCATACAACTAGGACAATATCAGTTGCTACGGAGGGTGACAATATGTATGGGTACATATTCATACCATGTAGGGTAACTAAATAGACGATTATGCTGTTTATTCCATCTAGCTACAATGCTCTGCACTGTGTATATATATTTATATATTTATGTGTACATATGTGTATTCACTGCTCTTATTTTTTCTTATCTTCTTAATTATTGCTCTGAGTGTTGCTATCCCTGTGCTGTTGCAATCCTGGTATTTCCCCATTGTGGGACTAATAAAGGCTATCTTATTGTAACCCTTGCCTTATGTTAATTAGGTAAGGGAAATTATCCAGTGTAGACCAGCTGCTAGGTTTGTAAGGGTTACAATAGGGAATTAAAATGAGTGTGGAATGAAATAGCTGGAGGCAAGAAATGAGCAATAACGGTTGTTATTTATAGGGAAAACAGTGAGCAATATATACAGACAATTTACCACTATACAAATATACAACGGCCGGTATGAAATAAAACCCCAAAGATGTCCTACTAAGCTCAGTGTTTGTTTGTCCTTTCGGGTTAGTCGTTTGACCAGTCAAGATATCTTGTATCTCCAGACTCAGGTTTCTTTTCCTCTTCTAAAGCGGCGACTTGGGTTGTTGCCACTTTGAATGTTGTGGGCACTGGAGAGAGGAAGGGTGCTCTTCAATCGAGATCTTGGTTAGATCTCGGTTCAATCTCGGTTCAATCTCGGTTCAGTCTCGGGTCAGGCTCGCCATCTCCATTCGGAGAATCCAGGATCCAGAAGGTTCTTGATCGGCAACCAAAAAAACCTAGCCTGCACGACAATAATGGTATTATTGTTTACAGCTAGAGTAATTCGTCTTCCAATCCCTTCTTATATAACACCATAGCTTAGTGTTTAAATTCTTCTCTCATATTACTATTATTACAATCCAGCAATATAGTAATATCTTACATGCATGGGTTCTTTTCTCACAATCTCTCTGGTAGCACATGAAATACCCTTTTTTTTCATGTAACCAATTAAATGAATTCCCCTGCTTATCTCTAACCTTGTCTTTGTAAATCATGAAATGAAATACAATTAATTTATCACATAACCAGGGAATATACTGTCCCATTACTGCCAATATTCCCTTTTAAAATCAGTAAAACCCGGTCTGAGCTACTGGGTTTAGCATAACCTATGCTTTTACATAGGGGACCAACACCATGTGCTTTTAGCATCAACCTACACATTTCATTTGACAGAAATAGTGCATAAGAACTAAAAGTACTTCATCATACTGTTGGGAACTGAAATCACATTTAGGAAAACCATACAGACACAAAGACAGCCTTTTCCATTGCTTTTAAACAGGAAAAAATCCACTCGCGATTAGCATTAGCATAACGCTAATGTTAGCATGTATCTGACTCACCAAGATGAGGTATCTTGTGAACACAGCGGAAGGACACAGCCACAATGCCTTTCAAGCTCATGCTCCCGTCAACTTAGGATAATAAGGGTTGCAAATTAGCATTTGGAGAGTGTTTAGATCCATTTATAGCATCTTTCTAAATGAAACTCACCAAGAAGAGGTATCTGTGTGAACCAGTCCGCTTCACAACCGCTCTCGTCCGCTCTCATATCGTGAAAGACAGACTTCCAGCCGAGCGCGTCAGTACTTTTCTCAGAAGGCGGGGCTAATATTGCTCTTAACGAATGGAAAGACCCAGATCACCCAACGTGACTATGAAACGGAAATTTAAAAGTTGGATAACGAGGATCGCACTTCCTCTTCCCCAAAATAACCTTTTTTCAAAATAAAATCACACACTTCCGTTAATACAAATGAAATCTGAGAAAAAGGGTCATTTTCTCAGCTGGGTTACATTATCTTATCATATGTTTTATAAGTTTAGAGCTGGCGTTTTGAGCTGTTGCTTTGTCACTACTGCTGGAGAGTGAACCTGCTCGTGCGAAAAAAGGGAGAAATTGCCAGTCTCATAACTTAATATTGTAGTGGCTGGTGAAGCAATTCATCAGTCCCCTCACACTCCGGGAGAACAAAGGGATTTCTCCCACGTGTTGTTTTTTTTTTCCTACGATCACAATCAATGTACATCGGCCGGGATCATGGGTCCCAAGAAAGCTCAGCAGACTGAGGAGGTGGACGATATTAAAAGATCGCTGGACTTCTTAGCTGAAGACATTTATGCTGTTAAGCTGCAGCAAAAAAACATTCTGGACCTGGTCGAGGAGGTGAAAGCGCTGCGGATCCAGAACGCCGAGAAGGACAAGAGGCTGGCGTATCTGGAGAGCAGAGTGTTGGAACTGGAGCAGAACACTCGGGTGAACGACGTGATCATCACGGGGCTCCACTTTAAACCCCGATCGTACGCGCGAGTGGTGGCCGCAGACAGCGGAGGGAGGCTCGATGCGCTGGAAGACGAATCGACGGAGCAACAAGTGGCGGCCTTCATGCAGTCCAAAGGAATCCAGCAGGACTGTAACACCATTGAGGCCTGCCACCCTCTTCCCAGGAAAAATGGCGACAAACCAGCTGTGATCATGAGGTTTGTCAACAGAAAACACAAGACTGCGCTACTAAAACAAGGTAGGAAAATGAAAGGAGCGAACATTTATATAAACGAGCGCCTCACAAAAGAAAACGCAGAAATAGCCAGAAAAGCAAGATACCTGAGAAAGCAGAAAAAGATTCAAAACACCTGGACATCAAACTGTAAAATATACTGTACATCAAATTAAACGGATCACCTGAAGAAGCCAAGGTCATTAACATCCGTAATATTATGGAACTGGACAAATATCAATGAATGTTATGAACTGGAGTCACAGCAACAAGAGACAATTGTAGGACACTGAAGGGATATACTCATCTGCTACAAGACATTTAATAACATGAAACAAAAGATCAACAAACAGGAACAACAGGAACTGAAAGTTTTTGAATATACAGATCACAACCCACAGGATGTAGAATATAACATAGACCCTGATAATAATTTATTTAGCGCCATCAATAATAACTGTAGTTACTACATGGATGAACAGTTTAACACAATGGTCACATCTGATTTCAATATTTCTATGATCCACTTCAACAGCAGAAGTCTCTATGCCAACTTTAATAACATTAAAGATTATTTACATCAGTTTAAAGAGCCATTCAATATTGTGGCAATATCAGAGACGTGGCTCAGTGAAGAGAAAGGAGTGGATTTTATCATGGATGGCTATGAATTAAATTATATAAATAGAAAAGTTAAAAAAGGAGGAGGAGTTGCAATCTATGTTGACAAGAGCTTGAAATACAAGGTTGTTGAAAATCTGTCAGTAACTGTGGATGATTTATTTGAATGTATTACAATAGAAATCTGTCTGGACAATGTGAAGAATATAGTAGTGAGCTGTGTATATAGAACACCTGGATCAAACATTGACTTATTTAAGGACTGGATGGAAAAAATGTACGCAAAACTAACTCATAAAGTTATGTTCATCTGTGGGGATTTCAGTATAGATCTGATGAATTCAAAACAACATAGTTTGACAGAAGAATTCATCAACACAATGTACAGTATGGGCTTACATCCAACAATTAACGGACCTAGCAGAATCACGTCACACAGTGCCACACTAAAAGATAACATATTCACAAACATTATGGAAAATAATATCAGGAGTGGGCTTTTATTGAATGATATCAGTGACCACCTGCCGATTTTTGTTGCCTATCAATGTGATTATAGGAAGAAAAAGTATTCCAAAAATATTAAATATAAAAGAATAAGAACTGAAGAATCTATGTATTTACTGACAAAGGAATTATTAATACAAGATTGGAAGATAGTTTATGATGAAAATGATATAAATAAAGCATATGATAAATTTTTACAAATATTTCAATCATTGTACAATAAAAACTGTCCTATAAAACAATACAGTGACAGACAACAAAAGAAAAATATTCCTTGGGTCACCAAGGGGTTAATAAATGCATGTAAAAAGAAGAATACATTATATAAACAATTCATTAAGTGCAGAAAGGTGGAGGCTGAGATCAAATATAAAAGATATAAAAATAAGCTTACTAATATAATGAGGACCTGTAAGAAAGAATATTACAACAGAATATTAGAGGATAATAAAAATAACTTAAGAGAAATATGGCAAGTACTCAATGGGATTATTAGTAATCGACCTAAGAATGCTAATTATCCAGAATATTTTATTGAAAATGGCAATTTGATAAATAATATGGAGGATGTGGTCAGTGGTTTCAATAAATTTTTTGTAAACGTTGGTCCTGAATTAGCAAAATCAATAGTGACAACAGAAACAAACAACAGTGGTTCTGTAAATGAAATAGTGACATAGTGCACGGCCCAGGAGACACACACGCAGGCTCAGGATAGATTTAACAGCTTTATCAGCAACAGGGAAGTGTATGGCTGCGTGTCTGTGGAATAAGAATGTATTGGTGGTGGCGTCTGCGTCAGGCATGGGGGCAGGACGCCGTACAGCCGGACAACCCTGTGGGAGAGAGCAGAGGGAGAAGGGTAACGGGCACCACACCAATACAGGGGATAATAATGGTAGCTGGCTTACTTGGTTGTGACAGGTGGCTGGCGTCGACAAGGGCGGAGCCCAGGAGACAGCGACCTGCGGTACCTGTGGCAGCAGCGTAGAGCCAACGGCGAGGTGATGAAGTCCGCCGCCGGGAATGTCCACCTGTGCACAGGGGAAAGCTAGAGGAGAGAGGTAAGGGGAGCTTACCCAGGATATCTTCGCTAGTGGGTTTGAGATCCGTAGTAGCAAAGGGGCCAAAGTAGAGAGACGGCTTCAGACCGAAGCACAGGGCAGAGTGGATTAAATACCTCGCCGCTGATGAGGAGCAGGTGTGCACGCGGCTGGCGCCGCTGATGAGCGGCGAGTCATAACAAATAGAAGATAGAAATCTAAACACAATCTTTTTGGGTGCAGTTACTGAAAAGGAAATTATCGAGACTGTGAGTAAATTTAAGAACAAAAAATCAACGGACTGGAATGAAATTGACATGACAATAGTGAAAAAAGTAATTGAAGGAATTGTTAAGCCACTCACCCACATATATCTGTAACCTGTCGTTTCAAACTGGTAAATTTCCAAACAAAATGAAAATAGCAAAAGTAATACCTCTATACAAAACAGGAGACAGTCATTGTTTCACAAATTACAGGCCAGTCTCTTTACTCTCACAATTCTCCAAAATCTTCACTAAGAGACTGGATGATTTCATTAAAAAACACAACCTCCTTACAGACAGTCAGTATGGTTTTAGAGCAGATAAATCTACATCTTTGGCACTGATCGAACTTAAAGAAGAAATTACTAGTTGCATAGATTAAAAAAAAGTTTGCTGTAGGAGTATTTATAGATAGCTTTTGACACCATTGACCACAGAATACTACTTAGGAAACTGGAAAGGTATGGGATAAGAGGGGTCGGACTGAGTTGGGTGGAAAGTTATTTAAGTAACAGACAACAATTTGTACAAATTGGTGAGCACAAATCACCCTTCATGGACATCACTTGTGGTGTGCCCCAGGGGTCAGTTTTGGGACCCAAACTCTTTATTTTGTATATAAATGATATATGCCAAGTATCAAAAATTCTGAAATTTATTTTGTTTGCGAATGACACAAATATCCTTTGCACTGGTGAGAATTTGCAACAGGTTTTAGAGGTGGTCACAACTGAAATGAAAAAGTTAATGCAGTGGTTCAACAAAAATAAATTATCTCTAAATCTAAAAAAACCCAAAGATTATGTTGTTTGGAAATTATAAAATAAATCATGAAATAATGGTAACGATAGATGATACCAGAATAGAAACAGTACAGGAAAATAAGTTTCTGGGGGTGACGCTAGACAATAAAATCTGCTGGAAACCTCACATTAGTCACATCCGGGCCAAGTTGGCAAAATGTATAGGCATACTGGGGAAGACAAGACACACCTTGGACTATAAATCATTGGTCTTACTGTACAATTCATTGTTTCTACCTTATCTTAACTACTGTGTAGAAGTCTGGGGAAACATCTACAAGACCAACCTACAGTCAATATGCACATTACAAAAAAGAGCTATAAGGATAATAAATAATGTAGGATATAGAGACCATACCAATTCATTGTTTTTAAAGTCACATGTCATAAAGTTCATGGATTTAGTTAAATTTAAGACAGCACAAGTCATGTACAGGGCAATTAATAATCAACTCCCAACTAATATACAAAAAATATTTAAAAAAAGAGACAATGATCATAATTTGAGAGGAGACTTAAACTTTACAAAACCCAAGATACGAACAACCAAGAAAAATATGTGCATATCTGTCTGTGGGGTGGATTTGTGGAACAGTCTGGTGTCACGCCGCGCCATTCATCAGCGGCGCCACCTGCTCACGCACCTGACAATCATCAGCGGCGAGGGATAAAGGCCGTCTCGCCCGGAGGCTCGGCCTGAAGCCGTCAGACTTCGTCCCTCACCGTTGTGAGCATACTTCCCTTCAGCGTCACCATTTTGGTAAGAAGATCGCTTACCTCTTTTCTTCAGTCTTCTCCCCTGTGCACAGGTGGATTCCCCAGCGGCGGACATCTCCTCTCCATCGCCCAATCCTCGCTGCTGTACGGAGCTCTCCAGGTGGCTGTCTTCCGGGCTTCGCCCCCTTGTTGTGCCAGCTGTCCTGACCCACCAAGTAAGTCCTTCTCTCGCCATAAATCCCTCCTGTGTTGGTGTATGCCCGTCACCCTCTCCCTGTGCTCTCTCCATAGGGTTGCTCGGCTGTACGGTCACCTGCCTCTGTGCCTGGAGCAGACACCATCACCAACACATTTACATCCCGCAGACACGCACTCATTCACTCCTGCTGTTAATAAACTCTTTGAACTACTCTAAGCCTGTGTGTGTGTGTCTCCTGAGCCGTGCGTTATGTCAGTACGGCTTCAGCAGAGCGGCTCGGCGGACGGCGGGCTCGCACACCGGTTTACCACTCTCGAGGCTAGAGTGGATCAGATTGCTTATCAACAGCAGGTTATTCTGAATCAATTATTAAACTTAACTAACCGGTTGGGCCGCTTAGATCCTCAACAGCCGTTCCCCCCGGCTCGTCAGGGTGGCGCGGCTCCTGCTGTTCCAGCGGCCGTCCAGCCGGCTCCAGTGGCACCGGTTCGGCTCACACCGATTCCGACCCCCGCCCGCTTTAGCGGTAAGCTCGGCGGAGCGCGGGGGTTCATTATGCAGTGTGAGTCCGTGTTCCACCGTGTGCCCGGAGATTTTCCCTCGGATCACAGTCGGATTGGTTACATAGGGAATCTTCTGGAGGGGCGTGCGTTAACTTGGACCTACGCCGTAATGGCGAGGCCCAGTTATGCCACCCTCACCTATGACCAGTTCGTGAGGCGCTTTCTGGAGGTCTTTGACCATTCTCAAACCGAGACGGTCCAGGTCGATCGGCTTCTCGCTCTCCAGCAGGGAGGCCGGTCGGCAGCGGACTACTCGGTCGACTTCCGGGTAGCGGCGGAGGAATTGGGCTGGGAGGAACGCTCCCTCTGTGGCCTGTTCCTCCGCAGCCTCAATAGTGATCTGAGGGATGAACTGGCTGGACGGGATATCCCTGGGACGCTAGCGGAGCTGACATCCTTAGCGATAAGTTTGGATAACAGGTTGCGCGAGCGCTCCTCGGGGCGGAAGTCTTCTTCTTCTCGCCCTCGTGGAGTCTCGCCGCACCTGTTCCAAGCTCGCCCCCTGGCGGCGCCGCCAGCATCGTGCCCCGAGGAGTCGGAGCCGATGGTGACGGGCTGGACCAAGCTTTCCCCTGCGGAGAAACAACGCTGCCGTGAGTTGGGCCTCTGCATGTATTGCGGAGGTGACCAACACACTGTGGAGCGTTGCCCGTGGAAAGCCAGTCGGCGGGGTCCGCGAATCGCTGTAGGGAGCCTCGCGGATCCCAACCGGTTAGACACTCTCACTCAATTAAAGCTGCCCATCCGTTTTTGCCACAATCCCACTGGGCACCTCACCCACGCACTGGTGGATTCAGGCGCAGAGGGCAGCTTCATTTCACAAGGCCTGGCAACCCGATTGGGCATCCGCTGTCAGGCATTAAAACACCCCATCTCCCTGGTCCATCTCTCCCGTGCCTCCCTTGGGAGAGTTTCTCACCAAACCATGCCTGTCCCAGTCATCATCTCAGGGAACCACCGGGAGGAGATGGTATTTTACATCCTGCCCAACTCTGTGTCGCCCGTCATCCTGGGGTATCCCTGGCTACGCCTCCACAACCCTGTCCTGGACTGGAGGTCCGCTGGGGTATCGGCATGGAGTACCTTCTGTATGGGCACCTGCCTTCAGTCCGCTGCCTGCTCCTCATCCGCGGCTCCCCCTGTGGCGGATACAGCACCTCCGGACCTGTCACTGGTGCCTCCAGAATTTCACGACCTGGGTATGGTATTTAGCAAATCGAAAGCTATGTCTCTTCCCCCGCATCGACCATATGACTGTGCCATCAACCTCCGCCAGGGGGCTCCCCTGCCATCTGGTCGGCTCTACAGCCTGTCGGCGCCGGAGAAGGAGACCATGAATACATACCTGAAGGAATCACTGAGCGCTGGGATTATTCGCCCATCGTCGTCACCCGTGGGGGCAGGGTTTTTCTTTGTCGGGAAAAAGGACGGATCCCTCCGCCCCTGCATAGACTACCGAGCGCTAAATGACATCACTGAGAGGGACCGTTACACCCTGCCCCTCATGGACACTGCCTTTCACTCCCTCCAGGGGGCGACCTGGTTTACCAAGCTGGATTTACGCAGCGCTTACCACCTCGTCCGGATCCAGGAGGGAGATGAATGGAAGACAGCCTTCCGTACCCCGAACGGCCACTTTGAGTATCTCGTCATGCCGTTCGGGCTGACCAACGCTCCTGCCGTCTTTCAGCGCCTCATTAATGACGTCCTCCGGGATTTCATCGGCCTTTTTGTGTTCGTCTACCTGGATGACATCCTTATCTTCTCCAGGTCCAGGGACGAGCACCAGGTCCATGTGAGGCGGGTCCTCCAAAGACTGCTGGAGAATCGTCTGTACGTGAAGGCTGAGAAATGCGAATTCTACGCTAGGACCACATCCTTCCTGGGATTCATCATCGCTCAAGATCAGGTGCTCCCAGACCCAGAGAAGGTGAAGGCGGTGGTGGAGTGGCCTACTTCCGCATCCCGGAAGCAGGTACAACAGTTTGTTGGCTTCGCCAATTTTTACCGCCGCTTTGTCCCAAATTTCAGCTCGATCGTCGGACCGCTGACCCGCCTCACGTCCCCGAAGGTCCCGTTCCGGTGGACTGAAGAGGTCGCTGCTGCCTTTAGGGCGCTGAAGGCGGAGTTCTCCTCCTCCCGGGTCCTTCGCCAGGTTGACCCCGCGCTGCAGTGCATTGTGGAGGTGGACGCATCGGACACGGGAGTGGGAGCAGTGTTATCCCAGCGGTCACCTGACGATGGCGCCAAACGGCCGTGCGCCTTCTTCTCCCGGCGCCTGTCCCCGGCGGAGAGAAACTACGATGTGGGGGACAGAGAGCTCCTGGCCATTAAACTCGCCTTACAGGAGTGGCGCCACTGGCTAGAGGGGGCGGACCTGCCGTTTGTGGTCCTGACGGACCACAAGAACTTAGAGTACTTACGATCTGCCAAGCGCCTGAATGCCCGCCAGGCGCGCTGGTCTTTGCTCTTCGCCAGGTTCCGCTTCTCAATCACCTTCAGGCTGGGCTCCAAAAACGGCCTGCCTGACGCCCTCTCTAGGCAGTTCACCCCCGTGGAGGCTGAGGAGACGCCCCACACTATCCTGCCCAGGTCGTGCGTCCTCGGTGCCATCTCTTGGGACATTGAAGACAAGATCCGGAAGGCGCAGGAGGTGGAACCTGATCCTGGCGGCGGACCGGAGGGAAGACTGTTCGTCCCATCTGTGGTCCGAGGAGAGGTCATCCACTGGCTCCACACCTCCCGGCTCACCTGTCATCCCGGCACCTCTCGGATGATCAGCCTCCTCCAACGGTCCTTTTGGTGGCCAGGCCTGCGGAGGGATGCAGCCCGCTACGCCCGGGCTTGCCCAATCTGTGCCACCAGCAAGTCGGGAAATGCCCCCCCAGCGGGTCTGCTCCAGCCTCTGCCCGTCCCCGGCAGGCCCTGGTCGCACATCGCACTGGACTTCGTCACCGGACTCCCCGTTTCCAACTCCTTTGACACCGTCCTGACCATCGTGGACCGTTTCTCCAAGGCGGCGCACTTCATCCCCCTGCGAGGTCTCCCTACTGCCCTGGAGACGGCGGGCCTCCTCGTCCAACACGTGGTCAGGCTGCACGGGATTCCGGTGGACGTGGTCTCGGACCGGGGTCCCCAATTTTCATCCGAGGTTTGGAGATCCTTTTGTAACGCCATCGGAGCCAAGGTGAGCCTCTCCTCCGGCCATCACCCCCAGTCTAACGGGCAGTGTGAGAGGACCAATCAGGAGCTGGAGGCTGCGCTCCGCTGTGTTACTAGATCCAAGCCGACGTCCTGGAGCAACCATCTCGCCTGGGTGGAGTATGCCCACAACACCGCCCGCTCTTCAGCGGGCTCTTCAGCGGGCGTCTATATTTATATATCTACATATTATTCCATCTAGCTACATTGCTCCGCACTGTGTGTGTTTATATACTTGCATATTTATTCCACCTAGCTGCAATGCTCCGTACTGTGGGTGTTTATATATTTACATATTTATTCCATCTAGCTACAATGCTCTGCACTGTGTGTTCATATATTCATATATTTATTCCATCCAGCTACAATGCTCTGCACTGTGTGTCTGTGTGTGTGTGTATATATATATATTTTATAATAATACGTACATATGTTTATTAGCTGCTCTTGCTTGCTTGTTTTTTTTTTCTTGCCTTCTGATTGTTGCTCTGAGTGTTGCTATCCCTGTGCTGTTGCAATCCTGGAATTTCCCCGTTGTGGGACTAATAAAGGCTTATCTTATCTTATCTTATCTTATCTTCTGCAACGGGCGTTATGTCATCTGGAGCCGGAACTGAAACTATGTACAAACAGAATTCAATTCAAAAAGGGGTATAAACATTATTTGCTGAAAGGATATATGTTAGAAGGGTAGTATTTATATGTACGATTCACTATGCTCCCTCTGGGACACTATGGGACACTATGGAATGGTGGGTGGGACAGCACTGTGTATATCTGTGTTGTTTGAGGCTGGTTTTGATGTATGGACATCAATGTATGTTAGGATGGATGGGTGTTAATGTTGATATGTACAAAATACAGATAATTGTTTACTTGGGGTCTTAAATGCGGTAATTTGTATATAATTCACAATTCACATGGGTGTATTTATGGAAAAGAGGAGATGGAATTAACAAGTGTTCACTTCTTCCTTCTCCCTTTTGAACACTGTATACTGTTACTTTATTGCATTTGTCATTTGTTGTTTTTGTTATACTTTTTTGTTCGAAATAAAGTATCTATCTATCTATCTATCTATCTATCTATCTATCTATCTATCTATAAGTGTGTCACAATGTATGAATTGTTCTTATATCCATATATGAACTCTTTTTATACTGCCTACCTACACAAGAATGCTGTTTGTTGACTTCAGCTCAGCATTCAACACAGTTATCCCCTCCAAGTTGATCACTAAACTTGGGGACCTGGGAATCAGTACCTCCACCTGCAACTGGATCATGGATTTTCTGACCAACAGACCCCAGCATGTTAGGTCAGGCCGCAACCGTTCTTCCGTCATCACACTCAACACTGGTGTACCACAGGGCTGTGTGCTCAGCCCATTCCTCTACTCCCTCTTCACCCATGACTGCAGGCCTATGTATGGATCCAATTCCATCGTAAAGTTCGCAGATGACACCATGGTGATTGGACTCATCAGGGACAACGATGAGTCAGATTACAGGGCAGAGGTTGAGCACTTGGCTACTTGGTGCACTGACAATAACCTGCTCCTTAACACCAGCAAAACCAAGGAGCTGATAGTGGACTACAGGAAGGAGAGGAGAGAGACACATGACCCCATCCATATCAATGGCATAGCTGTTGAACGTGTCCCCAGCTTCAAATTCCTGGGGACCCACATCTCGGAGGACCTGTCCTGGTCAGTTAACACCACCAGCCTGATCATGAAGGCCCACCAGCGCCTCTTCTTCTTGAGGACACTGAAGAAGAACCATCTGTCAACTGACATCCCGGGCAACTTCTACCGCTGCGTGATAGAGAGTACCCTGACCAACTGTGTCACAGTCTGGTATAGGAGCTGCTCTGTCACTGATCGTAAGGTGCTGCAGCAGGTGGTGAAAACCGCCCAACGCATCACAGGGACTCCACTTCCAGTTATAGAGGACGTCTACAGGAAAAGATGTCTGCGCCGGGCACGCAGCATTCTTAGGGACTCCAACCATCCTGCTCATGGACTGTTCCAGCTTCTCCCCTCCAGAAGGCGTTTCAGAAGCCTTCAGACTAGAACCAGCAGGTTTAGGAACAGTTTCTTTCCAACAGCTGTCACGTTATTGAACTTAGTTCCCCGCTGACTCTCTTACCATCATCTCTTACCATCCTCACCTGTACATAACTGCCCATCTAACTTATTGTACATTATTTGCACATAACAGTACTCTTAACTTTCTGCACTGCTGCATATATTTGCATATATTTGCTTAAATTGCACATACTGTTAATTACCGTATATACTGCACTGCTGTCCTTTGCACTTCTGATTGGATGCTAAACTGTGTTTCGTTACCTTGTATTCATACATGTGTAATGACAATAAAGTTGAATCTAATCTAATCTGATCTATTGTAACCTGTAAGGGTATAAGCTACATTAACAAGCTGTTTGATATGTCTATTATGTTTTGTGCTCCAGCATGAAGTTTAATGTCACATTGACCTGCTGAGGTCTGCATGCTCTCACTCCCCCCTCCCTTCTCTTCCCTCCTCTGTGTTATCATCCCAAAGTCTTTTTCCTTTTTTTTTTACTGATGGTCATATAAAGTAACCTGTTTTACTCTCTGTGGGGAAGAGAGCTGAATTCTCCTGTTCTCCATTTTTCCTCTTATTGCTGACAGCAATAAAAGACTATTGACTCACAGATCCGTCTGATTACGTACCCCAGGATCTTTAAAGTGTTTAGATGAAATTTGGTTACATCAGTGGTGTCAGAAGTGGGATAATTGATCACTGATTTCCAGCGGCTGACGTGGATTGATCACCCGAATGGAGTTTTGCTCTTTCCACCTTTTTAGGCGATGTGAGTGCGTCACTTGATGGAATCATGACACATTATTCCAAAGAACCATCTTGGAAGCCTCCAAAAGAAAAGAATTTGAGTAAGTAATATTTTATTACATTTTTTTTTTAATTTGTAAGAGTGATCAGTCCTACATTCCACCTAATTATCTGTGTACAGACAATGGGTTAGAGTCCCACTACAGACAGTATACAGTACCTGTTATAAACAGGTTTCGGGATATAGTCTGAGACACAGTGAGATGCACTGGCGGTAACCAGTGGTCAATAATAGAACGCGTCATACTGGGCACTTAAGACGTTTCGTGACAGTTGATGGTTGTATTGGTCAATAATGGGGTCTTGTAAATCAAAACCCAAATGGTGCCTCTCCGGCGTGAGTGGACCAAAGGTGAAATACATGACTGATAAGTATGGTCCTGGAAGTGTTTAATTTCTGACAAAAATGGATCTGTGAGGGTGGATTCACTGAGGGGGGGTCACTTTCTGTAGAAATTATTACTACTTTGAGGAATAAAATAAATCGTGAAATCCACAGGGTACAAATAAGGAAAAAGCAGAGTCAGAAGGACAGAGAAAAGCTGATGCAGTTAGTTTGAAAAGGCCGCGGTCGAGATGTGGCTCACTGAGGCAAAGGCACGTAGGGATAAGCAAGAACAGAATAGAAAGGAGAATGAATGGAAGAGAAAGGATAGAGAAAATACACAAATTACACAAAAACAATTTTTACACTGTGCTGGGGACCCTAACTTCCCTCCACCTTATGAACGTGAACGGCCCATTCCTCCTCAACCCCACCCTACCAATTCTTTCACTGCGGCATTATACCCAGCACTACCTGACTCATATGCTCTCACACCAGAAGATGACAGCTTTAGAAGGGGGCCAGCACTGCAGGACCCAGCACTGCAGGAAGGGTGGACGAGGAGCTGCAAGGAGCGATAGGAGGGGTTGCTGCCCAACCGCTGACTGACCAGAAACCCCCATTTCAGCACAAAGCGGTCACGCGCGCAGAACCTCCACTTTTGCGTGACCAAACACCAAAGCAAGAACATGACCAACCTCCGGACACCAACATGCCTATGGTGGAGGTGGCAGGGGACGGAGGTCCACACTTGGTGTTTCGCCCGTGGGATCCAGAAGACATTCCCAAGTTTGCAGCTACACTGCCACAGCTGGAGAACAACCCTGCGTACTTCTGTGAACGATTGTGGGCATTCTGTGAGCCCTACCGCCCCACCTTCTCTGAGTTGCGAAGAATCATAGGTCAGAAGTGCACACCCACCAATATGGCCAAGCTGATGCCAGCCTTTGCTGTGGATGTACGTCCTGACAATTATGTCTGGGGTGACGCTGCCTCGAACAACAATCAGGACTACAAGAACGCGATAAAGGCACTTGTGCGGCTAATTAAGGATCAATGCCATAAGACCTCAGACCTCTCCAAGGTGGCTCAGTGCAAGCAGAAGGACGAGGAAGCACCAGGAGACTACTTCCACAGGCTGTGCAAGGTCTTTAACCTCTCCCACTCTGTGATTCCACGGACGGGCACGTCTCTGCGTCTCAGTGCGCGATGAAAAAAAAGCTGTATTTCTGGTCTTCCAGTGCAGACACAGCCATAAACAGAAAGCCAAAGGAGTGTTTGATTGGTTTAGAATGAGATTGACATCTCATTCGACCAATAAGAGCCTTGATTTGGGTTTTTAAACCTTTAATAACCAATAACCGAAAACCTAGCAAGAAGGACCTGCCCATCAATGACCACGAGTACAACGAGCCAATTGAAGCTGAGTAATCTGATGATGGCCGTGTCGTTTAGCCAATCAATTTCTGACTTCAATGATACCCTACATGCACTTGTTCCGTGTTTATATTTCCGGTAAAATGCCATGTGTTCCCGTGCGTAAAATCTCTTTTGACTCAGCCGCTGTGTGACGCACAGTACTATGTGACGCTTTGCGGAGGGGTCAGGGTAACATTAGCCATTATTTTACTTGTATTGAAAAATGGTTCACAAATTAAACCGAAAGGGCATGCATAAAAGCGTAGATGGCTCGACCGGGTCGGGTGACCGGGACGACGAATCAGTAAAAGAACAATTGGAGGTTGCAACAACAGAACAATAGCTGACGATCGCCAGACACCAGCGGACAGTACCAGCGACAGTGCGGTTGTGGACAGGTAAGTCTTATAATCTAAATTATTCTTTATCGATAAAAATAGTAATCAAAATAACTTTTGACAAATCGGTAATTACAAGGGTAATTACCAATTGGTCGGTAATTACGCCATGTCCCACATGGCGACAAGTTTTTGTGTGCGCCATGTTCCTCTGTAGCTTTGGGGGGGGGGGGGTTATTTGTTACTGTGTATATTGCAGAAAAATTTAATAATTTTTTAGTATAATTTTTATTTCACTGTAGACCAACAGTGATCTGTGTGGAGTTTGCATGTTCTCCCTGTGTCTGCGTGGGTTTACTCTGGGATTTCTCCAGTTTCCTCCCACATGCCAAAAAACATGCATGTTAGGTTAACTGGCATTAAAAAAAAAATTGGGGATTCTAAATTGTCCTTAGGTATGACTGTGAGAGTGAATGGTTGTCTGTCTCTCTGTATTGGCCCTGCGATGGACTGGCGATCTGTCCAGGGTGTACCCTGCCTCTTGCCCAAAGATGCTGGGATAGGCTCCAGCCCCCCCGCAACCCGAAAAGGATTAAGCGGAAGAAGATGGATGGATGGATGTAGGCTATTTTTTCCTGTAAACAAAGGAACTGTGCCGTGTATGTCTGGGTTATTATGCCTTTGTTTTACTGTGTAAACGTGATCTAGTGAAATGGACCCCTGACCAAGTGAGCACACTAATGTGTGGACCCTGGTATTCAATCTGCACAAGTAAATTTTCAATCCATTGATATACAAAGCGATTCATAATTTTCTAAAGCCTCATTCAGAACATTATAGTCCCACAGACTGATTTTCATCTGGGGCAGCATTTATAAATCACTGGATGGAGAATGTACATGTACAGATTGGATTCCGTGGTCCACTTGGGGTGCACACTTGGTCAGGGGTCCAGCTGACCTGTATCTGTGTAAACTGGTGAGATAGTGAACTCTGGAAAAATTGGAGGGGGGAGGGTTGTTTTTGTGTATACTTTAGTGAAATGTATTAATTTTTAGCATATTTTTTCTTACACTGTAGGCTATTTTTGCCTGTAAAAAAAGAACAGGAACTGTGCTGTGTATGTCTGGGTTATTACCCCTTGGTTTTACTGTGCAAACTGCTGAGATAGTGAACTGTGCCAAACTGCCATTTGGCACAGTTTGGCACAGTTCAAGAACACCTTGTTACAACCTGAGAAAAAAGCTGTGTAATATATTAATTTTTTGTGGTATTGTTACAAAATTTTGACCTGAGCTTGAAAACACTTGGTTCTACATTTCTGTTGTGTTTTCCAGCCAGTATCTCACAGCTGTATGTTATTTGCAAGCATTTGTATCTAAAAAAAAACACCCAGGCGAACTTTATTTTCTTCAAATTCAGTATGTTTAGATGATTGTTACTCAGTGACAGGAGCACTTACAGAGATTATGACTGTTTTGCCAAAAAATTTAGAGTGTTTTCTTTTAAATGAGACCAACCCCGTGAAGATGCCACAAGGGGTTGAAGAACAGCTTTTGATTTACTTTGGGCATGTTATTTTTAGGCGTTTTTAGGGAAGCATCCCTCCTCCATTTGCCCCGAATGACTATATGAAAGATACGGGACTATACGGCACACATCTTAATATGTGGTTCATGGCAGGATTGCATCCTCACCTTGTGGCAGATATAAAGATGACCTGCATTTGCTGGGAAGGGGAAAATTGTGAGACTGTCCTTCGCCATGCCAACCGTCACTACCGTAAACATGAATCAACCATGAAGAAGAATACAAAAAGCAAGGAGGACAACCTGGAAAAGGCCCTGCTCACGATGGCGCAGTGGGCCCCCACTCTGACGAAGCCACACCGAGGCTTCTCTGCTGGCCCTAACCAGTGTCACTACTGTGGCCAAGAAGGACACTGGATGAGACAGTGCCCACAACTGTCGACCTGTGGCTACTGCAAACAACCTGGACACTGGGTTACAACATGCCCAGTAAGACCACGATCTGAACCCCATGGAAGGGGAGGGGCAGAGGTAACTTCCAGCAAGGCAACCGTGCATCCTGGCCCCGACAAAACCCTGGCCAACCACCACACCCTTTCCCCCAGCCCCACCACCTCAACCCCAACCCCAACAGCCTCAGCAGTGACGCCAGGTGGATAAGACTGGACAATGCTCTCTCTCTCTTTACGATCACCCCCAGCAGGCATCGTACATGTGCTTGCCAATAAAAATCACGCTGCAGCCACACACACATCTCATACTGAATACACAGCATTGACACTTGCATCATATTCTACTTCTCATTTCAGAGACTTACCAATCTTGCCTGTTAAGGTTTCAGGAAAGATGATAGATTTTATGGTTGACAGTGGAGCCACAAATTCAGTTTTGTCATCCACCTCTGGGTTAAAACCTCCCCTCACCTCTCGTTCACTCACATCACAGGTAGCAAGTGAAGGTTTACACATGAGTTTTTCACAGAACCATTGTCATGTACAGTGGATGGGAAAACATTCACTCACAATTTCTTGTTTTCACCTCAGTGCCCTTTCAGCTTGTTAGGCAGAGATCTGATGTGCAGTTTGTCACTCTCACTCTCCTGCACACCACAGGGAACTCAAATTGAAACTCCCAGCTCGACCTTTACCAAAATTCCATCTCTGCTGTACATTTATGAATGGACACTGACAGATGAAGGGCAGAGCTTCCATTTGGTTGAAACGGGAAAGAAGCTCTCGCCACATGCCACAGTTTCCATGCCACCACACAGAATGCACTGCACAACACATCTCTCACAGGGCCCTGACACAGAATATGAGAATCAGTGGTTACAAATTAAATCTACTCCACTGCAAACGACACACGTTGTGTGGGCAGCAGATTTCAGTTTTTTGATGATTGCACTCACACCTAGCATGTCTAAAGTGTTCTCAGTTCCACACAGCCACCCGCATGTCTCACTCACAAAAGCCCTCTCCTCAGCGTGGAGTAATATGGGTGCATGGGCCCTTGCTGCTCATCGCGTTGATGACTGGGTTTCATCTGCACCACTACACCACATCCGCCTCAGTAGAGTTTAATTTTCCCCCACTCTGCAGATGTATCATGCAGAGTACGCGATTTCACTTTCCAGCGAGCATTTCATCCAAACTTTGGATGACACCAGGCGGTACAAATGGATGAAACCTGTTATCATGCCCTCTGTACAGATTCAGGAGGACCACATGCTCTCCCATGTTCCATCATCTCTGTGGGCTACACACAAATATGACGTGGGGCTTATAAAAAAAACTGCTCTCCAGTCGTTATAACCCCAAAATCTCATTAAGACCCAAATCCATGCAGTACCCACTCAGGCCTGAGGCACGTGATGGTATCACTCCTGTCTTTGAATTACTTTTAAAAGACGGGATTATTGTCCCTGCACCAGATTCTCCAGTTTGTATGCCAATTTTTCCCGTAAAAAAGATCAGAGATGAGGGCCAACCTGCTGAATGGCGTCTTGTTCAAGACCTCCAGGCCGTTAACGCTGCCGTCGTCCAACGTGCCCCTCTGGTCCCTAACCCTCACACCATTTTGACCCAAATTCCTCCAAATTCAACCTATTTTACAGTGGTGGATTTGTCAAACGCGTTTTTCAGTGTCCCCATCCACAAAGACTCACAGTTTTGGTTCACATTCCAATTCAATGGGGCTCTTTACACGTTCACCAGATTGGCCCAGGGTTACTGCGAAAGCCCAACCATTTATAACGCGGCTCTTAAGAGCTCTTTGAGCTCTCTTCAACTGTCAGAAGGCTCTGTCCTGATTCAGTATGTCGATGACCTTTTGCTGTATGCGCCAAACGAGGCACAATGCCAAGCAGACTCTTTGAAGCTTTTGTGTCACCTTGCTGCAAAAGGCCACAAGGCTTCAAAATCAAAATTGCAATTTTGCAAACCAATGGTCACATTTTTGGGCCATCAAATCTCTGATCAAGGCAAATCTCTCTCTCCAAAGTGCGCACAAGCAATCTGTCACATGGACAAGCCTAAAACTAAGAAAGAACTTCTTTCCTTCCTTGGCATGTCATCTTATTGCCGTTCCTTTATTCCCGATTTTTCACGCATTGAGAGACCAATGCGGGACATCATTCCATCAAAGGGTCCCTCACACTTCCCTCTGGAGTGGACACCCACTGCTAATGACTCCTTTGAAAACATTTTGGCTCCTCTAACACTTTCACTTCCTGATCCATCTAAACCTTTTGTTCAGTATGTTGATGAGAAGTCCGGATGCATGACCTCTGTTCTCCTGCAGCCCCACGGTGACAGACTTTGCCCAGTTGCATATTACTCCTGCAAATTGGACTCTGTTGCGGCAGGGCTTCCACTTTGTCTCCGGGCTGTGGCTGCGGCAGAATGTGCTGTAGAGGCATCTTGAGACATTGTTTTGTATTTTCCTGTCACTCTCTATGTTCCTCATGCTGTTGCACTGCTTCTGAATGAGCAGAAGTCACACCTCTCCCATGCAAGGTGGCTTAGATATCATTCTACCCTCCTTGAATCACCAAACCTTACTGTCAAACGCTGTGCACAGTCAGTTAACCCAGCAACAAATCTCTCCCCACCTTCTTGTGATGATGACATGGACTGTGACCATGACTGCTTGTCCTGCTGGACTTTGTCACCTCTCCCAGACCTGACCTCTCTGACACTCCACTGTCAAACCCAGACCTTGTCCTGTATGTTGACAGCTCCGCATCTGTTGACCCCTCAGTAGTCCGCAACAAAGTGGGTTGGGCAGTGTGTGATGACCACTGTAAGTTGCTTTCTGGCTCCTTGACATCTCATCTTTCTGCACAAGCTGCAGAGTTTGTCGCCTTGGCAGAGGCCTGCATTTATGCAGCAGGTCAGTCTATTACTATTTACACTGACTCACGCTATGCCTTTGGGGTAGTTCATGATTTTGGTGTGCTGTGGCATGAAAGAAACTTCCTCACGTCTGGAGGCTCACCCATAAAGAACTCCTCTTATGTTTCCCGCCTTCTCGATGCCATCCTCCTTCCTTCTTCTGTGGCAGTATGCAAATGCACGGCACACACTTTCTCTTCTGACCCTGTTTCTCGGGGCAATGCTCGTGCTGATGCTGCAACTAAGGCTGTGGCTCTCTCCTTCTCTGCCACCCATGCTCCCCCTCCCTCTCCTTCCCCTCCCCTTCCTGCCTCCTCTTCATGAACACCCACTGATTCCCTCATTTCTATCCAATCTCTTTCATTTCCACAGGAACATCAGAAGTGGACCAACAAAGGCTGTCACATAGACCAGGCTGGTGTGTGGAGAGGCCTGAATTGCCTTCCCTGTTTTTCGGCTCATTTCTTCAATCATTTTGCTAAATTGACACATGGGAGAGACCATGTGTCGAGAGAAGGGATGATACAACCATTGCATGCAAATTTGTTTACTAGTGGTTTCACTGTTTATGCTGACAATTTTTTGCAAAAAGTGTCTAATCTGTACCACTAACAATGCCCACAGAGTCCCCAAACAGATTCCAGCAGCATATCTGCCCCCTGCAGGACCATTTCAACATCTCATGATAGACTTCATCAAACTAAACCTAGCTGAGGGTAAAAAGTGCTGTTTGGTAATGGTTGACATGTGGTCCAAATGGGTAGAGGCCTTTCCAGCCAAACATGCAACAAGCACTGTTGTGGCCAAAGCATTACTATCAGAAATAATTCCCAGATGGGGAATACCAGAGAAAAATCTCTAGTGACAATGGTAAACATTTTGTAAATGAAGCGTTGACCAATTTGAGTACGACATTGGGTTTTGATTTGAGAAAACATTGTGCCTACCACCCACAATCAGGTGGTGCTGTTGAGCGTGAAAAGGGCACCCTAAAGAACAAGCTCACCAAACTCCAGGATGAGACTGGCCTACCCTGAGTAAAATGTTTGTCGTTGGCACTCATGTCCATGCGCATGCAAGTCAGGAAGAAATATAACATGTCACCCTTTGAGATTTTGTTTGCTCATCCTCCCTTTCTAGGTTTCTCTGCAGAGAGGAAGACACCACCTCCTCTAACCAATTCACATTTTGAAAATGCCATGTTATCTTATTGCTTTGCCTTGTCCTGCAAACTGCAAAACATTTCTCACCAGGTAAAAGCTGGCCTGCCCAAACCTGCCGAGGGAGTCCTCCATGACATAAGACCAGGTGACTGGGTGGTGGTTAAAAGCTTCAGAAGGAAGAATTGGCACAGCAAACGGTGGTTGGGTCCATACCAAGTCCTTCTGACGACATTCACGGCTGTGAAAATCGCTGAGAGGGCAACGTGGATCCACACAACACACTGCAGAAAGGTCCCAGGGGTCAAGCCAGAAGAACCCAGACCAGACCAGGAGTAAGAAGCAGATGGTGATTAGCCACAATCACCACCCCACGTTGCAGACTAGGACGAGAAGCAGAAGTCCAAGTGGTTAGCCAAAACCACCACCAGCTTCATTATTACCCCCCGACCCCATGAACTTGAAAGCCAACTCCCTGTTCATCTTTGGCGGCTTCTTCAGCTGGATCCTCTGGGTTTTGGACTCCTTGACAAAGACAGTGACTGTCTAACTGTTTGTCTATGCAAATGTCAGCTGACAGCACCCTCTGGTGTCCAGTACCGGTGTTTGCAATAGAAAAGCAGGCTGTCTGGTTATCGGCGTAAAGGAGAGAAGAAGTGTGACTAGTGTTGTCACCTAATCGTCGTGTGACGACATAAGGCCACATACTGTTGCACTTGACAGCCATCACAAACAACCTCAGTGTACGCCGAACGCTGCTCAGTAGAAACATACACCATGCATACCATTTACACTGATACTGACATTCTGACGGACAATTCGAACTTATGCCAACATCTGCTTGTAGATGACAGTCAGCGGGATCGACGATGACGTCGCGACTGGACCACGTGGGACTTCCTGTGTACAGGGCTTTTTATCTTATTGTTGGTCAACTTGACCGTCGATCTGATGATTTGTTTCTATGCCCCATTGCACCATCCTCCACAGATGCAATCTCTTGTAGTGTTTACACGAATTGCTCGTGATACTAGTTCTGGAGAAGTCATCAATGACATATTGCGGCTAGCAGAAGACAAGGGGAATTTCTCCTCAGGTTTCCTTTTAAACTCATGGTATCGGTATGCCCTCTTCCTTGCAAAACAGAAAAAAGCTACGAACTGTTATGTCTGCACTAGAATGCCTGTAGCTACCACCAACCCTCATGTTTCTCCTGCATCATTTAACTCATCTGATCTCTTTCCTGATATTCTGAAGTCGCCACTGTCCCCTAACTTCCTAAATCAAATTGTACAGAAAACAACAGGTCACAGTTTACCCCCTATACCACCCTATACAGGGAGGATTTTTTCTAAAATCCTGGCAATAAAATGCAGTGACAATACACTCTTCTTCAGCCCAGTTCAGTACCCCCCAAACGCTAAATTTATATGTTACGCTAATAATCTCACTCTCACCCTGCCCGGGGTAAAAATGGGCTCTGTTCCTAGAGCTTATTGTTCCCATACTTACTCACCATGTACCACTAATGACCAGGGTCATACTAACACCACTCAGGCCCTGCCAGGTACAACATGCAAGTCTTACTATTCGGTCCCTGATGTTATGGGAGTAATGCCACAAGATGATTTTCTGTGGCTATGTGGTGCTTATATGTACTGTATCAGGCGTTGCCTGAAAATTGGGTGGGCCGTTGCACCGCAGTGCGTGCTACTGACCACTCTTTCATTGTAACTGCTAATCCCTTGGATGAGTCTGGTCACAGGTCATGGAGGGACGTGTCCCCACATGATTCCATTTGGGGCACTGACGTGCATAAGACCCACAAGCTCTGGACAAATACTCAGAAAGTCGCTCTTTCTTTGTTTCCATGGGTCGGCGTAGGTAAGCTCTTGCTGCGCATGGAGACATTAGACTATCGTGTGGGAACCTTTGCAAACTTGACTCTCTTAGCCCTTAAGGGAATTCAGTATGAGTTGCATGCCCTTAGACTAATGGAATTACAAGACAGGATGGTGTTAGATCAGCTAACAGCATCACAAGGTGGGGTCTGTGCGATAGTGGGAACGGACTGCTGCACCTACGTCCCTGCTAATGATGCCGACACTGGAATTATTTCCCAAGCCATTCAAAACCTCACAAATCTTTGTGATGCCTCCCTGCTCAATAATGTTCGGGGAGGAGGTATTTATGATTGGTTGTTCAGCGGCGGATGGCGAGATTGGCTTGTTTGTATTGGTATACTTTTGTCTGCTGTTCTGTTGCTTCTCATGTTTTGTGGTTGCTGTATACTTCCAATTATTAGACACATGATATCAAAGTTGTTAATTTCCACCATGCTGCATTACATGCCAGCCGCCACCTTTGACCCTGATGTGACTTTTGCCTCAGCCCCGCCAATGTTGGATTACGATGATTACATGACTAAAGACCAAAATGTGATGTAAATATTTTATGTCCACCACATCCATTTGTTATCTTTGCTTGCTCTCCATTGAGTGCTCACGCTCACAAAAACAGCCCTTTGTGACTCTTCACACATGCTATTGTTCTATGTCACTGTTCATGATGCATCAGTTTAAACATGATAGGGTGTATTTTTTGCTGATTTTTCACTTTGACAGTCTTGTACAAATGGTCATATATGACCAACAGGAGGGAATTGTGGTGAAAATTTATTGCCTATGCCTTAATCTGATGAGTAACTAGGGATCATATGTTTTATAAGTGTGTCACAATGTATGAATTGTTCTTATATCCATATATGAACTCTTTTTATACTGCCTATTGTAACCTATAACCTATATACCTATATACAGTGGGGCAAAAAAGTATTTAGTCATCCACCAATTGCGCAAGTTCTCCCACTTAAAAGATGAGAGAGGTCTCCAATTTTCATCATAGGTATACCTCAACTATGAGAGACAAAATGAGATAAACAAAAATCCAGAAAATCACATTGAAGGATTTTTAATGAATTAATTGGTAAATTCCTCAGTAAAATAATTATTTGGTCACCTACAAACAAGCAAGATTTCTGGCTCTCATAGACCTGTAACTTCTTCTTTAAGAGGCTCCTCTGTCCTCCACTGGTTACCTGTATTAATAGCACCTGTTTGAACTCATTATCAGTATAAAAGACACCTGTCCACAACCTCAAACAGTCAGACTCCAAACTCCACTATGGCCAAGACCAAAGAGCTGTCAAAGGACACCAGAAGCAAAGTTGTAGACCTGCACCAGGCTGGGAAGACTGAATCTGCAATAGGTAAGCAGCTTGGTGTGAAGAAATCAACTGTGGGAACAATTATTAGAAAATGGAAGACATACAAGACCACTGATAATCTCCCTCGATCTGGGGCTCCACGCAAGATCTCACCCCGTGGGGTCAAAATTATCACGAGAACGGTGAGCAAAAACCCCAGAACCACACGGGGGGACCTAGTGAATGACCTGCAGAGAGCTGGGACCAAAGTAACAAAGGCTACATCAGAAACACACTACGCCGCCAGGGACTCAAATCCTGCAGTGCCAGACGTGTCCCCCTGCTTAAGCCAGTACATGTCCAGGCCCGTCTGAAGTTTGCTAGAGAGCATTTGGATGATCCAGAAGAGGACTGGGAGAATGTCATATGGTCAGATGAAACCAAAATAGAACTTTCTGGTAAAAACTCAACTTGTTGTGTTTGGAGGAGAAAGAACACCATACCTACTGTGAAGCATGGGGGTGGAAACATCATACTTTGGGGCTGTTTTTCTGCAAAGGGACCAGGATGACTGATCCGTGTAAAGGAAAGAATGAATGGGGCCATGTATCGTGAAATTTTGAGTGAAAACCTCCTTCCACCAGCAAGGGCATTGAAGATGAAACGTGGCTGGGTCTTTCAGCATGACAATGATCCCAAACACACGGCCCAGGCAACGAAGGAGTGGCTTCGTAAGAAGGATATCAAGGTCCTGGAGTGGCCTAGCCAGTCTCCAGATCTCAACCCCATAGAAAATCTTTGGAGGGAGTTGAAAGTCCGTGTTGCCCAGCGACAGCCCCAAAACATCATTGCTCTAGAGGAGATCTGCATAGAGGAATGGGCCAAAATACCAGCAACAGTGTGTGAAAACCTTGTGAAAACTTACAGAAAACATTTGACCTCTGTCATTGCCAACAAAGGGTATATAACAAAGTATTGAGATGAACTTTTGTTATTGGCCAAATACTTATTTTACCGAGGAATTTACCAATTAATTCATTAAAATTCCTTCAATGTGATTTTCTGGATTTTTTTTTTCTTATTTTGTCTCTCATAGTTGAGGTATACCTATGATGAAAATTGGAGACCTCTCTCATCTTTTAAGTGGGAGAACTTGCACAATTGGTGGCTGACTGAATACTTTTTTACCCCACTGTATATATACCCTATATATAGGCTATATACCCTATATATAACCTATAACCTATATACCCTAAGGGTATAATGACATGTTTCGGGACCCAGGAGACAGACACTGACACGAGCAGATAGTGACAATAATCTTTATTTAATAGTGAGTGAGTGTAATGCGAGTGTGAGTGCGATGATATCGTTCTGGTCACTGGAGCTGAGCGACCTGGACGGAGACCCGGCAACCCTGGAACAGATAAGCAGAGACAAATTACTAATGCTCCACACTAGCAAAGAGCTGCAGATAACAAGGCTTACTTGAGAGCAGCACTGGCTTCGCTCTGCTGAATTCCAGTGGCCGGGCAGCGTGGAGGTGAAGGCGTCTGTGACCGTGCTGGGGTTACAACCCGTGGCTGTGACAATGACAGTCCTGACGATGACACCGGCTGTGACAAAGACAGCCCTGACGATGACACCGGCTGTGACACCACAGACCGGGATGATGATGATCCTGACGATGACGCCGGCTGTGACTCCACAGATCGGGATGACGATGACACAGATGATGATGCAGACAAAGACGAGGTTAGTGACTCCACACACAGTGGCAATGACGACACAGCTGATGCTGATGACAGTGATTCCACCGATAACGTTGGCCAATACTCCTGTAATTGATACAATAATAGTTCTGGCAATTGAGGAGCAAGACGTACCGGTAGGCGTGGTGGTAGCGAGCCGCTACGAAGACGTGATGGCGTTACCCCGTCAGCTGGGGACGCAGGTCCGCCGCCAAGGTGGTCCACCTGTGCACAGGGGTAAAGGTTTGGCATTGAGTAGCAAATGGTGCGCTTACTTGCTTGACGCTGGGAAGAGTTCCTGGATGCAGCAAGTGAAGCTCTTGACGAGACAAACGAGGTTCCAGACGAGACAAACAAGGTTCCAGACGAGACAGACAAAGTTCCTGACGAGACAGACAAAGTTCTTGACGAGACAGACAAAGTTCCAGACGAGACAAGAGATATTCTTGACGAGACCAGAGAGCGGAGTGCAGGTTCATTCTCCGTTGAGGAAGACAGACGACTCCGTGCCGGGCTGTCAGCGACACTGGCTTTTAACAGCCGTTGATTCACACCTGTTGGTCTGTGCGCAGCTGGGGCTAATGACACTAATGACGGCCCAGAGGCCGCCATGACAGTACTCCCCCCTCTAGCAGTGCCTCCAGGCATCTGCCCAATCCTACCTGGATTCGCCCGATGAAAATCGCGAATCAGCTGTTTATCCAAGATCAATGCTGGGCGAATCCAAGAGCGATCCTCCGGTCCAAAGCCCTCCCAGTCCACCAAATACTGAAGACCATGACCCCGCCTGCGGACATCAAGGACAGCAGTCACCCCCCAGGCCGGATGGCCATCGATCATCCTCGGGGGCGCGGGAACCGCTGGAACAGGACACAGGGGGTCCAAGACGTATGGTTTGACCTGGGAGACATGAAAAACGGGGCAGATACGCATCGAAGAGGGGAGAGACAAGCGCACAGACACAGGGTTAATAATACGATTAATAGTGTAAGGGCCAATGAAGCGCTTCATGAGCTTCCGTTCCTCGGCCGGTACACAAATATTCCGGGTTGACAACCAAACCTTCTGACCCACCTTAAAGTCCGGGGCGGGTCTCCTATGCCGGTTGGCCACCTGGATATTACATTGGGTAGTCCTCCTGGTGGCGCACTGAGCGCAGGCCCGGATGTGATTAACAACGTCCTTCCGTAACCCTGGCCACCAGAAGGTCCTTTGAAGAAGATCCACGGTCTGACCCACTCCAGGATGACAGGCCCACTTGGAAGCGTGACCCCACTCAATCACCTTGCCCCGGATAGCGCGTGGAACAAACAAGCGGCCCGGACCCCCCCCTTCCCGGGGTCCGGCTCTGTCTTCTGAGCCTGGCGAACCGTCTTGCAGATTCCCCAGGACAGGGCGCCCACGACGCAGGAAGGCGGCAGGATAGGGGTCTCCTGGTCCTCAGAGGATGGAGTGTCAAACTGCCAAGAGAGAGCATCCGGCTTACCGTTCTTACTTCCCGGCCGATACCTGATAGAGAAGTTAAAACGGCCGAAGAAGAGGGACCAGCGAGCCTGGCGGGCATTCAGGCGCTTCGCCGTCCTGAGGTACTCCAGGTTACGATGATCCGTCCAAACCACGAACGGCTGAGCAGCCCCCTCCAGCCAATGTCTCCATTCCTCCAAGGCGAGTTTTACTGCCAGTAACTCCCTGTCTCCGATGCAGTAATTCCTCTCTGCAGAAGTAAGACGGTGAGAGAAATAAGCACAAGGGCGAATCTTACCGTCCTCGGGAGACCGTTGGGAGAGTACCGCTCCAACTCCTGAATCAGAAGTGTCCACCTCCACCAAGCACTGCAGCTTTGGATCCACCTGAGTAAGGACTCGGGCCGAGGCGAACTCCCTCTTGAGTCTTTCAAATGCTTCAGCTGCCTCCTTACTCCAACAAAACGGGATCTTAGGGGAAGTAAGAGCAGACAGGGGATGGGCAATATTGCCAAAATTAGGCACGAACCTCCTATAAAAATTAGCAAACCCCAGGAACCCCTGAAGCTGCTTTCTGGAGGTGGGTGCAGGCCAATCCACAACTGCCTTGACCTTGGCCGGGTCAGGGATCACCTGGTTCCGAGCTATAATAAACCCAAGGAAGGAGGTTTGGTCAGTGTGGAACTCACATTTTCCAGCCTTCACGAACAGTTGATTCTCCAGGAGGCGCTGCAGTACCCTGTGCACATGCACTCGATGCTCCTCTAATGTGCGGGAGAAAATGAGAATATCGTCGAGAAAAACAACAACAAACGAGTTCAGGAAATCCCGTAGTACATCATTAATCAGACGTTGGAACACGGCTGGAGCATTAGTTACCCCAAACGGCATTACCAGGTACTCAAAATGTCCGCTGGGGGTCCGAAAAGCCGTCTTCCACTCATCTCCTTCCCTTATGCGCACTAGATGATAGGCATTCCTAAGGTCCAATTTAGTAAACCAGGACGCCCCCTGGAGGAAGTCAAAAGCAGTGTTCAAAGGCAGGGTATAATTGTCTTTCACAGTTATTTCATTCAATCCCCGGAAATCGATACAGGGGCGTAGAGAACCGTCTTTCTTTTCAACAAAAAAAAATCCAGCACCTACTGCCGAAGACGACGGGCGGATGATACCAGAAGCCAAGGACTCCTTAATATATGTGTCCATAGCCTCGCGTGCCGGGGCTGACAGGCTGTACAGGCGGCTAGCAGGTAGAGGGGCCCCAGCCTTCAGGTTGATCGCGCAGTCATAAGGGCGATGAGGGGGTAAGGACAATGCCCGAGACTTGCTAAATACTAGCCCCAAATCGTGATAGACCTCTGGCACCCTGGACAAGTCCGGTGGCGATGAATCAGGCAGAGGCACCTTGACGGATGGGGCGCATGCCGCCGATTGAAGGCAGGCACTGAGGCAGAACGTACTCCATGCCGTTATTCTCCCAGCTTGCCAATCAATAGTGGGGTTATGTAGGCACAGCCAGGGGTACCCCAGAATAACGGGCGAAGAAGAAACAGGCAGAACAAAAAACTGAATTTCCTCCCTGTGATTTCCTGATACAATAACTGACACAGGAACTGTCTGATGGGCGCTGGGCGCATGCGCACGCAGCGACCAGCAGCTTGGTGATATAGTGCGTGTGTGCGTGTGTGTGTTTTTTGTACTTTTTTACGTTTTTAGAAAATCCTCTGTGTCGTTTCTGCCCTGGAGCGTTGGTGGAATATATGGCGAACAGCTCCCTGGTATCTGCAACATGGATTTCCTGTCATATCTCGCACTACTGCTTTCTGTGCTGTGGCTCTTTGTCTCTGAGGTAAACGCGTTTGGCTCCATGGCGAGCAGAATAGCGGGCAGAATACAATATTCCAGGGACGTGTTGCTGCGCTTTAACACAGCTGGTGCAGAGTCTCTGATTGCGCCCAGATTTCAGCTGCCGGACTTTATTTTGAGAGACGGACACAGCGGTGAAAAAAGAAGCGGCAGGAGGAAGCGTGGAAGACGTGGAGGTGTGAAATTGCGCCTTAGGAGACGTCAGTTTGGTAACATTCCTCTTCCTTCGATCATTTTTGGGAATGCACAGTCTGTGAGAAACAAGGTGGAGGAAATTCAAGGCAACGTACATTACCAGAAGGATTTTAAGAACTGCTGCGTCATGGCTTTCACTGAATCTTGGCTTACTGCGCATGATCGAGACGCAGACCTGTGGATTGATGGCTTTGGAGCTCCGCTGCGCTCGGATCGGCAGGAAGAGGAAACGGGGAAACGTCAGGGGGGCGGAGTATGTTTATACATTAATAAGCAGTACTGCACATCTGTCACGGTCAGAGAGCGCATCTGTACACCCCATGTGGAGCTGCTGTCTGTGTCGCTTCGCCCCTTTTATTTGCCTCGAGAGTTTCCCCAACTTTTCATCACAACTGTGTACATTCATCCGAGGGCAGACGCTGACTCCGCCTCCAGCACCATCTCTGATGTGATCCAGCGGCTGCAGTCAATTTCTCCAGAGGCGCCAAACTTCATTCTTGGGGATTTTAACCATGTTTCTTTAAAGAAGACACTTAAAAACTTTCATCAGTATGTCTCCTGCCCAACCAGGCGAAAAAAGACATTGGACCTGTGCTATGGATCCATAGAGAGGGCCTATAAATCACTCCCCCTTCCTCCTTTAGGATCATCAGATCACAACTGTGTTCATTTGCTGCCCACATATAAAACTGCTCTCAGAAGAGGCAAGGTGGAGATGAGAGACATTGATGTGTGGACAGAAGATTCAGAGCACAGCCTCCAGGAATGCTTTGACTGTACAGACTGGAAGATGTTCATAATGGCCTGCGGGGATGATTTGGACTCTCTGGCTGAGCTCACATGCTCATACATGGCTTACTGTCAAAATAAGTTTGTTCCACGTAAACGTGTCAAAATATATCCCAACAACAAACCATGGGTTACTAAATCAGTTAAATCCTGCTTACAGAGGAAAGCACTTGCCTTTAAACAGGGGTCTGTTTCTGCGCTACAGGTTGCCACTAAGGAGCTAAAGGCCGAAATTTTAAGAGCAAAACAGAATTATAAATCAGAATTGGAAAGCAAGATGGCAGCAAATAAACTTGGTTCGGCCTGGGCCAGTATGAAAAAAATTGCAGGCCTTCAGAGCACAGAGCGCAGTAATCGTGTGTTTTTAGATGGTTTTAGTTCAGACACAGAGCTGGCTAATGCTCTTAACTGTTTTTATGGTCGTTTTGACTCCTTTGATTTTAGCACAGAAATCCAAGATTTGAAACAGAAACTCAAAGACAATCAGCACTTTAATATTGAGATGCAGGATGTTGAAAGGGAGTTCCGCGCTGTAAAAGTGAACAAAAGTCAGGGCCCTGATAATATATGTGGACGCCTGGTAAAGTCCTGTGCACATGAACTGAGTCCTATATTTCACTACATTTTCAATAAGTCCTTACAGACACAACACGTGCCTAAGATCTGGAAAGATGCCGTGGTTGTTCCCGTTCCAAAATCCAGCTGTCCTAAAACGGTAAATGACTTTAGACCAGTTGCTTTGACTTCAATTTTAATGAAAATTTTTGAAAAACTGGTCAGATGTGAGGTCCTAAAGCAGACTGAACATGCATTGGATCCTCTGCAGTTTGCCTATAGGCCTCACAGAGGAGTGGAGGATGCCACTGTCACTCTGTTTAACATGCTTTTTAAACATCTGGATTTTAATGGGACACACGCCAGGCTTTTATTTGTGGACTTTTCTTCTGCCTTTAATACAATCCAACCTCATATTTTAGTTGAAAGGCTCCTGCAACAATTTGATTTAAGCAATAATCTGGTGGGTTGGATTCTGGATTTCTTAACCAACAGGACGCAGAGAGTAAGGGTCAATGGCACATTGTCTGACCTAAAGTGCTCTTCTACTGGCTCTCCTCAGGGGTGTGTGTTGTCACCACTACTCTTCATCCTGTACACAAACATGTGTCGGAGCAGACATGACAACAGACACATTATAAAGTATGCTGATGACTCAGTCATTGTCAGTCTCCTCCAGGATGGTGAGAGTGGCCACGGCCCAGTAGTTGATGACTTTGTTCACTGGTGTGAGGATTCCTACCTGCAGCTGAATACAACAAAAACGAAAGATATGATTATTGACTTTAGGAGGAAAACTCCCAGGCACAAAGTCACCATACTAAAAGGCCAGACCACCGAATGTGTACAATCGTACAAATATCTTGGGACGATTATTGATAGTGGATTGAACTTTGAGGTGAACTGTGAAAGGGTGTGCAAAAAGGGTCAGCAAAATTTGCATTGTTTGAGGAAACTTGCACGCTTCCAAATTGACCGAACCATAATGACTATGTTCTATCGGGCTTTTATTGAATCTGTTTTATCCTTTTCTTTAATGTCATGGTTTGGTCAGATAAAACTGAAACAGAGGAAATCCTTGGATCAGGTAGTCAGATGGTCCAGTCGTTTGCTTGGTGAGTCACAGCTGAGCCTGACATCCCTGTACACCAGACAAGTACAGAGGATGGCCGACTCGATTTTAAATGATGACTCCCACCCTTTGCACTGCAACTTTCAGCTTCTTCCCTCCAGACGGAGGTTTGCTGTCCCAAAAAGTAGAACCCAGCGCTACAAAAACAGCTTTGTCCCTGCTGCTGTCAAAGAGTTGAACAAGCTATAAAAATTATATTGTACATATTTTATATTTACCTATTTTGTAAGATGTGTGCCTGTGTTTGTGTCTATGTTGAATGTAATTGTGGCTTGTAAATATGGATGTCACCAACTGCAAAACAAATCTACCTACGGGTACAAATAAAGTAACCTGAACCTGAACCTGAACCTGATGAGCAATAGTAGTCAACGACGCTTTAGACAAGGTGATCAGTTTGACAGGGGGATCTAGAGTCTGACAGCTAAGACCCATCCGGGTTGCCAGGTCTCTAGAAATAAAATTTTGCTCAGCTCCAGAATCTACTAACGCCAATGTGGAGTGTTCTGTATGTAAATGGATGAGCCTAAGAGGTAATCGACAACAAGTAAGGGGCTCTTTAGAGTTATTGCCCGTGAATCCCCCTACTCTGATCCACGGGCCCTCCCTTTTTAACTTTTTGGGACATTCAAAAACCCCATGTGACTCTTTCCCACAGTAGAAACAAAGGCCCTGATCCCTGCGGCGTTGTTTCTCTGCTGCTGACACTTTAGACCGGCCACTGATTATAGCTTGCTGAACCGGAAGTTCCTCTGACGCAGATAGAGCGAGAGGAGGAGAGTTGGGGAGGCGAGGGTGGGGTTTAACCGAACGGGAAGTAGAACGCCGTTCAGCCACCCGCTCCCTTAATCTGCTATCAAGACTAACCGCTAGGGCAATCAAATCCCGTAAATTATCCGGTTTGTCCCGTGTCGCTAACTCATCCTTCAACTCATCATTAAGACTACGTAGAAAGATACCACATAATGATGGCTCCCCCCACCCAATCTCTGCAGCCAGGACCCGGAAGTCAATGGCGTAATCAGCAGCTGATCTCTTTCCCTGTTGTAAGCTCAGCAATCGTTCTGTCAACACCTCACCTCTATCCGTATGATCAAAAACAGACAAAAATTCATTCACAAACTCCTGGTAAGTGAGCAGGGAATAGCTTGGTTTCGCCCTAATGGAATACGCCCAGTCCAAAGCTCTTCCTGCTAACAAATTTATAATGTAGCCAATCCGGCTTGAATCAAGAGTAAAGTCCCCCGGAACACGAAGAAAAACTGACTCACACTGTAATATGAATCCACGAGCTTCCCCGAGTTTTCCGCTGAACCGGGCAGGGGTGGGAATAGGGGTGAGGCGAGAAGACGAGGAGATGTTAGTTTGTCCAGATGCTAAGCCCACAGGGGCAGAACTGTCTGCGGTGGGGGGAAACGTCTGGTGTCCCTCCAGACGATCCAGCCGACCAATTATTACAGATAGCTGATTAAAGATTACTGTCTGTTGGTGTGCAAATAAATCTACCCGGGCGCTAAGAGTGTTGATTTGGCGCGACAGTGAACTGTCCGCTGGGTCTTCGTGACGGAGTCGTACTGACATGTTTCGGGACCCAGGAGACAGACACTGACACGAGCAGATAGTGACAATAATCTTTATTTAATAGTGAGTGAGTGTAATGCGAGTGTGAGTGCGATGATATCGTTCTGGTCACTGGAGCTGAGCGACCTGGACGGAGACCCGGCAACCCTGGAACAGATAAGCAGAGACAAATTACTAATGCTCCACACTAGCAAACAGCTGCAGATAACAAGGCTTACTTGAGAGCAGCACTGGCTTTGCTCTGCTGAGTTCCAGCGGCCGGGCAGCGTGGAGGTGAAGGCGTCCGTGACCGTGCTGGGGTTACAACCCGTGGCTGTGACAATGACAGTCCTGACAATGACACCGGCTGTGACAAAGACAGCCCTGACGATGACACCGGCTGTGACACCACAGACCGGGATGACGATGATCCTGACGATGACGCCGGCTGTGACTCCACAGACCGGGATGACGATGACACAGATGATGATGCAGACAAAGACGAGGTTAGTGACTCCACACACAGTGGCAATGACGACACAGCTGATGCTGATGACAGTGATTCCACCGATAACGTTGGCCAATACTCCTATAATTGATACAATAATAGTTCTGGCAATTGAGGAGCAAGACGTACCGGTAGGCGTGGTGGTAGCAAGCCGCTACGAAGATGTGATGGCGTTACCCCTTCAGCTGGGGACGCAGGTCCGCCGCCAAGGTGGTCCACCTGTGCACAGGGGTAAAGGTTTGGCGTTGAGTAGCACATAGTAGTACATAGTAGCACATAGTACACATAGTACATAGTACACATAGTAGCACATAGTACATAAAGGCTTATCTTATCTTATCTTATCTTACTTGCTTGACGCTGGGAAGAGTTCCTGGATGCAGCAAGTGAAGCTCTTGACGAGACAAACGAGGTTCCAGACGAGACAGACAAAGTTCTTGACGAGACAGACAAAGTTCCAGACGAGACAAGAGATATTCTTGACGAGACCAGAGAGCGGAGTGCAGGTTCATTCTCCGTTGAGGAAGACAGACGACTCCGTGCCGGGCTGTCAGCGACACTGGCTTTTAACAGCCATTGATTCACACCTGTTGGTCTGTGCGCAGCTGGGGCTAATGACACTAATGATGGCCCAGAGGCCGCCATGACATATAAGCTACATTAACAAGCTGTTTGATATGTCTGTTATGTTTTGTGCTCCAGCATGAAGTTTAATGTCACATTGACCTGCTGAGGTCTGCATGCTCTCATTCCCCCCTCCCTTCTCTTCCCTCCTCTGTGTTATCACCCCAAAGTCTTTTCCCCTTTTTTTTTTACTGATGGTCATATAAAGTAACCTGTTTTACTCTCTGTGGGGCAGAGAGCTGAATTCTCCTGTTCTCCATTTTTCCTCTTATTGCTAACAGCAATAAAAGACTATTAACTCACAGATCTATCTGATTACGTACCCCGGTTACATCAAGTCTAATAGATGGACTATATTTTAGATAGAGTCTAATAGTGAATCAATTAGATGGAGGCTAAAGCAAATAATAAAACTATGAAAAACTGTCAAATTTACAGGAAAAAATGTCTAAAATTTTGGAGAAAAACCTTAAATTTATGAGAATGCGTAACTTTTTCACCAAATTTTGCATTTTTTGTAAACTTGTATTTTTGTACATTTGATGTTTAATAGGTCCCTCCAGGATTTTGCAATGTTGCAATGGCATCAGTTTACACAAAATCAGCCAATCAGTGCAACTACTGGGCGACCTTGCAACTTTGGCCAATCACTGCAACCTTCCCACAATTTTGGCCAATCCTTGTCGACTTCTGCCAGTTTCACCAATCAAATTTTGTCTCTAACTGGCACTCAGACGCTCAGTCTAATCAAATGTGTCGCTGCACCACATTCACTTTATGTTTACAGTGAGTGTTAACGGAGCACATTAGCAAAAACAGAGTGTGTGATTTAAAAATACATTCACCGACAAAGTTTCCACCACCGTCCCTTCCTCCATCTCCCCCAGCCTGCCGGTGGACATCTCGCCACGTCTCCGTCCTGACCGCATGTACGAAGCACTGGGTTGTGTTGAAAAACATCCGCCTCCCCAAAAAGCACCCCGTCACGGGAGCGCACGTAAGGACAAATGTGATAAAACCACAAACAAAATGAACAAATCTAACACTACTGCCAGTGTTTGAACATTTTTTACATCTTTAGCGGTAAAATCCTTACTATATCTTGTCAATGAGCTTTAAAACTGTGAACCTCTGGTCTGGACATCCCCCCCCCACCATAAATGAAAGATGTGTGTCTGAAGAGACAAGTGTGTGTGTCAAGACATGTGGTAGATAGACAGGTAGGAGTTATTAGGCATGGAAAGAGAGAGAATATTGTCTGTAATTTTTTTTTTCTAGAAAAACACATACTCCAATAGACAATACAGAACAACAGAATAAATTATTTATTTTTCCCTCTCCGCTCTGTACCAAGTGGTTGGGGACCCCAGGGAGTTTTCAAATGAAGGTGCTGCCAATAATTTCCAAATCTCTACTCTTTAACATGCATTCAATGCAATTTACACACGTGGACAAAATTGTTGGCACTCCTCTGTTAATGAAAGAAAAACCTACAATGGTCACAGAAATAACTTGAATCTGACAAAAGTGGCAATAAATAAAAATTCTATGAAAATTAACCAGTGAAAATCAGACAATGCTTTTGAATTGTGGTTCAACAGAATTATTTTAAAAAACAAACTCATGAAACAGGCCTGGACAAAAATGATGGTACCCTTAACTTAATATTTTGTTGCAAAACCTTTTGAGGCAATCACTGCAATCAAACCATTTCTGTAACTGTCAATGAGACTTCTGCACCTCTCAGCAGGTATTTTGGCCCACTCCTCATGAGCAAACTGCTCCAGTTGTCTCAGGTTTGAAGGGTGCCTTCTCCAGACGGCATGTTTCAGCTCCTTCCACAGATGTTCAATAGGATTTAGATCAGGGCTCATAGAAGGCCACTTTAGAATAGTCCAATGTTTCGCTCTTAACCATTCTTGGGTGTTTTTAGCTGTGTGTTTTGGGTCATTATCCTGTTGCAAGACCCATGACCTGCGACTGACACCAAGCTGTCTGACACTGGGCAGCACATTTCTCTCTAGAATACCTTGATAGTCTTGAGATTTCATTGTACCCTGCACAGATTCAAGACACCCTGTGCCAGATGCAGCAAAGCAGCCCCAGAACATAACAGAACCTCCTCCATGTTTCACAGTAGGGACAGTGTTCTTTTCTTGGTATGCTTCATTTTTGCGTCTGTGAACATAGAGCTGATGTGCCTTGCCAAAAAGCTCCAGTTTTGTCTCGTCTGTCCATAGGACATTCTCCCAGAAGCTTTGTGGCTTGTCAACATGCAGTTTGGCAAATTCCAGTCTGGCTTTTTTATGATTTGTTTTCAACAGTGGTGTCCTCCTTGGTCGTCTCCCATGAAGTCCACTTTGGCTCAAACAACGACGGATGGTGCAATCTGACACTGATGTACCTTGACCTTGGAGTTCACCATGAATGTGTTTAGAGGTTGTTCTGGACTCTTTTGTTACCATTCGTATTATCCGTCTCCTCCTGCGGCCACATCCAGGGAGGTTGGCTACAGTCCCGTGGATCTTAAATTTCTGAATAATATGTGCAACTGTAGTCACAGGAACATCAAGCTGCTTGGAGATGGTCTTATAGCCTTTACCTTTAACATGCTTGTCTATAATTTTCTTTCTAATCTCCTGAGAAAACTCTCTCCTTTGCTTCCTCTGGTCCATGTTTAGTGTGGTACACACCATGTCAACAAACAGCACAGTGACTACTTGTCACCCTTTAAATAGGCCGACTGACTGATTACAAGTTTGTAGACACCTGTGATATTAATTAGAGGACACATCTTGGTTGAACATGTCCCTATGGTCACATTATTTTCAATCTTTTCTAGGGGTACCATCATTTTCATCCAGGCCTCTTTCATGAGTTTATTTTTTTAAAGTAATTCTGTGGAACCACAATTCAAAAGCATTGTCTGATTTTCATTGGTTAATTTTCATAGAATTTTTATTTATTACCACTTTTGGCAGATTCAAGTTATTTCTGTGACCATTGTGGGTTTTTCTTGAATTAACAGAGGGGTACCAACAATTTTGTCCACGGCTGTAGCTGTTGCAATGGATATTGTGTTAAAGTTTGTATTTGCTGTTGCACAAAAGAGTTTTTCTGTATATCAGAAGTTTCTGCTTAATTTACAAATCACTGTAATAGGAAAGTTTTGACAATCCTGTGCTTTTCTTCTATTGTTATGTAGAATATCACTGCAGTAAACTGAAAAAAAAAACCAAAACATCGGCTTTAAAATTTGTAATTCTTCACACTTTTAGTGCAAAAAAAGTCTAAAAACCACAACTTTTTTCACAACTTTTTAAAAACGCTCCCGTGAATTCAAGCTTTTTGGGATGCAACAATCATTAAAGCATCCCGCAAAACCCTGGAGGGACTGATTAATCTACAAAAACACAAGTTTAAACAAAATGCAAAATTTGGTGAAAAAGTTACACATTTGATAATAATAATAATAATAATAATAATAATACATTTCATTTGTATAGCACTTTCCAAGGCACTCAAAGACCCTTTACATTAAAAAGGAGAGAAATTCCTAACATTAATTATTACCCACTATTCAAGTAACTTTTTAAATAATCATGGGTGACAATCTTACTTGAGTCAATAATACTGTAAGGTAAAACTACTTTTACTTGAGTACAAAGTCTGGCTCCTCTCCCCACCAGGGCCATGTAGAGACCATTTGAAGGGTAGGGGCTCAAATTTGAAATAATGGGCACATGGAGCAAGATTTGATGACAATATATTGTATATACATTGAAAAAAATGGAGCAGTATTTTGCTTGAAAAACTTTGCCAAGTATTTTGACTCAAAAAAAATTTAATTTTACTGAGGTTATTCTTAAGTAAAGTTTGCTTACTACCTAAAATAAATTTTGCAATTATATTCTTGTAAAGTTATTAAGAATTTTATTTTTCAGGTAAACAATTTACTTACACATTGGTAGTAAATTTTACTCAGTTCTCCATTGTTAACTCCATCATCTTAAAGACGCACATCGGCAGCTTTAAAACCACCTCAAAAACAAATATGTATTGCCCAAAATAGTGTATTGTGACTTTTTACCCACAAAAAAAAAAAAAAAGAAAACTTTCATTGCCTTAGAATTGCTTGGAAAGAGCTTTTACATCTTCCACCTACTTAAGTATGCACAGATCTATGGATATTCTCATCATCATCATCATCATAGCAGTCTGTTGTGGGCGACAATGACTGTTTCATTTAGGTCTGATCAGATTCTTCCACACAGCTCTGTCCTTAGCCTTCTGCTGCCAGGAACTCCTATGTCCAACTTCTCCAAGTTTCTTTTTACAGTGTCTTTAAATCTGAGCCTTGGTCTACCCTGATTGCGTTTGCCCTCGCATAACTGTGAGTAGAGTAACTGCCGAGGGAGACGCTGGTGGTCCATCCTCTCAACATGTCCCAGCCATCTCAGGTTCATCTGTATTAGCATGTCCTCCATTGATGGTAGACCAGCTCGTTTCAACACTTCTATGTTGGTTATCTTGTCTTTCCATGAGATGTTCATTATGGTTCGAAGGTGTCTCATCATGTACGCATGGAGTTTCTTCATCTGCACTCTGTAGACAGTCCAAGTTTCAGCACCATACAATAGAGTAGCCAGTACTGTCGCTCTGTACACTTTGCATTTCACACAGATAGACACATGTTGATTGTTCCACAGTCTCTCCCTCAAGTTTCTAAACACAGCGCTCGTTCTTCCCATTCTGAGAGATAGTTCATCCTCCAGCCTAGCATTCTCTGAAACAGTACTCCCTAGGTACTTGAAAGTCTTGCACTTGACTAGTGGCTCTGTACCAATGCTGATCTCTTCTGGTAGTGATGTTGATAATTGGAACTTTGGTGGTTGATAAAGGTACTCTGTCTTCTTGATGTTGATTTGGAGGCTGAATTGGCTAGCTGCTCTTGCAAATTTCTCCACTAAAGATTGCATATCTTCCACGCTGTGTGCAACTAGAGCACTGTCGTCGGCAAAGAGCATTTCTCTTACTATCTTTATCGATGTCTTACTCTTGGCTTTAAACTGTGCCACATTGAACAAGTCTGCTTCTTTCCTTGTTTGAATGTATACTCCTTCTGAAGTGTCTTTGAAGGCCACCTCAAGCATGGCTGCCAGATATAGCGAGAAGAGTGTAGGTGCCAGCACACACCCTTGTTTCACCCCGTTGCTTACTGAAGTCTTAAGATACTGAACCACTCATTGCCACGGTTGCTTGCATACTTGTATGGAGTGCCTTGATCAGGCTGACAAACTTCTCTGTACAACCATATTTCTTGAGTACCTGCCAAAGTCCTTGTCGCGAAACAGTATCGAAGGCTTTACTGAAGTCTATGAAGACTACATAAAGCGGCATGTTCTGTTCAATACACTTTTCTTGAACCTGTTTCAAGCAGAAAATCATATCCATTGTGCTTCTTCCACTTCTAAAGCCGCACTGGGTTTCCGGTAGTACATTCTGCAAGATGTGTTCACTGAGTCTGTTAAGTAGTATACGTGAGAGAATCTTACCAACAGTGGCTAGTAGTGATATACCTCGGTAATTTCAACAATCCTTCCTGTCACCTTTCTTAATTTCCACAATCCTTCCTGTCACCTTTCTTGAACAAAGGCACAATACTTGCATCCTTCCAGTCTTGAGGTACTTTCTGAGCGTCCCATATCTCTTGGATGAGCTTGTGCAGGCAGTTGGTCAGCTGAACACCACCAAATGTCCACACTTCTGCTTGAATTCCATCCCTTCCTGGAGCTTTACCATCCTGTGTTGTCCTGATAGCTGCCATTAGTTCATCAAAATTTGGTGGGTCATCCAGACTTGATACAGCTGGTCACTGTGCTAGAGCTTCTTTAGCCTCTTCAGTGAGATCTCTAGGGTTGTTTAGTAGTTGGTCAAAGTGGTCTGCAAATCTGTCCAGGATCTTGTCTTTCTCCTGCAAAACCGCTTCACCATCCATAGCCTTTAGTTGGATCAATCCTCTTGGTTTAGGGCCGTAGATTTCTCTCAAACCTGTGAAGAATGTTTTCATGTCCTTCCTGTCTGCTGCAGTTTGAAGTTTCTCCGCTTTTTCATCCCACCGGTTGGACTTCATCTCTCTGGTGTACTTCTGTAGCTCACTCTGAGCCTTTGAGTATTTCTTCTTCTTCGACCTTGTGTTACACTGTAGGTTTTCCTGCCTAGCTGTGTTCCTCGTTTTTAGTAGTTTCTTCAGGTGTTCATCATGCTCATCAAACCAATCTTGATGTTTCCTCTCAGGGTAGCCTAATACATCACTCGAAGTCTGATACACCGTATCCTTCAGTGTTGCCCATTTCTCTTCTATGTCATTCTCTGAGTTGTTGCTGTCCCAGTCTTTCAAGTTTTCATCCATTTCCTGTGTAAGTTCTTCCTGCTTCTTTTGGCCTTTCAGTGCACTAGTGTTTAGCTTCCATGGTGGCCTCGCACCCATCCTGCAGTGCTGTTTTCGTCTGCAAATCCTTAATCTAGATCTCAGCATAACATGATCAGTGCCACAGTCCGCACCTCTCATTGCTCTGGTGTCCAGTACATCCCTTCTGTCTCTCTGCCTGACTATGATGTAGTCTAATAAGTGCCAGTGCTTGGATCTTGGGTGCATCCATGTCTTCTTGTGTGTTTCCTTGTGCTTAAATAGTGTTGGTTATCACAAGGTTGTACTCTGAACATAGTGCAAGTAGGAAGTTCTCCATTAGCATTGCACTTGCCTACTCCATGACTGCCTAGCACTCCTTTTCATTTCTCGGTGTCCGAACCAACTCTGGCATTAAAATCTCCAATGAGAATCAGCCTGTCATCAGTCGGTACACGCCTGATAGTCTCACGTAAATCACTGTAGAACTCTTCCTTCACCTCCTCTGTGTTGGTCATTGTTGGGGCATATACACTGATGAGTGTGGCATACATCTTCTGCTGTAGTGGGAGTCTCATAGTCATTATCCTGTCGTTGATTGGCACCGGTTCCTCATCAAGCATTGCTGCTATCTCCTTTCTAACTGCAAAGCCCACTCCTGCTTCTCTCCTTTCTTGAGTTGATCTCCCACTCCAAAAGAAGATGTACCCATGGTCTTCCAAGCTGTCATATCCAGGCAATCTTGTTTCACTAAGCGCAGCTATGTCTACATTGTACCTGTTCATTTCCAGGGCCACAAGCACGGTCTGTCTTTCTGGGCGCTGTGATGTTGTTCTATCCAACAGAGTGCATACATTCCATTCTGCTACACACAAGGTTGCTGTTTTCCTCTTCTTTTGTCTTCCTGCTCCTAGCTTACTTTTCGCTGCCTGTCGGAGTGTGAACAGATCAGTGCGGACCTTGTAAGCCCGGGCGGCATCCGAGCCGGTATGAGTTGCTTTCTGATTGACCATTTCATGAAACTGCTTGCAAAGTATTTAAGTACTGCTAGCTCTTGCTGGACCAGCAGCACACCCTTGGCAGATAAAGGCAACATCAGTGGCAAGGACAAGCCAAGACAAACTGACTCCAGTATCCGCTGCAGTGACCGACCAGATGATAGGTTTGTCCATCTCTGCTCCCTGTGTAGTGCACGTTACAATGCACTGACTGGCACAGTCCACCACAGACCTTGTGACAGATGTGGTTATCTGCCAGGATGTCCAGTCTCACCCTGTGTAACTGAGAGTGGTCCACCACAGACCTGTGATAGATATTGTTTTTAGTTCTGCCAGGATGCCCTGTTTCACCCTCCACACCCTCGGAAGGGCGGGGATGCCGGTTGAGTCACTGACGGCCCGACCCATGAGACAGGTAGTACCAGTTTTCATGGTTATCCGGTAGCAAGCAAGCCAATGTCTGACCTGACAAAAAAAAAAAGGGGGGGGATGTAAGTCTCAGTTAAAAGCTGCCAATCCCTGACCAAAAAAGTGCAATTCCATGGGCAAAAAGCCGCAACTCTAGCAAAAAGACAAAAAAAGGTGCAAATTTCCAACTGTTTACACCCCAAAAACGCTGCAGATCCAAGACCCGAGCAAAATGCTGCAAGTCCAAGCTTTTTTTTTTTTTAAACTGCAAAGTCAAGAGTAAGAAAAGTTCTAAATTCGTGAGGAAAGAGCTGCAAAACTATGAATAATAAAAAGCTGTAAATTTTCAAGTAAGAAGCTGCACACCTCTGAGCAAAATGGCTGTAACTCTGCAGGAAAATCTTGCAAACCCATGAGAAAAATCCCCACATTTACAAAAGAATGCCTCCAACCTACATGAAAAAGGATGTGATAAATTGGCGTGTGTTGGCCATTCTCTCCAAGACAGCTGCGAGGAGGAACCAAGTGGTTGTGTTCGGAGGTGCCAAACTCTGCAAATCTGCGCCAACCAGCAGGGAAAAGGAGAAGACAAGAAACAGGTGATCCCCAGCAGCAGAAACAACCCAGTCAACCCAGGAAGAGCAAACACATGACACCCCATGACACCCAACAGATCACCCCCCCATGACACCAATGGGAACAGCTGGGACAAACTCCACACCTCTGTCGATTCACATGTTCCCCCCTGAGGACAACCCAAACAGAGCCGCTGCCGAGATGGAAACCAAAGGGCCAAAGGGTGACGTGGATCCACCAGCAGCACTGATCCCCCGCCCACCCCCAACTGACCTGCTGGACAGGAACCAACAACTCCCCAGGCCTGCCAACACAACCCCAACAACAAAAGGACAGGCAAAAGAACGAAGATTCCCCCTGATCCAACAGGGGAAATTCACGCAAAATTCACGCTGTTCCCCAGATGGATATTCTAATTAGCTGGGAAAGACACTTTAAACACCTTGTCTCTAGTGTCCATGACACAGGGTATGCATGTGTATAAATGTTTGGTAGTGATCAGAAAGGCCGTTGGCGCGGATTGGCAGCCACGTGTCCATCAGTCTGCCCCGCTGCCTCACCTCTGAGAGGAGGGGGGAGGGCTCTCCTCTGACCTGAGATCACCAAAGACTGCTTTGCCAAACAATGGCTAACTCGCCTCTCTCCTCGGGATGGGGGGTAATATCTCCTCCTCCATCCTCTATGGTAGGGACGGAATGGAGCGCCCGGGGGGGGTTGTGCCCCCCCCCCCAAAAAAACGCTTCACCGTACCGTAACATGAATTGAAAATGGACGGGTGGCGGTCTTGGTGTGCCACCCATGTGCCTCTGGTCCTCCGGGACCCCACACGTGTGGTGCAGCAGCCGGTGGACTCAGGTCTCCGAGCTGAGCGCGTCCCGAATGCCCTACAGGATTCCAGAATACTGTTGCCCAAGCGGTGGAAAACTGTGGGTTGCTGTGGTAGGCTTTGCCCCATCCCTGGGAGGGGATGCTGACTGTCCAGCGTGGTCAGTGGTCGGTAGACTGTGAGCCTCCATTCACGCACAAGTAGAGCCACATCTGCTCCTCCCTCTTCTCCTGGGGGAGTGAACTCAGGTGTTTAGCCATGCCCAGTGCTTAGCCTGACAGATTAATGTTATAACCAATCAGGCTAAGAAGGAATGCTTACGTAGCTAGAAACACTCTGTCCAAAGTTGCCTGTTTGGGGGGAAGGGGGCGGAGCTTAACTGGAAATTCACCGCAGAAAAACACAGACTTTGGACTGCTGTCTGATTTTGCTCTTGATATGTCAAAAAACATTTTACACACATGTTAACAACAGAAAAAAAATGTGATTTTTTTCACTTTAATATTTATTTTCAGTGTTAATTTTCTGGGGGTTATCTATGCAATAATTAAGTAATTTTTACTTTGTATGTCATGATCGTAATTAACAATCAGCTCACGTGGGTGATGCAACAACAAGAAAGAGCAATCAAACAACAACACACATTTGAGATTTTTATTAAATGACAGAATAAACACACAGCTACTGAAACAGTCACTCGCCAGAGGAAACGGCCTGTGGAGAGAAGACGAGAGCTGTAAATGGAGGAACAGAGTAAGGGAAAATGAACTGGCCAAATTACCACTTACGTGAGCTCCAAAGGACAACCGGCAGGGCCCCAGCGGGGAATAGATGAACCAGCAGGGTGAAAGGAGTGAAGCTGACTTTGTTTTCCCAAAGTGCTTCTTTTTCAACACAATTGCTTCTGGGGTTATAACCTAAGGTGTAAAGCTGCTGACGACATCTTCAGCATGGTGAAGGTATTGAGAAAACTGCAGAAAAAAACAGAAGAAACCCTAACTTTGATGTTTGACAGCAGTGAAAATTAAAATGTCATCAGAGTGGTGCCTAGTGGTTGAGCATATGCCCCACAGTCAGGAGGTTGTAGGTTCAAGCCCCAAACGGGACATGCCAAAGACCAGATAAAAATGGTATTTTCAAGATTCAGCTTGGTGCTCAGCGTAAGACAATCCACTTTGGATTTATTTCAACATCTGGAAAAAATCCTATGCAGGTTTGTCATATATGTAAACATTTGGATTTAAAAATAATTTTGTGAACAAATAAAAAAAGAGAGACAGAAATTACTGCAACTGAAAACCATCTTAATTTTTGCCAAAACACTTTCTTATCACAAAAACTTCATGAGTTATAAAGCTGCTGACATCATCTTCAGTGTGGCAAAGGTGCAGAAAACTGCAGAGCTGCAGAGACAAAAAGCAACATGCACATGAACAGGCTAGAAAGGATACTGGACATTGATGTTTTCCAAATTAGGAGAACCATGATGGACAAGAACGAACTCATGTGACTGCTAAATTCAATATTTACGCATGAGCACACCAAGGCTACAAGTGTGACAAGCAGGAAATGATGATGAGGATGAGGATAGATTTGCCTGATATACAGTTGACTCCTGTATTTACTCAACATGTGACATTTACTTTTTTGCTTATGGTTTTTTTTCTCTCTCTCTCATAGTAGTGTTGTTTCTGAAGACTCTACAAAAGGAGACAAGTTTCTGAGAAAAAAAAAAGTTTTTCTACTTGGTTTAACGAAATGTTTCAGCAGTACAGAACTAATTCAGGGGTGTCAAAAATGTTGTTTGCAGACTGGAACTTGTTTGTTGAATTATCCAATTTGGCCCTTTTGTTGTTGTTTTTTTTTCCTCTCTTTTTTCCAACTTAGTAGTGGATTCAAAGTGGTGTTAATGTGGATGTTAAAATTCCAACCTGATCTCACTAAAAGTAGTACAAATATCATGCTTTCCAACCCCTCAAAAAACATGTCATTTTATGCCAGTGTTTTTCAACCATTGTTGAGCCACGGCACCCTTCTTACAATAAAAAAAATTCCGCAGCACCCCATCAACCCGAAATGTTATGAAATGACAGATTGTAGTATGTCTAAAGGCCATTTAGTCTTGTAATTAGGCCTTTAACAATAACAAATTTTGCCAGACAATACATTTTTAATAGTACATTGTGGAAAATATGTACCCAACATATGTGCCACGCACGCAAGTGCATTCCACCGTGCCAGTTCAAGCGCTCGGGAAACGCCAAGACCGGGAGTCGGTAGCAGCTGCGGCTCTCGGCGAAAAGAACAAGCTGCTCTACCTGAGGGACGAGCGATCAGGGAGGCACTTCCTGGTGGACACAGGCTCCCAGCTGAGTTTCATCACACCCTCCTACGCTGACCGGCTGGCGCCTTCCAGTGGTTCCCTGGTGTCGGCGGTGAACGGCTCGGCGATTAAGACCTTCGGGGAGAAGACTCTGCTCCTGTCTCTACACGGCCGAACATTGGAGTGGACTTTTGTCATAGCAGCAGTCAGTTTCAGCATGTTAGGTGCTGATTTTTTGTGCTCACATGGTTTATTGGTTGATCTTGCTAATAGACGTCTGGTTAATGCACTGTCTTTTCACTCTTATTTCCTGCACAGCCCGGGTGGCTCCGCCGACTGCACAGGCCAACGTCATAGCCGCAGGTGGTAAGTTTCACGCACTGCTCACTCAGTTCCCAGCACTCACAGTCCCAGCGTTTTCAGCGACAGTGGCTAAACATGGGGTGGAACATTTTATCACTACCACCGGGCCGCCCGTTTTTGCAAAAGCTCAGCGCTTGGACTCAGCTAAACTGGCCATAGCACGCGAGGAGTTCGCCAACTTGGAAAAACTGGGCATCATTAGACGTTCTAAAAGCCCCTGGGCTTCACCGCTACACATGGTCCCAAAGGCTGATGGTTCGTGGCGACCTTGCGGTGATTTCCGCAGGTTGAATAACGCCTCAGCGCACGACCGCTACCCGATCCCGCACATCCAAGATTTTTCGGTTCATTTGGTGGGGGCGTGCATTTTTTCTAAAATAGACTTGGTGCGTGGTTACCATCAGGTCTCAGTGCGCGCTCAAGATATACCCAAAACTGCAGTAATAACTCCTTTCGGGCTTTTTGAGTTTTTGTGCATGCCTTTTAGATTAAAGGGCGCCGCGCAGACATTCCAGCGTATGATGGACACGGTTCTACACGATCTTCCTTTCGTGTTCGTCTACCTGGACGACATTTTGGTAGCCAGCACGTCCGAGGACGAGCACGAAAGCCACCTCACAGAGGTTTTTCGGAGGCTGGCTGAGCACGGATTAATAATTAATCCAGCGAAGTGCCAGTTTGGGCTGGTGCAAATTGATTTTTTGGGGCATCGCATTTCACCAGAAGGAGCGGTCCCTCTGCCCGATAAAGTACGCGCAATAACGGATTTTCTCCGACCTCAAACGGTTAAAGCGTTACAGGAGTTTTTGGGAATGGTTAATTTTTACAACCGTTTCCTCCCAAGCGCGGCGCAGTTCATGCAACCATTGTATGCTGCACTAAAGAAGCAAAAACCCACAAATAAAATGGAATGGTCTCCGGATCGGGAGCACGCATTCTCCCAAGTCAAAACAGCCCTGGCAAATGCGGTTTTGTTGGCACACCCAGTCCCAATGGTCCATATGGCGCTCACCACTGACGCTTCCGATTTAGCGGTGGGGGCTGTCGTTGAACAGTTTGTAGCAGGGACCTGGCAGCCGCTCGCGTTTTTCAGCAAAACCTTGCACGATAGCGAGCGAAAATACAGCGCGTTCGACAGGGAGCTTTTGGCCCTACACTTGGCCATTTGCCATTTCCAGTTCTGGTTGGAAGGGCGCCGTTTCACCGCGTTTGTGGACCACAAGCCGCTAACGTTTGCGATGTCCAAGACTTCGGAACCTTGGTCGGGCCGACAGCAAAGACAGCTGGCTGTGATATCGGAGTTCACCACCGATATCCAGCATGTCGCAGATAAACATAATGTAGTGGCAGACTGTCTCTCGCGTGCTGTGGCGGCGCCAGGCCCCATGGGGGCAGACTCTGCAGCTGTGGCCGCGGGCCAAGGTAGCGGCGCAGAAGCGCACGCAGCCCCGGTCCGCGTAGGTTTAGATTATGCAGCCATGACCGCGGAGCAGGTTAGCGATACGGATGTGCGCGCGCTCCAGTCTGGACCAACAGGGTTAAGGCTGGAGGACAGAGTGCTGCAAATGGGTATGCCTCCCCTAATCTGTGATGTCTTGTGGCGCCGCCGCGTTTTTGACTCGGTCCATTCCCTGGCGCACCCCGGGGTGCGTGCATCGATCAAGATAGTGGGGGAGAAATTTGTTTGGCCGGGGTTGCGTAAACAGGTCAAGGAATGGGCGGCAACCTGCGTAGCATGTCAGCGAGCCAAAATACACAAGCACACTAGAGCTCCTTTGGAGCCTTTTCACATCCCGGCTAAGCGCTTTGATCATGTGCATGTCGACTTGGTGGGCCCCCTTCCGTTGTCACAGGGGTGCACACACCTTTTGACGATGGTGGATCGCACCACGCGTTGGCCAGAAGCGGTTCCTCTGGAATCCGCCATTGCGGAAGAAGTTGCACGCGCGTTTTTAACAGCTTGGGTTGCGCATTTTGGAGTTCCGTTGGACATAACGTCCGATAGGGGTCCTCAGTTTGTTTCCGAACTCTGGTCATCGATGGCCCGCAGCCTAGGGGTGAAGATTCATTGCACTACCGCATATAACCCCCAAGCTAACGGTTTATGCGAACGTTTTCATAGGTCATTGAAAGCGGCCCTCAGAGCGTCGCTTACGGATACAAATTGGGTTGACAAACTCCCATGGGTTTTATTGGGGTTGCGTTCTGCACCTAAGGAGGATTTGCAGGCCTGCCCAGCTGAGTTAGTTTTTACACAACCTCTCCGTTTACCTGGTGAATTTCTCCCCGACAACCCTGCACCAAATTCCCCCCCCCCCGCTCAGCTGTTGCAGAGTGACACAGGATCAAACACACTGCCTGGCCCGGTTCATCACAGTTTCCCACGCGTTTTTGTGCCGAAGGCTTTAAAAAATGCAGAGTTTGTTTTTGTTAGACATGATGCTCATTGCCCAAATTTGTGGCCACCTTATGATGGACATTTCAGAGTGCTGGAAACAGGAGAGAAGCATTTTTTGCTAGATTTGGGAGACAGGAGGGAGTTGATTTGTATAAACAGACTCAAACCTGCCTTCGTTTTGGCTGATGAACAAGTGCAGTTAGCGAGGGCCCCCCGTCGCGGTAGACCACCGAGAAGGCTTTCTCCAGAACCCCCACAGAGTTTGGCTAACAGTTCTAATCCACAGGTGCAGGAAGACACTACAGAAGCAGCAAGGCCGACTTACAGCAGATACGGCAGGAGGTTTAGACCTAGGCAACTGGTGGATTGAATTTTTGTTATGTGGTAATATTTTTTTTTTGTTATGCCATGCATCTCTGATTATGTTGTCCCATATTAGACGTTTGGGGGGGGGGGGTTATGTGGCACATATGTTGGGTACATATTTTCCACAAATGTATGGCTGAATGTTCATTGTGTGCTTCACGTCTCGAGGGACAAAAGGACTGAACCTGCAGGAGGTATCGAGGAGGTGTGAGATTTGTCCTTTGTCTCAGAGAGAGGCCCTGGAAGGATTTCCGGACCATCGAAGGCTGAGAGACAATGGTGGAGGATCAAAGGGGTTACAATGTGACTGTATGTTTGCTCAGACACCATGTGACTTGAGTTTCGATGTTCCGGAGTATAAGAGAGTGATGTGACTGTGATCTGTCTCTTTTCTTGCTTGGAGGTTGATAGAGAATGTGTTCTGATAATAAAACTGAACCTGAGAAATAAACCCAGCCTCATCATTGAACACATCCTCTACAACATAAACATTTTTTTTTTTTTTATCTCAGTCATGTTTATATCTGCATTGTTAGTCAACAGATCCTTTATACCAGGCTGTGGGGAAATTGAGGCTCTGCAGGACTGAGGGTCGTTTTGTTCCCACTTAAAAATTAAGTGGGATGTGTAACGAAGGTGAGCGGCCTAGGCATACCAGACCAGAAATGGAGGCTTTGAGGCAGTTTGCAATTAGCAGTCTTTTTCGTTTATTCCAAAACTTCACAGGCAATAACTCCCCAAAAAATCCGATACCAGACACGATTCAGCACGACTCGACTTTTCATGAACATAAACCAAATAACACCTGTTATATACTGTGTGATAATTAAAGTCAATTAGAACATACCATAACCCCAGGTAAGACAATAACATTTTCCATTTTCCACACATACCCAATAACATCTAAAAAAGTCATAAATAATTCCCCACCTATTTACAGAATAAATATAAATACAGAATAAATAGCACCATAAATACTACAATAAATAATCTAAACCCCTATTTACATATTTAAATCGCCCCTAAACTCACCATCACATGCTTCCTTCCTGCTGGTATCCTTTTAAAAGGCATTCAACCCCTAAAGAGTCTTTTGCCCGGACACCATCAGGAAGCATGTTGGCAAAGGTACGTGGTTTTAAGCTTCATTTGTTTTACCCAATTAATTAACCATAACAATTATCTCACAAAAGGCATTCCAATTAATCAAAAGCAGATCCTGAAATAATATGTGCACTTTAACAAACAATCATGTTGACATTTACAAATACTACACATATAATATAGTCACAAATACAGGAAACCATAGCAGTGGTGACACTCTGTCGTCACATTTCCTCCCCCCTTTCCCAAGAGTACAGTACTCTAAGAGTCATGTACTCTGGAGAGACTATCTGCCACAAGGTTGGTTTTCCCTGCCACATACCGAACAGTAAAGTTATACGGTTGAAGGGACACATACCATCCTGTGAGACGACTGTTAATGTCCTTCATCCTGTTCAGCCACTGTAGTACACAAATCATCAGATCTAAATTATGGCCACACTTTACTAACCTTTATGTTACTCTGAGGGTTGTGAAAGCAGGTGTTTGAAGAGACGTCCAGCTACTCTTGTGAGTGCTCTCAAGAAATAGAGCAACTTAAACCCTCAGCCTTCTCAAGCTTATCAGCTCCAGATGTGGACTCACCCCACTCTTTAACATGCATTTCATATTATTCCAGCTTACCTTCATCGTGTGAGCCAAACAGCAAGAATGCAAGCTGGACTTTCATTTTTCTGAAAGAAAACACAGAATGTTAACAATGTCAATCAAAGACTGTCAGCCTGATACGTCTTTATAGTTGAGAGAAGCAGGGCACCCACCGGTAGCTTCAAAGAAAAATGTCAGTCAATTGTGTGCAGTTAGGTCCACTATATAGTATACCAGCCCTGGAACTCTCAGGAGCACAGAAACACAAAAGCAATGTAATGTAATGTACTTTATTTATATAGTCCTTTAAAACAACCCGTAGGTGACCAAAGTGCTTTACAGAAAATTAAACAACACGAGAAAAACACACAACATTAAAACAAATTACATAAACGAAGAGATAAGCATAAATACCTAAAAATAAAAACAAATGTCAGAACAGATGTCGTCACTACTGGGTATTAAAAGCCATCCTAAACAAATATGTTTTAAGGTCTGATTTAAAAAGGGTCAGGTCAGAGATAGCACACAGGTCAGGGGGGAGATTATTCCAGAGTCTGGGGGCAACAACAGAAAAGGCTCGGCCACCCCGGTGTTTATACCTTAACCTGGGCACATCCAGAAAAAGTTGATTGGATGATCTCAAAGCAAAGCAAGTGCTATTTGATTGAAGAATGATTAAGGCAATGTGGAACAGGCTAGAAAGGATACTGGACATTGATGTTTTCCAAATTAGGAGAACCATGATGGACAAGAACGAACTCATGCGACTGCTGAATTATATATTTACGCATGAGCACACCTAGGCTACAAGTGTGCCAAGCAGGAAATGATGAGGATGATGAGGATGATGATAGATTTGCCTGATATACAGTTGACTCCTGTATTTACTCAACATGTGACATTTACTTTTCTGCTTATGTTTTTTTTTCTCTCTCTCTCTCATAGTAGTGCTGTTTCTGAGGACTCTACAAAAGGAGACAAGTTTCTGTGGGAAAAAAAAAAAAGTTTTTCCACTTGGTTTAACAAAATATTTCAGCAGTACAGAACTAATTCAGGGGTGTCAAAAATGTTGTTTGCAGACTGGAACTTGTTTGTTGAACTATCCAATTTGGCCCTTTTGTTTTTTTGTTTTTTTTTTTCTTTTTTCCAACTTAGTAGTGGATTCAAAGTGGTGTTAATGTGGATGTTAAAATCCCAACCTGATCTCACCAAAAGTAGTACAAATATCATGCTTTCCAACCCCTCAAAAAACATGTCATTTATACCAGTGTTTTTCAACCATTGTTGAGCCACGGCACCCTTCTTACAATAAAAAAAAAAATTCCGCAGCACCCCACCAACCCGAAATGTTATGAAATGACAGATTGTAGTATGTCTAAAGGCCATTTAGTCTTGTAATTAGGCCTTTAACAATAACAAATTTTGCCAAACAATACATTTTTAATAGTACATTGTGGAAAATATGTACCCAACATATGTGCCACGCACGCAAGTGCATTCCACCGTGCCAGTTCAAGCGCTCGGGAAATGCCAAGACCGGGAGTCGGTAGCAGCTGCGGCTCTCGGCGGCTCTCAGCGAAAAGAACAAGCTGCTCTACCTGAGGGACGAGCGATCAGGGAGGCACTTCCTGGTGGACACAGGCCAACGTCATAGCCGCAGGTGGTAAGTTTCACGCACTGCTCACTCAGTTTCCAGCACTCACAGTCCCAACGTTTTCAGCGACAGTGGCTAAACATGGGCTGGAACATTTTATCACTACCACCGGGCCGCCCGTTTTTGCAAAAGCTCAGGGCTTGGACTCAGCTAAACTGGCCATAGCTCGCGAGGAGTTCGCCAACTTGGAAAAACTGGGCATCATTAGACGTTCTAAAAGCCCCTGGGCTTCACCGCTACACATGGTCCCAAAGGCTGATGGTTCGTGGCGACCTTGCGGTGATTTCCGCAGGTTGAATAACGCCTCAGCGCACGACCGCTACCCGATCCCGCACATCCAAGATTTTTCGGTTCATTTGGCGGGGGCGCGCATTTTTTCTAAAATAGACTTGGTGCGTGGTTACCATCAGGTCCCAGTGCGTGCTCAAGATATACCCAAAACTGCAGTAATAACTCCTTTCGGGCTTTTTGAGTTTTTGCGCATGCCTTTTAGATTAAAGGGCGCTGCGCAGACATTCCAGCGTATGATGGACGCGGTTCTACGCGATCTTCCTTTCATGTTCGTCTACCTGGACGACATTTTGGTAGCCAGCACGTCCGAGGACGAGCACGAAAGCCACCTCACAGAGGTTTTTCGGAGGCTGGCTGAGCACGGGTTAATAATTAACCCAGCGAAGTGCCAGTTTGGGGTGGCGCAAATTGATTTTTTGGGGCATCGCATTTCACCAGAAGGAGCGGTCCCTCTGCCCGATAAAGTACGCGCAATAACGGATTTTCTCCGACCTCAAACAGTTAAAGCGTTACAGGAGTGTTTGGGAATGGTTAATTTTTACAACTGTTTCCTCCCAAGCACGGCGCAGTTCATGCAACCATTGTATGCTGCACTAAAGAAGCAAAAACCCACAAATAAAATGGAATGGTCTCCGGATCGGGAGTGCGCATTCTCTCAAGTCAAAACAGCCCTGGCAAATGCGGTTTTGTTGGCACACCCAGTCCCAATGGCCTGTATGGCGCTCACCACTGACGCTTCCGATTTAGCGGTGGGGGCTGTCGTTGAACAGTTTGTAGCAGGGACCTGGCAGCCGCTCGCGTTTTTCAGCAAAACCTTGCACGATAGCGAGCGAAAATACAGCGCGTTCGACAGGGAGCTTTTGGCCCTACACTTGGCCATTCGCCATTTCCAGTTCTGGTTGGAAGGGCGCCGTTTCACCGCGTTTGTGGACCACAAGCCGCTAATATTTGTGATGTCCAAGACTTCGGAACCTTGGTCGGGCCGGCAGCAAAGACAGCTGGCTGCGATATCGGAGTTAACCACCGATATCCAGCATGTCGCAGGTAAAAATAATGTAGTGGCAGACTGTCTCTCGTGTGCTGTGGCGGCGCCAGGTCCCAAGGGGGCAGACTCTGCAGCTGTGGCCACGGGCTGTAGCGCACGCAGCCCCGGTCCGCGTAGGTTTAGATTATGCAGCCATGACCGCGGAGCAGGTTAGCGATACGGATGTGCGCGCGCTCCAGTCTGGACCAACAGGGTTAAGGCTGGAGGACAGAGTGCTGCAAATGGGTATGCCTCCCCTAATCTGTGATGTCTCCACGGGACGTGGCCGTCCCGTGGTACCAGCCGCGTGGCGCCGCCACGTTTTTGACTCGGTCCATTCCCTGGCGCACCCCAGGGTGCGCGCATCGATCAAGATGGTGGGGGAGAAATTTGTTTGGCCGGGGTTGCGTAAACAGGTCAAGGAATGGGCTGCAATCTGCGTAGCGTGTCAGCGAGCCAAAATACACAAGCACACTAGAGCTCCTTTGGAGCCTTTTCACATCCCGGCTAAGCGCTTTGATCATGTGCATGTCGACTTGGTGGGCCCCCTTCCGTTGTCACAGGGGTGCACACACCTTTTGACGATGGTGGATCGCACCACGCGTTGGCCAGAAGCGGTTCCTCTGGCATCCACCACTGCGGAAGAAGCTGCACGCGCGTTTTTAACAGCTTGGGTTGCGCGTTTTGGAGTTCCGTCGGACATAACGTCCGATAGGGGTCCTCAGTTTGTTTCCGAACTCTGGTCATCGATGGCCCGCAGCCTAGGGGTGAAGATTCATAGCACTACCGCATATAACCCCCAAGCTAACGGTTTATGCGAATGTTTTCATAGGTCATTGAAAGCGGCCCTCAGAGCGTCGCTTACGGATACAAATTGGGTTGACAAACTCCCATGGGTTTTATTGGGGTTGCGTTCTGCACCTAAGGAGGATTTGCAGGCCTCCCCAGCTGAGTTAGTTTTTACACAACCTCTCCATTTACCTGGTGAATTTCTCCCCAACAACCCTGCACCAAATTGCCCCCCCCCCCCCCGCTCAGCTGTTGCAGAGCGACACAGGATCAAACACACTGCCTGGCCCGGTTCATCACAGTTTCCCACGCGTTTTTGTGCCGAATGTCATAGCGGCCTCTGGGCTGTCATTGGCTTCATCAGTCCCAGCTGCGCACAGACCAACAGGTGCCAATCAGCGGCTGTTAAAAGCCAGTGTTGCTGACAGCCCGTCACGGAGTCGTCTGTCCTCCTCATTGGAGCATGAACCAGAGCTTCGTTCTCAAGCTACGTCTAGAACACCTCGTCAAGAACTACCACGTAAGAGAACTGTGTGTTACTCTACTCCTTGCCTTTACCCCTGTGCACAGGTGGACCTCCCAGGCGGTGGACCAGCTTCCCCAGCTTCCCCAGCCGACGGGGCGTTGCCACTTCAGCCACGTAGCTCCTCGCTACCACCTCTGTTACGGGTACGTCTTACTCCTCAGCTGCAAGATCTGCTACTGTCTCAGTTACAGGAGCTGTCATCACCACGATCAGTGGAATCTCTGTCATCACCTCCATCGGAACTGTCATCGTCACGGTCAGTGGAATCCCTGCCAACACTGCCGTCAGAACTGTCATCGTCACGGTCAGTGGAATCACTGCCGTCACCATCACAGGAACGGCCATCATCACAGCAACAGGTGGATTCTCTATCACGTCCACGAGCACATTCACCTCCATGCTGCATGGCCGCTGGAAGTCAGCAGGACGCTACCTGTGGATCACCCAAGTAAGCCCCTTCACCTACAATTACTCACGAGTGTTGAACAGCAGTAATTGTATCTGCTTGTGTGTTCCAGGGTTGCCAGGTCTCCGTCCGGACTGCTCAGTTCCAGCGACCAGAACTCTATTCTTGCACTCACTCACGCACTACACACTCTCACTCTACAATAAAGGATTATTGTCACTATCTGCCCGTGTCAGTGTCTGTCTCCTGGGTCCTAAACATGTCACCGAAGGCTTTAAAAAATGCAGAGTTTGTTTTTGCTAGACATGATGCTCATTGCCCAAATTTGTGGCCACCTTATGATGGACATTTCAGAGTGCTGGAAACAGGAGAGAAGCATTTTTTGCTAGATTTGGGAGACAGGAGGGAGTTGATTTGTATAAACAGACTCAAACCTGCCTTCGTTTTGGCTGATGAACAAGTGCAGTTAGCGAGGGTCCCCCGTTCTCCAGAACCCCCACAGAGTTTGGCTAACAGTTCTAATCCACAGGTGCAGGAAGACACTACAGAAGCAGCAAGGCCGGCTTACAGCAGATACGGCAGGAGGTTTAGACCTAGGCAACTGGTGGATTGAATTTTTGTTATGTGGTAATATTTTTTTTTTGTTATGTCATGCATCTCTGATTATGTTGTCCCATTTAGACGTTTGGGGGGGGGGGGGTTATGTGGCACATATGTTGGGTACATATTTTCCACAAATGTATGGCTGAATGTTCATTGTGTGCTTCACGTCTCGAGGGACAAAAGGACTGAACCTGCAGGAGGTATCGAGGAGGTGTGAGATTTGTCCTTTGTCTCAGAGAGAGGCCCTGGAAGGATTTCCAGACCATCGAAGGCTGAGAGACAATAGTTGAGGATCAAAGGGGTTACAATGTGACTGTATGTTTGCTCAGACACCATGTGACTTGAGTTTCGATGTTCCGGAGTATAAGAGAGTGATGTGACTGTGATCTGTCTCTTTTCTTGCTTGGAGGTTGATAGAGAATGTGTTCTGATAATAAAACTGAACCTGAGAAATAAACCCAGCCTCATCATTGAACACATCCTCTACAACAGGGGTTCTCAAAGTTTTGATGGGTGAGGGCCAATTTGGGAATCCAAAGTTGAACCGAGGGCCACCAAAGGGACGGAGGCAAAAAAAAAAAAAAAGACTGAAAATTCAATTCCATTTGTAATCTTTTTAATTATCAGATTTAATTAGTTTGGGTAAAGTCATATTAACAGTAAGAAATTGGGACTGATGAAAATACAATTTTAGTGTCAACATACCTTTTAACTGCAGTGTGATTTGTGGTGCTGTTTTCGGTTGGCCACGAGTCCTCTGAAGTCTGGCTCCATCTCCGTCGTCGCGATGCGAAGGACTGCATGTAGGTGGGCATCTGTCATCCTGGATCTCAGCTTAGATTTGTTGATGGCCATGGTGGAGAAGGTCTTTTCACAGATGTAGGTGCTTCCCAATAAAGACGCCATTCTGACAGCATGTTGACGAAGAGCAGGGAATGTGGATGGGGAAAGTCCTTTGTAGAACTCGATCAGACTCTTGTCACGATATGCAGCTCTGGCCTCGGAGCTTTCCTGTAGGTCAGGGGTTCTCAAAGTTTTGATGGGTGAGGGCCAATTTGGGAATCCAAAGTTGAACCGAGGGCCACCAAAGGGACGGAGGCAAAAAAAAAAAAAAAGACTGAAAATTCAATTCCATTTGTAATCCTTTTAATTATCAGATTTAATTAGTTTGGGTAAAGTCATATTAAGATAAGATAAGATAAGATAAGCCTTTATTAGTCCCACAACGGGGAAATTCCAGGATTGCAACAGCACAGGGATAGCAACACTCAGAGCAACAATCAGAAGGCAAGAAAAAAAACAAGCAAGCAAGAGCAGCTAATATACATATGTACATAATACTATAAAATATATATATACACACACACACACACACAGACACACAGTGCAGAGCATTGTAGTTGGATGGAATAAATATATGAATATATGAACACACAGTGCAGAGCATTGTAGCTAGATGGAATAAATATGTAAATATATAAACACCCACAGTACGGAGCATTGCAGCTAGGTGGAATAAATATGCAAGTATATAAACACACACAGTGCGGAGCAATGTAGCTAGATGGAATAATATGTAGATATATAAAAACACAGTGCGGAGCATTGTAGCTAGATGGAATAAATATATAGATATATAAATATAAACACACCCAGTGCTGAGCATTGTAGCTAGATGGAATAAATATATAGATATATAAATATAAACACACCCAGTGCAGAGCATTGTAGCTAGATGGAATAAATATGTAAATATATAAACACACACAGTGCAGAGCATTGTTGCTAGGTGGGATGAAACAGCATAAGATAAGATAAGATAAGATAAGCCTTTATTAGTCCCACAACGGGGAAATTCCAGGATTGCAACAGCACAGGGATAGCAACACTCAGAGCAACAATCAGAAGGCAAGAAAAAAAACAAGCAAGCAAGAGCAGCTAATAAACATATGTACGTATTACTATAAAATATATATATATACACACACACACAGACACACAGTGCAGAGCATTGTAGCTGGATGGAATAAATATATGAATATATGAACACACAGTGCAGAGCATTGTAGCTAGATGGAATAAATATGTAAATATATAAACACCCACAGTACGGAGCATTGCAGCTAGGTGGAATAAATATGCAAGTATATAAACACACACAGTGCGGAGCAATGTAGCTAGATGGAATAATATGTAGATATATAAATATATAAACACACCCAGTGCTGAGCATTGTAGCTAGATGGAATAAATATGCAAATATATAAACACACACAGTGCAGAGCATTGTTGCTAGATGGAATGAAACAGCATAACCGTCTACTTAGTTATCCTACATGGTATGATTATGTGCCCATACATATTCTCACCCTCCATAGCGACCGGTATGTTCCTAGTTGTATGCCGGAGGGGACCATTGTGTAAGTCTATTGCATCATCCATTCAGTAACCAGCAGGCTGCAGACAGAACACCCAGATGCTCTTCTCCTCATCTCAGGCGATTTCAACCATGTTTCACTGTCTCCCATTCTACCCACGTTCACCCAGTATGTCACATGCCACACTAGAGACAATAAAACACTGGATTTATTCTACGCAAACACTAAGGAGGCGTACACCTCATCACAACTACCCCCACTCGGGAGATCGGATCACAACTTGGTTCATCTCCGGCCGGTGTACAAACCCCTAGTGCACAGACAACCTCCGGCCATGCACACTGTGGAGTTATGGTCTGAGGAGACAATGGACACCCTAAAGGGCTGTTTTGAAGCCACCACCTGGAAGCAGCTCTGCGATCCACATGGTGAGGACATCGATGGCCTCATTCACACCTTCACGGGCTACCTCAGCTTCTGTGTGGACAAATCCGTTCCCACCAAGACCATACGGCGTCACTCAAACAACAAACCCTGGATCAACCCTGAGATTAAAACACTTCTGAGAGAGAAGAAGAGGATCTTCAGGTCAGGGAACAGGGAGATGCTGAAGTCCGTACAGAGGGAGCTGAGGAGAAAGATCAGAGAAGGCAAGGACAGCTTCAGGAAGAAGATGGAGGACAAGCTGCAACAGAGCGACATCAGCGGGGTCTGGAGAAACCTCAAAACCATCTCGGGGCTCCAGAATACCTCCCCCCAGGCCACAGGGGGCAGGGAGTGGGCGAACAACCTGAATCTGTTTTTCAATAGATTTGACCAACCGCCCTCCCCCCTGACTGCACAACAACCACTGCTGCCTCTAAAGAAATCAAGTCCTGCTGCCCACTCCCCACTCTACCAACACCCCCCCACTCCCAACACACAGCCCCCCATCCTGACCCTGACCAGGACCCAGGTGAGGACGGAGCTGAGGAAGATCAAGGCGAGGAAGGCGCCGGGACCGGACGGCATCAGCGCAAAGCTCCTCAAGTCCTGTGCAGACCAGCTGTGTGGGATTGTGACGTATATCTTCAACATGAGCCTGAAACTGGGGAGGGTACCACAGCTGTGGAAAACATCTTGTGTGGTACCTGTACCAAAAACTTCCCACCCCAAAGACCTGAACAGCTACAGACCGGTGGCCTTGACGTCCCACTTGATGAAGACCCTGGAGAGACTGCTCCTTGCTCACCTCCGCCCCCTGGTGGAACCAGCGATGGATCCACTCCAGTTCGCCTACCAGCATGGCATTGGGGTGGAGGATGCGGTGATCTTCCTCCTTCACCGTTCTCTGTCCCACCTGGAGAAGCCCGGGAATATGGTGAGGATCATGTTCTTTGACTTCTCCAGTGCTTTCAACACCATCCAACCGATGATCCTGAAGGACAAGCTGCTGCGCGCAGGGGTGGACCAGCACCTGTCATCATGGATCCTGGACTACCTCACGAACCGGCCTCAGTTTGTGAGAACCCGGGACTGTGTGTCCGACACGATCATCAGTAGCACGGGGGCCCCCCAGGGAACGGTGCTGGCTCCCTTCCTGTTCACTCTTTATACTGCGGACTTCTCACACAACACAACACACTGCCATCTACAGAAGTTCTCTGATGACTCTGCGATCGTTGGCCTCATCTCCAATGGAGATGAAGCTGAGTACAGAGGGCTTATCCAGGACTTCGTGGACTGGTGCCATCGGAACTGCCTCCAGATCAACGCGAGGAAAACTAAGGAGCTGGTGGTGGACTGCCGCAGGCATGGGCAGCCCCTCACAGTACCAGTAAATATACAGGGAACAGACATCGAGATGGTGACATCCTATAAGTACCTGGGTATTCATCTGAACAATAAACTAGACTGGTCACACAATACTGATGCACTCTACAAGAAGGGACAGCGCAGGCTGTTCCTGCTGAGGAGACTCAGGTCTTTTGGTGTACAAGGGGCGCTGCTGAAGTCATTCTATGACACGGTGGTGGCATCAGCCATCACTTTTGGAGTGGTCTGCTGGGGCAGTGGCATTACTGCAGCCGATAGGAAGAGACTGAACAAACTGATTAAGAAAGCTAGCTCTGTCCTGGGGCAGCGCCTTGATCCGATGGAGGAGATAGGAGAGAGAAGGACGGTGGCTAAACTGTCATCTCTGCTGGAGTCCGAGTTCCACCCTATGCAGGACATACTGAATGCACTGAGGAGCTCATTTAGCAGCAGACTACATCATCCCAGGTGCACAACCGAGAGGTTTCGTAGGTCCTTCCTACCAACGGCTGTCAGACTGTACAACCTAAGCAGGGCTGCTCGCAGAGATAGCAAAAAAGACGTAACAAACTAATAGTTTTTTGAATGCAGAAGATGCAATAGACTTACACAGTGGTCCTCTCCGGCATACAACTAGGAGCATGCCGGTCGCTATGGAGGGTGAGAGTGTGTATGGGCACATAATCATACCATGCAGGATAGCTGGGTAGACGGTTATGCTGTTTCATTCCATCTAGCGGCAATGCTCTGCACTGTGTGTGTTTATATATTTGCATATTTGTTCCGTCTAGCTGCAATGCTCCGTACTGTGGGTGTTTATATATTTATATATCTACATGTTATTCCATCTAGCTACATTGCTCCGCACTGTGTGTGTTTATATACTTGCATATTTATTCCACCTAGCTGCAATGCTCCGTACTGTGGGTGTTTATATATTTACATATTTATTCCATCTAGCTACAATGCTCTGCACTGTGTGTTCATATATTCATATATTTATTCCATCCAGCTACAATGCTCTGCACTGTGTGTCTGTGTGTGTGTGTATATATATATATTTTATAGTAATACGTACATATGTTTATTAGCTGCTCTTGCTTGCTTGTTTTTTTTTTTTTTCTTGCCTTCTGATTGTTGCTCTGAGTGTTGCTATCCCTGTGCTGTTGCAATCCTGGAATTTCCCCGTTGTGGGACTAATAAAGGCTTATCTTATCTTATCTTATCTTATCTTTTGCATTCAAAAAACTATTAGTTTGTTACGTCTTTTTGCTATCTCTGCGAGCAGCCCTGCTTAGGTTGTACAGTCTGACAGCCGTTGGTAGGAAGGACCTACGAAACCTCTCGGTTGTGCACCTGGGATGATGTAGTCTGCTGCTAAATGAGCTCCTCAGTGCATTCAGTATGTCCTGCATAGGGTGGAACTCGGACTCCAGCAGAGATGACAGTTTAGCCACCGTCCTTCTCTCTCCTATCTCCTCCATCGGATCAAGGCGCTGCCCCAGGACAGAGCTAGCTTTCTTAATCAGTTTGTTCAGTCTCTTCCTATCGGCTGCAGTAATGCCACTGCCCCAGCAGACCACTCCAAAAGTGATGGCTGATGCCACCACCGTATCATAGAATGACTTCAGCAGCGCCCCTTGTACACCAAAAGACCTGAGTCTCCTCAGCAGGAACAGCCTGCGCTGTCCCTTCTTGTAGAGTGCATCAGTATTGTGTGACCAGTCTAGTTTATTGTTCAGATGAATACCCAGGTACTTATAGGATGTCACCATCTCGATGTCTGTTCCCTGTATATTTACTGGTACTGTGAGGAGCTGCCCATGCCTGCGGCAGTCCACCACCAGCTCCTTAGTTTTCCTCGCGTTGATCTGGAGGCAGTTCCGATGGCACCAGTCCACGAAGTCCTGGATAAGCCCTCTGTACTCAGCTTCATCTCCATTGGAGATGAGGCCAACGATCGCAGAGTCATCAGAGAACTTCTGTAGATGGCAGTGTGTTGTGTTGTGTGAGAAGTCCGCAGTATAAAGAGTGAACAGGAAGGGAGCCAGCACCGTTCCCTGGGGGGCCCCCGTGCTACTGATGATCGTGTCGGACACACAGTCCCGGGTTCTCACAAACTGAGGCCGGTTCGTGAGGTAGTCCAGGATCCATGATGACAGGTGCTGGTCCACCCCTGCGCGCAGCAGCTTGTCCTTCAGGATCATCGGTTGGATGGTGTTGAAAGCACTGGAGAAGTCAAAGAACATGATCCTCACCATATTCCCGGGCTTCTCCAGGTGGGACAGAGAACGGTGAAGGAGGAAGATCACCGCATCCTCCACCCCAATGCCATGCTGGTAGGCGAACTGGAGTGGATCCATCGCTGGTTCCACCAGGGGGCGGAGGTGAGCAAGGAGCAGTCTCTCCAGGGTCTTCATCAAGTGGGACGTCAAGGCCACCGGTCTGTAGCTGTTCAGGTCTTTGGGGTGGGAAGTTTTTGGTACAGGTACCACACAAGATGTTTTCCACAGCTGTGGTACCCTCCCCAGTTTCAGGCTCATGTTGAAGATATACGTCACAATCCCACACAGCTGGTCTGCACAGGACTTGAGGAGCTTTGCGCTGATGCCGTCCGGTCCCGGCGCCTTCCTCGCCTTGATCTTCCTCAGCTCCGTCCTCACCTGGGTCCTGGTCAGGGTCAGGATGGGGGGCTGTGTGTTGGGAGTGGGGGGGTGTTGGTGGAGTGGGGAGTGGGCAGCAGGACTTGATTTCTTTAGAGGCAGCAGTGGTTGTTGTGCAGTCAGGGGGGAGGGCGGTTGGTCAAATCTATTGAAAAACAGATTCAGGTTGTTCGCCCACTCCCTGCCCCCTGTGGCCTGGGGGGAGGTATTCTGGAGCCCCGAGATGGTTGAGGTGGTGGCATAACCGTCTATTTAGTTATCCTACATGGTATGATTATGTGTCCATACATATTCTCACCCTCCATAGCGACCGGTATGTTCCTAGTTGTATGCCGGAGAGGACCATTGTGTAAGTCTATTGCATCTTTTGCATTCAAAAAAAACTATTAGTTTGTTACGTCTTTTTGCTATCTCTGCGAGCAGCCCTGCTTAGGTTGTACAGTCTGACAGCCGTTGGTAGGAAGGACCTACGAAACCTCTCGGTTGTGCACCTGGGATGATGTAGTCTGCTGCTAAATGAGCTCCTCAGTGCATCCAGTATGTCCTGCATAGGGTGGAACTCGGACTCCAGCAGAGATGACAGTTTAGCCACCGTCCTTCTCTCTCCTATCTCCTCCATCGGATCAAGGCGTTGCCCCAGGACAGAGCTAGCTTTCTTAATCAGTTTGTTCAGTCTCTTCCTATCGGCTGCAGTAATGCCACTGCCCCAGCAGACCACTCCAAAAGTGATGGCTGATGCCACCACCGTGTCATAGAATGACTTCAGCAGCGCCCCTTGTACACCAAAAGACCTGAGTCTCCTCAGCAGGAACAGCCTGCGCTGTCCCTTCTTGTAGAGTGCGTCAGTATTGTGTGACCAGTCTAGTTTATTGTTCAGATGAATACCCAGGTACTTGTAGGATGTCACCATCTCGATGTCTGTTCCCTGTATATTTACTGGTGCTGTGAGGGGCTGCCCATGCCTGCGGCAGTCCACCACCAGCTCCTTAGTTTTCCTCGCGTTGATCTGGAGGCAGTTCCGATGGCACCAGTCCACAAAGTCCTGGATAAGCCCTCTGTACTCAGCTTCATCTCCGCTGGAGATGAGACCAACGATCGCAGAGTAATCAGAGAACTTCTGTAGATGGCAATGTGTTGTGTTGTGTGAGAAGTCCGCAGTATAAAGAGTGAACAGGAAGGGAGCCAGCACCGTTCCCTGGGGGGCCCCCGTGCTACTGATGATCGTGTCGGAAACACAGTCCCGGGTTCTCACAAACTGAGGCCGGTTCGTGAGGTAGTCCAGGGATCCATGATGACAGGTGCTGGTCCACCCCTGCGCGCAGCAGCTTGTCCTTCAGGATCATCGGTTGGATGGTGTTGAAAGCACTGGAGAAGTCAAAGAACATGATCCTCACCATATTCCCGGGCTTCTCCAGGTGGGACAGAGAACGGTGAAGGAGGAAGATCACCGCATCCTCCACCCCAATGCCATGCTGGTAGGCGAACTGGAGTGGATCCATCGCTGGTTCCACCAGGGGGCGAAGATGAGCAAGGAGCAGTCTCTCCAGGGTCTTCATCAAGTGGGACGTCAAGGCCACCGGTCTGAAGCTGTTCAGGTCTTTGGGGTGGGAAGTTTTTGGTACAGGTACCATACAAGATGTTTTCCACAGCTGTGGTACCCTCCCCAGTTTCAGGCTCATGTTGAAGATATACGTATGTCACAATCCCACACAGCTGGTCTGCACAGGACTTGAGGAGCTTTGCGCTGATGCCGTCCGGTCCCGACGCCTTCCTCGCCTTGATCTTCCTCAGCTCCGTCCTCACCTGGGTCTTGGTCAGGGTCAGGATGGGGGGCTGTGTGTTGGGAGTGGGGGGGGGGGGTGTCGGTGGAGTGGGGAGTGGGTAGCAGGACTTGATTTCTTAGAGGCAGCAGTGGTTGTTGTGCAGACAGGGGGGAGGGCGGTTGGTCAAATCTATTGAAAAACAGATTCAGGTTGTTCGCCCACTCCCTGCCCCCCGTGGCCTGGGGGGAGGTATTCTGGAGCCCCGAGATGGTTTTGAGGTTTCTCCAGACCCCGCTGATGTCGCTCTGTTGCAGCTTGTCCTCCATCTTCTTCCTGAAGCTGTCCTTGCCTTCTCTGATCTTTCTCCTCAGCTCCCTCTGTACGGACTTCAGCATCTCCCTGTTCCCCGACCTGAAGATCCTCTTCTTCTCTCTCAGAAGTGTTTTTATCTCAGGGTTGATCCAGGGTTTGTTGTTTGAGTGACACCGTATGGTCTTGGTGGGAACGGATTTGTCCACACAGAAGCTGAGGTAGCCCGTGAAGGTGTGAATGAGGCCATCGATGTCCTCACCATGTGGATCGCAGAGCTGCTTCCAGGCAGTGGCTTCAAAACAGTCCTTTAGAGTGTCCATTGTCTCCTCAGACCATAACTCCACAGTGTGCATGGCCGGAGGTTGTCTGTGCACTAGGGGTTTGTACACCGGTCGGAGATGAACCAAGTTGTGATCCGATCTCCCAAGTGGGGGGAGTTGTGATGAGGTGTACGCCTCCTTAGTGTTTGCGTAGAACAAATCCAGTGTTTTATTGTCTCTAGTGTGGCATGTGACATACTGGGTGAAAGTGGGCAGAATGGGAGACAGTGAAACGTGGTTGAAATCGCCTGAGATGTGGAGAAGAGCATCTGGGTGTTCTGTCTGCAGCCTGCTGGTTACTGAATGGATGACGTCACGCGCTGTCCCAGCGTTCGCCGTCGGATTTGCATAAACAACAATGCAGATCACGTGTGAGTGTTCTCTCGGGAGATATGTAGGCCTCATGCTAACAGCTAGCAACTCAATGTCTTTGCTGCAGTGTCGTTGTTTAACAGTGATATGTCCCGGTCTACACCAGTTGTTGTTAACATACATTATCACTCCACCGCCCCTAGTTTTGCCACTCTCTGGTGTTCGGTCAGCTCGTATCATGTGAAAACCCTCCAGCTCAATGTTAGCATCTGCTGCTAGTTCAGTTAGCCACGTCTCAGTAAACAAAAGGAGAGAGCACTCCCGGTAAGTGCTATCATAACGGGAGATAGCCGCTAGCTCATCTAACTTTCCCAGTATCGACCGTACATTTCCCATGACAACAGATGGAAGGGAGGGTCTGTACCTTATACTTTTTGTCCTCCGCCTTACTCCAGCCCGGCAGCCGCGGCGTTTTCGCCTCAGTTCTCTCGGTATGTCGAGTTTTTCCAGTGGGACCGGGTGGCGGTTAAATGCTAGCAGCTCTTCCCTGTTGTATCAAATCCTGCTATAAACAGTGGCTCCGTCCACCGGCTCAGGAGACATTTGGGACGATCTGTGTGTCCGTGATATAAGTGGGGTGAAAAAAAAAAAAAAAAAAAAAAAGTGATCAAAAGAGAGAGGAAGGGGAAAAAAAAAAACTCGGAATCGAGCCGCTGTTGCAAAAGGCAGCCGACTGGTGTGGTGCCGAGAGATGAGAGAAGAAATTGGGACAGTAAGAAATTTCTTAAACAATTTCTTAAACAGTAAGAAATTGGGACTGATGAAAATACAATTTTAGTGTCAACATAACTTTTAACTGCAGTGTGATTTGTGGTGCTGTTTTCGGTTGGCCACGAGTCCTCTGAAGTCTGGCTCCATCTCCGTCGTCGCGATGCGAAGGACTGCATGTAGGTGGGCATCTGTCATCCTGGATCTCAGATTAGATTTGTTGATGGCCATGGTGGAGAAGGTCTTTTCACAGATGTAGGTGCTTCCGAATAAAGACGCCATTCTGACAGCATGTTGACGAAGAGCATGGAATGTGGATGGGGAAAGTCCTTTGTAGAACTCGATCAGACTCTTGTCACAATATGCAGCTCTGGCCTTGGAGCTTTCCTGTAGGTCGATGAGCTCAAACTGCATGTCTGCAGGCACTGCCTCGGGCACACATGAGAAGGGATTTTGGAAAAGGTTGAAATCACCCTCGTGGTCCCTGAAGTCAGAGAATCGGTGGTCGAACTCGTCTCGAAGCTTTTCGATGAGGCCATGGTTCTTCTCTGAACGCAGGTGACGCAAAACTTCACTCCCGTCCGTGTCTGGGTCATCTACCAGCGCCCTGCAGGCAGGGAAATGAGCGAGATCTCCTTCTCTGAGCTGTCCCTGGAGCAGTTGGAGTTTTCGCTGGAAAGCTTTCACGTTGTCAAAAAGTGTGGAAATGAGTTTTCCATGGCCTTGCAGCTTCAGATTGAGATCGCTCAGACAATTATTCAGGTCGGCGAGGAAGGCTAGGTCACAGAGCCATTTGCTGTCCGTTAACTCAGTCACGTCTTGTCCTTTTGCCTGCATGAACTCGCAAATTTCTTTTCTCAGGTTAAAAAAACGTTTCAGTGTGGCACCTCTGCTCAGCCACCGGACGGCAGTGAAGTAAATGACGTCTCCAAAATCTGCCTCTGACTGCGCCAAAAAGGTTTTAAATTGGCGATGGTTCAGACCTCTGGACTTCAGGTAATTAACTGTCTTCACAACTACGGCCATGACGTGTTTCATTTCTAGCGTCTGAGCAGCGAGGGCTTCTTGGTGAATTATGCAGTGGCAGCTGACTGGTTTCTTACCACCGCTGTTCACCACTTTCTCAGCCAGCAGCGACACTGCACCTGTCCTACTCCCAATCATTGCTGGTGCTCCGTCTGTCGTGACACTGACCAAGGATGCCAGGATAACATTGTGTGTGTCCAGACTGCGATACACTGCTTCGCAAATATCCACTCCCTTCGTTGTGTCTTTCATACTCTCCATACTCAGTAGCTCCTCGCCGACGTCAAAAGTCTCAGTGACAGTTCGGATGAAAATCAACAGTTGGGCAGTGTCGGAAATATCCGTGCTTTCATCCAGTGCGATGGAAAACGCTCCCTTTTCTAGCCCCTCCACACGTATCGCCAGTTGGTCCTTCAAATCATTTGCCAGATCTTCGATTCGTCTTGTGACTGTGTCATTCGACAAACTTACGTCACGGAACTTTGTTTTTTGGTCTGGGCATACACGCTCTGCCACTTTTAGCATACAGTCTCGAACAAATTCTCCGTCACTAAACGGCTTGCCCCGTTTAGCTATTTCATGAGCTACCACATAGCTAGCCTCTGTTACTGCTTCACTGGTTTTTGAAAATTGCGTGAAGACTGACTGTTGTGCTGTGTAGCCCCTTTTAAGTTGTTCCACCTTTGTGGTGCGATCCTTGCCACTGAATTTTTCATAATTTTTGTGTTTTGTTTCGTAATGGCGCCTGATGTTAAAGTCTTTTCGCACTGCGATTACCTGTCTGCAGATGAGGCATACAACTTTATCTGACCCGTGAGGTTCAACGAAGTAGTCCAAAGTCCATTTTCCCTGAAACTGCCTTTTTTCCTCGCTGACAGTTCTCGGTTTCCTCGAGTGAGCGGTCTCCATCTCTGCCTCTTTCTCTCGCTGATCCATCTTTATTTCCACACTTCGACTTCCACAAGCACTAATATTTATTTCTTATTCTTCTTCTGACTCAAAATGGTGCTCCGAAACCGTTGCCAACCAACACTTCTGCACTGTGCGCTGAACGTTCCATCTCCCATAATACAATTGGACTAGCTGCTGCAATGAAGTGATCGCAAGGTCGACAACACATGTAATTACGGCTTGTGCCTACAGATGGCGCCAAAGACTACTAAACGTAGATGTGTATCGGAATTTTTCCAAAGCAATTAGTTCAGATCATATATTGGTTAAAGGCCTCGGACGGTGACATTTTTTTATTGAACCAATAAACTGATTGTATGAAAATATTCCATTCTGGCCATTCCCGTGATTTAAAATGTGTCACCAGCCTCCATAAATGACTTTATTTGTTAATAGCCCATATTTCACTTAGTGATGCTGCAGTACCGCCATCTCTCGATAGGGGCGTGCAGCAGTGACGTCAGGTCAGGGAGAAACAGGAAATGGCTGCAGGAAATGGATGATCACTGGCCTGCAGAAATGGCTGAACGACAGCAGAGTGATTCGGACAGCGATTATTTTATCGAGTATGACGACCGCAATATAAGTGATGATATTGAAACTGACGAATCTGATGATGAAGTAGTTTTGGGTGGTGCTGATGGGGTTATTTAGCCGTATTTGTTCGAGCCCGAGGGTGCGGAGGAAGACGCGGACGAAACAGCGACCGGAGCAGAACGAGAGGCAAGAATGAGAGGCTCGCCGATTTATATTGGTAAAATATGCTTTGAAATTTTTTTTTTTTAGGCGATATGCATGGTCACACACTTAATTATCAAAATAAAACTGCCAATTTTTCCCTCGCTGCCTTACTTGGCGACTTATAAACATTCTCTTTCTGCTCAAAATTTTTTACATGTTTTAAATATTTTCTAATCAAACTTCATAGACCAATTTATATAGCACTCCCACGAGCCATTAGTTTATTATAAGCATCTGATTATACCATTTTTTTTAACAGGGGGGAGATTATTCCAGAGTCTGGGGGCAACAACAGAAAAGGCTCGGCCACCCCGGTGTTTATACCTTAACCTGGGCACATCCAGAAAAAGTTGATTGGATGATCTCAAAGCAAAGCAAGTGCTATTTGATTGAAGAATGATTAAGGCAATGTGGAACAGGCTAGAAAGGATACTGGACATTGATGTTTTCCAAATTAGGAGAACCATGATGGACAAGAACGAACTCATGCGACTGCTGAATTATATATTTACGCATGAGCACACCTAGGCTACAAGTGTGCCAAGCAGGAAATGATGAGGATGATGAGGATGATGATAGATTTGCCTGATATACAGTTGACTCCTGTATTTACTCAACATGTGACATTTACTTTTTTCTAAATGATGAGTTAAAGGATGAATTAGCGGCACGGGATAAACCGGACAACTTGCGTGATTTGATTGCCCTAACGGTTAGCCTGGATAGCAGAATAAGGGAGCGGGCGGCCGAACGGCGAGCTACTTCCCGTTCGTTTAAACCCCGCCCTCGCGTCACTAACTCTCCTCTTCTCGCTCTACCAGTGTCAGAGGAATCCCTTGATCAAGAGGCTATGGTTATAGGTCAGTTTAAAGTGTCAGCAGCTGAGAGACTGCACCACAGGGATCTGGGCCTCTGTTTCTACTGTGGGAAAGAGTCACACGGGGTTTTCAAGTCCCCCAGTAGGTGAAAAAGGGAAGGCCCGTGGATCGCAGTAGGGGGATTCACGGGCAAGAATTTTGAAGACCCCCTTACTAGTTGCCGTCTACCCATCAGACTGATCCATGCACATACAGAACACTCCACACTGGCATTAATAGACTCAGGAGCTGAGCAGAATTTTATTTCTAGAGACCTGGCAACCCGGATGGGCCTTAGCTGTCAGACTCTAGATCCCCCTGTCAAACTCATCACCCTGTCCAAGGCGTCCCTGACCACTGTCGCCCATCAGACAGCCCCAGTTTTGATAATTGTGTCAGGAAATCACAGGGAGGAGATTAGGTTCCTAGTCCTGCCCCGTCTCTTCTTCGCTCGTCATCCTGGGGTACCCCTGGCTTCGATTGCATAACCCCACCATTGACTGGCAAGCAGGGAGCATTTCAGCGTGGAGCACGTTCTGCCTGAGTGCCTGTCTCCAATCTGCGGCGTGCGCCCCGTTGGTCAAGGTGCCTCCGCCCCTTTCGTCACCACCAGACCTGTCCAAGGTACCGGAGGTTTACCATGACCTGGGGTTAGTTTTTAGCAAGTCTCGGGCGTTGTCCCTACCCCCCCCCCCCCCATCGCCCTTACGACTGCGCAATTAATCTGAAGGCTGGGGCCCCTCTTCCTGCTAGCCGCCTATACAGCCTATCAGCCCCAGAGCGCGAGGCTATGGACACGTACGTCAAGGAGTCCCTGGCCTCTGGAATCATCCGCCCATCGTCTTCGGCTGTGGGAGCTGGGTTCTTCTTCGTCGGGAAGAAGGACGGCTCATTACGTCCCTGCATCGACTTCCGGGGTCTCAACGAAATAACGGTAAAAGACAAATACACTCTGCCCTTGATGAACACTGCCTTTGACTCCCTCCAGGGGGCATCCTGGTTTACTAAGTTAGACCTCAGGAATGCTTACCACCTAGTGCGCATAAGAGAAGGTGACGAGTGGAAGACGGCTTTCCGGACCCCAAGCGGGCATTTTGAGTATCTTGTAATGCCGTTTGGGTTAACCAACGCTCCGGCCGTCTTCCAGCATTTAATAAACGACGTTTTGTGGGACTTCCTGAACTCGTTTGTGTTTGTATATCTTGACGACATTCTGATCTTCTCTCGCACACTAGAAGAGCATCAGGTGCACGTCCGTAAGGTACTACAGCGCCTCCTGGAGAATCAACTGTTCGTCAAGGCCGAGAAAGGTGAGTTCCATACTGACCAAACCTCCTTCCTAGGGTTCATAATAGCCCGGAACCAGGTGCTCCCTGACCCGGCCAAGGTCAAGGCAGTAGTGGATTGGCCTGCACCCACCTCCAGGAAGCAGCTTCAAGGATTCCTGGGTTTTGCTAATTTCTATAGGAGGTTTGTGCCCAATTTTGGTAATATTGCTCGCCCTCTGACTGCGCTCACCTCCCCTAAGACCCCGTTTTGCTGGAGTGAGGAGGCAGCCGGAGCATTTGAGAAACTGAAAAGGGAGTTCGCTTCGGCCCGGGTCCTAACTCAGGTGGACCCGAAGCTGCAGTGCTTGGTGGAAATGGACGCCTCTGACTCGGGGGTAGGAGCGGTACTCTCCCAACGCTCTCCCGAGGATGGTAAGATTCGCCCATGTGCTTACTTCTCTCATCGTCTATCCCCAGCAGAAAGAAATTACAGCATAGGAGACAGGGAGCTGCTGGCAGTGAAGCTCGCTTTGGAGGAGTGGAGACACTGGCTGGAGGGGGCTGCTCAACCATTCGTGGTATGGACTGATCATCGTAACCTGGAATACCTCAGGATGGCGAAGCGCCTGAACGCACGCCAGGCTCATTGGTCCCTCTTCTTCGACCGGTTCAATTTCTCCATCACTTACCGGCCGGGAAGCAAGAACGGTAAGCCGGATGCCCTCTCACGGCAGTTTGACGCACCATCCTCTGAGGACCAGGAAACTCCTATCCTGCCGCCCTCCTGCGTTGTTGGCGCTCTGTCCTGGGGTATCTGCAAGACGGTTCGCCGGGCTCAGAGGACTGAGCCGGACCCGGGGGGGGGGGGGGGGGCCGGGCCGCCTGTTTGTTCCACGTGCCATTCGGGGCCAAGTGATTGAGTGGGGTCACGCCTCCAAGTTGGCTTGTCATCCAGGGGTGGGCCGGACTGTGGACCTTCTCCAGAGGACCTTCTGGTGGCCAGGGCTACGGAAGGACGTTGTAGGTTACATCCGGGCTTGCGCTCAGTGCGCCACCGGGAAGACGACATCATCCCCCCCGGCGGGCCTGTTACACCCGTTGCCGGTCCCTTCCCGCCCCTGGTCCCACGTTGCTATGGATTTTGTGACTGGTTTGCCCACCTCGGATAATTTCACTACAGTTTTAACCATTGTGGACCGTTTCTCGAAGGCAGCCCATTTTGTGCCTCTTCAGGGTTTGCCTTCAGCCCAGGAAACAGCGGACCTCCTCGTTCAACATGTGGTCCGTCTCCACGGCATCCCCGCCGACATAGTGTCGGACCGGGGACCACAGTTTGTCTCGCAGGTCTGGAAGGCTTTCTGCGCGGCGCTGGGAGCCACAGCCAGCCTCTCCTCTGGTTATCATCCCCAGAGCAATGGCCAGTGTTTGCGGGCTAACCAGGAGCTTGAGGCCGCATTGCGCTGTGTCAACTCCTCCTGCTCATCCTCCTGGAGCAAGTATCTTCCTTGGATTGAGTACGCCCATAACACCACGGTCTCTACAGCTACGGGCGTCTCCCCCTTCAGGGCGTCATCTGGGTTTGATCCACCGCTGTTCCTGGAGGAAGAGAGGGAGGTAGCGGTTCCCTTGGTCCAAGCCCACATCAAGCGCTGTCGGCGAGTTTGGCTCATCGCCCGCCAAGCCCTGTTGAAGACTACAAAACGCAACATCCAGGTGGCCAACCGGCATAGGAGACCCGCCCCGGACTACAAGGTGGGTCAGAAGGTTTGGTTGTCAACCCGGAATATTGGTGTACCGGCTGAGAAGCGTAAGCTTACCAAGCGCTTCATTGGTCCCTACACCATCACTCGTATTATTAATCCTGTGTCTGTGCGCCTGTCTCTCCCCTCTTCGATGCGCATCTGCCCCACCTTTCACGTCTCCCAGGTCAAACCGTACATCTCTGACCCCCTGTGCCCGCCTCCCGCGGCCCCCGCCCCCCCGAGGATGATCGATGGCCATCCGGCCTGGGGGGTGACTGCCATCCTGGACGTTCGCAGGCGAGGCCGTGGTCTTCAGTATTTGGTGGACTGGGAGGGCTTTGGACCGGAGGATCGTTCTTGGATTTGCCCAGCGTTGATCCTGGATAAACAGCTGATCCGCGACTTCCATCGGGCGAATCCAGGTAGAATCGGGCAGGTGCCTGGAGGCACTGCTAGAGGGGGGAGTACTGTCATGGCGGCCTCTGGGCCGTCATTGGCTTCATCAGTCCCAGCTGCGCACAGACCAACAGGTGCCAATCAGCGGCTGTTAAAAGCCAGTGTTGCTGACAGCCCATCACGGAGTCGTCTGTCCTTCTCATCGGAGCATGAACCAGAGCTTCGTTCTCAAGCTACGTCTAGAACACCTCGTCAAAACTACCACGTAAGAGAACTGTGTGTTACTCTACTCCTTGCCTTTACCCCTGTGCACAGGTGGACCTCCCAGGCTGCGGACCAGCTTCCCCAGCCGACGGGGCGTTGCCACTTCAGCCACGTAGCTCCTCGCTACCACCTCTGTTATGGGTACGTCTTACTCCTCAGCTGCAAGATCTGCTACTGTCTCAGTTACAGGAGCTGTCATCACCACGATCAGTGGAATCTCTGTCATCACCTCCATCGGAACTGTCATCGTCACGGTCAGTGGAATCCCTGCCAACACTGCCGTCAGAACTGTCATCGTCACGGTCAGTGGAATCACTGCCGTCACCATCACAGGAACGGCCATCATCACAGCAACAGGTGGATTCTCTATCACGTCCACGAGCACATTCACCTCCACGCTGCACGGCCGCTGGAAGTCAGCAGGACGCTACCTGTGGATCACCCAAGTAAGCCCCTTCACCTACAATTACTCACGAGTGTTGAACAGCAGTAATTGTATCTGCTTGTGTGTTCCAGGGTTGCCAGGTCTCCGTCCGGACTGCTCAGTTCCAGCGACCAGAACTCTATTCTTGCACTCACTCACGCACTACACACTCTCACTCTACAATAAAGGATTATTGTCACTATCTGCCCGTGTCAGTGTCTGTCTCCTGGGTCCTAAACATGTCACCGAAGGCTTTAAAAAATGCAGAGTTTGTTTTTGCTAGACATGATGCTCATTGCCCAAATTTGTGGCCACCTTATGATGGACATTTCAGAGTGCTGGAAACAGGAGAGAAGCATTTTTTGCTAGATTTGGGAGACAGGAGGGAGTTGATTTGTATAAACAGACTCAAACCTGCCTTCGTTTTGGCTGATGAACAAGTGCAGTTAGCGAGGGTCCCCCGTTCTCCAGAACCCCCACAGAGTTTGGCTAACAGTTCTAATCCACAGGTGCAGGAAGACACTACAGAAGCAGCAAGGCCGGCTTACAGCAGATACGGCAGGAGGTTTAGACCTAGGCAACTGGTGGATTGAATTTTTGTTATGTGGTAATATTTTTTTTTTGTTATGCCATGCATCTCTGATTATGTTGTCCCATTTAGACGTTTGGGGGGGGGGGGGGGTTATGTGGCACATATGTTGGGTACATATTTTCCACAAATGTATGGCTGAATGTTCATTGTGTGCTTCACGTCTCGAGGGACAAAAGGACTGAACCTGCAGGAGGTATCGAGGAGGTGTGAGATTTGTCCTTTGTCTCAGAGAGAGGCCCTGGAAGGATTTCCAGACCATCGAAGGCTGAGAGACAATGGTTGAGGATCAAAGGGGTTACAATGTGACTGTATGTTTGCTCAGACACCATGTGACTTGAGTTTCGATGTTCCGGAGTATAAGAGAGTGATGTGACTGTGATCTGTCTCTTTTCTTGCTTGGAGGTTGATAGAGAATGTGTTCTGATAATAAAACTGAACCTGAGAAATAAACCCAGCCTCATCATTGAACACATCCTCTACAACAGGGGTTCTCAAAGTTTTGATGGGTGAGGGCCAATTTGGGAATCCAAAGTTGAACCGAGGGCCACCAAAGGGACGGAGGCAAAAAAAAAAAAAGACTGAAAATTCAATTCCATTTGTAATCTTTTTAATTATCAGATTTAATTAGTTTGGGTAAAGTCATATTAACAGTAAGAAATTGGGACTGATGAAAATACAATTTTAGTGTCAACATACCTTTTAACTGCAGTGTGATTTGTGGTGCTGTTTTCGGTTGGCCACGAGTCCTCTGAAGTCTGGCTCCATCTCCGTCGTCGCGATGCGAAGGACTGCATGTAGGTGGGCATCTGTCATCCTGGATCTCAGCTTAGATTTGTTGATGGCCATGGTGGAGAAGGTCTTTTCACAGATGTAGGTGCTTCCGAATAAAGACGCCATTCTGACAGCATGTTGACGAAGAGCAGGGAATGTGGATGGGGAAAGTCCTTTGTAGAACTCGATCAGACTCTTGTCACGATATGCAGCTCTGGCCTCGGAGCTTTCCTGTAGGTCAGGGGTTCTCAAAGTTTTGATGGGTGAGGGCCAATTTGGGAATCCAAAGTTGAACCGAGGGCCACCAAAGGGACGGAGGCAAAAAAAAAAAAAAGACTGAAAATTCAATTCCATTTGTAATCCTTTTAATTATCAGATTTAATTAGTTTGGGTAAAGTCATATTAAGATAAGATAAGATAAGATAAGCCTTTATTAGTCCCACAACGGGGAAATTCCAGGATTGCAACAGCACAGGGATAGCAACACTCAGAGCAACAATCAGAAGGCAAGAAAAAAAACAAGCAAGCAAGAGCAGCTAATATACATATGTACATAATACTATAAAATATATATATATACACACACACACACAGACACACAGTGCAGAGCATTGTAGTTGGATGGAATAAATATATGAATATATGAACACACAGTGCAGAGCATTGTAGCTAGATGGAATAAATATGTAAATATATAAACACCCACAGTACGGAGCATTGCAGCTAGGTGGAATAAATATGCAAGTATATAAACACACACAGTGCGGAGCAATGTAGCTAGATGGAATAATATGTAGATATATAAAAACACAGTGCGGAGCATTGTAGCTAGATGGAATAAATATATAGATATATAAATATAAACACACCCAGTGCTGAGCATTGTAGCTAGATGGAATAAATATATAGATATATAAATATAAACACACCCAGTGCAGAGCATTGTAGCTAGATGGAATAAATATGTAAATATATAAACACACACAGTGCAGAGCATTGTTGCTAGGTGGGATGAAACAGCATAACCGTCTATTTAGTTATCCTACATGGTATGATTATGTGCCCATACATATTCTCACCCTCCATAGCGACCGGTATGTTCCTAGTTGTATGCCGGAGAGGACCATTGTGTAAGTCTATTGCATCTTTTGCATTCAAAAAAAACTATTAGTTTGTTACGTCTTTTTGCTATCTCTGCGAGCAGCCCTGCTTAGGTTGTACAGTCTGACAGCCGTTGGTAGGAAGGACCTACGAAACCTCTCGGTTGTGCACCTGGGATGATGTAGTCTGCTGCTAAATGAGCTCCTCAGTGCATCCAGTATGTCCTGCATAGGGTGGAACTCGGACTCCAGCAGAGATGACAGTTTAGCCACCGTCCTTCTCTCTCCTATCTCCTCCATCGGATCAAGGCGTTGCCCCAGGACAGAGCTAGCTTTCTTAATCAGTTTGTTCAGTCTCTTCCTATCGGCTGCAGTAATGCCACTGCCCCAGCAGACCACTCCAAAAGTGATGGCTGATGCCACCACCGTGTCATAGAATGACTTCAGCAGCGCCCCTTGTACACCAAAAGACCTGAGTCTCCTCAGCAGGAACAGCCTGCGCTGTCCCTTCTTGTAGAGTGCGTCAGTATTGTGTGACCAGTCTAGTTTATTGTTCAGATGAATACCCAGGTACTTGTAGGATGTCACCATCTCGATGTCTGTTCCCTGTATATTTACTGGTGCTGTGAGGGGCTGCCCATGCCTGCGGCAGTCCACCACCAGCTCCTTAGTTTTCCTCGCGTTGATCTGGAGGCAGTTCCGATGGCACCAGTCCACAAAGTCCTGGATAAGCCCTCTGTACTCAGCTTCATCTCCGCTGGAGATGAGACCAACGATCGCAGAGTCATCAGAGAACTTCTGTAGATGGCAATGTGTTGTGTTGTGTGAGAAGTCCGCAGTATAAAGAGTGAACAGGAAGGGAGCCAGCACCGTTCCCTGGGGGGCCCCCGTGCTACTGATGATCGTGTCGGAAACACAGTCCCGGGTTCTCACAAACTGAGGCCGGTTCGTGAGGTAGTCCAGGGATCCATGATGACAGGTGCTGGTCCACCCCTGCGCGCAGCAGCTTGTCCTTCAGGATCATCGGTTGGATGGTGTTGAAAGCACTGGAGAAGTCAAAGAACATGATCCTCACCATATTCCCGGGCTTCTCCAGGTGGGACAGAGAACGGTGAAGGAGGAAGATCACCGCATCCTCCACCCCAATGCCATGCTGGTAGGCGAACTGGAGTGGATCCATCGCTGGTTCCACCAGGGGGCGGAGATGAGCAAGGAGCAGTCTCTCCAGGGTCTTCATCAAGTGGGACGTCAAGGCCACCGGTCTGAAGCTGTTCAGGTCTTTGGGGTGGGAAGTTTTTGGTACAGGTACCATACAAGATGTTTTCCACAGCTGTGGTACCCTCCCCAGTTTCAGGCTCATGTTGAAGATATATGTCACAATCCCACACAGCTGGTCTGCACAGGACTTGAGGAGCTTTGCGCTGATGCCGTCCGGTCCCGACGCCTTCCTCGCCTTGATCTTCCTCAGCTCCGTCCTCACCTGGGTCTTGGTCAGGGTCAGGATGGGGGGCTGTGTGTTGGGAGTGGGGGGGGGGTGTCGGTGGAGTGGGGAGTGGGTAGCAGGACTTGATTTCTTAGAGGCAGCAGTGGTTGTTGTGCAGACAGGGGGGAGGGCGGTTGGTCAAATCTATTGAAAAACAGATTCAGGTTGTTCGCCCACTCCCTGCCCCCCGTGGCCTGGGGGGAGGTATTCTGGAGCCCCGAGATGGTTTTGAGGTTTCTCCAGACCCCGCTGATGTCGCTCTGTTGCAGCTTGTCCTCCATCTTCTTCCTGAAGCTGTCCTTGCCTTCTCTGATCTTTCTCCTCAGCTCCCTCTGTACGGACTTCAGCATCTCCCTGTTCCCCGACCTGAAGATCCTCTTCTTCTCTCTCAGAAGTGTTTTTATCTCAGGGTTGATCCAGGGTTTGTTGTTTGAGTGACGCCGTATGGTCTTGGTGGGAACGGATTTGTCCACACAGAAGCTGAGGTAGCCCGTGAAGGTGTGAATGAGGCCATCGATGTCCTCACCATGTGGATCGCAGAGCTGCTTCCAGGCAGTGGCTTCAAAACAGTCCTTTAGAGTGTCCATTGTCTCCTCAGACCATAACTCCACAGTGTGCATGGCCGGAGGTTGTCTGTGCACTAGGGGTTTGTACACCGGTCGGAGATGAACCAAGTTGTGATCCGATCTCCCAAGTGGGGGGAGTTGTGATGAGGTGTACGCCTCCTTAGTGTTTGCGTAGAACAAATCCAGTGTTTTATTGTCTCTAGTGTGGCATGTGACATACTGGGTGAAAGTGGGCAGAATGGGAGACAGTGAAACGTGGTTGAAATCGCCTGAGATGTGGAGAAGAGCATCTGGGTGTTCTGTCTGCAGCCTGCTGGTTACTGAATGGATGACGTCACGCGCTGTCCCAGCGTTCGCCGTCGGATTTGCATAAACAACAATGCAGATCACGTGTGAGTGTTCTCTCGGGAGATATGTAGGCCTCATGCTAACAGCTAGCAACTCAATGTCTTTGCTGCAGTGTCGTTGTTTAACAGTGATATGTCCCGGTCTACACCAGTTGTTGTTAACATACATTATCACTCCACCGCCCCTAGTTTTGCCACTCTCTGGTGTTCGGTCAGCTCGTATCATGTGAAAACCCTCCAGCTCAATGTTAGCATCTGCTGCTAGTTCAGTTAGCCACGTCTCAGTAAACAAAAGGAGAGAGCACTCCCGGTAAGTGCTATCATAACGGGAGATAGCCGCTAGCTCATCTAACTTTCCCAGTATCGACCGTACATTTCCCATGACAACAGATGGAAGGGAGGGTCTGTACCTTATACTTTTTGTCCTCCGCCTTACTCCAGCCCGGCAGCCGCGGCGTTTTCGCCTCAGTTCTCTCGGTATGTCGAGTTTTTCCAGTGGGACCGGGTGGCGGTTAAATGCTAGCAGCTCTTCCCTGTTGTATCAAATCCTGCTATAAACAGTGGCTCCGTCCACCGGCTCAGGAGACATTTGGGACGATCTGTGTGTCCGTGATATAAGTGGGGTGAAAAAAAAAAAAAAAAAAAAGTGATCAAAAGAGAGAGGAAGGGGAAAAAAAAAAACTCGGAATCGAGCCGCTGTTGCAAAAGGCAGCCGACTGGTGTGGCGCCGAGAGATGAGAGAAGAAATTGGGACAGTAAGAAATTTCTTAAACAATTTCTTAAACAGTAAGAAATTGGGACTGATGAAAATACAATTTTAGTGTCAACATACCTTTTAACTGCAGTGTGATTTGTGGTGCTGTTTTCGGTTGGCCACGAGTCCTCTGAAGTCTGGCTCCATCTCCGTCGTCGCGATGCGAAGGACTGCATGTAGGTGGGCATCTGTCATCCTGGATCTCAGATTAGATTTGTTGATGGCCATGGTGGAGAAGGTCTTTTCACAGATGTAGGTGCTTCCGAATAAAGACGCCATTCTGACAGCATGTTGACGAAGAGCAGGGAATGTGGATGGGGAAAGTCCTTTGTAGAACTCGATCAGACTCTTGTCACAATATGCAGCTCTGGCCTTGGAGCTTTCCTGTAGGTCGATGAGCTCAAACTGCATGTCTGCAGGCACTGCCTCGGGCACACATGAGAAGGGATTTTGGAAAAGGTTGAAATCACCCTCGTGGTCCCTGAAGTCAGAGAATCGGTGGTCGAACTCGTCTCGAAGCTTTTCGATGAGGCCATGGTTCTTCTCTGAACGCAGGTGACGCAAAACTTCACTCCCGTCCGTGTCTGGGTCATCTACCAGCGCCCTGCAGGCAGGGAAATGAGCGAGATCTCCTTCTCTGAGCTGTCCCTGGAGCAGTTGGAGTTTTCGCTGGAAAGCTTTCACGTTGTCAAAAAGTGTGGAAATGAGTTTTCCATGGCCTTGCAGCTTCAGATTGAGATCGCTCAGACAATTATTCAGGTCGGCGAGGAAGGCTAGGTCACAGAGCCATTTGCTGTCCGTTAACTCAGTCACGTCTTGTCCTTTTGCCTGCATGAACTCGCAAATTTCTTTTCTCAGGTTAAAAAAACGTTTCAGTGTGGCACCTCTGCTCAGCCACCGGACGGCAGTGAAGTAAATGACGTCTCCAAAATCTGCCTCTGACTGCGCCAAAAAGGTTTTAAATTGGCGATGGTTCAGACCTCTGGACTTCAGGTAATTAACTGTCTTCACAACTACGGCCATGACGTGTTTCATTTCTAGCGTCTGAGCAGCGAGGGCTTCTTGGTGAATTATGCAGTGGCAGCTGACTGGTTTCTTACCACCGCTGTTCACCACTTTCTCAGCCAGCAGCGACACTGCACCTGTCCTACTCCCAATCATTGCTGGTGCTCCGTCTGTCGTGACACCGACCAAGGATGCCAGGATAACATTGTGTGTGTCCAGACTGCGATACACTGCTTCGCAAATATCCACTCCCTTCGTTGTGTCTTTCATACTCTCCATACTCAGTAGCTCCTCGCCGACGTCAAAATTCTCAGTGACAGTTCGGATGAAAATCAACAGTTGGGCAGTGTCGGAAATATCCGTGCTTTCATCCAGTGCGATGGAAAACGCTCCCTTTTCTAGCCCCTCCACACGTATCGCCAGTTGGTCCTTCAAATCATTTGCCAGATCTTCGATTCGTCTTGTGACTGTGTCATTCGACAAACTTACGTCACGGAACTTTGTTTTTTGGTCTGGGCATACACGCTCTGCCACTTTTAGCATACAGTCTCGAACAAATTCTCCGTCACTAAACGGCTTGCCCCGTTTAGCTATTTCATGAGCTACCACATAGCTAGCCTCTGTTACTGCTTCACTGGTTTTTGAAAATTGCGTGAAGACTGACTGTTGTGCTGTGTAGCCCCTTTTAAGTTGTTCCACCTTTGTGGTGCGATCCTTGCCACTGAATTTTTCATAATTTTTGTGTTTTGTTTCGTAATGGCGCCTGATGTTAAAGTCTTTTCGCACTGCGATTACCTGTCTGCAGATGAGGCATACAACTTTATCTGACCCGTGAGGTTCAACGAAGTAGTCCAAAGTCCATTTTCCCTGAAACTGCCTTTTTTCCTCGCTGACAGTTCTCGGTTTCCTCGAGTGAGCGGTCTCCATCTCTGCCTCTTTCTCTCGCTGATCCATCTTTATTTCCACACTTCGACTTCCACAAGCACTAATATTTATTTCTTATTCTTCTTCTGACTCAAAATGGTGCTCCGAAACCGTTGCCAACCAACACTTCTGCACTGTGCGCTGAACGTTCCATCTCCCATAATACAATTGGACTAGCTGCTGCAATGAAGTGATCGCAAGGTCGACAACACATGTAATTACGGCTTGTGCCTACAGATGGCGCCAAAGACCACTAAACGTAGATGTGTATCGGAATTTTTCCAAAGCAATTAGTTCAGATCATATATTGGTTAAAGGCCTCGGACGGTGACATTTTTTTATTGAACCAATAAACTGATTGTATGAAAATATTCCATTCTGGCCATTCCCGTGATTTAAAATGTGTCACCAGCCTCCATAAATGACTTTATTTGTTAATAGCCCATATTTCACTTAGTGATGCTGCAGTACCGCCATCTCTCGATAGGGGCGTGCAGCAGTGACGTCAGGTCAGGGAGAAACAGGAAATGGCTGCAGGAAATGGATGATCACTGGCCTGCAGAAATGGCTGAACGACAGCAGAGTGATTCGGACAGCGATTATTTTATCGAGTATGACGACCGCAATATAAGTGATGATATTGAAACTGACGAATCTGATGATGAAGTAGTTTTGGGTGGTGCTGATGGGGTTATTTAGCCGTATTTGTTCGAGCCCGAGGGTGCGGAGGAAGACGCGGACGAAACAGCGACCGGAGCAGAACGAGAGGCAAGAACGAGAGGCTCGCCGATTTATATTGGTAAAATATGCTTTGAAATTTTTTTTTTTAGGCGATATGCATGCTCACACACTTAATTATCAAAATAAAACTGCCAATTTTTCCCTCGCTGCCTTACTTGGCGACTTATAAACATTCTCTTTCTGCTCAAAATTTTTTACATGTTTTAAATATTTTCTAATCAAACTTCATAGACCAATTTATATAGCACTCCCACGAGCCATTAGTTTATTATAAGCATCTGATTATACCATTTTTTTTAACAGGTGCACTTGTGAGAAATGCAACATTATGCCAACATCAACTGAATCTCGGTGCTGCCAGGAGGTATTGAAGGTGAAGAAGTGAGGGTGATACCTGCCTGTGCTGTGAGCCTCATCAGAGAAACATTCCCATCTGATCACAACAAGGGATTTTGCCTACCAAGATTAGATTTGTGATCAATGTTATTTAAATAAAGTTTTTTAAAATCATATATTGAGTTTATTAATGTGCATGTCAATTTTATAATTCTAATATTTCAGCATTCATCAAAGTCGGATCTCATATACATTAGAGTAATTTTTCTACCATTTTATGGTGTAAAATTCGTGTGCAATTTTTAAAAGCACATTTCTCTAAAAATCTTAGGCTTATATTTTTTTGTCTTAGCAAAATATGTTGCTTCCCTAACAATTGAAAGCTGAACTTTCTTTGCTAATTGGAAATTTATTCTACTTTTACATGTTTGATTTTGAAAATCTAGATACATGTTGCTCAACAGCATCAGCTTTGATGGGACGCTGAAATTTGGCACTCAATGTTGCTGGAACTCTGGCTTGTACAGAGTGCCACTGCTCCAATAAGTGGGTTGGATCAACCAAGGTTTTGTCGAAAAGAGTATTCATCAGATCATCCACATATTCTGAAATAAAATTAATTTAATAAAAATTAGAAATCGAAAGCTCCTTGTAAGTGGTCGTGGAAATTCCAACGATACCGGCTGCATTTAGAACTCTGAGGACCTTGACATATGACGCACCAGTGAAGAGAATGGCGGATGAAAGCTGTATGTTACCAGCTGGCATGTCCCTGATCATCGGCTGGCTGTGCCAGGATAGATCCTCAACACAATGTGGACAATGTTGTTTGATCACCAACAGAGAGCCTTTAGTGTGACTTGTTACCTCACATGGATGACTGCAATGAGGACAATTGCTGAATAATCAAATTCAAAAAAAAAATCCACAGTATTTGAAGGTTGAGTGACAGTGGATAACATCTGCAAAAACAGTAGATCAACATAATTTCATTCCAGAGGTGTCAAATTGGATTACATATATAGAAATATAACTTGAGCAAACAGGCACAACCACCTCCCCATACAGCACTGAATATTTCATATTTGATTAGTATGAATACCCTAAAATTCTAATATTTGATAAGTTGTTAAGGCAATGAAATTCATTGCTTGTAAATAATTTTAGTAAATATTGGCAGTGAATATTTAAAAAAGAAAAATTACCCTGTTTACTTATCTTTCTGACAGCAGATTGCTGTCATAATGTTGATGTTGGCATAATGTTGCATTTCTCACAAGTGCACCTGTTAAAACAAATGGTATAATCAGATGCTTATAATAAACTAATGGCTCGTGGGAGTGCTATATAAATTGGTCTATGAAGTTTGATTAGAAAATATTTAAAACATGTAAAAAATTTTGAGCAGAAAGAGAATGTTTATAAGTCGCCAAGTAAGGCAGCGAGGGAAAAATTGGCAGTTTTATTTTGATAATTAAGTGTGTGAGCATGCATATCGCCTAAAAAAAAAAATTTCAAAGCATATTTTACCAATATAAATCGGCGAGCCTCTCGTTCTTGCCTCTCGTTCTGCTCCGGTCGCTGTTTCGTCCGCGTTTTCCTCCGCACCCTCGGGCTCGAACAAATACGGCTGAATAACCCCATCAGCACCACCCAAAACTACTTCATCATCAGATTCGTCAGTTTCAATATCATCACTTATATTGCGGTCGTCATACTCGATAAAATAATCGCTGTCCGAATCACTCTGCTGTCGTTCAGCCATTTCTGCAGGCCAGTGATCATCCATTTCCTGCAGCCATTTCCTGTTTCTCCCTGACCTGACGTCACTGCTGCACACCCCTATCGAGAGATGGCGGTACTGCAGCATCACTAAGTGAAATATGGGCTATTAACAAATAAAGTCATTTATGGAGGCTGGTGACACATTTTAAATCACGGGAATGGCCAGAATGGAATATTTTCATACAATCAGTTTATTGGTTCAATAAAAAAATGTCACCGTCCGAGGCCTTTAACCAATATATGATCTGAACTAATTGCTTTGGAAAAATTCCGATACACATCTACGTTTAGTGGTCTTTGGCGCCATCTGTAGGCACAAGCCGTAATTACATGTGTTGTCGACCTTGCGATCACTTCATTGCAGCAGCTAGTCCAATTGTATTATGGGAGATGGAACGTTCAGCGCACAGTGCAGAAGTGTTGGTTGGCAACGGTTTCGGAGCACCATTTTGAGTCAGAAGAAGAATAAGAAATAAATATTAGTGCTTGTGGAAGTCGAAGTGTGGAAATAAAGATGGATCAGCGAGAGAAAGAGGCAGAGATGGAGACCGCTCACTCGAGGAAACCGAGAACTGTCAGCGAGGAAAAAAGGCAGTTTCAGGGAAAATGGACTTTGGACTACTTCGTTGAACCTCACGGGTCAGATAAAGTTGTATGCCTCATCTGCAGACAGGTAATCGCAGTGCGAAAAGACTTTAACATCAGGCGCCATTACGAAACAAAACACAAAAATTATGAAAAATTCAGTGGCAAGGATCGCACCACAAAGATGGAACAACTTAAAAGGGGCTACACAGCACAACAGTCAGTCTTCACGCAATTTTCAAAAACCAGTGAAGCAGTAACAGAGGCTAGCTATGTGGTAGCTCATGAAATAGCTAAACAGGGCAAGCCGTTTAGTGACGGAGAATTTGTTCGAGACTGTATGCTAAAAGTGGCAGAGCGTGTATGCCCAGACCAAAAAACAAAGTTCCGTGACGTAAGTTTGTCGAATGACACAGTCACAAGACGAATCGAAGATCTGGCAAATGATTTGAAGGACCAACTGGCGATACGTGTGGAGGGGCTAGAAAAGGGAGCGTTTTCCATCGCACTGGATGAAAGCACGGATATTTCCGACACTGCCCAACTGTTGATTTTCATCCGAACTGTCACTGAGAATTTTGACGTCGGCGAGGAGCTACTGAGTATGGAGAGTATGAAAGACACAACGAAGGGAGTGGATATTTGCGAAGCAGTGTATCGCAGACTGGACACACACAATGTTAACCTGGCATCCTTGGTCGGTGTCACGACAGACGGAGCACCAGCAATGATTGGGAGTAGGACAGGTGCAGTGTCGCTGCTGGCTGAGAAAGTGGTGAACAGCGGTGGTAAGAAACCAGTCAGCTACCACTGCATAATTCACCAAGAAGCCCTCGCTGCTCAGACGCTAGAAATGAAACACGTCATGGCCGTAGTTGTGAAGACAGTTAATTACCTGAAGTCCAGAGGTCTGAACCATCGCCAATTTAAAACCTTTTTGGCGCAGTCAGAGGCAGATTTTGGAGACGTCATTTACTTCACTGCCGTCCGGTGGCTGAGCAGAGGTGCCACACTGAAACGTTTTTTTAACCTGAGAAAAGAAATTTGCGAGTTCATGCAGGCAAAAGGACAAGACGTGACTGAGTTAACGGACAGCAAATGGCTCTGTGACCTAGCCTTCCTCGCCGACCTGAATAATTGTCTGAGCGATCTCAATCTGAAGCTGCAAGGCCATGGAAAACTCATTTCCACACTTTTTGACAACGTGAAAGCTTTCCAGCGAAAACTCCAACTGCTCCAGGGACAGCTCAGAGAAGGAGATCTCGCTCATTTCCCTGCCTGCAGGGCGCTGGTAGATGACCCAGACACGGACGGGAGTGAAGTTTTGTGTCACCTGCGTTCAGAGAAGAACCATGGCCTCATCGAAAAGCTTCGAGACGAGTTCGACCACCGATTCTCTGACTTCAGGGACCACGAGGGTGATTTCAACCTTTTCCAAAATCCCTTCTCATGTGTGCCCGAGGCAGTGCCTGCAGACATGCAGTTTGAGCTCATCGACCTACAACATAAACATTTTTTTTTTTTAATCTCAGTCATGTTTATATCTGCATTGTTAGTCAACGGATCCTTTATACCAGGCTGTGGGGAAATTGAGGCTCTGCAGGAATGAGGGTCGTTTTGTTCCCACTTAAAAATTAAGTGGGATGTGTAACGAAGGTGAGCGGCCTAGGCATACCAGACCAGAAATGGAGGCTTTGAGGCAGTTTGCAATTAGCAGTCTTTTTCGTTTATTCCAAAACTTCACAGGCAATAACTCCCCAAAAAATCCGATACCAGACACGATTCAGCACGACTCGACTTTTCATGAACATAAACCAAATAACACCTGTTATATACTGTGTGATAATTAAAGTCAATTAGAACATACCATAACCCCAGGTAAGACAATAACATTTTCCATTTTCCACACATACCCAATAACATCTAAAAAAGTCATAAATAATTCCCCACCTATTTACAGAATAAATATAAATACAGAATAAATAGCACCATAAATACTACAATAAATAATCTAAACCCCTATTTACATATTTAAATCGCCCCTAAACTCACCATCACATGCTTCCTTCCTGCTGGTATCCTTTTAAAAGGCATTCAACCCCTAAAGAGTCTTTTGTCCGGACACCATCAGGAAGCATGTTGGCAAAGGTACGTGGTTTTAAGCTTCATTTGTTTTACCCAATTAATTAACCATAACAATTATCTCACAAAAGGCATTCCAATTAGTCAAAAGCAGATCCTGAAATAATATGTGCACTTTAACAAACAATCATGTTGACATTTACAAATACTACACATATAATATAGTCACAAATACAGGAAACCATAGCAGTGGTGACACTCTGTCGTCACATTTCCTCCCCCCTTTCCCAAGAGTACAGTACTCTAAGAGTCATGTACTCTGGAGAGACTATCTGCCACAAGGTTGGTTTTCCCTGCCACATACCGAACAGTAAAGTTATACGGTTGAAGGGACACATACCACCCTGTGAGACGACTGTTCATGTCCTTCATCCTGTTCAGCCACTGTAGTACACAAATCATCAGATCTAAATTATGGCCACACTTTACTAACCTTTATGTTACTCTGAGGGTTGTGAAAGCAGGTGTTTGAAGAGACGTCCGGCTACTCTTGTGAGTGCTCTCAAGAAATAGAGCAACTTAAACCCTCAGCCTTCTCAAGCTTATCAGCTCCAGATGTGGACTCACCCCACTCTTTAACATGCATTTCATATTATTCCAGCTTACCTTCATCGTGTGAGCCAAACAGCAAGAATGCAAGCTGGACTTTCATTTTTCTGAAAGAAAACACAGAATGTTAACAATGTCAATCAAAGACTGTCAGCCTGATACGTCTTTATAGTTGAGAGAAGCAGGGCACCCACCGGTAGCTTCAAAGTGGGCAGAGAGTTCACAGATGTCTTCTAAAAACTAAGAAAAATGTCAGTCAATTGTGTGCAGTTAGGTCCACTATATAGTATACCAGCCCTGGAACTCTCAGGAGCACAGAAACACAAAAGCAATGTAATGTAATGTACTTTATTTATATAGTCCTTTAAAACAACCCGTAGGTGACCAAAGTGCTTTACAGAAAATTAAACAACACGAGAAACACACACAACATTAAAACAAATTACATAAACGAAGAGATAAGCATAAATACCTAAAAATAAAAACAAATGTCAGAACAGATGTCGTCACTACTGGGTATTAAAAGCCATCCTAAACAAATATGTTTTAAGTTCTGATTTAAAAAGGGTCAGGTCAGAGATAGCACACAGGTCAGGGGGGAGATTATTCCAGAGTCTGGGGGCAACAACAGAAAAGGCTCGGCCACCCCGGTGTTTATACCTTAACCTGGGCACATCCAGAAAAAGTTGATTGGATGATCTCAAAGCAAAGCAAGTGCTATTTGACTGAAGAATGATTAAGGCAATGTGGAACAGGCTAGAAAGGATACTGGACATTGATGTTTTCCAAATTAGGAGAACCATGATGGACAAGAACGAACTCATGCGACTGCTGAATTCTATATTTACGCATGAGCACACCTAGGCTACAAGTGTGCCAAGCAGGAAATGATGATGATGCTGAGGATGATGATAGATTTGCCTGATATACAGTTGACTCCTGTATTTACTCAACATGTGACATTTACTTTTCTGCTTATGTTTTTTTTTCTCTCTCTCTCTCATAGTAGTGCTGTTTCTGAGGACTCTACAAAAGGAGACAAGTTTCTGTGGGAAAAAAAAAAAAAGTTTTTCCACTTGGTTTAACAAAATATTTCAGCAGTACAGAACTAATTCAGGGGTGTCAAAAATGTTGTTTGCAGACTGGAACTTGTTTGTTGAACTATCCAATTTGGCCCTTTTGTTTTTTTTTTTTCTTTTTTCCAACTTAGTAGTGGATTCAAAGTGGTGTTAATGTGGATGTTAAAATCCCAACCTGATCTCACCAAAAGTAGTACAAATATCATGCTTTCCAACCCCTCAAAAAACATGTCATTTATACCAGTGTTTTTCAACCATTGTTGAGCCACGGCACCCTTCTTACAATAAAAAAAAATTCCGCAGCACCCCACCAACCCGAAATGTTATGAAATGACAGATTGTAGTATGTCTAAAGGCCATTTAGTCTTGTAATTAGGCCTGTAACAATAACAAATTTTGCCAAACAATACATTTTTAATAGTATATAAACATTTTTTTTTATCTCGGTCATGTTTATATCTGCATTGTTAGTCAACGGATCCTTTATACCAGGCTGTGGGGAAATGGAGGCTCTGCAGGACTGAGGGCCGTTTTGTTCCCACTTAAAAATTTAAGTGGGATGATAATGTTTTTAATGCATTTTTCAGTTTTTGTTACAGTTGTTTTGAAATATAGGCCACATACCAGCTCGTTGACATTGTTGGTCTCGCCTCGCTCATTTGGCTTCAGTCCAAAATGCTCCTGCACCAGACTTTTGGAATTCAGTTTTCTCTTTATTCTTCCAAACTTTCTGGAATTGTGCAGCTCTAAGGAAACTCCGCAACAAGCAGTCCTGCTGTGCTCACGTTGTAATTTGTTTATGCACAGTGTGAAACGATTACATACAAATCAGCTTTGATTTGCAAGGATGAGGGTAGCACGGTGTTCAAGGCCGCCTTAATGAATGGGCTAGGCTTGGCTGAAACCCAGTGGACTATGAAGATCAGGGGCCTATCATGAGCAAATAAAATAGATCACATTGTTGTTAATTGGTCAAATTCTATGTTCACCACTTAGTATTTGTGTGTGGCTGGCTGCTGACTGGTCCAATTTACATGTGGCCCACGTTGGTATCATATAACAATAGCCTATCAGAGGAATTGTTTTGACATGTGACTATGCAAGCACCAGTGAGAGGTAAGAGGTAATTAGCTCAGTCACAATGTCCAGAAAAAAGTTTGTGAGTGGTGCTTACAAAATTATTGAGAGGAAAAGTGCTTAGGGAAAACAAATTGCTCCAAAAAAATCCCAAACAGTAAAGGATTTTTCTAAGCTGGAGCAACAAGTGGAGGTGGGGATGCTAATTACTGTATCAAGGAGACAGGTGGGACATTAAAGCACTCACCTGGAAGAGAAGACCACCAGATCCTGTTGAAGGAGAGCAGGCCAGTGGAGAAGACAAGGTGAGAGATGAAGACCAGCACAAGAAAAGCCAGGTCACTTGAGGCCCTTTTCCACTAGCCCTGCTTAGCCCAACACGGGACAGCTCAGCACGCTCTGTTGCTCTTTCCACTAGCCCCAACACGGTTTAACACGGTTTATTTTCGTGCCTGCTCGAGGGCAGGGTACAACCGTGCTGAGTCGTGCCGTGATGTGACGTCAACAGCCTGTTCGCCGCTGATTGGTCAGGTCGTAACGTCACGTAAGCGACCGTCTTCTGATGAATCTACACGACCGCCATTTGCAATATTTCACGGACTAACTCGGTCACGGAGTAAATACGATATTAATACAGACAGCGTTGTAGGTTTTGCGGAACTCTACACCGTGGTCCAACGAAGAGGTGCGGAGTTTTCTCTGCTTGGTGGCAGATCCACAGTGAGAGGAGCGACCCGCACCGATACAGATGGCAGCCCAGCATAGAACCAGACTACGGACAAGCTGAAGACAAACGTGAGAGAACCATCGATGGTGAGTGATTTGTAATAATGTGCATCTATTCGCTTATTTATCCTGTTGGTGGTAAGCTCACTTTTTTTGAGCCATACAGCGCCGTTTTGTGCTGGCTAACGAGTTTTAGCTAGTAGCTAGCTAGCTAGCTAGTAGTCAACTCTGCTGATTCGCGCTTGTTTTCTCCTAAGTATTCGCTTGTGAGAGCAAAACGATGAAATATGTTAATCCTGGTTAAAGTCCTGCTTTGTGTACGTGCTGCACTTTGGTGCTGCACATTAAATTGTGTGCAATTTAATGCTAGAATGTGTTTCCACATGCCAGGGGTTAGCTTCCCTCAGTGTTTATATTGTGGATACAGGTGAAATGGACCACAGGAGCCGAAATCTCATCATATTAAAATTGCTTTTTCAAACCAGTGATTTATAAAGTCATTCATATAATTTTCTAAAGCGTCAGAATAGACCCACACACCTATTCTGTGGATCCTGCAGTGCTTGTCAGGGAAACGAAGCATTTTTGTCACATCCCACCACTGACTTTCACAGGTGTATTTCCCTAATACAGGTACATCTCCAAAAATTAGAATGTCATGAAAAACTTCAATATTTTTTGTCACTCATTTCAGAAAGAGAAATCTGTATATTATATAGATTCATTACACAGACAGTGATATATTTCAAACGTTTTTTTTATTTTAATTTTGATTATTACGGCTTACAGCCCCTGAAAACCCCAAATTCAATTTGGCAAAAAATTAGAATATTACATAAAATTAACTTTAAAAAATAGTTTTTAAATATAAATGTTGGCCGCTGAGGTGTTGGTTAATATGGGCTGTAGCCGTAATCATCAATATTAAAATAAACACTTTCAATATATCACTGTCCCTGTAATGAATCTATATATGGGTTTCACTTTCTGAAATGAGTGAAAAAAATATTGAATTTTTTCATGGTATCCTAATTTTTGAGATGTGCCTGTATAAGTGTTGAACTTGCTTGAACCTAACCACCATCCATTTCTGTCATTCATCTAGGCAGGAGGAAAGCAGCCGCCCCTCAACGGACCTCGCCACTGTGGAACGTACTGAAATCCTTTGCTTTTATAGGTTAAGTGTCAAAACCAAAGTAGCACAATTTCCACTTAATATAAAAGGGACTGAACTGAGATTTATTTGATTGTGTAAATATGGCACATCAACTGTAAAATAAACTGCTTGTTAATGTATTTATTTTTTTGTCAGATCACTTGTGTGATCCTTTGTGAGTTATGTTCATAACTGTATGTTTTGGTGAATGTGAGATGTTCAGTCGTCAATATAATTTACTTTATATGTGTGTCATGACTCGCCGCTCATCAGCGGCGCCAGCTGCGCGCACACCTGCTCCTCGTCAGCGGCGAGGTATTTAATCCACCCTGCCCTGGGCTTCGGCCTGAAGCCGTCTCTCAACTTCGGCATCGTTTGCTACTGCGGTACTCAAGCCTGCTAGCAAGATTACCTGGGTAAGCTCCCCTTACCTCTTTCCTCCAGCCTTTTCCCCTGTGCACAGGTGGACTTCCCCGGGGGCGGACTTCCTCATCTCACCGCTGTTTCTACGCTGCTGCCACAGGCACTGCAGGTCGCTGTCTCCCGGGCTCCGCCCTTGTCAACGCCAGCCTCCTGTCGTTACCAAGTAAGCCAGCAAAACCATTATTATCCTCTGTATTGGTGTGGTGCCCATTACCCTTCTTCCTCTGCTTCCTCCCATAGGGTTGTCCGGCTGTACGGCCTCCTGCCCCCGTGCCTGACGCAGACGCCACCACCAATACATTCTTATTCCACAGACACGCAGCCACACATCCCTGTTTGTCAATAAAGCTGTTAAATCCATCCTGAGCCTGCGTGTGTGTCTCCTGAGCCGTGCATTATGTCAGTACGGCTTCAGCTGAGCGGCTCGGCAGACAGCGGGCTTGCACGCCGTCTTTCCACCCTCGAGGCTCGGGTGGATTTAATAGCCCATCAACAACAGGTGATATTGAACCAATTGACTATTATTACTAACCGATTAGACCGCTTGGACCCCCAGCAGCCGTTCCCCTCGGCTTGTCCGGGTGGCGCAGCTCCTGCTGCTCCGGCGGCTGTCCAGCTTGCTCCGGGTGCGCCGGCACGGCTCACACCAATCCCCACTCCTGCTCGCTTTAGCGGTAAGCTTGGTGGAGCTCGGGGTTTTATCATGCAGTGTGAGTCCGTGTTCCTTCGCGTTCCCGGAGATTTCCCCTCAGACCACAGCAGGATTGGCTATATTGGTAATCTCCTGGAGGGTCGTGCGCTTACCTGGGCTTACGCCATTATGGCGAAGCCCAGCTACGCCACCCTCACCTATGGCCAATTCGTGCGACAATTTCTGGAAGTGTTCGATCATTTGCGTTTGGACAGTGTCCAGGTCGACCGCCTTCTCGGCCTCCAACAGGGGAGCCGATCGGCGGCCGAATACGCGATCGACTTCCGGGTTACCGCGGAGGAAGTAGGCTGGGAAGAGCGTGCGCTCTGCGGCATCTTCCTTCACAGCCTAAACTCTGGTCTGAGAGATGAGCTGGCCGGCCGGGATATCCCGGAGACGCTGGTGGAGCTGATTTCCCTAGCCATCAGCTTGGATAACAGGCTGCGTGAGCGCGCCTCAGAGCGGAAGCAGTCTTCTCGCTCGCGGGGCGCCTCCGCGTGCTTGTCCCAAGCTCGCCACCTGGCGTTGCCGCCGCCGGAGGTCTCCGAGGAGTCGGAGCCGATGGTGACGGGCCGGACAAAGCTCCCCCTGGTGGAGAAACAACGCCGCCGTGATCTGGGCCTTTGCATGTATTGCGGGGGTAGCCAGCACACAGTGGAGCATTGTCCGGAGAAGCCAAACGAGGAGGTCCGCGAGTCACTGTAGGGGGCCTCGCGGACGCTAATCGGTTAAATCCCCTCACACATTTGACGCTGCCCGTCCGCTTCTGTCACAACCTCACTGGGCACCTCACACATGCACTGGTGGATTCAGGCGCGGAGGGTAGCTTTATTTCACAGAGCCTGGCAACCTGATTGGGCATCCGTTGTCACCCCCTCGACCCTCCTCTCGCCCTGGTTAATCTTTCCCGAGTCCCACTGGGAAAGGTGACCCACTGGACATCTCCCATTCCGGCGATCATCTCAGGAAACCACCGGGAGGATATCTCCTTCTACATCCTGCCCACCTCGGTCACTCCTGTCATTCTCGGATACCCCTGGCTCCGTCTCCACAACCCCGCCTTGGACTGGAAGACCGGAAAGGTGTCAGTTTGGAGCACCTTCTGTATGGGCACCTGTCTCCAATCCGCTGCCTGCGCCCTGTCCTCGCCTCCCACAGCCAAGGACACCGCGCCTCCGGATCTCACCCTTGTGCCCTGGGTGCAGTCTTCAGCAAGTCCAAGGCGATGTCTCTGCCTCCTCACCGGCCCTATGACTGTGCCATCAACCTCCGTCAGGGGGCGCCCCTACCCTCAGGACGCCTCTATAGCCTGTCAGCGCCAGAGAAGGAGGCCATGAACACCTACTTAAAGGAGTTGCTCAGCGCTGGGATTATCCGACCATCTTCCTCACCAGTAGGCGCAGGGTTCTTCTTCGTGGGAAAGAAGGACGGCTCCCTTCGTCCTTGCATTGATTTTCGAGCTCTCATTGACATCACGGAGAAGGATCGGTACACCCTGCCCCTCATGGATACCGCCTTCCACTCCCTCCAGGGGGCGACCTGGTTTACCAAGCTGGATCTCCGCAGCGCTTACCACCTTGTCCGGATCCGGGAGGGAGATGAGTGGAAGACAGCCTTCCGCACCCCTAACGGTCATTTTGAATACCTAGTGATGCCGTTTGGGTTGACCAACGCTCCAGCCGTCTTCCAGCGCCTCATTAATGACGTCTTCTGGGACTTCATCGGCCTGTTTGTGTTCGTCTACCTGGACGACATCCTCATCTTCTCCAGGTCCAGGGATGAGCACCGGGTCCACGTGAGGCGGGTCCTGCAGAGGCTGTTGGAGAAGTGCGGAGAAGTGTGAATTCTACGCCAAAACAACTTCCTTCCTGGGGTTCGTCATCTCCCATGACCAGGTGCTCCCGGACCCAGCGAAGATTAAAGCGGTGGTGGATTGGCCCACACCTACCTCTAGGAAACAGGTTCAGCAGTTTGTTGGGTTTGCCAATTTCTACCGCCGCTTTGTCCCTAACTTTGGAGCCATCGTCGGGCCTCTGACCCGCCTCACCTCCCCTAAGACCCCGTTCCGGTGGACTGAAGAGGCCGCAACGGCCTTCCAGGCGCTGAAGACGGAGTTTTCCTCCTCCCGGGTCCTCAGCCAGGTCGATCCCGCGCTGCAGTGCACAGTGGAGGTGGACGCTTCGGACACGGGGGTGGGGGCGGTGCTGTCCCAGTGGTCTCCAGCCGACAGAGTCAAGCGACCCTGCGCCTTCTTCTCTCGACGCCTGTCCCCGGCAGAGCGTAATTATGACGTGGGGGACAGAGAGCTTCTGGCCATCAAGCTTGCGCTTCAGGAGTGGCGTCATTGGCTGGAGGGGGCCACCTTGCCTTTCGTGGTCCTAACTGACCACAGGAACTTGGAATACCTGAGATCTGCCAAGCGTCTGAACGCCCACCAGGCGCGCTGGTCCCTGTTCTTCGCAAGGTTTAAATTTAATATCACCTACAGGCCTGGCTCCAAGAACGGCCTGCCCGACGCCCTTTCCAGGCAATTTGCCCCGGAGGCCACGGAAGACGCTGTTCACACCATCCTGCCCAGGTCGTGCGTCATGGGGGCTGTTTCCTGGGACATAGAGGATAAGATCCGGAGGGCGCAGGAGTCGGAACCGGACCCTGGCGGCGGACCGGAGGGGAGGCTCTTCGTGCTATCTGCCGTCCGGGGGGGACGTTATTCACTGGCTCCACACCTCTAAGCTCACCTGCCATCCTGGAGCTTCACGGATGATCGACCTCCTCCAGCGATCCTTTTGGTGGCCAGGTCTGCGGAATGATGCCGCCCGTTACGCCCAGGCCTGCCCCGTCTGCACCACCAGTAAGTCAGGTAACGCTCCCCCTGCGGGCCTGCTCCAGCCCCTGCCCGTCCCTGGCAGGCCCTGGTCGCACATCGCCCTAGACTTCGTCACCGGGCTTCCTGTCTCCAACAACTTCGACACAGTTCTGACCATCGTAGACCGTTTTTCCAAGGCCGCCCACTTTGTGCCCCTACGTGGACTCCCCTCAGCCTTGGAGACGGCGGACCTCCTCATCCAACACGTGGTCAGACTGCACGGAATACCGGTCGACGTGGTCTCCGATTGTGGCCCCCAGTTCTCTTCGGACGTCTGGAGGTCTTTTTGCAATGCCCTGGGAGCTAAAGTAAGCCTCACCTCCGGCCATCACCCCCAGTCTAACGGGCAGTGTGAACGGACCAATCAGGAGCTGGAGGCTGCGCTCCGCTGCGTTACCACATCCAAGCCCACGTCCTGGAGTTCTCACCTCGCCTGGGTGGAGTACGCCTACAACACCTCTCGCTCGTCTGCCATTGGGATGTCTCCCTTTAAGGCGTCCCTGGGTTATGATCCACCTCTATTCCCTGCGCAGGAGAGCGAGTTGGCTGTCCCTTCTGTCCAGGCGCACTTTAGGCGGTGCCGCTCCCTTTGGACTACGGCGCGCAATGCGCTTTTACGCACGGCGGAGCGCAATAAATCCACGGCGGACCGGCACAGGAGACCTGCCCCGGCCTACCAGGTGGGACAACAAGTCTGGGTATCCACACAGGACGTCAACCTAAAGGGTGAGAGGAGGAAGCTGGCCCAACGATTCATCGGCCCATTTCCCATAACTAGGATTATCAACCCGGTGGCTGTGCGTGTGGCTATTCCCTCCTCCCTCCGCATCCATCCCACCTTCCACGTCTCCAAAGTCAAACCGGTGGTCTCTGACCCCCTCTTCCTTCAACTGCAGCGCACCCCGCTCCCCGGATGATTGGTGGCCATCCGGCCTGGACTGTCTCTGAGATCTTGGACGCCCGGCGCCGGGGTCGCGGGTTGCAGTATTTGGTGGACTGGGAGGGCTATGGACCCAAGTGGAGACAATGGGTGCCTTCCTCGCTGGTGTTGGACCGGTCCCTCATCACTGAGTTCCATCGAGCGCACCCGGAGAAACCATCGCCAGGAGGCGCTGCTAGAGGGGGGAGTACTGTCATGACTCGCCGCTCATCAGCGGCGCCAGCTGCGCGCACACCTGCTCCTCGTCAGCGGCGAGGTATTTAATCCACCCTGCCCTGGGCTTCGGCCTGAAGCCGTCTCTCAACTTCGGCATCGTTTGCTACTACAGTACTCAAGCCTGCTAGCAAGATTACCTGGGTAGGCTCCCCTTACCTCTTTCCTCCAGCCTTTTCCCCTGTGCACAGGTGGACTTCCCCGGCGGCGGACATCCTCATCTCGCCGCTGTTTCTACGCTGCTGCCACAGGCACTGCAGGTCGCTGTCTCCCGGGCTCCGCCCTTGTCAACGCCAGCCACCTGTCGTTACCAAGTAAGCCAGCAAAACCATTATTATCCTCTGTATTGGTGTGGTGCCCGTTACCCTTCTTCCTCTGCTTCCTCCCATAGGGTTGTCCGGCTGTACGGCCTCCTGCCCCCGTGCCTGACGCAGACGCCACCACCAATACATTCTTATTCCACAGACACGCAGCCACACATCCCTGTTTGTCAATAAAGCTGTTAAATCCATCCTGAGCCTGCGTGTGTGTCTCCTGAGCCGTGCATTATGTCAATGTGTAGTTTGTAGTCTATCATCAATAAACTCATGCAGTAACAGGACACATTACAAATATTTGAGACCCATTGTAGTGCTTCCTTTTATATTTTAGCAATGCTAGTAAAAAACACCGCCCACACATGAAGCCAGGGCAACAAGAGACACTTTTACAGACAAGACAAACTTTTATTGATAAAAACTTCATATTTTGACTGAGCGACTCCATACTCGGTGATGCACACCTTCAGTTAAAGTACTAGATTCCATTCAAGTGAATGTATTAATTCATTCTGATTGCTGAGGCCACAGTAAAAACAGATGATTTTAAATGTAACCCAGCCCTTGTAAAATCTACTGAAGCGCAGCTACATGAAAATTGTGGTTAAATACAACAACAAAGTACTTTATTGTCACATTCAAATTGTAATCCCTCCTGTTTTGTTTTTCTTATGAATTCTTGGATGAAATATGGTGGGCAATATAAGCTGCAGCTTCAGCCATCACCCATTTCAGATAACCTATGTTGAACTGTATAATCAGAGGAGTTATTGTTTAATTTGACCTTGTTAGATTTTTTTCCCCTTTGTTATATTATTCTATGTTCTTTTAACCTTTACTTTTAATCAATCCGAAATAAAGATTCATTCATTAATTCACATTCCACCACTGGCTTTTAGCAACAAGTGTATTTCCCAAATATGTTTTAAACTTGCTTTAATTATCCACCACCCATTTGTCTTTTGCCTAGGCAAGAGGGAAACTGTCCACCCCAACTGGACCTTGCCTCACTATTTACAGAGATGCAGGCTGAAGATCTGCTGAACCAGGACCAGTACGAGGGGCCGATCCAGTTGCTTCTCAGTGAGGCAGCATGGCTGGCGTGTGTGACCCATTCCAGTTTTTTTTTTTTTTTTTACAGTTTGAAGTTTGCACATTCTGAATAATCTGGAATTTGCTGCTGATTGTAATAAACAATTTAGTGACTTATGTGTTTGCATCATGATTTTCTATTTTGTCTGTTAAGACACCGGTGGGAAAAGCGTCAACTGTACAAAGGATTTATTGGTGACCTTGAAAATAATGGCTCATTTTTAAGAAAAAAGTAACTGAAACAATTATTTTATTAACTGAAGACTGTATTGTTGGATGTGCCACTGCAGAAGACCCTGCATACTTTAGTGGCAGTACCAGTATATGGAGGAATTCTGGGTCATATTAGCATCTGCTCTTCATCATAATGGGTTTGGGCGGGGGTGTCTAATCATGTGCCATGGAGGGCCAAGACCCCGCAGGCTTTACCTCTAACCAGTGTCTTCAACAGCAGATTCCACTGAACTTCTTCCACTGACTGATCAGTGAGAACACCTGCTGAAGAGACTGGGTAGAAGAGAGAACCTGCAGGGTCTTGGCCCCCTATGACACATGATTGGAAGCCCCCGGATTAGGTTTAATGGGATTTAACATTTTAACACAAACTGCTTTATGGTTCATAATTCTGTTGACAGACTTACACCAAACCAAAAGTGATTTCTCAAACTGCTGGATTGTTCTTAGACAGCTTTTCCAATCTTTCAGTATTTAATTTATGCCACATGGTGGTAACCTTCACATATAAAAAAGAAGCATCTGCAAAAACTTCAGAGGTTTATTGTCAATGCAATTCCCAGTGCAATACTACATGAATGCATGTCTAGTACATTGTTGATGCAGAGAATATATATTTCTACAGTACATGTATCTAGTAAATCAAGTATTTTCCATTTAACCTTGTGACTGCATTATTTTAATTGCTTTTAATCCTAGATCAAGTTTGTTTTGGCCTAAAATGCATCATAACTGTCAAATATATCTTATTATATGTAACTCAGTACTGTTTACTTTTTGAATATATATTTTGTGGCTAATATAGTTATTAACCTGGCGATCAAGTTGTGTCAGCTGATCATTTTTTTCTATGACACCACCTCACACTCAGTGCTGCAGAAGCAGGTACGTCCATGATGTCTCAACAGTCTCTCCATGATTTTCATGCAGATCAGAGCAATTTTTTGCACAGGAAATAAATGTTTCTACAGACATTCTTAAGCTCTACAACCACTGATTGTTTGTGAAGCTGTGTTGACATCAGTGACAGGCTGTGCTGAACGCCCAGACCGACTGTTTGAAGCGGTAATTTCCCCACAACAGAGCCATCTGAAACACACACAGCATACATATTTTAGTACCTAACAGCGATAACTTGCAGACATTAAAGTGAAGTACGACGTACTTATAGCAAACTAGCATTAGCAACATTAGCTTACCGTCATATATGACCTAGTTTGTATCCTCACGTCTTTGGCTCTCCCAGAAGCTGCAGAACTATTCAAGAGTGTTTCATCTCGCTGCCTGTACCCTTGTCTGGTGGTCCTTTTTGGCATTTACGGTAAAAAAGCCACAGACCGAGGAGTCGCCTTGTACAGCCGCCATGATGCATGTTATGTTTTGCTTGGGTCGCGTGTTTTACGTCACGGGAGTGTGGCGCCGCCTCGCTGTTATAGAAATCCCACCCACATCAGCTTAACACGGTTGTATTGGAGACAAAAGCGAGCCGAACCGTGTTGAAGTGAATCGAGACGTGGTGAGGTGTGCTGGGCTAGTGGAAAAGTGCCTTTGGAAAGGCTGTCATTGCTTACATCAGACAGCTGTGCGTGGGGCAATAGACTCGGAGATTGGTAAAAACAGATTAAACAGATTTAAACAGATTGTGTAACCTCACATTGATGTCCATAGCGTATGATGTTATTGGTGAGCTGGATTTAAAGGACATAATGAAGGATTTTTTCATTAAAGAAGGCCAGAAGAAAGCACTTCTACAAAAAGGTAAGGCATGCTCTTTGTAGCTTTCCAGTCACCTGTGAAGGTTTTCAATTACCTCTGCCAAGGAGGTAATGTGAACGGGGTGCTTTGTTTGTTTGTTTGTTGCCCGACAATGGCTGGGCATCGACTCTTTGCTCCACCAAGAATGATCCTTCTGCAGGTTTGTCTACGGAAACCTTGTTACAACTGTTACTTCTTCTAGATAGCCAAGTTGGATTGCCTTCTCAGACCCTTGTACAATGTTCTAATCTCCCTGGTCTTCTTGTGGGTTGCTCTTGAGTTCCAGCATGTACAGCTAAATCACTTAGGTGTTTAATCTAGCCATTGTTTAGCGAGGCAGTCTTTGGTGTTTTCAGATCAGAGGACAGTGGAGGGCTGGCCTTGCAGCATCTGCTAGTGGTGGATGGGAGGATGGGTGGAGCTGATTAGAATATTTATAGATACACACATTCTTAAGTAGGTGGAAGAACGCATCCCGCATGTGCTACAGGGTACCAGAATAGATAGATAGATAGATAGATAGATAGATAGATAGATAGATAGATAGATAGATAGATAGATAGATAGATAGATAGATAGATAGATAGATAGATAGATGTACTTTATTGATCCCAAACTGGGAAATTACAGTTTAACAGCAGCATGACAGTTGACAACCAAACAACAGAAACACACACATGACAGACAAAGGGATTACCCATGGAAAGTAAAAAACTAACACGACTATAAAACCAATATACATCATAGCTTAATATATGATGACCCATGCAAACACATGAATCATCCCATTGCACAAAGAAGGACTATCAGGAGCAGAGTGAAAATGTGAGGTACCAGTTAGTCTGTAAGGTGCAGCGTGGCAGCATAGCTATGCCAGAATACAACATCATTGTGAGTGATTGTACAATGAAATTGCATGTGGCAAGAAAGATTTCCTGTACCTGGCCGTTCGACAACGAAGCTGTAGTAGTCTACTGGAGAAAGTGCTTCGCTGTCTATCTAGTGTGTGGTGGAGGGGGTGATCAGGATTGTCCATGATGGATTGCAGTTTATTTAGTGTTCTCCTCTCCACTACTGTCTCAAAGGTCTCCGGTCTGAGACCAATTACAGTGCCAGCCCTCTTGATAATCTTGTCCAGTCTGTTGGTATCTCTGGCCCTGATACTGCTACCCCAACAGATGGCAGCAAAGAAGATGGCGCTGGCGACAATGGTCTGGTAGAAAAGCTCCAGCATCCTGCTGCACACGTTGAAGGATCTCAGCTTTCTCAGGAAGTAGAGTCTGCTCATCCCCTTCTTGTGCGCATTATTGGTGTTGGGTCTCCAGTCCAACCCGCTGCTTATCCTGACACCAAGATATTTGTAGTCCTCAACCACTCCCACATCCTCCCCCCTAATCTGCAGTGGCTGAGTAGGAGCTTTCCTCTTCCTGAAGTCAATCACCATCTCTCTGGTCTTGCTGACATTCAACCTCAGGTGATTCTGCTCCGTCCACTCCACAAATCTGTCTACCAGTGCCCTGTACTCCCCCTCCTCTCCTCCTCTTATACACCCCACAACAGCTGAGTCATCAGAGAATTTCTGCAGGTGGCATGACTCAGTGTTGTACTGAAAGTCAGTGGTGTATAAGGTAAAAAGAAGAGAGCACAGTCCCCTGTGGAGCTCTCGTATCGCTAGCCACCACAAGACACTGCCCAGCCGGACAAACTGTGGTGTGCCCTTCAGGTAGTCAGTAACCCAGGAGACCACAGAGCTGTCAACCCCCATCACCCACAGCTTCTCACCCAGCAGCAGTGGCTGGATGGTGTTAAAGGCACTGGAGAAATCAAAAGAAGTGATTCTCACAGTATCTCCTCCACCATCCAGATGCAGATGGGTTCGTTGCAGCAGGTAGATGACAGCATCTTCAACTCCTAAATGGGGCTGATATGCAAACTGCAGAGGGTCCAGCCACGTCTTCACCTGCAGCCTCAGGTGAGCTAAAACCAGTCTCTCCAGGACCTTCATCACATGAGATGTGAGGGCAACTGGTCAGTAGCCATTCAAATCCAATGGAGATGACTTCTTGGGGACAGGAACCAGGCAGGATGTCTTCCACAGCACCGGTACTCTCTCCAGACTCAGGCTCAGGTTGTACAGGTGTTTCAGTACCGGAGCTAGTTGGTTGGCAGAGGTCCTCAGGGTCCTTGCGGAGATGCCATCAGGGCCCGAAGCCTTCCACTGACGGAGTCTCTCCAGCTGTTTCTCCACCTGATCTGTAGTCACCGTGAAGTGAGTAAGGGTCCTGGTGCCCCCTGAGGAGGAGGAGGAGGGGGGAGATGGAGAGAGGTTCTGCACGGGAGCGTGGGTGGGGAGGGGTACGTGGGGGTCTGGTTGTGTTGCTCGGGTGACAGACTGTGAGTTGAACCTATTAAAAAACAGATTCAGTTCCTCAGCTCTCTCCTGGCTCCCAGATGGCTGCCCGACTCTCCCCTTGCACCCAGTTATTTGTTTCATTCCCTCCCACACATCTTTAGTGTTGTTTTGCCTGAGTTTCTCTTCCAACTTCCTCCTATAATTGTCCTTGCACCTCCTCAGCATCTCTCTCAGCTCATGCTGCACTCCCCTCAGCTTCTCCTTGTCTCCAGCCCTGAAAAGTTCTCTTCTTTTTGTTCAGAAGTGCTTTCAGGTCACTGGTGACCCATGGTCTGTTGTTGGAGAAGCAGTGTACAGTCTGAGATGGCATGGTCATGTCTTCACAGAATCTAATGTATTCTGTGATGCAGTCAGTCATATTGTCTATGTCCACCCCATGTGGTTCACAGAGTACGCTCCAGTCTGTCATCTCAAAGCAGTCCTGCAGTGCATCAGCAGCCTCCTGTGTCCATCTCTTCACAGTCCGTGTATAAGCAGGCTGCCTTTGCACAAGGGGGACATACTTGGGTGTTAACGTGACTTTGCAGTGATCTGATTTGCCAATGGGGGGTAGAGCTGTGGCACTATATACATCACTGACATTGGCATACAGTAACTCCAGTGTTTTGTTCTCTCTGGTGGGACAGTCAACAAACTGATGAAAGTTTGGTAGTGTTTTTCAAACTGAGACATAGTTAAAATCACCTGTGATGGCCATGAATTCATCCGGGTGCTCCTCCAGTAATGTGGCCGCAGTGGAGCTGATGATGTCACAGGCCACCGCTGCGTCAGCTGACAAAGGGACGTAAACAATAACAATTAAAGCGCACTTCATTTCTCGCGGCATATAATAAGGTATCATACTAACAGCCAGCAGTTCAATGTCCGGGCTGCAGCACTTTTCCTTCACATAAATGTGTTCAGGATGACACCATCATTCATTAACAAGAAGTGCCACTCCTCCTCCTGTCATTTTCCTGCTGCTTTTCACGTCTCTGTCCCCCAGGATAGTCTTGAAGCCAGGTATCGCTACGTTTACATCCGGGATCTGTGATTGTAACCACGTCTCCATAAAACACATGAAACTACACTCACGATACTCCTTTTGCATCCTGACCAGCGCTGTAAGCTCATCTGTTTTATTTTCCAGCGATCATACATTCCCGATGATGACCATCAGTACAGCCGGCTTATGCTTTCTCCTGCCCCTCCTCACCTTTGCTCCAGCCCTTCACCCACGGTGTCGCCTCTTCAGCTCATCCGGGATGAGGGGCTTCACTGCCAGCTGCAGCTCTCCAGGCGCCGGCCTCCTCAGTGCAATCAGCTGTTCGCGTGTGTAAACAATGTGTCTGCCCCCACCTCTGTTGATCTCCTTTGCCCGAGGAAGAGAAAAAGAAAAGAAAACTAGAGAAAGACCCGCTAAAATAGAGAAAAAAGTTGGTCCAGTCTTAGTCCGAGTATTCCTACAGAGCCCTGGTTAGTAAGAGACACACTATATACAGGTATAAACAGATAGAAACACAAAGACGAGAGAGTTGCTGCTGGTACGGCCGCCCTGCCTCCGGCGCCATTAAAAAAAAAAAAAAAGAATACTGTAGCTCCAGCGGTGGAAAACCACGGGCTGACGCGGTCGGCTTCATGCCACCCCTGGGAGAGGATGCTGACTGTCCAGCGTGGTCAGTGGTCGGTAGATCGTGAGCCTCCGTTCATGGACAAGTAGAGCCACATCTGCTCCTCCCTCTTCTCCTGGGGGAGTGAACTCAGGTGTTTAGCCATGCCCAGTGCTTAGCCTGATAGATTAATGTTACAACCAATCAGGCTAAGTAGGAATGCTTTCGTAGCTAGAAACACTCTGTCCAAAGTTGCCTGTTTGGGGGAAAGGGGACGGAGCTTAACTGGAAATTCACAGCAGAAAAACACAGACTTTGGGCTGCGGTCTGATTTTGCTCTTGATATGTCAAAAAACATTTTACAGACATGTTAACAGAATAAAATGTGATTTTTGTCACGTTAACATTTATTTTCAGTGTTAATTTTCTGGGGGGTTTCTATGCAATAATTAAGAAATTTTTACTTTGTATGTCATGATTGTAATTAACAATCAGCTCACGTGCGTGATGCAGCAACAAGAAAGAGCAATCAAACCACAACACATGTTTGAGATTTTTATTAAATGACAAAATAGATGCACAGCTACTGAAACAGTCACTCGCCAGAAGAAACGGCCTGTGGAGAGAAGACAAGAGCTGTAAATGGAGGAACAGAGTAAGGGAAAATGGGCTGGCCAAATTACCACTTACGTGAGCTCCAAGGAAGAATCGGCAAGGCCCCAGCGGGGAATAGAAGAACCAGCAGAGTGAAGAGAGTGGAGCTGGTGGTGCCTGACCGGGTGAAGGCTGAGTGCCGTAGATAAGCGATGATGTGGCAGGACAGCGCACGCAGTCCTGGAGACACACCTGCACAATGGCAGCAACCTGAAGGGAGAAAAGAGTGCACAGGTTAGTAGCGTTTCCATCTGTATGAATCATATACTTGCTTGTCCTATTACGAGAAGTATACCCAGACAAGCCAGTGTTGAGTCACTGAAGGGCACTTCCTTATAAACACTTGCTGATGAGAGGGAGCAGGTGCATCTCAGGTGCATCTTTCTTCTTCCGGCTTTCAGAGAGTGCAGACGCTTTTTCTCTCCTCTCCTCCTTCTCCCTCCCTGACTGACTGAATCCCAGCTTGCTGTACTGTCTGTGTCTGCGTCGCTCTTCTACTGGCTGATTCTTGATCCAAACGAAAAATTATGGATTTGCTAAGCTGGGCTTTGAATACAATTGACACCGTCTTTTCAACTAAGAAATCGGGCCCGGGGGAGCCCAACTGTCCTGCAGGTACTGCTGCTGCGGGTTATGTGAGGGACACATACAATTGGAAACTTATGTGTCTGTGTGACCTTTCGATCGAAGATGTGGAAGACATCTACCTGTTTGGCGTCATGATCTCAGGACTACTACTGATCGGCTTTGGTGTGGTCCTGGTGTATCAAAAACTAAAGAAGATGGACAGAGCTAATCAAAATGCTGACCCAGCGAAGCTCTTTCATCAATTTGACCAGTTGGGGAGGGCTCTGATAGCGGCTAATGGTGAACTGAACGGGAAGATTGGTAACATCTCGATGTCGCTAGGAGCTCTCCAGGAAATGATTTTAAAGCCTGGAAATGTACATGGAAATTATGAAGCACTGAATCGCACGAGAGATGAAAATTCCTACTCTGAGTGAACTGTGCTTATTTGACCTTGTTTCGGCTCCCTGCAGCTCTCACTCCTCCTGGATGAAGATAAGGCAGTAGATTGTTTTGGCTTGACTTCTCTCTAACATAAACAACTTGGCGTACAGTAATCTGAACTCTCAAGGACAGCGCCACGTGACTGGTTTAGGAATTCCATCGGACATGCACTGAGAGTTGATCTCAGGAGGACATGCTCTAAGTTTCAGACACTAAGTCATAACATCTGCTGAGAGAGGATTTTTGCTGTTCACCAGTCTGATACACACACTGCTCACAACACCACATGACTGATACGCATACACTGACTATCATATACTTACACTGTCTCTCTCAACTTGCTGTTTGTTAATGTGTGATCCATTGTCTGCTAATTGTGCATAGAGGGTTTTTTTCTGTGTAATCACAAGTTGGCTCATTCGAGCTTTATATATGAGCTTATACGAGCGTTATTTTGATAACTATGTTTTTTTCTCTCTGCCTATTGTGTTCTTCCCCCTTCCCCTCCCCCTCTTTACCCTCCACTGTATGACGGGCGCCGCGTCATGGCTGCCGCGTCATTGGGATGCGCCATCGTGCGCGCCCAATGTCAAGTCAAATTCCTCGTATGTTTACTTGTAAACGTGCTTGGCAATAAAGCTCATTCTTATTCTGATTCTGATTCTGATTCTTATCTTCTCATTCAGGTGCGCTGATGACCTGAGGAGGGATGAACGGGAAAGAAGGGGCGTGCTCTTGCCGTCCATGACATTGTATGTATATTGTCATACATGAATATACTTTACCTCTAAATTATTACAGATTTATTGCATTTATAATATTTTAGCACATGGGTAGCTTAATTGACAAAAAATTAAATAAATAATTAAAGGCTCTGAATCAGTTCCTCACTTACCATGTGCTGCTTGGTCTCTATCCACACATCACTACAGTCAAGTAAATGGTTTGGTATTAAGATCTAAAGTAAAAAAAAAAAAGGTATTCTGCATTGCTGTGACTAAATATTTTGTGTGATTTTATGTTATCACATGTGATTGCCACTCAGTGCTGTGTTGCTATGGTAACTCTCCTGTAACTGCTAAGAATTCTGTTCCAATGCATCCCCTACATACCCACATGAACTATCTGCATGGTTAAAAGGACTGTGAAACTCTTGTTGTATGCAGGTTGTGTAAACATAATAAATTTGTTTTTCAAAGAGACTGAGAACATTGCAGCTGAAAAGACTTTTTACTTTCCCAAAGTGCTTCTTTTTCAACACAATTGCTTAAGGAGTTAATAAAGCTGTAAAGCTGCTGACGTCATCTTCAGTGTGGTGAAGATATTGAGAAAACTGCAGAAGAAAAAAAGAAGAAACCCTAACTTTGATGTTTGATAGCAGTGAAAATTAAAATGTAGCCAGAGTGGTGCTAGTGGTAGAGCATATACCCCACAGTCAGGAGGTTGTTAGGTTCAAGCCCAACCGGGACATGCAAAGACCAGATAAAATAGTACCTTTGTGCTCAGTGTAAGACATATTTCACAATCCATTTTGGATTTACTTCAACATCTGGAAAAATCCTCATGCAAGTTTGGCATATATGTAAACATTTGGATTTAATAATAATTTTGTGAACAAATAAAGAACGAGAGACAGAAAAATACTGCAACTGAAACCTCTTTATTTTTGCCAAAGCACTTTTTGGCACAAAAACTTCATGAGTTATAAAGCTGCTGACATCATCTTCAGTGTGGCAAAGGTGCAGAAAACTGCAGAGCTGCAGAGACAAAAAGCAACATGCACATGAATATAAACGTACACAAATCATAGATCTAATTATGGCCACACTTTACTAACCTTTATGTTACTCTGAGGGTTGTGAAAGCAGGTGTTTGAAGAGACGTCCAGCTACTCTTGTGAGTGCTCTCAAGAAATAGTGCAACTTAAACCCTCAGCCTTCTCAGGCTTATCAGCTCCAGATGTGGACTCATCACCTCTAACCTCTTCAACATTAGAAGAAAGCAAACATTATTGTCATTCAATCCATACAGCCAATCATGTACAGTAGAACAAAATTACATTTCTCCTATCCACAATGTAATCACATCTAGAATCAGAGGGCCGCTGCCATGTAAGGTGCCGCCACAAATAAGTTAGCTGCAGTTAGTAAAAAATTACAAGCAGAAAGATGATTGATTAATAAATGACAAGTGCTCAAACGGCTGTCAGTTTATTTAAATGTTGTCATGTAAATGAAAGCTCCAGAGACAAGAAGATGCCTGTACTCACCCACTCTTTAACATGCATTTCATATTATTCCGCTTACCTTCATCGTGTGAGCCAAACAGGAAGAATGCAAGCTGACTTTCATTTTTCTGAAAGAAAACCACAGAATGTTAATGTCAATCAAAAGACTGTCAGCCTGATACATCTTTATAGTTGAGAAAAGCAGGGCACCCACCAGTAGTTTGGAGAACTTGTGAAGTGTGATGTCTTCAGGGAGGAATCAGGTGTGCTCTGACTGATGAGTTCACGCTGAATTTAAACTCTACTCAGACCAGGTTTTTTTTTGTTTGTTTGTTCAGTGATATAATAACAAGGATCGTCCAATGAAAACCTGCCCCGTTTCTTAATGAGAAGCAATAGAGCGGAGACACCCTGAGGAAGAGTTCTCCTTTACCTCACTTAGGTAATGCTTAAACACAGTAATAAACCAACATTACACGTGTTTTCCCTCATCAGAAGTTATCTAAAGCATTTATATTCATTCTTCCATGTGATGGTGACGTCTAGCCAATATCTTGCCAATAAGTAAGTGACCTCTATAAGATGATTCTATAAGATTAAAATAATAAACAAAGCAGCTTACAGGGAACCAACAAACCCACTTTTTCTTAAATTAAAAGCTCTCAAGTTGAAAGATCTGGTTGACTTTAAAACTGCAATAATAATGTTTAAAGTGAAGAATCTATCACTGCCGCAAATATCCAAAAGTTGTTCCAAATACGGGAGAAGAAACAATATCATTTCAGAGGAACATGTATATTTCAAAAACTTCAGTGAGAACTACCACCAAGCAACACTGTGTTTCAGTGCAAGGAGTCAGATTATGGAACGATTTTGGACCTGAATTAAAATCATGTACAACGCTTGGACAATTTAAACAAAAACTAAAGGAAGAAATACTCCAAACATATATACAAGATGACATGTAAAATCACATAAGGATTGTCATATCCAGCCTGTGTTGTGTTGTAGCTTAGTTTTTTTTTGTTTTGTTTTTTTGTCACATTTTGTCTTAGCTTCGTTCTGAATTGTAATCGCTCTTGTTTTGTTTTTTCTTTTGAATTCTTGGATGGAATATGGGTGGGCAATGTAAGCTGCGGCTTCAGCCATCAGCTATTTTGAATAACTTATGTTGAACTGTATAATCAGAGGAGTTATTGTCTAATTTGACCTTGTTGGATTTTCTTTCCCCCTTTGTTATATTATTCAGTTTCTTTTAACCTGTCCTATCCTAAATAAATAAAGATTCATTCATTCATTCATGTATTCCGGAAGTAAACTTTGCACGTTGGGCCGACATTGTCACCATGGGATGAGATGCCGTCTCGGCGCTCAGCCCATGTTTCCTCATCCCTGCCTCTCCTTAGGCAGCATCTCTGTCACCATGGGAGGAGACGCCATTTCGGCGCTCAGCCCATGTCTCCTCGTCTCGCCCCCCCTCCCTCATTAGACAGCGTCTCAGCTGGCTCCCAGCTGTCAGTATTACGGGACGGCTGGGGCCAATTAATCCTCATCAGCTGGGGCGCTGCTAATGAGAATAAAAAGGAGCAGCCTCGATCACTCGGGGCTGCGACTTAAAGCACTACAGGCTGAAACCCCTATTCCCGGCGTCAGCCCTTACTCCTCTTGCAGTAACCTTGTGAGTGTTCCCTGCTGTGAGTATTATGCCTTGGCAACCTTATGTCACGCCGCGCCATTCATCAGCGGCGCCACCTGCTCACGCACCTGACAATCATCAGCGGCGAGGGATAAAGGCCGTCTCGCCCGGAGGCTCGGCCTGAAGCCGTCAGACTTCGTCCCTCACTGTTGTGAGCTTCTTCTCTTCAGCAACAATTATTTGGGTAAGAACCCTTACCTCTCTTTCCCAGTCTGCTCCCCTGTGTACAGGTGGATTCCCCGGAGGCGGACATCTCCACTCCATCGTCCAATCCTCGCTGCTGTACGGAGCTCTCCAGGTGGCTGTCTTCCGGGCTTCGTCCCCTTGTTGTGCCAGCTATCCTGACAAACCAAGTAAGTCCTTCTCTCGCCATAAATCCCTCCTGTGTTGGTGTATGCCCGTCACCCTCTCCCTGTGCTCTCTCCATAGGGTTGCTCGGCTGAACGGTCACCTGCCTCTGTGCCTGAAGCAGACGCCATCACCAACACATTTACATCCCGCAGACACGCACTCATTCACTCCTGCTGTTAATAAACTCTTTGAACTACTCTAAGCCTGTGTGTGTGCGTCTCCTGAGCCGTGCGTTATGTCAGTACGGCTTCAGCAGAGCGGCTCGGCGGACGGCGGGCTCGCACACCGGTTTACCACTCTCGAGGCTAGAGTGGATCAAATTGCTTATCAACAGCAGGTTATCCTAAATCAATTATTAAACTTAACTAACCGGTTGGGCCGCTTGGATCCTCAACAGCCGTTCTCCCCGGCTCGTCAGGGTGGCGCGGCTCCTGCTGTTCCAGCGGCCGTCCAGCCGGCTCCAGTGGCACCGGTTCGGCTCACACCGATTCCGACCCCCGCCCGCTTTAGCGGTAAGCTCGGCGGAGCGCGGGGGTTCATTATGCAGTGTGAGTCTGTGTTCCACCGTGTGCCCGGAGATTTTCCCTCAGATCACAGCCGGATTGGGTACATAGGGAATCTTCTGGAGGGGCGTGCGTTAACTTGGACCTACGCCGTAATGGCGAGGCCCAGTTATGCCACCCTCACCTATGACCAGTTTGTGAGGCGCTTTCTGGAGGTCTTTGACCATTCTCGAACCGAGACGGTCCAGGTCGATCGGCTTCTCGCTCTCCAGCAGGGAGGCCGGTCGGCAGCGGACTACTCGGTCGACTTCTGGGTAGCGGCGGAGGAATTGGGCTGGGAGGATCGCTCCCTCTGTGGCCTGTTCCTCCGCAGCCTCAATAATGATCTGAGGGATGAACTGGCTGGAAGGGATATCCCTGGGACGCTAGCGGAGCTGACATCCTTAGTGGTAAGTTTGGATAACAGGCTGCGCGAGCGCTCCTCGGGGCGGAAGTCTTCTTCTTCTCGCCCTCGTGGAGTCTCGCCGCACCTGTTCCAAGCTCGCCCCCCGGCGGCGCCGCCAGCATCGTGCCCCAAGGAGTCGGAGCCGATGGTGACGGGCTGGACCAAGCTTTCCCCTGCGGAGAAACAACGCCGCCGTGAGTTGGGCCTCTGCATGTATTGCGGAGGTGACCAACACACTGTGGAGCGTTGCCCGCGGAAAGCCAGTCGGCGGGGTCCGCGAATCGCTGTAGGGAGCCTCGTGGATCTCAACCGGTTAGACACCCTCACCCAATTAAAGCTGCCCATCCGTTTCTGCCACAATCCCACTGGGCACCTCACCCACGCACTGGTGGATTCGGGCGCAGAGGGCAGCTTCATTTCACAAGGCCTGGCAACCCGATTGGGCATCCGCTGTCAGGCATTAAAACACCCCATCTCCCTGGTCCATCTCTCCCGTGCCTCCCTTGGGAGAGTTTCTCACCAAACCATGCCTGTCCCAGTCATCATCTCAGGGAACCACTGGGAGGAGATGGTATTTTACATCCTGCCCAACTCTGTGTCGCCCGTCATCCTGGGGTATCCCTGGCTACGCCTCCACAACCCTGTCCTGGACTGGAGGTCAGCTGGGGTATCGGCGTGGAGTACCTTCTGTATGGGCACCTGCCTTCAGTCCGCTGCCTGCTCCCCGTCCGTGGCTCCCCCTGTGGCGGATACAGTACCTCCGGACCTGTCGCTGGTGCCTCCAGAATTTCACGACCTGGGTATGGTATTTAGTAAATCGAAAGCTATGTCTCTTCCCCCACATCGACCCTATGACTGTGCCATCAACCTCCGCCAGGGGGCTCCCCTGCCTTCTGGTCGGCTCTACAGCCTGTCGGCGCCGGAGAAGGAGACTATGAATACTTACCTGAAGGAATCACTGAGCGCTGGGATTATTCGCCTATCGTCGTCACCCGTGGGGGCAGGGTTTTTCTTTGTCGGGAAAAAGGACGGATCCCTCTGCCCCTGCATAGACTACCGAGCGCTAAATGACATCACTGAGAGGGACCGTAACACCCTGCCCCTCATGGACACTGCCTTTCACTCCCTCCAGGGGGCGACCTGGTTTACCAAGCTGGATTTATGCAGCGCTTACCACCTCGTCCGGATCCGGGAGGGAGATGAATGGAAAACAGCCTTCCGTACCCCGAACGGCCACTTTGAGTATCTTGTCATGCCGTTCGGGTTGACCAACGCTCCTGCCGTCTTTCAGCGCCTCATTAATGACGTCCTCCGGGATTTCATCGGCCTCTTCGTGTTCGTCTACCTGGATGACATCCTTATCTTCTCCAAGTCCAGGGACAAGCACCAGGTCCATGTGAGGCGGGTCCTCCAAAGACTGCTGGAGAATCGGCTCTACGTGAAGGCTGAAAAATGCGAATTCTACGCTAGGACCACATCCTTCCTGGGATTCATCATCGCTCAAGACCAGGTGCTCCCAGACCCAGAGAAGGTGAAGGCGGTGGTGGAGTGGCTTACTCCCGCATCCCGGAAGCAGGTGCAACAATTTGTTGGCTTCGCCAATTTTTACCGCCGCTTTGTCCCGAATTTCAGCTCGATCGTCGGACCGCTGACCCGCCTCACGTCCCCGAAGGTCCCGTTCCGCTGGACCGAAGAGGTCGCTGCTACCTTTAAGGCGCTGAAGGCGGAGTTCTCCTCCTCCCGGGTCCTTCGCCAGGTCGACCCCGCGCTGCAGTGCATTGTGGAGGTGGATGCATCGGACACGGGAGTGGGAGCAGTATTATCCCAGCGGTCACCTGACGATGGCGCGAAACGACCGTGCGCTTTCTTCTCCCGGCGCCTGTCCCCGGCGGAGAGGAACTACGATGTGGGGGACAGAGAGCTCCTGGCCATTAAACTCGCCTTACAGGAGTGGCGCCACTGGCTAGAGGGGGGCGGACCTGCCGTTTGTGGTCCTGACGGACCACAAGAACTTAGAATACTTACGATCTGCCAAGCGCCTGAATGCCCACCAGGCGCGCTGGTCTTTGTTCTTCGCCAGGTTCCGTTTTTCAATCACCTTCAGGCCAGGCTCCAAAAACGGCCTGCCTGACGCCCTCTCTAGGCAGTTCACCCCCGTGGAGGCTGAGGAGACGCCCCACACTATCCTGCCCAGGTCGTGCATCGTGGGAGCCATCTCTTGGGACATTGAAGACAAGATCCGGAAGGCGCAGGAGATGGAACCTGATCCTGGCGGCGGACCAGAGGGAAGACTGTTCGTCCCGTCTGCGGTCTGGGGAGAGGTCATCCACTGGCTCCACACCTCCCGGCTCACCTGTCATCCCGGCACCTCTCGGATGATCAGCCTCCTCCAACGGTCCTTTTGGTGGCCAGGCCTGCGGAGGGACGCAGCTCGCTACACCCGGGCTTGCCCAATCTGTGCCACCAGCAAGTCGGGAAATGCCCCTCCAGCGGGTCTGCTCCAGCCTCTGCCCGTCCCCGGCAGGCCCTGGTCGCACATCGCACTGGATTTCGTCACTGGACTCCCCGTTTCCAACTCCTTTGACACCGTCCTGACCATCGTGGACCGTTTCTCCAAGGCGGCACACTTCGTCCCCCTGCGAGGTCTCCCTACCGCCCTGGAGACGGCGGGCCTCCTCGTCCAACACGTGGTCAGGCTGCACGGGATTCTGGTGGACGTGGTCTCGGACCGGGGCCCCCAATTTTCATCCGAGGTTTGGAGATCCTTTTGTAACGTCATCGGAGCCAAGGTGAGCCTCTCCTCCGGCCGTCACCCCCAGTCTAACGGGCAGTGTGAGAGGACCAATCAGGAGCTGGAGGCTGCGCTCCGCTGTGTTACCAGATCCAAGCCGACGTCCTGGAGCAACCATCTCGCCTGGGTGGAGTATGCCCACAACACCGCCCGCTCTTCTGCAACGGGGATGTCCCCCTTCAAGGCGTCCCTGGGTTACGACCCCCCGCTGTTTCCAGTGCAGGAGAGCGAGGTAACTGTCCCCTCTGTTAGGACGCACCTTAGGCAGTTCCGCTCCACCTGGGCTGCCGCGCGTCATGCGCTTTTACGCACAGCGGAGCGCAACAGGACCATGGCGGACCGGCACAGACGACCTGCCCCGGCGTACAGAGTTGGGCAACTCGTGTATGTGTCTACCCAGGACGTCACATTAAAAGGCGAGAGGAGGAAGCTGGCACAGCGGTTCATGGGTCCCTTTCCCATCACCCGGATCATCAACCCGGTGGCTGTGCGCGTGGCTATTCCCCCCTCCCTCCGCATCCATCCCACTTTCCACGTGTCGAAGGTGAAACTGGCAGTCACTGACCCCCTTTGCCCTCCTCCTGCAGCGCAACCCGCGCCCCGGATGATTGGTGGCCATCCGGCCTGGTCCGTCTCCTCCATCCTGGACTCCCGGCGCCGAGGTCGTGGGTTGCAATACTTGGTGGACTGGGAGGGCTATGGGCCCGAGCATCGACAATGGGTGCCCCCGTCGTTTGTGTTGGACCCATCGCTCATCGCGGACTTCCACCGAGCGCACCCGGATAAGCCATCGCCAGGAGGCGCTGCTAGAGGGGGGAGTACTGTCACGCCGCGCCATTCATCAGCGGCGCCACCTGCTCACGCACCTGACAATCATCAGCGGCGAGGGATAAAGGCCGTCTCACCCGGAGGCTCGGCCTGAAGCTGTCAGACTTCGTCCCTCACCGTTGTGAGCTTCTTCTCTTCAGCAACAATTATTCGGGTAAGAACCCTTACCTCTCTTTCCCAGTCTGCTCCCCTGTGCACAGGTGGATTCCCCGGCGGCGGACATCTCCACTCCATCGCCCAATCCTCGCTGCTGTACGGAGCTCTCCAGGTGGCTGTCTTCCGGGCTTCGTCCCCTTGTTGTGCCAGCTATCCTGACAAACCAAGTAAGTCCTTCTCTCGCCATAAATCCCTCCTGTGTTGGTGTATGCCCGTCACCCTCTCCCTGTGCTCTCTCCATAGGGTTGCTTGGCTGAACGGTCACCTGCCTCTGTGCCTGAAGCAGACGCCATCACCAACACATTTACATCCCGCAGACACGCACTCATTCACTCCTGCTGTTAATAAACTCTTTGAACTACTCTAAGCCTGTGTGTGTGCGTCTCCTGAGCCGTGCGTTATGTCATCCTATTCTCCGGTGCCAGCCCTTTACTCCTGTACCATCCTACTCGTGAGTTTAACCTGTTTATGAGTAGCTGTGCTTTGGGTCTACAACGACCGTGTTCCTTACCCCGTGTCCTTATCCCTTGTTCCTAACCCTTCCTTATAATAAACATCTCAACTCACTGGCTCGCCCTCGGCTCTTATTGCGTGGCTCCCTAGAGCCACGTGTAACAGTAAGTCGCAGCCAGACGAGTTGCCGGCGGCCGTGAGTTTGTGGAACTGTACCTTCCTTGTCTGGGTGTTAGCGCCATTAGCACGCCGTTTCCCAGGAGTCACTCCCGACGCCAGGGCGACGAGCTGAGGTCCATCTCGGGGGCTGTCGACAGGACGCTCTTCACCCTGCACGACGCCTCCAATTCGAGACGCTGGCATCCGGGCCGTGCTGAGGATCTCCTGGACTGTCACACTCTTTCTTTGTTCCATCTCGAGGTCAGTGCCAGGATTGATGCCATGGTCACACAGCGAAAGAAGCTCCGCGGGTTGGATGGAAACCCCGGCAGGACGCCGAAGTGGATGACGTTGCCCCCCACTTCGGGACCCCGTTCCTGCTGCCATTCCTGCCCGGGGGTCCACGGGTTGGATGGAAACCCCGGCAGGACACCGAAGTGGATGACGCTGCCCCCCGCTTCGGGACCCCGTTCCTGCTGCCATTCCAGCCCGGGAGTTCGCGCCACCCAGAGGGCTTCCCCCGTTCTGCATTACGTCACTCGGGATTCCCCCCATGGAGCCGCAGCTGACAGCAGTTACGTCTGGGACCGAGCGGCTGACGCGATTCCTGCTGTGTATCCATTCACCATCTGCAGGCACAAGGCGGCGGCAGTGAGATTGGTGGAGAGGACTCCAGAGCAACGGAGCCTTCCCATGCTCAATGCCTTCCTCGCCTAGGTCTCTGATCAGGAGCGGCGATTCCTGGGTTCCCCCCTCGCTTCGTCCCCTGGGAAAAGTCGTCGTCACATCGCCAAGTCACCTCAGCATGAACCCCGTCCGGACCCAGTTCTGGGCTTCCACCAGGACCTCTCCTCCCACGCAGCTGTCACCTTCTCGCCTCGTCAGTGTGGAGATTTCACAGCCTGGCTCCCTGAGCCTCATTCCCCCGCTGTCATCCCAGGACATTCGGGCTGGCTCACCGCGGCTGTCACCCCCTCCTCCTCGACGCGTCTCCTGACTACTGTGTGTGCCTGGAACCCTGGCCTGGTGAGCCCTCTCCTGGAGACAACGCGAGCGGTCCCCAGACGATTTCCCAGGGGGTCCTCCGTTATCGCCTGGCGAGGAGAGGAAGAAGCTATGTCCACGACAGCAGGCGCCATCAAACCTCCAGGAGGCAGGCAAGTCTTAGTTTATTTACATCAGTTTTATGATTTGCTCTGTCACACTCCTGGAGGTGGAGTTCGGGGTCCGCAGCTCCCTGAACTCCCACCACCTGCTGTAGCCTGTGCCTTTAATCCTGCATCCTCTGTGTCTCTCTCCGCCGAGCGATCCCCGGCTCTGGGTCAACGTGGTGGGATAAGGAGAGGGCCTGCGGTTCCGCAGCTACGTTGTGGACAGAGGAGGAGGACTGACTGCTACGTGGAGTCTGCGCCGACGACCAAGCGTCCCCGGGTCTCCATGGAGGTGCGGTTCGGTCCAGCGGGACGAGGTTCTCCTGCCATCACGCCGCGTGGACCGTTGGTGTGGTTACCAACGCGGGAGGAACCTCAAGCTGCGCTGACCATCGTGCTGGCTGCGGGGCCCGACGCAGCCGAGTGGGAGCCTGACAACGACCTCCGGACAACGGATCCTGGATCTTCGCAGTCCTGGACGGCGTCGGAACCCGAGATCAGGCAAGTGCTCTCCTCTCTTTTCTCCCTCTATTTCTCTGAGCACTTTAGCCTGTCTCTAGGGGGGATGAGCCGGGTGCAGCCACCCACTGCATCCAAGCTCGTTTTGCCAGGTTCTGGCGCTGCCGGTGATCCTGATCCCGGTTCTGTTTTTTCTCCCGAGCCTTCTTCCAGGGTCACCAGCGAGGAGTTGCTGTTCCTCGTGATGCTGGAGGGTCCAGGTTCAACGTTGGAGGTCGGTTCTGGGGCGGTGTCCGACGTGGGTTCGCCTAAGACCCAATCGGGGTCCGACGTGGGTGCTGCGCCAGCGTTGTCCAGGTCCGGTGAGGAGGTGGCTGTTTCCCAGCGGCCTGACGCTCGTTGCCTCGTCATCGGCTCTCCCCTGTGCCTCGTCCACCGGGACCCACTTTGACCCTTCGTCCGTCTCAACAGTCCTGGTGGTTGAGTGATGCGGGTCGACGGCTCGACTTGCAAGACTTCCGGTTCGGCGATCTGGTCCAACTCCCTGACGAACTTTGTGCTTCTGGGTGGCCTGGCACGGCTACCGGCGGACTGGTTTCTCGGGATCTGGGTTTGGACTTAGCCGCCCAAACATTTTCCTCTTCCTCTTATATTTAGTGCTGTGTATTGTGTTTTTCCCTTGTTAACCGTACTCAGCATCTTATCCCACTGTTATCCTATGCACCTGTCACCGTTATTCCTCTAGGTGACTCCTCGTATATTTAGCGCTGTGTATTGTGTTTTTTCCCATATTAACCGTACTCAGTATCTTATCCCATTATCCTGTGAACCTGTCACCATTCTCCCTCTAGGGGACCCCCCATATATTTAGTGCTGTGTATTGTTCTTCCCCTTATTAACCATACTCAGCATTTTATCTTATTGTTGTCCTGTTATCCTGTCACCGTTATTCCTCTAGGTGACCCGTCGTATATTTAGTGCTGTGTATTGTGTTCTCTCCTTACTAACCATACCCAGCATCTTATCTCATTGTTCTCCTGTGAACCTGTCACCAGTATTCCCCTAGGTGACCTCCCGTTTATTTAGTGCTGTGTATTGACCATACTCACCTTCTTATCTTATTGTTGTCCTGTTACCCTGTCACCGTTACTTTCCTAGGTGTCCTTCTTTGCATATGGTACTGTGTATTTTGTTATCTTTCTACTTACCGGTGCACGTCATTCCTACTATTTTTGTCCTGGTCTTAGCCCGCTTTTGTTTCATGGGGTAATGTGTTTTGGTTCCTTTATCAACCATACTCTGTGATCACCTTCCTGTTCTATTTAACGTTGTGTATTGTGTTTGCTATTTATCAGTTGTACTCAGCGTTTTTGCTCTGTTACGTTTTGGTGGTTTTTTCCTTGCCCTGGGCCACACATTGTTTGTATTCTGAGTAGTGTGTTACCAGTGTCTGACTCAGTTTTCTCCCCATCTGTGCCCTGGGTTGATTATTCCCTGTTTTGTAACGCATTGTATTTGGGTTTTTTCTTCTCTCTGCCCTGCTACCCTACATTGTCCATTGGGTTTTTTTTGTCCTTCCCTTTGCATCTCCCCCTCCGGTCCTGCCCCCCTTCCCCCCACCCTAGGTGGTGGGGGGGGGGGAGCTGGGGTGTTTCTGGTCGTTCGGGAGCCCGACCTTGAGGGGGGGCTCTGTCACCATGGGATGAGATGCCGTCTCGGCGCTCAGCCCATGTCTCCTCATCCCTGCCTCTCCTTAGGCAGCATCTCTGTCACCATGGGAGGAGACGTCATTTCGGCGCTCAGCCCATGTCTCCTCGTCTCCGCCTCTCATTAGACAGCGTCTCAGCTGGCTCCCAGCTGTCAGTATTACGGGACGGCTGGGGCCAATTAATCCTCATCAGCTGGGGCGCTGCTAATGAGAATAAAAAGGAGCAGCCTCGATCACTCGGGGCTGCGACTTAAAGCAGTACAGGCTGAAACCCCTATTCCCGGCGTCAGCCCTTACTCCTCTTGCAGTAACCTTGTGAGTGTTCCCTGCTGTGAGTATTATGCCTTGGCATCCTATTCTCCGGTGCCAGCCCTTTACTCCTGTACCGTCCTACTCGTGAGTTTAACCTGTTTATGAGTAGCTGTGCTTTGGGTCTACAATGACCGTGTTCCTTACCCCGTGTCCTTATCCCTTGTTCCTAACCCTTCCTTATAATAAACATCTCAACTCACTGGCTCGCCCTCGGCTCTTATTGCGTGGCTCCCTAGAGCCACGTGTAACAGACATATGTGTGCTGTTGGGGTGGAATTGCTATAGATGCTCTGTTTGTATTTAAATGAGGACTATTAGGAGGTGAGAGTGATCCAGTTTTTGACCAGAGGATGTTTTTTGCAAAGTGATAGAGAGAACCAACCCAAGTCATCTTTTAGAGCCGTTGTGTGGACAAAGGCATCACGTAGATTTATTGTTTCAAGCTTTTCAAAGTGGGCAGAGAGTTCACAGATGTCTTCTAAAAACTAAGAAATATGTCAGTCAGTTGTTTGTAATTAGGTCCACTATATAGTATACCAGCCCTGGAACTCTCAGGAACACAGAAACACAAAAGCAATGTAATGTAATGTACTTTAGTTATATAGTCCTTTAAAACAACCCATAGGTGACCAAAGTGCTTTACAGAAAATTAAACAACACTAGAAACACACACAACATTAAAACAAATTACATAAACAAAGAGATAAGCATAAATACCTAAAAATAAAAACAAATGTCAGAACAGATGTCGTCACTACTGGGTATTAAAAGCCATCCTAAACAAATATGTTTTAAGTTCTGATTTAAAAAGGGTCAGGTCAGAGATAGCACACAGGTCAGGGGGGAGATTATTCCAGAGCCTGGGGGCAACAACAGAAAAGGCTCGGCCACCCCGGTGTTTATACCTTAACCTGGGCACATCCAGCAAAAGTTGATTGGATGATCTCAAAGCAAAGCAAGTGCTATTTGACTGAAGAATGACTAAGGCAATGTGGAACAGGCTAGAAAGGATACTGGACATTGATGTTTTCCAAATTAGGAGAACCATGATGAACAATAATGAACTCATGTGACTGCTGAATTCTATATTTACACATGAGCACACCAAGGCTACAAGTGTGCTAAGCAGGAAATGATGATGATAGATTTGCCTGATATACAGCTGACTCCTGTATTTACTCAACATGTGACATTTACTTTTCTGCTTATGTTTTTTTTTCTCTCTCAGTAGTGTTGTTTCTGAGGACTCTACAAAAGGAGACAAGTTTCTGTGAAAAAAAAAAAAGTTTTTCTACTTGGTTTAACAAAATATTTCAGCAGTACAGAACTAGATCAGGGATGTCAAAAATGTTGTTTGCAGACTGGAACTTGTTTGTTGAATTATCCAATTTGGCCCTTTTGTTTTGTTTTTTCCTCTCTTTTTTCCAACTTAGTAGTGGATTCAAAGTGGTGTTAATGTGGATGTTAAAATCCCAACCTGATCTCACTAAAAGTAGTACAAATATCATGCTTTCCAACCCCTCAAAAAACATGTCATTTTATACCAGTGTTTTTCAACCATTGTTGAGCCACGGCACCCTTCTTACAATAAAAAAAAAATTCTGCAGCACCCCACCAACCCAAAATGTTATGAAATGACAGATTGTAGTATATCTAAAGGCCATTTAGTCTTGTAATTAGGCCTGTAAACAATAACAATTTTTTCCAAACAATACATTTTTAATAGTATATAAACTTTTTTTTTTATGTCAGTCATGTTTATATCTGCATTGTTAGGCAACAGATCCTTTATACCAGGCTGTGGGGAAATTGAGGCTCTGCAGAACTGAGGGTCGTTTTGTTCCCACTTAAAAATTAAGTGGGATGTGTAACAAAGGTGAGCGGCCTAGGCATACCAGACCAGAAATGGAGGCTTTGAGGCAGTTTGCAATCAGCAGTCTTTTTTGTTTATTCCAAAACTTCACAGGCAATAACTCCAAAAACAATCTGACACCAGACACGATTCAGCATGACTCGACTTTTCATGAACATAAACCAAATAACACCTGTTATATACTGTGTGATAATTAAAGTCAATTAGAACATACCATAACCCCAGGTAAGACAATAACATTTTCCATTTTCCACACATACCCAATAACATCTAAAAAAGTCATAAATAATTTCCCACCTATTTACAGAATAAATATAAATACAGAATAAATAGCACCATAAATACTACAATAATCTAAACCCCTATTTACATATTTAAATAACCCCTAAACTCACCATCACATGCTTCCTTCCTGCTGGTATCCTTTAAAAAGGCATTCAACCCCTAAAGAGTCTTTTGCCCGGACACCATCAGGAAGCATGTTGGCAAAGGTACGTGGTTTTAAGCTTCATTTGTTTTACCCAATTAATTAACCATAACAATTATCTCACAAAAGGCATTCCAATTAGTCAAAAACAGATCCTGAAATAATATGTGCACTTTAACAAACAATCATATTGACATTTACAAATACTACACATATAATATAGTCACATATACAGGAAACCATAGCAGTGGTGACACTCTGTCGTCACATTTCCTCTCCCCTTTCCCAAGAGTACAGTACTCTAAGAGTCATGTACTCTGGAGAGACTATCTGCCACAAGGTTGGTTTTCCCTGCCACATACCGAACAGTAAAGTTATACGGTTGAAGGGACACATACCACCCTGTGAGACGACTGTTCATGTCCTTCATCCTGTTCAGCCACTGTAGGGCCCGATGATCTGTCTCCAACATAAAATGACGCCCCAGTAAATAGTACTTAAGAGACCCCATTGCCCATTTCATGGCAAGACATTCCTTCTCTACCGTAGAGTATCTCGTCTCCTGGTCCAACAACTTACGGCTCAAGAACAGTACTGGGTGTCTCTCTCCCTTCTCCTCCTGGAGAAGTACTGCTCCAATGCCAACTCCTGAAGCATCTGTCTGTAGAATGAATGGGCGAGCAAAATCTGGACTGTAGAGAACCTTCTCACCAGAAATAGCACTCTTCAAATCTTCAAAAGCTCTATCACACTCCTCTGTCCATTTTACCCTATTCGGTGCTGAAGCCTTAGTGAGGTCAGTCAGAATTGCTGCTCTTTCAGCAAAATGGGGAATGAACTTACTATACCATCCTACCATTCCCATAAATGATCGTACCTTCTTCTTAGTAGTGGGCACAGGATAGGTCCGGATAGCATCCACTTTACCTACTCGTGGTCTAATGACCCCCTGACCAACCACATGTCCCAGGTACTCCACCTGCTTCTGTCCAAACGCACATTTGCGTGGATTGATCGTAAGTCCTGCCCTCTTAATCAACTGAAGGACCTGCCTAAGGTGTACCTAATGTTCTTCCCAGGTCTGACTGTAGATGACTACGTCATCCAAATAGGCAGCTGCAAAGTTTGATACCCTTCTCAATACCTGGTCCATGAGCCGCTGAAAAGTTGCAGGCGCCCCCTGGAGGCCAAATGGCATAACCTTAAATTGGAAACTGCCATAAGGTGTTTTAAAGGCTGTAAGTCCTTTTGTTTCCGGTGCCAATGCCACCTGCCAATACCCCTTGCATAGGTCCAGTGTAGAAATAAACCTAGCCCTGCCCACTTTCTCTAATAATTCATCAATCCGGGGCGTGGGGTACAACTCAAACTTAGACACTGAATTAAGGTATCTGAAATCAATACAGAACCTCAAAGAGCCATCCTTTTTGGGGACCAGCACAATCGGGCTACACCACTCACTGACTGATTCCTCGATCACTCCCAGCTGCAACATCAAATCAATCTCTTGCTTCAGTTTTGGGACCAACCACTCAGGGATCCTATAAGATTTCCTATGTGGAACAGCCTCTTCTTTCAAATGAACTTTATGATGCACAAGCGTGGTGAAACCAGGTCTCTCCTGAAACAACTTCTGGATCTAACAGTGCCTCTAACCCTCTCTGCTGATCAACCTGCAAATGAGACACTTGAAATAAACACGGCTCTGACACATTTGTGGGAAAAGACTGTTCTCTCTCCTCATCCACTTCCGTCGCACAAATGAAGAGCTGATGATGTGTCTCCTGAAGAACAGGCTGCTGCTGCTGATGACCAGGCTGCTGAAACTCCTTCAACAAGTTAATATGGAAGCTCTGATGTTTTAACTTCCTGTCAGGCATATATAGTTCGTATGTCACTGAACTTAGTTTCTTAGAGATTTCATACGGCCCCTGCCATAGAGCCAACAGCTTACTGTCACACGAAGGCAGCAGTAACAAAACCTGCTGACCCGGGTGAAAAACCCTCTTTCTGGCCTTCTTGTCATACCAAGTTTTTTGTTTGGCCTGCGACGTCCTCATGTGCTCCTGAGCCAAAGCAGTCATTCGATCCAGTTTCTCTCTCATCTTAATAATGTATGAGACCACATTGTCCTGATCACTCGGTGGACTCTCCCAGTGCTCCTTTAATAAGTCCAGTGAGCCCCTCACCTGACGACCATACAGCAGTTCAAAAGGTGAGAACCCAGTTGAAGCCTGGGGAACCTCCCGATAAGCAAATAAGTATGGCACCCATTGGTCCCAATCCGAGCCCGTATCAGAAACAAATTTCCGCAGCATGTTTTTCAGAGTCTGGTTAAATCGCTCAACTAGTCCATCTGTCTGAGGGTGATATGGGGTGGTCTTGATACCCTTAATACCCAACAGCTTGTATACCTGCTGCAACAGTTTTGACCAAAAAATTTGTTCCACAGTCTGTTAGAATCTCTCTGGGTATGCCTACCCTCGAAAATAACTGGATAAGGCAGTTGGCAACCTGCCTGGCCTCAATAGATTTTAGGGGGAAGGTTTCTGGGTACCGAGTAGTGTAGTCACAAATCACCAAAATGTATCTATTACCAGAGGAGCTTCTCTCTAGGGGGCCAACTACATCCATCCCTATTCTGTCGAATGGTGTTCCAATAATTGGTAATGGCTGCAGTTGGGCACGGGCTACTCCCCTAGGTGATGTAATCTGGCATGTTGAACATGTTGTGCAGAACTCCTTTATCTGGGTATACATTCCCGGCCACACAAACCTTCTGGCAATTCTCTGTAAAGTTTTCTGAAATGCTAGATGACCTGCCCAAGGGATAACATGTCCCAGTTCCATAATCGTTGGTGTGAGGTCCTGTGGCAAAGCTATGGCCATAACTTCACCTTGCTGCTGGTACAGAATGCCCTTTTTAATGACATACAAGGCCTCAGCCAAACAATCTGTTCTGCCCTGTTTCACACCCTCAATCTCCAAGACTTTGTCAAACCACGGTCCAAGTGCTGAGTCAGCTTTCTGCAGTGCAGCTATGTCATGAGGAATATCAAAATCTACTGCCTGTCTTAGCTGTGATGTTTCTTCACCCATGTTCTTTACTGACGCTAACACCTTGTCTCTTCTCCTCTGAGCCTTGGATTTAGACTGCTTAATAGGGCCTGCCTCTATCCCAGAATCATAGGACGGCAACTCCTGGAGAACATTGGCAGCCCTCCGCACCCTGGTTGTCACCATATTACAGATTTTCCCCACAGGTGCATCAAGCCTCTGCTCAATAGCGCCACCTGCCTGTCCCTCAGTTTGTTCATCCCTAACCTGTTGTATGATGTCCAACAACGTTGGAACATCATTGCCAAGAATAATTGGATAAGGCAAATCAGGCACAAGAGCTACAGGAAGGAGATAAGTTTGCCCCCCCACTGTTAAATAGACCTCAGCGGTCGGGTACAATTTCTTATCCCCATGAACACAACTGATATTTACTGTAGTCTCACTCCATGAATCTCTCGGGACTAAACTGGGCAAAACAATCTGGAAACAACCGGAGTCTAACAAGGCCTCTTCACACTGACCATTAAGCAAAACGTTAGTTTTATATATTTCACTATGAATTGGTGCTGACAGAGCGGGTCTTGGAACTGAGCATAATAATGAAGGTTTATCATTTTTTGTGGCAGGACATGAATATTGAGTGACCAATCTTATTACACTGATAACAGCGTATATCTTTATTTGAAACAAAACGCGACTTTTTGCTACTATCATATCTGCTATTTGTGATCTGACTGGACCTGGAATACAGCCTATTTTGAGCTTGACCACCCCTTTCACCCTCATTAGACTTACACCGTGTGGTGAAAGAGCTGTCATGGCCGAGAGTAGGTCTCCTGCTCCCAGACCTGGCTGACAGAAAGACTTCCGCCAGACAAGCAGCGCCCTCTGCAGTCTTCGGGTCTCGCTCTTGTATCCAGATTCCCAGTTCCGGGTTCACCATCCGCAGAAACTGCTCCAAAATCAGTAGTTCCGTAATGTCTTTCACAGTTGAGGTCTCTGGTTTAGTCCACTTACAGAACAGGTCCTTTAAGCGTACATACAATTCACGAGGGGTTTCGTCCTGATGAATGTCCAGGGACCGAAACCTCCTCCTATAAGTGTCGGATGTTAGCTCATATTTACTTAAAATTGCTTCCTTCACTTTTTCATAATTGTTCGTGTCTGCAATGTCCATCAGCACATATGCACTCCGTGCTTTACCTGTGAGCAAAGGAGCCAACTGAACAGCTCACTCTTCTTCACGCCAGCGGCAGACCGTAGCGATCCTCTCAAACGTCGCCAGATAGTGCTCGATGTCATCCTTGGGAAAGAGCGGATTCAACCTGGGCTCGTGGTGCGTTTGCAACATCCTCGGCTGCACCTGCAGCGGTAAATTATCCTCCTGAGGGCCGACCCGACTGGCCGTCACCCTGGGGCCTTCCCCCGAAGCGCCGTCGTCACCACTGCGTTCAGCCCGGCTCCCATACTCCTCTCTTAGCTCCGCAACTTGCGACTGCATCTGACGAATTTGATTATTCATAGTCTGCCACCTTTGATCTTGAAGAGCGGCTTCTTCCTCCCTCTGACGGTCTCTGACAGTCAGTAAACGTACCAAGGACTTCACCAAACACGTTAATTCTTCCAGCTCGTTTAGTCCACTGGCTCCCTGCTCCTCAGTTATCATACCTGCGTCAAAATCTAATTGTTCTTCTTGCCTCGTTATCTTCCTTCTGGACATCGCTCCTTTCGTCCCGTGTTGTCACTCCTTCTTTGACAGCACCAACGTCACCAATTGTCCGCATTCATCAGGGAACGGACCACTTCTGCCACCAAATGTAAACGTACCGGGCGGCCTAGGCATACCAGACAAGAAATGGAGGCTTTGGGGCAGTTTGCAATCAGCAATCTTTTTCATTTATTCCAAAACTTCACAGGCAATAACTTAAAAAAAAAAAAAAAAAAAAAAAAAAAAAAAAAAAAAAAATCCGACACCAGACACGATTCAGCACAACTCGACTTTTCATGAACATAAACCAAATAACACCTGTTATATACTGTGTGATAATTAAAGTCAATTAGAACATACCATAACCCCAGGTAAGACAATAACATTTTCCATTTTCCACACATACCCAATAACATCTAAAAAGTCATAAATAATTCCCCACCTATTTACAGAATAAATATAAATAATACAGAATAAATAACACCATAAATACTACAATAAATAATCTAAACCCCTATTTACATATTTAAATCACCCCTAAACTCACCATCACATGCTTCCTTCCTGCTGGTACCCTTTAAAAAGGCATTCAACCCCTAAAGAGTCTTTTGCCCGGACACCATCAGGAAGCATGTTGGCAAAGGTATGTGGTTTTAAGCTTCATTTGTTTTACCCAATTAATTAACCATAACAATTATCTCACAAAAGGCATTCCAATTAGTCAAAAACAGATTCTGAAATAATATGTGCACTTTAACAAACAATCATATTGACATTTACAAATACTACACATATAATATAGTCACAAATACAGGAAACCATAGCAGTGGCGACACTCCGTCATCACAGGATGATTATGTCTTTAATGCATTTTTCAGTTTTTGTTACAGTTGTTTTGAAATATAGGCCACATACCAGCTCGTTGACATTGTTGGTCTTGCCTCGCTCATTTGGCTTCAGTCCAACATGCTCTCGCACCAATTCAATTCAATTCAATTCAATTCAATTCAATTCAACTTTATTTATATAGCGCCATTTCACAACAACAGTCATCTCATAGCACTATCAACTGTAGGGGGGACCCCCACAGTTGCAGAAAGACCCCAGCAATCAGGCGATCCCCTGTGAGCAAGCACTTGGCGACGGTGGAGAGGAAAAACTCCCTTTTAACAGGAAGAAACCTCCAGCAGAACCAGGCTCAGGGAGGGGCAGTCATCTGCTGCGACTGGCTGGGGGGTGAGGGGATAGAGAAGAAGAAAAGAACAGACATGTAGAGAGCAAACAGCACGATGGGGACTCAATCTATGGGAGAGAACAAACAAATGTTAATGACCAGCAAAAAAAAAATATTTCATAGAGAGTGAGGAAAGGAGTGAGGCCCAGTGCATCACTGGAGGTCCCCCGGCTGACTAAACCTATTAGCAGCATAACTAAGGGAGGGTTCAGAAACACATGATCCCTCCCTAATTGTAGGCTAGATCAAAAAGGTAGGTTTTAGCCCTATTCTTAAAAACAGAGATCGAGTCTGACTCCCGAATCCAGATTGGCAGCTGATTCCACAGGAGAGGAGCTTGATAACTGAAGGCTCTGCCTCCCATTGTACTTTTGGAGATTCTAGGTATTACAAGTAATCCTGCATTTTGAGAGCGTAGTGCTCTGTTAGGATAATACGGTTAGAGTTAGGATAATACACCAGAGTTTTGGAATTCAGTTTTCTCTTTATTCTTCCAAACTTTCTGGAATTGTGCAGCTCTAAGGAAAATCTGCAACAAGCAGTTCTGCTGCACTCACGTTGTAATTTGTTTATGCACAGTGTGAAACGATTACATACAAATCAGCTTTGATTTGCAAGGATGAGGGTAGCACAGTGTTCAAGGCCGCCTTAATGAATGGGCTAGGCTGGGCTGAAGCCCAGGGGCCTATGAAGATCAGGGGCCTATCATGAGCCAATAAAAAAGATCACATTGCTGTTAATTGGTCAAATTCTATGTTCACCACTTAGTATTCGTGTGTGGCTGGCTGCTGATTGGTCCAGTTTACATGTGGCCCACATTGGTACCATGTAACAATAGCCTATCAGAGGAATTGTTTTGACATGTGACTATGCAAGCACCAGTGAGAGGTAAGAGGTAATTAGCTCAGTCACAATGTCCAGAAAAAAGTTTGTGAGTGGTGCTTACAAAATTATTGAGAGGAAAAGAGCTTAGGGAAAACAAATTGCTCCAAATAATCCCAAACAGTAAAGGATTTTTCTAAGCTGGAGCAACAAGTGGAGGTGGGGATGCTAATTACTGTATCGAGGAGACAGGAGGGACATTAAAGCACTCACCTGGAAGAGAAGACCACCAGATCCTGTTGAAGGAGAGCAGGCCAGTGGAGAAGACAAGGTGAGAGATGAAAACCAGCACAAGAAAAGCCAGGTCACTTGGAAAGGTTATCATTGCTTACATCAGACAGCTGTGCGTGGGGCAATAGACTCGGAGATTGGTAAAAAGTGGACTAGGTCAAGCATGCTGCTTGAACAGACTGTGTAACCTCACATTGATGTCCATAGCGTATGACGTTATTGGTGAGCTGGATTTAAAGGACATAATGAGGGATTTTTTCATTAAAGAAGGCCAGAAGAAAGCACTTCTACAAAAAGGTAAGGCATGCTCTTTGTAGCTTTCCAGTCACCTGTGGTGGTTTTCAAATACCTCTGCCAAGGAGGTAATGTGACCGGGATGGTTTGTTTGTTTGTTTGTTGCCCGACAATGGCTGGGCATCGACTCTTTGCTCCACCAAGAATGATCCTTCCGCAGGTTTGTCTACGGAAACCTTGTTACAACTTTTACTTCTTCTAGATAGCCAAGTTGGGTCACCTTCTCAGACCCTTGTACAATGTTCTAATCTCCCTGGTCTTCTTGTGAGTCGCTCTTGACTTCCAGCATGTACAGCTGAATCACTTAGGTGTTTAATCTAGCCATTGTTTAGCGAGGCAGTCTTCGGTGTTTTCAGATCAGAGGACAGTGGAGGGCTGGCCTTGCAGCATCCGCTAGTGGTGGGTGGGAGGATGGGTGGAGTTGATTAGAATATTTATAGATACACACATACTTAAGTAGGTGGAAGAACGCGTCCCGCATGTGCTACAGGGTACCAGGATAGATAGATAGATAGATAGATAGATAGATAGATAGATAGATAGATAGATAGATAGATAGATAGATGTACTTTATCAAATCAAATCAAATCAAACTTTATTGTCATATTGCTGTACATACAACTGTAGTGCAGGCAAGATGAAATTGCGTTTCTCTCGGCATCCATATAAGAAGCAGCATGATTTAAGACACATTCCCACATAGCTCCCCCCCACCCCCACCCCCCCATCCATTCACACATCCCTGAGACATACTTGGGGAAAAAAAAGAATAACTAACTATAATATACAAAATGTCCGTAGGTGCAGTAGTGTGTATGAGAGATTCCGGGTCAACTGTTCAGCATCCTGACAGCTTGTGGAAGGAAGCTGTTGATCAGTCTGGTGGTTCTGCCTCCGATGCTCCGGAATCGTTTACCAGATGGAAGAAGTTCAAAGTGTTTATGCAGAGGGTGAGAACGGTCCTTGACAATGTTTAGTGCCCTGCTCCTACAACGGTTCTGAAAAAGTTCTTGGACAGAGGGGAGGGAGACTCCAATTACCCTCTCCGCCCCCTTGACTATCCTCTGCAGGGCTTTTTTGTCTGACATACTGCAGCTGGAGTACCATGTAGCAATGCAGTACGTCAGAACACTCTCCACCACACCTCTGTAGAAGGTCCTGAGGAGGCAGATGGGGAGAGAGGCCTGTTTGAGTTTCCTCAAGAAGTGCGGTCTCTGCTGAGCCCGCTTCCTGATCTCCAAGGAATTCTTGCTCCAGGTCAGGTCCTGCGAGATCTGCACTCCGAGGAACTTGATGTTCTCCACTCTCTCCACTAAATGGCCGCCGATGCTGAGGGGGGCGTGCTCAGGCTGCGACCGCCGGAAGTTGATAATCATCTCCTTCGTTTTGTCCACGTTGAGCACCAGATTGTTCTCCCTGCACCAGCCCTCCAGGTCTCTCACTTCTTCCCTGTACATTGATTCCTCATCCCTCTGGATAAGTCCCACCACCGTGGTGTCATCTGCAAACTTAATAATCTGGTTCCCCTCGTGTCTGGATACACAGTCATGTGTTAGAAGTGTAAACAACAGTGGACTGAGTACACAGCCTTGAGGGGATCCGGTACTCAGCGTGAGAGACTTGGAGATGTTGTTTCCAACCCGGACAGACTGAGGTCTCTCAGTCAGGAAATCCAGGATCCAGAGACATGTGGCGGTGTTCAGACCGAGAAGGAGTAATTTCTCCATCAGTCTCTGGGGAATAATGGTGTTGAATGCTGAACTGAAATCAATGTACAGGAGTCTGGCGTAGGTGTCTTTCTGGTCCAGGTGGGTGATGACAGAGTGTAGGGTGGTGACTATAGCATCCTCCGTGGAGCAGTTTGAACGATATGCAAACTGGAGCGGGTCGTGTGATGCAGGGAGGCAGGCTGTAATGTGTGGTTTGACAAGCCGCTCAAAACACTTCATCACAATTGGTGTCAGTGCAACAGGACGATAGTCATTCAAACAGGACACCACTGGTTTCTTTGCCACCGGTACAATGATAGAGGTCTTGAAGCATCTGGGAACGATGGCCTGACTCAGGGAGATGTTATAAATGTCAGTCAGGACATCCGCCAACTCGCTCGCGCAGTCACGGAGCACACGTCCCGGAATGTTGTCTGGACCTGCAGCTTTGCGTGGATTGACTCTGGTTAGGGTCCTCCGTGTGTCCGCTGTGTTGATGGTAAAAGCTGGTCCGACCGATGGTGGGGGAGGGCCAGCCCTCCCTCTGATTGTCGAGTTTGATGCTTCAAAACGTGCAAAGAAGTCGTTAAGCCTGTCTGGAAGCGAAGCGTCGTCATCATCGACCCCCTGCCTAGGCTTAAAGCCCGTCAGTGTCCGAACTCCCTGCCACATCTGCTTGGTGTTCCTAGTGTCACAGAGGTGTCCCTGGATTTTCTCCGCATAGGCGCGCTTTGCCGCCTTAATTCCCTTAGAAAGCGCAGACCTGGCTGAGCGGAGGGCGATCCTGTCCTTCGCTCTGAAGGCTGCATCTCTGGCTGTGAGCAGCGAGCGCACCTCTGCAGTCATTCAGGGCTTATGATTACCCCGCATAGTGATGGTCTTCACTGTAGTGAAATCCTCTGTGCACTTCGCGATGTAGCTGGTGACCGAATCAGCATACTCCTCCACATCTGTCCTGTCTTCCTGGGAGGCTGCTATTTTGAAGATCTTCCAGTCTGTGTGCTGAAAACAGTCTTTCAGTGCAGGGGTTGCACTCTCTGGCCAAATCCTGATTTGTTTCACTGCTGGCCTGCTGCGCTTCAATAAAAGTTTGTAGGCAGGCACCAGCATCACGGATATGTGATCAGAACGGCCGAGATGGGGGCGGGGTATCACTTTATATGCATCTGTGTTTGTGTACACTAAGTCCAACATATTCTCTCCTCTGGTCTTAAAGTCTACACATTGTTTAAACTTGGGGATTATTATTGATCCCAAACTGGGAAATTAGTGTAACAGCAGTATGACAGTTGACAACCAAACAACAGAAACACACGCATGACAGACAAAGGGATTACCCATGGAAAGTAAAACTAACATGACTATAAAACCTATATACATCATAACTTAAAATATGATGACCCGTGCAAACACATGAATCATCCCATTGCACAAAGAAGAACTATCAGGAGCAGCGTGAAAATGTGAGGTACCAGTTAGTCTGTAAAGTGCAGTGTGGCAGCATAGCTATGCCAGAATACAACATCATTGTGAGTGATTGTACAATGAAATTGCATGTGGCAGGAAAGATTTCCTGTACCTGGCCGTTCGACAATGATGCTGTAGTAGTCTACTGGTGAAAGTGCTTCGCTGTCTATCTAGTGTGTGGTGGAGGGGGTGATAAGGATTGTCCATGATGGATCGCAGTTTATTTAGTGTTCTCCTCTCCACTACTGTCTCAAAGGTCTCTGGTCTGAGACCAATTACAGAGCCAACCCTCTTGATAATCTTGTCCAGTCTGTTGGTATCTCTGGCCCTGATACTGCTACCCCAACAGACGGCAGCAAAGAAGATGGCGCTGGCGACAACGGTCTGGTAGAAAAGCTCCAGCATCCTGCTGCACACGTTGAAGGATCTCAGCTTTCTCAGGAAGTAGAGTCTGCTCATCCCCTTCTTGTACGCAGCATCGGTGTTGGATCTCCAGTCCAACCCGCTGCTGATCCTGACACCAAGATATTTGTAGTCCTCAACCACTCCCACATCGTCCCCCCAATCTGCAGCGGCTGAGTAGGAGCCTTCCTCTTCCTGAAGTCAATCACCATCTCTCTGGTCTTGCTGACATTCAACCTCAGGTGATTCTGCTCCGTCCACTCCACAAATCTGTCTACCAGTGCCCTGTACTTCCCCTCCTCTACTCCTTTTATACACCCCACAACAGCTGAGTCATCAGAGAATTTCTGCAGGTGGCATGACTCAGTGTTGTACTGAAAGTCAGTAGTGTATAAGGTAAAAAGAAAAGGAGAGAGCACAGTCCCCTGTGGAGCTCTCGTATCGCTAGCCACCACAAGACACTGCCCAGCCGGACAAACTGTGGTCTGCCCTTCAGGTAGTCAGTAATCCAGGAGATCACAGAGCTGTCAACCCCCATCACCCACAGCTTCTCACCCAGCAGCAGTGGCTGGATGGTGTTAAAGGCACTGGAGAAATCAAAAAAAGTGATTCTCACAGTATCTCCTCCACCATCCAGATGCAGATGGGCTCAATGCAGCAGGTAGATGACAGCATCTTCAACTCCTAAATAGGGCTGATATGCAAACTGCAGAGGGTCCAGCCACGTCTTCACCTGCGGCCCCAAGTGAGCTAAGACCAGTCTCTCCAGGACCTTCATCACATGAGATGTTAGGGCAACTGGTCAGTAGCCATTCAAATCCGATGGAGATGACTTCTTGGGGACAGGAACCAGGCAGGATGTCTCCCACAGCACCGGTACTCTCTCCAGACTCAGGCTCAGGTTGTACAGGTGTTTCAGTACCGGAGCTAGTTGGTTGGCACAGGTCCTCAGGGTCCTTGCAGAGATGCCATCAGGGCCCGAAGCCTTCCGCTGACGGAGTCTCTCCAGCTGTTTCTCCACCTGATCTGTAGTCACAGTGAAGTGAGGAAGGGTCCTGGTGCCCCCTGAGGAGGAGGAGGGGGGAGATGGAGAGAGGTTCTGCACGGGAGCGTGGGTGGGGAGGGGTACATGGGGTCTGGTTGTGTTGCTCGGGTGACAGACTGTGAGTTGAACCTATTAAAAAACAGATTCAGTTCCTCAGCTCTCTCCTGGCTCCCAGATGGCTGCCCGACTCTCCCCTTGCACCCAGTTATTTGTTTCATTCCCTCCCACACATCTTTAGTGTTGTTTTGCCTGAGTTTCTCTTCCAACTTCCTCCTATAATTGTCCTTGCACCTCCTCAGCATCTCTCTCAGCTCATGCTGCACTCACCTCAGCTGCCCCTTGTCTCCAGCCCTAAAAGCTCTCTTCTTTTTGTTCAGAAGTGCTTTCAGGTCACTGGTGACCCATGGTCTGTTGTTGGAGAAGCAGTGTACAGTCTGAGCTGGCATGGTCATGTCTTCACAGAATCCAATGTATTCTGTGATGCAGTCAGTCATATTGTCTATGTCCACCCCATGTGGTTCACAGAGTACGCTCCAGTCTGTCGTCTCAAAGCAGTCCTGCAGTGCATCAGCAGCCTCCCATGTCCATCTCCTCACAGTCCGTGTATAAGCAGGCTGCCTTTGCACAAGGGGGACATACTTGGGTGTTAACATGACTATGCAGTGATCTGATTTGCCAATGGGGGGTAGAGCTGTGGCACTATATGCATCACTGACATTGGCATACAGTAAATCCAGTGTTTTGTTCCTCTGGTGGGACAGTCAACAAACTGATGAAAGTTTGGTAGTGTTTTTCCCGCTGAGACATGGTTAAAATCACCTGTGATGGCCATGAATGCATCCAGGTGCTCCTCCAGTAATGTGGCCGCAGTGGAGCTGATGATGTCACAGGCCACCGCTGCGTCAGCTGACGGAGGGACGTAGACAATAACAATTAAAGCGCACTTCATTTCTCGCGGCATATAATAAGGTCTCATTCTAACAGCCAGCAGTTCAATGTCCGGGCTGCAGCACTTTTCCTACACATAAATGTGTTCAGGATGACACCATCGTTCATTAACAAGAAGTGCCACTCTTCCTCCTCTCTTTTTCCTGCTGCTTTTCACATCTCTGTCCCCCGGGATAGTCTTGAAGCCAGGTATCGCTACGTTTACATCCGGGATCTGTGAGTGTAACCACGTCTCCGTAAAACACATGAAACTACACTCACGATACACCTTTTGCATCCTGACCAGCGCTGTAAGCTCATCTGTTTTATTTCCCAGCGATCATACATTCCCGATGATGACCATCAGTACAGCCGGCTTATGCTTCCTCCTCCCCCTCCTCAACTTCGCTCCAGCCCTTCGCCCGCGGTGTCTCCTCTTCAGCTCATCCGGGATGAGGGGCTAAACTGCCAGCCGCAGCTCTCCAGGCGCCGGCCTCCTCAGCACAATCAGCTGTTCGCGTGTGTAAACAATGCGTCCGCCCCCACCTCTGTTGATCTCCATTGCCCGAGGAAGAGAAAAAGAAAAGAAATCTAGAGAAAGACCCGCTAAAATAGAGAAAAAAGTTGGTCCAGTCTTAGTCCGAGTATTCCTACAGAGCCCTGGTTAATAAGAGACACACTATATACAGGTATAAACAGATAGAAACACAAAGACAAGAGAGTTGCTGCTGGTACGGCCGCCCTGCCTCCGGCGCCATTAAAAAAAAAAAAAGAATACTGTAGCTCCAGCGGTGGAAAACTATGGGCTGCCGCGGTCGGCTTCATGCCATCCCTGGGAGGGGATGCTGACTGTCCAGCGTGGTCAGTGGTCGGTAGATCGTGAGCCTCCGTTCACGGACAAGTAGAGCCACATCTGCTCCTCCCTCTTCTCCTGGGGGAGTGAACTCAGGTGTTTAGCCATGCCCAGTGCTTAGCCTGATAGATTAATGTTACAACCAATCAGGCTAAGTAGGAATGCTTACTTAGCTAGAAACACTCTATCCAAAGGTGCCTGTTTGGGGGGAAGGGTGCGGAGCTTAACTGGAAATTCACAGCAGAAAAACACAGACTTTGGGCTGCGGTCTGATTTTGCTCTTGATATGTCAAAAAACAATTTACAGACATGTTAACAGAATAAAATGTGATTTTTGTCACTTTAACATTTATTTTCAGTGTTAATTTTCTGGGGGTTTTCTATGCAATAATTAAGAAATTTTTACTTTGCATGTCATGATCGTAATTAACAATCAGCTCACGTGCGCGATGCAGCAACAAGAAAGAGCAATCAAACCACAACACATGTTTGAGATTTTTATTAAATGACAAAATAGATGCACGGCTACTGAAACAGTCACTTGCCAGAAGAAACGGCCTGTAGAGAGAAGACGAGAGCTGTAAATGGAGGAACAGAGTAAGGGAAAATGGGCTAGCCAAATTACCACTTACGTGAGCTCCAAGGAGGAATCGGCAGGGCCCCAGCGGGGAATAGAAGAACCAGCAGAGTGAAGAGAGTGGAGCTGGTGGTGCCTGACCGGGTGAAGGTTGAGTGCTGTAGATAGGCGATGATGTGGCAGGACAGCGCGCGCAGTCCTGGAGACACACCCGCACAATGGCAGCAACCTGAAGGGAGAAAAGAGTGCACAGGTTAGTAGCGTTTCAATCTGTATGAATCATATACTTGCTTGTCCTATTACGAGAAGTATACCCAGACAAGACAGCGTTGAGTCACTGAAGGGCGCTTTCTTATAAACGCTTGCTGATGAGATGGAGCAGGTGCATCTTCTCACTCAGGTGCGCTGATGACCTGAGGAGGGATGAACGGGAAAGAAGGGGCGTGCTCTTGCCATCCATGACATTGTATGTATATTATCATACATGAATATACTTTACCTCTAAATTATTACAGATTTATTGCATTTATAATATTTTAGCACATGGGTAGCTTAATTGACAAAAAATTAAATAAATAATTAAAGGCTCTGAATCAGTTCCTCACTTACCATGTGCTGCTTGGTCTCTATCCATACATCACTACAGTCAAGTAAATGGTTTGGTATTAATATCTAAAGTAAAAAAAAAAAAAAGGTATTCTGCATTGCTGTGACCAAATATTTTGTGTGATTTTATGTTATCACATGTGATTGCCACTCAGTGCTGTGTTGCTATGGTAACTCTCCTGTAACTGCTAAGAATTCTGTTCCGATGCATCCCCTATATACTCAAATGAACTATCTGCATGGTTAAAAGGAATGTGAAACTCTGGTTGTATGCAGGTTGTGTAAACATAATAAATTTGTTTTTCAAAGAGACTGAGAACATTGCAGCTGAAAAGACTTTTTACTTTCCCAAAGTGCTTCTTTTTCAGCACAATTGCTTAAGGAGTTATAAAGCTGTAAAGCTGCTGACGTCATCTTCAGTGTGGTGAAGATATTGAGAAAACTGCAGAAAAAAAGAAGAAACCCTAACTTTGATGTTTGATAGCAGTGAAAATTAAAATGTAGCCAGAGTGGTGCCTAGTGGTAGAGCATATACCCTACAGTCAGGAGGTTGTAGGTTCAAGCCCCAACCGGGACATGCCAAAGACCAGATAAAAATGGTACCTTTGTGCTCAGTGTAAGATTCATTCCAACAACTGGGAAAAATCCTATGCAGGTTTGGCATATATGTAAACATTTGGATTTAATAATAATTTTGTGAACAAATAAAGAAAGAGAGACAGAAAATACTGCAACTGAAAACCATCTTTATTTTTGCCAAAGCACTTTTTTGGCACAAAAACTTCATGAGTTATAAAGCTGCTGACATCGTCTTCAGTGTGGCAAAGGTGCAGAAAACTGCAGAGCTGCAGAGACAAAAAGCAACATGCACATGAATATAAAGTACACAAATCATCAGATCTAAATTATGGCCACACTTTACTAACCTTTATGTTACTCCGAGGGTTGTGAAAGCAGGTGTTTGAAGAGATGTCCAGCTACTCTTGTGAGTGCTCTCAAGAAATAGTGCAACTTAAACCCTCAGCCTTCTCAGGCTTATCAGCTCCAGATGTGGACTCATCACCTCTAACCTCTTCAACATTAGAAGAAGCAAACATTATTGTCATTCAATCCATACAGCCAATCATGTACAGTAGAACAAAATTACATTTCTCCTATCCACAATGTTAATCACATCTAGAATCAGAGGGCCTGCTGCCATGTAAGGTGCCGCCACAAATAAGTTAGCTGCAGTTAGTAAAAAATTACAAGCAGAAAAGATGGATTGATTAATAAATGACAAGTGCTCAAACGGCTGTCAGTTTAGTTTAAATGTTGTCATGTAAAATGAAAGCTCCAGAGACGAGATAGATGCATGTACTCACCCCACTCTTTAACATGCATTTCATATTATTCCAGCTTACCTTCATCGTGTGAGCCAAACAGCAAGAACGCAAGCTGGACTTTCATTTTTCTGAAAGAAAACACAGAATGTTAATGTCAATCAAAGACTGTCAGCCTGATACGTCTTTATAGTTGAGAGAAGCAGGGCACCCACCAGTAGTTTGGAGAACTTGTGAAGTGTGATGTCTTCAGGGAGGAATCAGGTGTGCTCTGACTGATGAGTTCACGCTGAATTTAAACTCTACTCAGACCAGTTTTTTTTTTGTTTGTTCAGTGATATAATATAACAAGGATCGTCCAAGGAAAACCTGCCCCGTTTCTTAATGAGAAGCAATACAGCGGAGACACCCTGAGGCAGAGTTCTCCTTTACCTCACTTAGGTAATGCTTAAACACAGTAATAAACCAACATTACACGTGTTTTCCCTCATCAGAAGTTATCTAAAGCATTTATATTCATTCTTCCATGTGATGGTGACGTCTAGCCAATGTCTTGCCAATGAGTAAGCGACCTCTATAAGATGTATTCCGGAAGTAAACTTTGTACGTTGGGCCGACATATGTGTGCTGTTGGGGTGGAATTGCTATAGATGCTCTGTATTTAAATGAGGACTATTAGGAGGTGAGAGTGATCCAGTTTTTGTCCAGAGGATGTTTTTTGCAAAGTGATAGAGAGAACCAACCCAAGTCATCTTTTAGAGCCGTTGTGTGGACAAAGGCACCACGTAGATTTATTGTTTCAAGCTTTTCAAAGTGGGCAGAGAGTTCACAGATGTCTTCTAAAAACTAAGAAACATGTCAGTCAGTTGTGTGCAATTAGGTCCACTATATAGTATACCAGCCCTGGAACTCTCAGGAACACAGAAACACAAAAGCAATGTAATGTAATGTACTTTATTTATATAGTCCTTTAAAACAACCTGTAGGTGACCAAAGTGCTTTACAGAAAATTAAACAACACTAGAAACACACACAACACTAAAACAAATTACATAAACAAAGAGATAAGCATAAATACCTAAAAATAAAAACAAATGTCAGAACAGATGTCGTCACTACTGGGTATTAAAAGCCATCCTAAACAAATATGTTTTAAGTTCTGATTTAAAAAGGGTCAGGTCAGAGATAGCACACAGGTCAGGGGGGAGATTATTCCAGAGCCTGGGGGCAACAACAGAAAAGGCTCGGTCACCCCGGTGTTTATACCTCGACCTGGGCACATCCAGCAAAAGTTGATTGGATGATCTCAAAGCAAAGCAAGTGCTATTTGACTGAAGAATGATTAAGGCAATGTGGAACAGGCTAGAAAGGATACTGGACATTGATGTTTTCCAAATTAGGAGAACCATGATGGACAAGAACGAACTCATGTGACTGCTGAATTATATATTTACGCATGAGCACACCTAGGCTACAAGTGTGCCAAGCAGGAAATGATGATGAGGATGAGGATAGATTTGCCTGATATACAGTTGACTCCTGTATTTACTCAACATGTGACATTTACTTTTCTGCTTATGTTTTTTTTTCTCTTTCTGTCATAGTAGTGTTGTTTCTGAGGACTCTACAAAAGGAGACAAGTTTCTGAGAAAAAAAAAAGTTTTTCTACTTGGTTTAACGAAATGTTTCAGCAGTACAGAACTAATTCAGTGGTGTCAAAAATGTTGTTTGCAGACTGGAACCTGTTTGTTGAATTATCCAATTTGGCCCTTTTGTTGTTGTTTATTTTCCTCTCTTTTTTCCAACTTAGTAGTGGATTCAAAGTGGTGTTAATGTGGATGTTAAAATCCCAACCTGATCTCACTAAAAGTAGTACAAATATCATGCTTTCCAACCCCTCAAAAAACATGTCATTTTATACCAGTGTTTTTCAACCATTGTTGAGCCACGGCACGCTTCTTACAATAAAAAAAATTCCGCAGCACCCCATCAACCCGAAATGATATGAAATGACAGATTGTAGTATGTCTTAAGGCCATTTAGTCTTGTAATTAGGCCTTTAACAATAACAAATTTTGCCAAACAATACATTTTTAATAGTACATTGTGGAAAATATGTACCCAACATATGTGCCACGCACGCAAGTGCATTCCACCATGCCAATTCAAGCGCTCAGGAAACGCCAAGACCGGGAGTCGGTAGCAGCTGCGGCTCTCGGCGAAAAGAACAAGCTGCTCTACCTGAGGGACGAGCGATCAGGGAGGCACTTCCTGGTGGACACAGGCTCCCAGCTGAGTTTAATCACACCCTCCTACGCTTACCGGCTGGTGCCTTCCAGTGGTTCCCTGGTGTTGGCGGCGAACGGCTCGGCGATTAAGACCTTCGGGGAGAAGACTCTGCTCCTGTCTCTACACGGCTGAACATTCGAGTGGACTTTTGTCATAGCAGCAGTCAGTTTCAACATGTTAGGTGCTGATTTTTTGTGCTCACATGGTTTATTGGTTGATCTTGCTAATAGACGTCTGGTTAATGCACTGTCTTTTCACTCTATTTCCTGCACAGCCCGGGTGGCTCCGCCGACTGCACAGGCCAACGTCATAGCCGCAGGTGGTAAGTTTCACGCACTGCTCACTCAGTTCCCAGCACTCACAGTCCCAACGTTTTCAGCGACAGTGGCTAAACATGGGGTGGAACATTTTATCACTACCACCAGGCCGCCCGGTTTTGCAAAAGCTCAGCGCTTGGACTCAGCTAAACTGGCCATAGCGCGCGAGGAGTTCGCCATCTTGGAAAAACTGGGCATCATTAGACGTTCTAAAAGCCCCTGGGCTTCACCGCTACACATGATCCCAAAGGCTGATGGTTTGTGGCAACCTTGCGGTGATTTCCGCAGGTTGAATAACACCTCAGCGCATGACCGCTACCCGATCCCGCACATCCAAGATTTTTCGGTTCATTTGGCGGGGGCGCGCATTTTTTCTAAAATAGACTTGGTGCGTGGTTACCATCAGGTCCCAGTGCGCGTTCAAGATATACCCAAAACTGAGGTAATAACTCCTTTCGGGCTTTTTGAGTTTTTGCGCATGCCTTTTAGATTAAAGGGCGCCGCACAGACGTTCCAGTGTATGATGGACGCGGTTCTACGCGATCTTCCTTTCGTGTTCGTCTACCTGGACGACATTTTGGTAGCCAGCACGTCCGAGGACGAGCACGAAAGCCACCTCACAGAGGTTTTTTGGAGGCTGGCTGAGCACGGGTTAATAATTAACCCAGCGAAGTGCCAGTTTGGGGTGGTGCAAATTGATTTTTTGGGGCGTCGCATTTCACTAGAAGGAGCGGTCCCTCTGCCCGATAAAGTACGCGCAATAACGGATTTTCTCCAACCTCAAGCAGTTAAAGCATTACAGGAGTTTTTGGGAATGGTTAATTTTTACAACCCTTTCCTCCCAAGCGCGGCGCAGCTCATGCAACCATTGTATGCTGCACTAAAGAAGCAAAAACCCACAAATAAAATGGAATGGTCTCCGGATCGGGAGCGCTCATTCTCCCAAGTCAAAACAGCCCTGGCAAATGCGGTTTTGTTGGCACACCCAGTCCCAATGGCCAGTATGGCGCTCACCACTGACGCTTCCGATTTAGCGGTGGGGGCTGTCGTTGAACAGTTTGTAGCAGGGACCTGGCAGCCGCTCGCGTTTTTCAGCAAAACCTTGCGCAATAGCGAGCGAAAATACAACGCGTTCGACAGGGAGCTTTTGGCCCTACACTTGGCCATTCGCCATTTCCAGTTCTGGTTGGAAGGGCGCCGTTTCACCGCGTTTGTGGACCACAAGCCGCTAACGTTTGCAATGTCCAAGACTTCGGAACCTTGGTCGGGCCAGCAGCAAAGACAGCTGGCTGCGATATCGGAGTTCACCACCGGTATCCAGCATGTCGCAGATAAACATAATGTAGTGGCAGACTGTCTCTCGCGTGCTGTGGCGGCGCCAGGCCCCATGGGGGCAGACTCTGCAGCTGTGGCCGCGGGCCAAGGTAGCGGCGCAGAAGCGCACGCAGCCCCAGTCCGCGTAGGTTTAGATTATGCAGCCATGGCCACGGAGCAGGTTAGCGATACGGATGTGCGCGCGCTCCAGTCTGGACCAACAGGGTTAAGGCTGGAGGACAGAGTGCTGCAAATGGGTATGCCTCCCCTAATCTGTGATGTCTCCACGGGATGGCCACGTGGCGCCGCCGCGTTTTTGACTCGGTCCATTCCCTGGCGCACCCCGGGGTGCGCGCATCAATCAAGATGGTGGGGGAGAAATTGTTTTGGCCAGGGTTGCGTAAACAGGTCAAGGAATGGGCGGCAACCTGCGTAGCGTGTCAGCGAGCCAAAATACACAAGCACACTAGAGCTCCTTTGGAGCCTTTTCACATCCCGGCTAAGCGCTTTGATCATGTGCATGTCGACTTGGTGGGCCCCCTTCCGTTGTCACAGGGGTGCACACACCTTTTGACGATGGTGGATCGCACCACGCGTTGGCCAGAAGCGGTTCCTCTGGCATCCACCACTGCGGAAGAAGTTGCACGCGCGTTTTTAACAGCTTGGGTTGCGCGTTTTGGAGTTCCGTCAGACATAACGTCCGATAGGGGTCCTCAATTTGTTTCCGAACTCTGGTCATCGATGGCCCGCAGCCTAGGGGTGAAGATTCATCGCACTACCGCATATAACCCCCAAGCTAACGGTTTATGCGAACGTTTTCATAGGTCATTGAAAGCGGCCCTCAGAGCGTCGCTTACGGATACAAATTGGGTTGACAAACTCCCATGGGTTTTATTGAGGTTGCGTTCTGCACCTAAGGAGGATTTGCAGGCCTCCCCAGCTGAGTTAGTTTTTACACAGCCTCTCCGTTTACCTGGTGAATTTCTCCCCGACAACCCTGCACCAAATTGCCCCCCCGCTCAGCTGTTGCAGAGCGACACAGGATCAAACACACTGCCTGGCCCGGTTCATCAGTTTCCCACGCGTTTTTGTGCCGAAGGCTTTAAAAAATGCAGAGTTTGTTTTTGTTAGACATGATGCTCATCGCCCAAATTTGTGGCCACCTTATGATGGACATTTCAGAGTGCTGGAAACAGGAGAGAAGCATTTTTTGCTAGATTTGGGAGACAGGAGGGAGTTGATTTGTATAAACAGACTCAAACCTGCCTTCGTTTTGGCTGATGAACAAGTGCAGTTAGCGAGGGCCCCCCGTCGCAGTAGACCACCGAGAAAGCTTTCTCCAGAACCCCCACAGAGTTTGGCTAACAGTTCTAATCCACAGGTGCAGGAAGACACTACAGAAGCAGCAAGGCCGACTTACAGCAGATACGGCAGGAGGTTTAGACCTAGGCAACTGGTGGATTGAATTTTTGTTATGTGGTAATATTTTTTTTTTGTTATGCCATGCATCTCTGATTATGTTGTCCCATATTAGACGTTTGGGGGGGGGGGGTTATGTGGCACATATGTTGGGTACATATTTTCCACAAATGTATGGCTGAATGTTCATTGTGTGCTTCACGTCTCGAGGGACAAAAGGACTGAACCTGCAGGAGGTATCGAGGAGGTGTGAGATTTGTCCTTTGTCTCAGAGAGAGGCCCTGGAAGGATTTCCAGACCATCGAAGGCTGAGAGACAATGGTGGAGGGTCAAAGGGGTTACAATGTGACTGTATGTTTGCTCAGATACCATGTGACTTGAGTTTCGATGTTCCGGAGTATAAGAGAGTGATGTGACTGTGATCTGTCTCTTTTCTTGCTTGGAGGTTGATAGAGAATGTGTTCTGATAATAAAACTGAACCTGAGAAATAAACCCAGCCTCATCATTGAACACATCCTCTACAACATAAACATTTTTTTTTTTATCTCAGTCATGTTTATATATGCATTGTTAGTCAACGGATCCTTTATACCAGGCTGTGGGGAAATTGAGGCTCTGCAGGACTGAGGGTCGTTTTGTTCCCACTTAAAAATTAAGTGGGATGTGTAACGAAGGTGAGCAGCCTAGGCATACCAGACCAGAAATGGAGGCTTTGAGGCAGTTTGCAATTAGCAGTCTTTTTTTTTCCATCTAGCTACATTGCTCCGCACTGTGTGTGTTTATATATTTACATATTTATTCCACCTAGCTGCAATGCTCCGTACTGTGGGTGTTTACATATTTACATATTTATTCCATCTAGCTACAATGCTCCGCACTGTGTGTTTATATATTCATATATTTATTCCATCCAGCTACAATGCTCTGCACTGTGTGTCTGTGTGTGTGTATATATATATTTTATAGTAATATGTACATATGTATATTAGCTGCTCTTGCTTGCTTGTTTTTTTCTTGCCTTCCGATTGTTGCTCTGAGTGTTGCTATCCCTGTGCTGTTGCAATCCTGGAATTTCCCCGTTGTGGGACTAATAAAGGCTTATCTTATCTTATCTTATCTTATCTTTTTCATTTATTCCAAAACTTCACAGGCAATAACTCCAAAAAAAATCCGATACCAGACACGATTCAGCACGACTCGACTTTTCATGAACATAAACCAAATAACACCTGTTATATACTGTGTGATAATTAAAGTCAATTAGAACATACCATAACCCCAGGTTAGACAATAACATTTTCCATTTTCCACACATACCCAATAACATCTAAAAAAGTCATAAATAATTCCCCACCTATTTACAGAATAAATATAAATACAGAATAAATAGCACCATAAATACTACAATAAATAATCTAAACCCCTATTTACATATTTAAATCACCCCTAAACTCACCATCACATGCTTCCTTCCTGCTGGTATCCTTTAAAAAGGCATTCAACCCCTAAAGAGTCTTTTGCCGGGACACCATCAGGAAGCATGTTGGCAAAGGTACGTGGTTTTAAGCTTCAATTGTTTTACCCAATTAATTAACCATAACAATTATCTCACAAAAGGCATTCCAATTAGTCAAAAACAGATCCTGAAATAATATGTGCACTTTAACAAACAATCATATTGACATTTACAAATACTACACATATAATATAGTCACAAATACAGGAAACCATAGCAGTGGTGACACTCTGTCGTCACATTTCCTCCCCCCTTTCCCAAGAGTACAGTACTCTAAGAGTCATGTACTCTGGAGAGACTATCTGCCACAAGGTTAGTTTTCCCTGCCACATACCGAACAGTAAAGTTATATGGTTGAAGGGACACATACCACCCTGTGAGATGACTGTTCATGTCCTTCATCCTGTTCAGCCACTGTAGGGCCCGATGATCTGTCTCCAACATAAAATGACGCCCCAGTAAATAGTACTTAAGAGACCCCATTGCCCATTTCATGGCAAGACATTCCTTCTCTACCGTAGAGTATCTCATCTCCCGGTCCAACAACTTACGGCTCAAGAACAGTACTGGGTGTCTCTCTCCCTTCTCCTCCTGGAGAAGTATTGCTCCAATGCCAACTCCTGAAGCATCTGTCTGTAGAATGAATGGGCGAGCAAAATCTGGACTGTAGAGAACCTTCTCACCAGAAATAGCACTCTTCAAATCTTCAAAAGCTCTATCACACTCCTCTGTCCATTTTACCCTATTCGGTGCTGAAGCCTTAGTGAGGTCAGTCAGAATTGCTGCTCTTTCAGCAAAATGGGGAATGAACTTACTATACCATCCTACCATTCCCATAAATGATCGTACCTTCTTCTTAGTAGTGGGCACAGGATAGGTCCGGATAGCATCCACTTTACCTACTCGTGGTCTAATGACCCCCTGACCAACCACATGTCCCAGGTACTCCATCTGCTGCTGTCCAAATGCACATTTGCGTGGATTAATCGTCAGTCCTGCCCTCTTAATCAACTGAAGGACCTGCCTAAGGTGTACCTAATGTTCTTCCCAGGTCTGACTGTAGATGACTACGTCATCCAAATAGGCAGCTGCAAAATTTGATACCCTTCTCAATACCTGGTCCATGAGCCGCTGAAAAGTTGCAGGCGCCCCCTGGAGGCCAAATGGCATAACCTTAAATTGGAAACTGCCATAAGGTGTTTTAAAGGCTGTAAGTCCTTTTGTTTCCGGTGCCAATGCCACCTGCCAATACCCCTTGCATAGGTCCAGTGTAGAAATAAACCTAGCCCTGCCCACTTTCTCTAATAATTCATCAATCCGGGGCATGGGGTACGACTCAAACACAGACACTGAATTAAGGTATCTGAAATCAATACAGAACCTCAAAGAGCCATCCTTTTTGGGGACTAGCACAATCGGGCTACACCACTCACTGACTGATTCCTCGATCACTCCCAGCTGCAACATCAAATCAATCTCTTGCTTCAGTTTTGGGACCAACCACTCAGGGATCCTATAAGATTTCCTATGTGGAACAGCCTCTTCTTTCAAATGAACTTTATGATGCACAAGCGTGGTGAAACCAGGTCTCTCCTGAAACAACTTCTGGATCTAACAGTGCCTCTAACCCTCTCTGCTGATCAACCTGCAAATGAGACACTTGAAATAAACATGGCTCTGACACATTTGTGGGAAAAGACTGTTCTCTCTCCTCATCCACTTCCATCGCACAAATGAAGAGCTGATGATGTGTCTCCTGAAGAACAGGCTGCTGATGATGACCAGGCTGCTGAAACTCCTTCAACAAGTTAATATGGAAGCTCTGATGTTTTAACTTCCTGTCAGGCATATATAGTTCGTATGTCACTGAACTTAGTTTCTTAGAGATTTCATACGGCCCCTGCCATAGAGCCAACAGCTTACTGTCACACGAAGGCAGCAGTAACAATACCTGCTGACCCGGGTGAAAAACCCTCTTTCTGGCCTTCTTGTCATACCAAGTTTTTTGTTTGGCCTGCAACATCCAACAACATACAACATACAACATTAGCATGAGGCCTACATATCTCCCGAGAGAACACTCACACGTGATCTGCATTGTTGTTTATGCAAATCCGACGGTGAACGCTGGGACAGCGCGTGACGTCATCCATTCAGTAACCAGCAGGCTGCAGACAGAACACCCAGATGCTCTTCTCCTCATCTCAGGCGATTTCAACCACGTTTCACTGTCTCCCATTCTGCCCACTTTCACCCAGTATGTCACATGCCACACTAGAGACAATAAAACACTGGATTTGTTCTACGCAAACACTAAGGAGGCGTACACCTCATCACAACTCCCCCCACTTGGGAGATCGGATCACAACTTGGTTCATCTCCGACCGGTGTACAAACCCCTAGTGCACAGACAACCTCCGGCCATGCACACTGTGGAGTTATGGTCTGAGGAGACAATGGACACTCTAAAGGACTGTTTTGAAGCCACTGCCTGGAAGCAGCTCTGCGATCCACATGGTGAGGACATCGATGGCCTCATTCACACCTTCACGGGCTACCTCAGCTTCTGTGTGGACAAATCCGTTCCCACCAAGACCATACGGCGTCACTCAAACAACAAACCCTGGATCAACCCTGAGATAAAAACACTTCTGAGAGAGAAGAAGAGGATCTTCAGGTCGGGGAACAGGGAGATGCTGAAGTCCGTACAGAGGGAGCTGAGGAGAAAGATCAGAGAAGGCAAGGACAGCTTCAGGAAGAAGATGGAGGACAAGCTGCAACAGAGCGACATCAGCGGGGTCTGGAGAAACCTCAAAACCATCTCGGGGCTCCAGAATACCTCCCCCCAGGCCACGGGGGGCAGGGAGTGGGCGAACAACCTGAATCTGTTTTTCAATAGATTTGACCAACCGCCCTCCCCCCTGTCTGCACAACAACCACTGCTGCCTCTAAGAAATCAAGTCCTGCTACCCACTCCCCACTCCACCGACACCCCCCCCACTCCCAACACACAGCCCCCCATCCTGACCCTGACCAAGACCCAGGTGAGGACGGAGCTGAGGAAGATCAAGGCGAGGAAGGCGTCGGGACCGGACGGCATCAGCGCAAAGCTCCTCAAGTCCTGTGCAGACCAGCTGTGTGGGATTGTGACGTATATCTTCAACATGAGCCTGAAACTGGGGAGGGTACCACAGCTGTGGAAAACATCTTGTGTGGTACCTGTACCAAAAACTTCCCACCCCAAAGACCTGAACAGCTACAGACCGGTGGCCTTGACGTCCCACTTGATGAAGACCCTGGAGAGACTGCTTCTTGCTCATCTCCGCCCCCTGGTGGAACCAGCGATGGATCCACTCCAGTTCGCCTACCAGCATGGCATTGGGGTGGAGGATGCGGTGATCTTCCTCCTTCACCGTTCTCTGTCCCACCTGGAGAAGCCCGGGAATATGGTGAGGATCATGTTCTTTGACTTCTCCAGTGCTTTCAACACCATCCAACCGATGATCCTGAAGGACAAGCTGCTGCGCGCAGGGGTGGACCAGCACCTGTCATCATGGATCCCTGGACTACCTCACGAACCGGCCTCAGTTTGTGAGAACCCGGGACTGTGTTTCCGACACGATCATCAGTAGCACGGGGGCCCCCCAGGGAACGGTGCTGGCTCCCTTCCTGTTCACTCTTTATACTGCGGACTTCTCACACAACACAACACATTGCCATCTACAGAAGTTCTCTGATGACTCTGCGATCGTTGGTCTCATCTCCAACGGAGATGAAGCTGAGTACAGAGGGCTTATCCAGGACTTTGTGGACTGGTGCCATCGGAACTGCCTCCAGATCAACGCGAGGAAAACTAAGGAGCTGGTGGTGGACTGCCGCAGGCATGGGCAGTCCCTCACAGCACCAGTAAATATACAGGGAACAGACATCGAGATGGTGACATCCTATAAGTACCTGGGTATTCATCTGAACAATAAACTAGACTGGTCACACAATACTGACGCACTCTACAAGAAGGGACAGCGCAGGCTGTTCCTGCTGAGGAGACTCAGGTCTTTTGGTGTACAAGGGGCGCTGCTGAAGTCATTCTATGACACGGTGGTGGCATCAGCCATCACTTTTGGAGTGGTCTGCTGGGGCAGTGGCATTACTGCAGCCGATAGGGAGAGACTGAACAAACTGATTAAGAAAGCTAGCTCTGTCCTGGGGCAGCGCCTTGATCCGATGGAGGAGATAGGAGAGAGAAGGACGGTGGCTAAACTGTCATCTCTGCTGGAGTCCGAGTTCCACCCTATGCAGGACATACTGGATGCACTGAGGAGCTCATTTAGCAGCAGACTACATCATCCCAGGTGCACAACCAAGAGGTTTCGTAGGTCCTTCCTACCAACGGCTGTCAGACTGTACAACCTAAGCAGGGCTGCTCGCAGAGATAGCAAAAAGACGTAACAAACTAATAGTTTTTTTGAATGCAAAAGATGCAATAGACTTACACAATGGTCCTCTCCGGCATACAACTAGGAACATACCGGTCGCTATGGAGGGTGAATATGGAGGGTGAGTATGGAGGGAGAATATGTATGGGCACATAATCATACCATGTAGGATAACTAAATAGACGGTTATGCTGTTTCATCCCACCTAGCAACAATGCTCTGCACTGTGTGTGTTTATATATTTACATATTTATTCCATCTAGCTACAATGCTCAGCACTGGGTGTGTTTATATTTATATATCTATATATTTATTCCATCTAGCTACAATGCTCCGCACTGTGTTTTTATATATCTACATATTATTCCATCTAGCTACATTGCTCCGCACTGTGTGTGTTTATATACTTGCATATTTATTCCACCTAGCTGCAATGCTCCGTACTGTGGGTGTTTATATATTTACATATTTATTCCATCTAGCTACAATGCTCTGCACTGTGTGTTCATATATTCATATATTTATTCCATCCAGCTACAATGCTCTGCACTGTGTGTCTGTGTGTGTGTGTGTATATATATATTTTATAGTAATATGTACATATGTATATTAGCTGCTCTTGCTTGCTTGTTTTTTTTCTTGCCTTCTGATTGTTGCTCTGAGTGTTGCTATCCCTGTGCTGTTGCAATCCTGGAATTTCCCCGTTGTGGGACTAATAAAGGCTTATCTTATCTTATCTTATCCTCATGTGCTCCTGAGCCAAAGCAGTCATTCGATCCAGTTTCTCTCTCATCTTAATAATGTATGAGACCACATTGTCCTGATCACTCGGTGGACTCTCCCAGTGCTCCTTTAATAAGTCCAGTGGGCCCCTCACCTGACGACCATACAGCAGTTCAAAAGGTGAGAACCCAGTTGAAGCCTGGGGAACCTCCCGATAAGCAAATAAGTTTGGCACCCATTGGTCCCAATCCAAGCCCGTATCAGAAACAAATTTCCGCAGCATGTTTTTCAGAGTCTGGTTAAATCGCTCAACTAGTCCATCTGTCTGAGGGTGATATGGGGTGGTCTTGATACCCTTAATACCCAACAGCTTGTATACCTGCTGCAACAGTTTTGACAAAAAAATTTGTTCCACAGTCTGTTAGAATCTCTCTGGGTATGCCTACCCTCGAAAATAACTGGATAAGGCAGTTGGCAACCTGCCTGGCCTTAATAGATTTTAGGGGGAAGGTTTCTGGGTACCGAGTAGCGTAGTCACAAATCACCAAAATGTATCTATTACCAGAGGAGCTTCTCTCTAGGGGGCCAACTACATCCATCCCTATTCTGTCGAATGGTGTTCCAATAATTGGTAATGGGAGCAGTTGGGCACGGGCTACTCCCCTAGGTGATGTAATCTGGCATGTTGAGCATGTTGTGCAGAACTCCTTTATCTGGGTATACATTCCCGGCCACACAAACCTTCTGGCAATTCTCTGTAAAGTTTTCTGAAATGCTAGATGACCTGCCCAAGGGATAACATGTCCCAGTTCCATAATCGTTGGTGTGAGGTCCTGTGGCAAAGCTATGGCTATAACTTCACCTTGCTGCTGGTACAGAATGCCCTTTTTAATGACATACAAGGCCTCAGCCAAACAATCTGTTCTGCCCTGTTTCACACCCTCAATCTCCGAGACTTTGTCAAACCACGGTCCAAGTGCTGAGTCAGCTTTCTGCAGTGCAGCTATGTCAGGAGGAATATCAAAATCTACTGCCTGGCTTAGCTGTGATGTTTCTTCTCCCACGTTCTTTACTGACGCTAACACCTTGTCTCTTCTCCTCTGAGCCTTGGATTTAGACTGCTTAATAGGGCCTGCCTCTATCCCAGAATCATAGAACGGCAACTCCTGGAGAACATTGGCAGCCCTCCGCGCCCTGGTTGTCACCATATTACAGATTTTCCCCACAGGTGCATCAAGCCTCTGCTCAATAGCGCCACCTGCCTGTCCCTCAGTTTGTTCATCCCTAACCTGTTGTATGATGTCCAACAACGTTGGAACATCATTGCCAAGAATAATTGGATAAGGCAAATAAGGCACAAGAGCTACAGGAAGGAGATAAGTTTGCCCCCCCCCCCACTGTTAAATAGACCTCAGCGGTCGGGTACAATTTCTTATCCCCATGAACACAACTGATATTTACTGTAGTCTCACTCCATGAATCTCTCGGGACTAAACTGGGCAAAACAGTCTGGAAACAACCGGAGTCTAACAAGGCCTCTTCACACTGACCATTAAGCAAAACGTTAGTTTTATATATTTCACTATGAATTGGTGCTGACAGAGTGGGTCTTGGAACTGAGCATAATAATGAAGGTTTATCATTTTTTGTGGCAGGACATGAATATTGAGTGACCGATCTTATTACACTGATAACAGCGTATATCTTTATTTGAAACAAAACGTGACTTTTTGCTACTATCATATCTGCTATTTGTGATCTGACTGGACCTGGAATACAGCCTATTTTGAGCTTGACCACCCCTTTCACCCTCATTAGACTTACACCGTGTGGTGAAAGAGCTGTCATGGCCGAGAGTAGGTCTCCTGCTCCCAGACCTGGCTGACAGAAAGACCTCCGCCAGACGAGCAGCGCCCTCTGCAGTCTTCGGGTCTCGCTCTTGTATCCAGATTCCCAGTTCCGGGTTCACCATCCGCAGAAACTGCTCCAAAATCAGTAGTTCCGTAATGTCTTTCACAGTTGAGGTCTCTGGTTTAATCCACTTACAGAACAGGTCCTTTAAACGTACATACAATTCACGAGGGGTTTCGTCCTGATGAGTGTCCAGGGACCGAAACCACCTCCTATAAGTGTCAGATGTTAGCTCATATTTACTTAAAATTGCTTTCTTCACTTTTTCATAATTGTTCGTGTCTGCAATGTCCATCAGCACATATGCACTCCGTGCTTTACCTGTGAGCAAAGAAGCCAACTGAACAGCCCACTCTTCTTCACGCCAGCGGCAGACCGTAGGGATCCTCTCAAACGTCGCCAGATAGTGCTCGATGTCATCCTCGGGAAAGAGCGGATTCAGCCTGGGCTCGTGGTGCGTTCAAGACATCCTCGGCTGGACCTGCAGCGGTAAATTATCCTCCTGCGGGCCGACCCGACTGGCCGTCACCCTGGGGCCTTCCTCCGAAGCGCCGTCGTCACCACTGCGTTCAGCACGGCTCCCATACTCCTCTCTCAGCTCCGCAACTTGCGACTGCATCTGACAAATTTGATTATTCATAGTCTGCCACCTTTGATCTTGAAGAGCGGCTTCTTCCTCCCTCTGACGGTCTCCAACAGTCAGTAAACGTACCAAGGACTTCACCAAGCACGTTAATTCTTCCAGCTCGTTTAGTCCACTGGCACCCTGCTCCTCAGTTATCATACCTGCGTCAAAGCCTAATTGTTCTTCTTGCCTCGTTATCTTCCTTCTGGACATCGCTCCTTTCATCCCGTGTTGTCACTCCTTCTTTGACAGCACCAACGTCACCAATTGTCCGCATTCATCAGGGAACGGACCACTTCTGCCACCAAATGTAAACGTACCGGGCGGCCTAGGCATACCAGACAAGAAATGGAGGCTTTGAGGCAGTTTGCAATCAGCAGTCTTTTTCGTTTATTCCAAAACTTCACAGGCAATAACTCAAAAAAAAAAAAAAAAAAAAAATCCGACACCAGACACGATTCAGCACGACTCAACTTTTCATGAACATAAACCAAATAACACCTGTTATATACTGTGTGATAATTAAAGTCGATTAGAACATGCCATAACCCCAGGTAAGACAATAACATTTTCCATTTTCCACACATACCCAATAACATCTAAAAAGTCATAAATAATTCCCCACCTATTTACAGAATAAATATAAATAATACAGAATAAATAACACCATAAATACTACAATAAATAATCTAAACCCCTATTTACATATTTAAATCACACCTAAACTCACCATCACTTGCTTCCTTCCTGCTGGTACCCTTTAAAAAGGCATTCAACCCCTAAAGAGTCTTTTGCCCGGACACCATCAGGAAGCATGTTGGCAAAGGTACGTGGTTTTAAGCTTCATTTGTTTTACCCAATTAATTAACCATAACAATTATCTCACAAAAGGCATTCCAATTAGTCAAAAACAGATTCTGAAATAATATGTGCCCTTTAACAAACAATCATATTGACATTTACAAATACTACTCATATAATATAGTCACAAATACAGGAAACCATAGCAGTGGCGACACTTCGTCATCACAGGATGATTATGTCTTTAATGCATTTTTCAGTTTTTGTTACAGTTGTTTTGAAATATAGGCCACATACCAGCTCGTTGACATTGTTGGTCTCGCCTCACTCATTTGGCTTCAGTCCGAAATGCTCCCGCACCAGAGTTTTGGAATTCAGTTTTCTCTTTATTCTCCCAAACTTTCTGGAATTGTGCAGCTCTAAGGAAACTCTGCAACAAGCAGTTCTGCTGCGCTCACGTTGTAATTTGTTTATGTACAGTGTGAAACGATTACATACAAATCAGCTTTGATTTGCAAGGATGAGGGTAGCACAGTGTTCAAGGCCGCCTTAATGAATGGGCTAGGCTGGGCTGAAGCCCAGGGGCCTATGAAGATCAGGGGCCTATCATGAGCCAATAAAAAAGATCACATTGCTGTTAATTGGTCAAATTCTATGTTCACCACTTAGTATTCGTGTGTGGCTGGCTGCTGATTGGTCCAATTTACATGTGGCCCACGTTGATACCATGTAACAATAGCCTATCAGAGGAATTGTTTTGACATGTGACTATGCAAGCACCAGTGAGAGGTAAGAGGTAATTAGCTCAGTCACAATGTCCAGAAGAAAGTTTGTGAGTGGTGCTTACAAAATTATTGAGAGGAAAAGTGCTTAGGGAAAACAAATTGCTCCAAAAAAATCCCAAACAGTAAAGGATTTTTCTAAGCTGGAGCAACAAGTGGAGGTGGGGATGCTAATTACTGTATCGAGGAGACAGGTGGGACATTAAAGCACTCACCTGGAAGAGAAGACCACCAGATCCTGTTGAAGGAGAGCAGGCCAGTGGAGAAGGCAAGGTGAGAGATGAAGACCAGCACAAGAAAAGCCAGGTCACTTGGAAAGGTTATCATTGCTTACATCAGACAGCTGTGCGTGGGGCAATAGACTCGGAGATTTTTAAAAAGTGGACTAGGTCAAGCATGCTGCTTAAACAGACTGTGTAACCTCACATTGATGTCCATAGCGTATGACGTTATTGGTGAGCTGGATTTAAAGAACATAATGAAGGATTTTTTCATTAAAGAAGGCCAGAAGAAAGCACTTCTACAAAAAGGTAAGGCATGCTCTTTGTAGCTTTCCAGTCACCTGTGAAGGTTTTCAAATACCTCTGCCAAGGAGGTAATGTGACTGGGGTGGTTTGTTTGTTTGTTGCCCAACAACGGCTGGGCATCGACTCTTTGCTCCACCAAGAATGATCCTTCCGCAGGTTCGTCTACGGAAACCTTGTTACAACTTTTACTTCTTCTAGATAGCCAAGTTGGATCGCCTTCTCAGACCCTTGTACAATGTTCTAATCTTCCTGGTCTTCTTGTGAGTCGCTCTTGACTTCCAGCATGTACAGCTGAGTCAATTAGGTGTTTAATCTAGCCATTGTTTAGCGAGGCAGTCTTCGGTATTTTCAGATCAGAGGACAGTGGAGAGCTGGCCTTGCAGCATCCACTAGTGGTGGGTGGGAGGATGGGTGGAGCTGATTAGAATATTTATAGATACACACATACTTAAGTAGGTGGAAGAACGCGTCCCGCATGTGCTACAGGGTACCAGAATTGATAGATAGATAGATAGATAGATAGATAGATGTACTTTATTGATCCCAAACTGGGAAATTACAGTGTAACAGCAGCATGACAATTGACAACCAAACAACAGAAACACACATGACAGACAAAGCGATTACCTATGGAAAGTAAAACTAACACGACTATAAAACCAATATACATCATAGTGTAGCGGTTTGAATTCAACCCCCACAACACAGAGACAGAACAGAGACAGTCAGCTCGCACTCCTGGGTTTTTTCCGCTGCATGCTGCGTTTACAGCTGTGAGGTTAAAGTGTCATCCATGCATTGTGTTCATGCATCCTGTCTGTACCTCTGATATGCAAATGCCCAGATCGACTGCTGTGAATGTCTTTGATCTATTGTTTGAGTTGAGTATATAAGCTGCACTGTGCTGTAAATCTGCCTCTCATTCTCTCACTCTTCAGCTGCCGCTGCAGACACATTGTGTCTCTCTGCTGAGAGCACTCTGGGCTCGCTCCCGGCGCGCATGCACGGCGCCGGGAGCGGAGCCCGTGACGGCGGTATGATATAATTAAACTCTCCTTAAAACTACCAGGTCACCGCTTATTATTTTATCATCCTCTTCACTGGTGACCCCGGAATGCACACGTTTTGTGCAAACACAACCTTCTGATCTGAACAGCCACGCTGGCGACCCGAGACTGAAGAAAACGAGCGGCCAGCGAACGCAGCACCCGGGCATGAATGCTCCGTCACAGCGGCCTGACTGGTCTTCCCTCCCTGCGGCCTCAGGGAGACCTCGACGCAGAGCCCATGGCGGGCGAGCCGCTCTCAGGACATCAACCAAGACCGGGTAAGCGGCAGAGAACGTCATGGCGCGCCCTCGCCGAGATCGGCACATCCACACGGGACCGGCCGCGCAGCTCCTCCACATCAGAGCACAGGCGGCATTGCTACGCCAGAATACAACATCATTGTGAGTGATTGTACAATGAAATTGCATGTGGCAGGAAAGATTTCCTGTAACTGGCCGTTCGACAATGAAGCTGTAGTAGTCTACTGGAAAAAGTGCTTCGCTGTCTATCTAGTGTGTGGTGGAGGGGGTGATCAGGATTGTCCATGATGGATCGCAGTTTATTTAGTGTTCTCCTCTCCACCACTGTCTCAAAGGTCTCCGGTCTGAGGCCAATTACAGAGCCAGCCCTCTTGATGATCTTGTCCAGTCTGTTGGTATCTCTGGCCCTGATACTGCTACCCCAACAGACGGCAGCAAAGAAGATGGCGCTGGCGACAACGGTCTGTAGAAAAGCTCCAGCATCCTGCTGCACACGATGAAGGATCTCAGCTTTCTCAGGAAGTAGAGTCTGCTCATCCCCTTCTTGTGCGCATCATTGGTGTTGGATCTCCAGTCCAACCCGCTGCTGATCCTGACACCCAGATATTTGTAGTCCTCAACCACTCCCACATCCTCCCCCCTAATCTGCAGTGGCTGAGTAGGAGCCTTCCTCTTCCTGAAGTCAATCACCATCTCTCTGGTCTTGCTGACATTCAACCTCAGGTGATTCTGCTCCGTCCACTCCACAAATCTGTCTACCAGTGCCCTGTACTCCCCCTCCTCTCCTCCTCTTATACACCCCACAACATCTGAGTCATCAGAGTATTTCTGCAGGTGGCATGACTCAGTGTTGTACTGAAAGTCAGTGGTGTATAAGGTAAAAAGAAAAGGAGAGATCACAGTCCCCTGTGGAGCTCTTGTATCACTAGTCACCACAAGACACTGCCCAGCTGGACAAACTGTGGTCTGCCCTTCAGGTAGTCAGTAATCCAGGAGATCACAGAGCTGTCAACCCCCATCACCCACAGCTTCTCACCCAGCAGCAGTGGCTGGATGGTGTTAAAGGCACTGGAGAAATCAAAAAAAGTGATTCTCACAGTATCTCCTCCAACATCCAGGTGCAGATGGGCTCGTTGCAGCAGGTAGATGACAGCATCTTCAACTCCTAAATAGGGCTGATATGCAAACTGCAGAGGGTCCAGCCACGTCTTCACCTGCAGCCTCAGGTGAGCTAAGACCAGTATCTCCAGGACCTTCATCACATGAGATGTGAGGTCAACTGGTCAGTAGCCATTCAAATCTGATGGAGATGACTTCTTGGGGACAGGAACCAGGCAGGATGTCTTCCACAGCACCGGTACTCTCTCCAGACTCAGGCTCAGGTTGTACAGGTGTTTCAGTACCGGAGCTAGTTGGTTGGCAGAGGTCCTCAGGGTCCTTGCGGAGATGCCATCAGGGCCTGAAGCCTTCCGCTGATGGAGTCTCTCCAGCTGTTTCTCCACCTGCACTGTAGTCACAGTGAAGTGAGGGAGGGTCCTGGTGCCCCCTGAGGAGGAGGAGGAGGAGGAGGAGGGGGGAGATGGAGAGAGGTTCTGCACGAGAGCGTGGGTGGGGAGGGGTATGTGGGGGTCTGGTTGTGTTGCTCGGGTGACAGACTGTGAGTTGAACCTATTAAAAAACAAATTCAGTTCCTCAGCTCTCTCCTGGCTCCCAGATGGCTGCCCGACTCTCCCCTTGCACCCAGTTATTTGTTTCATTCCCTCCCACACATCTTTGTTTTGCCTGAGTTTCTCTTCCAACTTCCTCCTATAATTGTCCTTGCACCTCCTCAGCATCTCTCTCAGCTCATGCTGCACTCCCCTCAGCTTCTTCTTGTCTCCAGCCCTAAAAGTTCTCTTCTTTTTGTTCAGAAGTGCTTTCAGGTCACTCGTGACCCATGGTCTGTTGTTGGAGAAGCAGTGTACAGTCTGAGCTGGCATGGTCATGTCTTCACAGAATCCAATGTATTCTGTGATGCAGTCAGTCATATTGTCTATGTCCACCCCATGTGGTTCACAGAGTACGCTCCAGTCTGTCGTCTCAAAGCAGTCCTGCAGTGCATCAGCAGCCTCCTGTGTCCACCTCCTCACAGTCCGTGTATAAGCAGGCTGCCTTTGCACAAGGGGGATGTACTTGGGTGTTAACATGACCATGCAGTGATCTGATTTGCCAATGGGGTGTAGAGCTGTGGCACTATATGCATCACTGACATTGGCATACAGTAAATCCAGTGTTTTGTTCTCTCTGGTGGGACAGTCAACAAATTGATGAAAGTTTGGTAGTGTTTTTCCCACTGAGACATGGTTAAAATCACCTGTGATGGCCATGAATGCATCCGGGTGCTCCTCCAATAATGTGGCCGCAGTGGAGCTGATGATGTCACAGGCCACCGCTGCGTCAGCTGACGGAGGGACGTAGACGATAATAATTAAAGTGCACTTCATTTCTCGCGGCATATAATAAGGTGTCATACTAACAGCCAGCAGTTCAATGTCCGGGCTGCAGCACTTTTCCTACACATAAATGTGTTCAGGATGACACCATCGTTCATTAACAAGAAGTGCCACTCCTCCTCCTCTCTTTTTCCTGCTGCTTTTCACATCTCTGTCCCCCGGGATAGTCTTGAAGCCAGGTATCGCTACGTTTACATCCGGGATCTGTGAGTGTAACCACGTCTCCGTAAAACACATGAAACTACACTCATGATACTCCTTTTGCGTCCTGACCAGCGCTTTAAGCTCATCTGTTTTATTTCCCAGCGATCATACATTCCCGATGATGACCATCGGTACAGCCGGCTTATGCTTCCTCCTGCCCCTCCTCACCTTTGCTCCAGCCCTTCGCCCGCGGTGTCGCCTCTTCAGCTCATCCGGGATGAGGGGCTTCACTGCCAGCCGCAGCTCTCCAGGCGCCGGCCTCCTCAGCGCAATCAGCTGTTTGCATGTGTAAACAATGCGTCCGCCCCCACCTCTGTTGATCTCCATTGCCCGAGGAAGAGAAAAAGAAAAGAAAACTAGAGAAAGACCAGCTAAAATAGAGAAAAAAGTTGGTCTAGTCTTAGACCGAGTATTCCTACAGAGCCCTGGTTAATAGAGACACACTATATACAGGTATAAACAGATAGAAACACAAAGACAAGAGAGTTGCTGCTGGTACGGCCACCCTGCCTCCGGCGCCATTAAAAAAAAAAAAAAAGAATACTGTAGCTCTAGCGGTGGAAAACTACAGGCTGACGCGGTTGGCTTCATGCCATCCCTGGGAGGGGATGCTGACTGTCCAGCGTGGTCAGTGGTCGGTAGATCGTGAGCCTCCGTTCACGGACAAGTAGAGCCACATCTGCTCCTCCCTCTTCTCCTGAGGGAGTGAACTCAGGTGTTTAGCCATGCCCAGTGCTTAGCCTGATAGATTAATGTTATAACCAATCAGGCTAAGTAGGAATGCTTACGTAGCTAGAAACACTCTGTCCAAAGTTGCCTGTTTGGGGGGAAGGGGGCGGAGCTTAACTGGAAATTCACAGCTGAAAAACACAGACTTTGGGCTGCGGTCTGATTTTGCTCTTGATATGTCAAAAAACATTTTACAGACATGTTAACAACAGAATAAAATGTGATTTTTGTCACTTTAACATTTATTTTCAGTGTTAATTTTCTGGGGGTTTTCTATGCAATAATTAAGAAATTTTTACTTTGCATGGCATGATTGTAATTAACAATCAGCTCATGTGCGCGATGCAGCAACAAGAAAGAGCAATCAAACCACAACACATGTTTGAGATTTTTATTAAATGACAAAATAGATGCACAGCTACTGAAACAGTCACTTGCCAGAAGAAACGGCCTGTGGAGAGAAGACAAAAGCTGTAAATGGAGGAACAGAGTAAGGGAAAAGGGCTAGCCAAATTACCACTTACTTGAGCTCCAAGGGAGAATCGGCAGGGCCCCAGCGGGGAATAGAAGAACCAGCAGAGTGAAGAGAGTGGAGCTGGTGGTGCCTGACCGAGTGAAGGTTGAGTGCCGTAGATAGGCGATGATGTGGCAGGACAGCGCGCGCAGTCCTGGAGACACATCCGCACAATGTCAGCAATCTGAAGGGAGAGAAGAGAGCACAGGTTAGTAGCGTTTCCATATGTATGAATCATATACTTGCTTGTCCTATTATGAGAAGTATACCCAGACGAGCCAGCGTTGAGTCACTGAAGGGCACTTCCTTATAAACGCTTGCTGATGAGAGGGAGCAGGCGCATCTTCTCACTCAGGTGCGCTGATGACCTGAGGAGGGATGAACGGGAAAGAAGGGGCGTGCTCTTGCCGTCCATGACATTGTATGCATATTATCATACATGAATATACTGCTTGGTCTCTATCCACACATCACTACAGTCAAGTAAATGGTTTGGTATTAAGATCTAAAATAAAAAAAAAAGGTATTCTGCATTGCTGTGACTAAATATTTTGTGTGATTTTATGTTATCACATGTGATTGCCACTCAGTGCTGTGTTGCTATGGTAACTCTCCTGTAACTGCTAAGAATTCTGTTCCAATGCATCCCCTATATACCCACATGAACTATCTGCATGGTTAAAAGGACTGTGAAACTCTTGTTGTATGCAGGTTGTGAAAACATAATAAATTTGTTTTTCAAAGAGACTGAGAACATTGCAGCTGAAAAGACTTTTTACTTTCCCAAAGTGCTTCTTTTTCAACACAATTGCTTAAGGAGTTATAAAGCTGTAAAGCTGCTGACGTCATCTTCAGTGTGGTGAAGATATTGAGAAAACTGCAGAAAAAAAAGAAGAAACCCTAACTTTGATGTTTGATAGCAGTGAAAATTAAAATGTAGCCAGAGTGGTGCCTAGTGGTAGAGCATATACCCCACAGTCAGGAGGTTGTAGGTTCAAGCCCCAACCGGGACATGCCAAAGACCAGATAAAAATGGTACCTTTGTGCTCAGTGTAAGACATATTTCACAATCCATTTTGGATTTATTTCAACATCTGGGAAAAATCCTATGCAGGTTTGGCATATATGTAAACATTTGGATTTAATAATAATTTTGTGAACAAATAAAGAAAGAGAGACAGAAAATACTGCAACTGAAAAACCATCTTTATTTTTGCCAAAGCACTTTTTTGGCACAAAAACTTCATGAGTTATAAAGCTGCTGACATCATCTTCAGTGTGGCAAAGGTGCAGAAAACTGCAGAGCTGCAGAGACAAAAAGCAACATGCACATGAATATAAAGTACACAAATCATCAGATCTAAATTATAGCCACACTTTACTAACCTTTATGTTACTCTGAGGGTTGTGAAAGCAGGTGTTTGAAGAGATGTCCAGCTACTCTTGTGAGTGCTCTCAAGAAATAGTGCAACTTAAACCCTCAGCCTTCTCAGGCTTATCAGCTCCAGATGTGGACTCATCACCTCTAACCTCTTCAACATTAGAAGAAGCAAACATTATTGTCATTCAATCCATACAGCCAATCATGTACAGTAGAACAAAATTACATTTCTCCTATCCACAATGTTAATCACATCTAGAATCAGAGGGCCCGCTGCCATGTAAGGTGCCACCACAAATAAGTTAGCTGCAGTTAGTAAAAAATTACAAACAGAAAAGATGGATTGATTAATAAATGACAAGTGCTCAAACGGCTGTCAGTTTAGTTTAAATGCTGTCATGTAAAATGAAAGCTCCAGAGACAAGATAGATGCATGTACTCACCCCACTCTTTAACATGCATTTCATATTATTCCAGCTTACCTTCATCGTGTGTGTCATGACCCGAGCACTATGCCTTTGTGCTCGGGTTATTCTTGTCAGGGTTTGACAGCGGCATTATTATTCTAGCTCTCCGACCTCTTATTGTGATAGTGCTCGGGGAGGCTTCCGCTGAGCTGTCAAACCCTCAACAGCTGTGCTGCATTTGTGGTCGTTAGCGCTCAGGCTACTTTAACCCGCGCTGGCGGCCGCATCGGCGCAGCAGTGTCTGTTCACACTCCGTCATGCTACGGATGCACTGGACTTATTCATACCACGTCTGCTTTTGGTCTGACCGTCGTTCCCCGGAACTAGTAAGTGTGCTGTATAGCCTTACCCCTCCCGGTGTGTATCGATCCCTGTGAGTCTTTGCCTTAGCAGCTTGAGTAATTATTATTTTCACCAACCTTGCCTGCCTTGTGTATGACCGTCTCATGCTATGGACCTGTAGAGCTGTTTGCCTTACGCCTCCTGTTGTATGAAGACTGTTATGTGTCATTATCTCAGCAGCCTGTGTTGTCACTATTTTCACCATAAATAAAACTCTCTCTAAACTCACTGGTGACTGTGTGGTGTCTTATGGTGGCTCGCGAGAGCCACCCATGACAGTGTGAGCCAAACAGCAAGAATGCAAGCTGGACTTTCATTTTTCTGAAAGAAAACACAGAATGTTAACAATGTCAATCAAAGACTGTCAGCCTGACACGTCTTTATAGTTGAGAAAAGCAGGGCACCCACCAGTAGTTTGGAGAACTTGTGAAGTGTGATGTCTTCAGGGAGGAATCAGGTGTGCTCTGACTGATGAGTTCACGCTGAATTTAAACTCTACTCAGACCAGTTTTTTTTTTGTTTGTTCAGTGATATAATAACAAGGATCGTCCAATGAAAACCTGCCCCGTTTCTTAATGAGAAGCAATACAGCGGAGACACCCTGAGGCAGAGTTCTCCTTTACCTCACTTAGGTAATGCTTAAACACAGTAATAAACCAACATTACACGTGTTTTTCCTCATCAGAAGTTATCTAAAGCATTTATATTCATTCTTCCATGTGATGGTGACGTCTAGCCAATGTCTTGCCAATGAGTAAGTGACCTCTATAAGATGTATTCCGGAAGTAAACTTTGCACGTTGGGCCGCCATACGTGTGCTGTTGGGGTGAAATTGCTATAGATGCTCTGTTTGTATTTAAATGAGGACTATTAGGAGGTGAGAGTGATCCAGTTTTTGTCCAGAGGATGTTTTTTGCAAAGTGATAGAGAGAACCAACCCAAGTCATCTTTTAGAGCCATTGTGTGGACAAAGGCATCACGTAGATTTATTGTTTCAAGCTTTTCAAAGTGGGCAGAGAGTTCACAGATGTCTTCTAAAAACTAAGAAAAATGTCAGTCAATTGTGTGCAGTCAGGTCCACTATATAGTATACCAGCCCTGGAACTCTCAGGAACACAGAAACACAAAAGCAATGTAATGTACTTTATTTATATAGTCCTTTAAAACAACCCGTAGGTGACCAAAGTGCTTTACAGAAAATTAAACAACACTAGAAACACACACAACATTAAAACAAATTACATAAACAAAGAGATGAGCATAAATACCTAAAAATAAAAACAAATGTCAAAACAGATGTCATCACTACTGGGTATTAAAAGCCATCCTAAACAAATATGTTTTAAGTTCTGATTTAAAAAGGGTCAGGTCAGAGATAGCACACAGGTCAGGGGGGAGATTATTCCAGAGCCTGGGGGCAACAACAGAAAAGGCTCGGCCACCCCGGTGTTTATACCTCGACCTGGGCACATCCAGAAAAAGTTGATTGGATGATCTCAAAGCAAAGCAAGTGCTATTTGACTGAAGAATGACTAAGGCAATGTGGAACAGGCTAGAAAGGATACTGGACATTGATGTTTTCCAAATTAGGAGAACCATGATGAACAAGAACGAACTCATGCGACTGCTGAATTCTATATTTACGCATGAGCACACCAAGGCTACAAGTGTGCTAAGCAGGAAATGATGATGATGCTGAGGATGAGGATAGATTTGCCTGATATACAGCTGACTCCTGTATTTACTCAACATGTGACATTTACTTTTCTGCTTATGTTTTTTTTTCTCTCTCTCTCTCATAGTAGTGTTGTTTCTGAGGACTCTACAAAAGGAGACAAGTTTCTGTGAAAAAAAAAAAGTTTTTCTACTTGGTTTAACAAAATATTTCAGCAGTACAGAACTAATTCAGGTGTGTCAAAAATGTTGTTTGCAGACTGGAACTTGTTTTTTAAAATTATCTAATTTTGCCCTTTTGTTTTTTTGTTGGTTTTTTTTTTCCAACTTAGTAGTGGATTCATAGTGTTAATGTGGATGTTAAAATCTCAACCTGATCTCACCAAAAGTAGTACAAATATCATGCTTTCCAACCCCTCAAAAAACATGTAATTTATACCTGTCTTTTTCAACCATTGTTGAGTCACGGCACCCTTCTTACAATAAAAAAAATTCCGCAGCACCCCACCAACCCGAAATGTTACGTGGCAGCGGACCAGGCGGAAGGAAGGACGGTGGTCCGCCGCCACAGAGAGGGGGAGATCCGCCGCCACGGAGCTCCGCCTGTGCACAGGGGACTGAGAGTGGGATTAGAGGAATGAGCGAGGCTTACTTGAACTGGAGGAGGATTCTTCCCGACGCTGGTGGACAGGTGGCTAGGAGCGAGGACAAGGGTAGGCTTAGACTGGATCTCAGGAACAAAGACGAAGGCAGGAGAAGGTCGTATGGAGTGTAGACAGACGACTCCACACTGAACCCAGGTCAGCGTGGTTTATATAGCCCAGGCCATGATGAGGAGCAGGTGTGCGTGCAGCTGAAGGGAATGAGCACTGGAGCGGACCATTACATGCACATGAGCACAATCGCCAGTGGAATTAATGCTACGCACATTGTCAACACTGGCTGCGCTGAGGCAGCCCACCCACTTCACCGTCATGGACCAACAGCAGAACAGAGCTGGCAGGGACTGGCGATCACCCCTCATCCCCATAGCACAGCAATGCACCCTCCTCATCACGGCGCCACCAATGTTGGCGGACACACCAAGACTACAATTGTTTACGGGAACAACATGGATACGAACACCTTTGCCAGCAGAATCAACACCACGCCCACTACCTGTACTGGCTGCACTAAGATGACCCACACCAACCAGCACCGCTGTGACCCTGCAGGCTACCACCACTGTGGCAGGGCAGCCTGATGGCACCGTCATGAACCAACAGTGGAACAGAGCCAGAATGGACTGGCAGTCCACCCTTGCCCCTGGAGCACAGCAACGCACCCTCCTCACCACCGTGCACCGGCGAACCCACATCACCAGACACCCATTCAACGTAACCCAATGGCTAGTCTCTGCCACTGGGACCAGTCCCTGCTGCAGTAGCAGCCCAGCGCATGGACTGTCCACCGCAGCGGCAATAAAACAACCAGCCGGCGGTGAGTGTAAAACTCGCCAGAGAAATCCTATATTAAAAAACATACATTAGATCGCCAAAAGTTTTTCAAACCCTGAACCAGGCAAAACAAATCTGGAACCTTCAAAGTAAAAAAAAAAAAATAAAGGTCTGCTTGGTGGACACTAAAATGTACGGAGTATGATCTCCAAATGTGAACAACTAGAACATCTGCTGATAAACTCCAATGTTGATTTTATGGGTCTGTCTGAAACCTGGTTATCATCCTCGTCACCTGAAACTGTTGTTACCATGCCTGGCTATAATGTGTATAGGAAAGACAGGGAACAAGGAAAAGGTGGTGGAGTCCTACTATATGTTAAAGACACCCTAAAATGTAATCAGACTGAATGGTCAAAAGATATGAGTCTAGAATGTGTAGGAGTTAACATTAGGTTGTCAGCCAATATGACCTTCTCTGTTATTTGTTTATACCACAAACACTCCTCTAAAGCAGATTTCTATAACCAATTTAAAGTGCTTCTTAATCAGTGTAATCCTAAAAATTAATTAATCTTATTGGGTGATTTTAATATAAACTGGGATGACAAAAAAGACAGAAAAAAATCTAAAAATCATTACAGATCACTATAACTTAACTCAGTTAATAGGCAAACCAACCAAAGTAACAAGCCAGTCAAAAACCAAAATTGATTTACTTTTTACAAATAGACCTGAAAGAATATTACAGACTTACAGCCTTTGAACAGGACTGTCTGACCGTAATATAATACTAGCAACAAGAAAACATCCATGGAAACAGTCTTCAAATCCATTTAAGAAGCCATCAAGTAACACAGTAAATTATATAATCCCAAAAAAACAACAAAATATGACAATGGCAATAAATGAAACTGAATGTAAGGAAATCACCTCCTCAAATGACATAAATCACAGAAAGGAATTTTTTATAACAAAAATCAAAGCGGTTATCGTGGCATTTTCAAAAAAAAAAAAGCAAATAACAGAAGAAGAATGAGTTTACCATGGCTCAACTCTGAATGTCCACAACTAATGAAGACCAGAGATCAGCTTCTTAAAATAGCTCTAAAAAAGGTTTAACAACAAACAGACACAGATTTACATCTGCTAGAAATAATAATAATAAAAATAATAAAAATAATAATTGGGCAGTGCGGTGGCGCAGTGGTTAGCACTGCACAGCACAGCAACTCACCCTTGGCCATGGGATCCCTGGTTCGATCCCAGCCCCTGACCAACAGTGATCTGTGTGGAGTTTGCATGTTCTCCCTGTATCTGCGTGGGTTTACTCCGGGATTTCTCCAGTTTCCTCCCACAGGCCAAAAACATGCAGGTTAGGTTAATTGGAGACTCTAAAGTGGCCCTAGGTGTGAATGTGTGTGTGAATGGTTAAGGGATAGCGCCGTACCATGGCTGCTTCATCCATCCAGGTGGATGCCCTCAAGTTCCCCTTTGGGGATCAATAAAGTATACAAAATCAAAAAAAAATAAAAATAATCAAAAATCAAATAAGATAACACAAACTCTGAGGAAGACAAAGGCTAAGTTTTTTTATAACCATTATTAAAAATGCAAAAGGAGATGGAAATTTGGAAAAAATTATTATTATTATACAATTATTCCAAAATAATATTATAATATATGATATTATAGTATAATATTATGATATGACATGGGGGCCAATACAGAAAAAAATTTAAAATCGTTCAGATACAAATCACAAAATGCAATCAGCTCTTTTAAAGAGGACTTGCTGAAGCAAGACTGGACAAAAGTCTATGTATCAGATGTAAATGAAGCCTATGACACATTTATAAACATTGTAACCATCTTTATGAAAAAAAATGTCCATTAGTAAAGAAAAAGCTTAAACATAAATTTGCCGATAAGCCATGGTTAACCAAAGGATTACAAAAGGCGTGTAAAAAGAAAAATTTATTATATAAAGCTTTCCTAAAGAAAAGGACAAAAGAAGCAGAGCAGCGGTATAAAACATACAAAAATAAGTTAACATATATAATAAGATGTAGTAAGAGAGACTATTACAGTAAAGAACTGGAGAAAAACAGAGACAATATTAAAAATACATGGACAATACTTAACAATATTCTTGGAAATAAAAACAGAAATACAAGCTACCCAACCGATTTTTCAAAAAATAATAAAACGACTCAGAGTGTGAATGCAGCGTCACCTGCAGATGAATTTAATAACTTTTTTGTTAACATTGGTCCTAATTTGGCTCGAGAAATACCCATTACAGCGCCTACAGGTGATATAATAAGCAAAAACACTGCTATAAAAGACTCCATTTTCATAAAAAACACAGACGAGAGACAGGTCATTAAAACTGTTAAATCGTTTAAAAGTAAAACATCTACGGACTGTGATGGTATTGACATGCTCTTAGTCAAAACTATTACTGAATGCTTAGTGAAACCACTGACATATATCTGTAACATGTCTCTCCAAACAAGTATATTTCCCAATGCAATGAAAATAGCTAAAGTAATTCCGATATACAAGACGGGTGACAGAGGGGAATTCTCAAACTATAGACCAATTTCACTATTGCCGCAATTTTCCAAGATACTTGAAAAAATATTCTATGAGAGAATTGACAACTTCATACTGAAGAATAATTTGTGTGAGCAGCAATATGGGTTCAGACACAAGAGCTGCATTTGCTCTAATGGAATTTATAGAAAAAATATCAACTGCCATTGAAAATAAAGAGTATTCAGTTGGGGTATTCCTGGATCTTAAAAAAGCATTTGATACAGTGGATCATAATTTATTATTAAAGAAACTACAAAATTGTGGTATTAGAGGGGTAGCACTGTCCTGGTTATGTAGTTACTTAAAGAATAGATATCAGTATGTATGTGTTGGTAACAAAAACTCAGTTACTGAAGGTTACTTGTGGAGTCCCACAGGGTTCAGTTTTGGGGCCATTGTTATTCAATATGTATATAAATGATATATGTAAAGTTTCAGAAAAAATGGATTTAATATTGTTTGCCGATGACACTAATCTATTATGCAGTGGAAGCAATTTGGAACAACTTTTGGACACACTCGGAAAGGAATTAGGAAAGCTTAAACTGTGGTTTGATTCAAACAAATTAACGCTCAATTTAAGTAAGACAAAATTTATAGTTTTTAGCAACCATCACAACAACTTAGTATCTAAACTCAGTGTAAATGGTGTAGAGATTGAAATGGTATCCAAAACTAAATTTCTTGGAGTAATAATTGATAATAAACTGTGTTGGAAGTCACATATTAATTATATTAAAGGTAAAATATCCAAATCAATTGCAATACTACACAGAGTGAAATATTTGTGAATCAACCCGCACTATATACCTTGTATCATTCATTAATACTCCCATACATGACATATTGTACTGAAGTATGGGGAAATACATATAAAACAAACATATATCCAGTCTTTATGCTTCAGAAGAGAGCTATTAGAATAATAAACAAAGCTGCTTACAGGGAACCAACAAACCCACTTTTTCTTAAATTAAAAGCTCTCAAGTTGAAAGATCTGATTGACTTTAAAACTGCAGTAATAATGTTTAAAGTGAAGAATCTATCACTGCCCGCAAATATCCAAAAGTTGTTCCAAATAAGGGAGAAACAATATCATTTCAGAAGAACAAGTATATTTCAAAAACCTTCAGTGAGAACTACCACCAAGCAACACTGTGTTGCAGTGCAAGGAGTCAGGTTATGGAATGATTTTGGACCTGAATTAAAATCATGTACAACGCTTGGACAATTTAAACAAAAACTAAAGGAAGAAATACTCCAAACATATATACAAGATGACATGTAAAATCACATAAGGATTGTCATATCCAGTCTGCATTGTGTTGTAGCTTAGTTTTTTGTCACATTTTGTCTTAGCTTTGTTCTGAATTGTAATTGCTCTTGTTTTGTTTTTCTTTTGAATTCTTGGATGGAATATGGGTGGGCAATATAAGCTGCGGCTTCAGCCATCACCCATTTCGGATAACTTATGTTGAACTGTATAATCAGAGGAGTTATTGTCTAATTTGACCTTGTTGGATTTTCTTTCCCCCTTTGTTATATTATTCAGTTTCTTTTAATCTGTACTTTTAATCGATCCGAAATAAAGATTCATTCATTCATTTATTCATACAATTATTCAAAAAAAATTTGGAATAATATCAAGAAATTGACGAACAAACAGAACAATAAAGATGACAGAGGCATGGAACTTAATATTAATAACAAATTGGTACAGAATTCCATGTTCATTGCCACAGAGTTTAGCAACTTTTTCATAAACTGTACGAGAAATATCCAATTCATTTAATCCCATGACACCATGGTGAAGTTTGACTCCTCCCCTTACAAAATCAAGCTGCTGTAACTCGAGCAAAACTTATCCGATGTGCACCAAAGTTCCCATGATGGAAAACAGTCCTGCCTGAAACACATCTACATCAAAATACCTGACGAAAGATATAGTGCCACCTACTGGTTAACGAAAGAATTGCTGAAAACTGTTTTATTTATTACTCACGCACCACTTGCCAGAATGATATGAAATTTTCTGAGATTCATCAGACCACAGCGTCACACGTGTTACCATGGACACGCCCTCCTCGCCATTCAATCCTTGATCTTGTTTGGAGGATTAGGAACAACCTGGAGTCATGAAATCTTGAACGTAGGTTGAGGTGACTGTCATATATAGTCCTATATGGGTGGACAACACATAACTGACAGGAAAGTGTTGCCATGGCGACATGGTGAAGGTTGACTCCTTGCCATGGAGCATCTTGTGTTAACCTCTTGCACTCCGTTGTTCCACGGGCGGGCAAGTCTCTGCGTCCTAGGGTGCACGAGAGCGCACGAGTGCGCCCTCGGACGCATGACGCATGATAGAGATACTGATGGTGGTGATGTAGGTGGTGTGGCCTCCAAGCGCCACTGAAAAAAAAAGCTGCAGACACAGCCGCAAACAGATTAGTTCATCTGATTGACCTCTCATTCGACTAATAAGAGCCTTGAATTGGGTTTCTGAAACCTTGAAGAACCAATGAATGAAAACCTAGGAAGGAGGACTCGCCTCCCAACGCTTTGAATGCAGTGAGCCAATTGAAGCAGAGAAGTTCGCGAGCTGTTTTTTTTTTAAGGCTGGGTGAAGACTGGCTGCTGGAGCGGATCAAAAAAGGACACAGGAAGAGCCCCACAGACCCAGCAGCATGGAGACGATCCACAAATGCAACCTGTGTGACAGGAAGTGCCATTCGTGGATCGGCATGTTCGGCCACAGGCGGTGCTTATTTTGTATTGGTTCCAGCAGAGTAGACGTTATGATTTCTTCCATGGTCATCATAGACCGACGGAGGCTGACGACGAAGGCTGAGTGACACACACGCCTTCGCCAGTCTTTTTTTAATTACTACTGTTATTTGTTTTGAAAAATCGTTCGCCAAAAACCGCAATCATGGAAGCACAAAACCGCAATAATGGAATTATGTTTTGATCGAGTCGCGAGACCAGAACCAGAGCAGACCAGTGTTGCGTTCGTCTGACAATGAGGAAGGGAAGTCCGCCAGGACACTGCTGCTGTGAAGAGGTAAGGTGTTATAAGCTAAATTATTCTCTATCCCTGAAAATTGTAATCCAAAATTACTTTTGACCAATCGGTAAATTACAGCTGTGCGGTTCACGAAGTCTGAAGTTCGTGCACCGCGGAACAAGGGGTTGCTCGCAGTGTACAGGCTGTGAACGCCCCCCCCACCCCCGCTATTCTTCTGCAGTGGGGGGGGGGAGCCGCGGTGATTGCACTGCTGTCCCACATCACCACATGAGGCTAATCCGTTGTGTAGCGATGGCCGAAGTCCATCCTCTGTAGCGAGCGGGGGGGGGGGGACAAACCCCCCCCCCACACACACACACAGTAGCGAGGGGGGGGGGAAGCCGCTGTGACAGCGCTGCTGTGGAAACATGCAACGAGTGTAATCCGTCATGTAGCGAGGGCCGAACTCCGTCCTTGGTAGCGGGGGGGGGGGGGATGACCCCCCCCCCAACACACACACACAGACACAGCCCTAAGTGTGACCTTTCCTTTGAGCCTAAAATGAAGGTTCTACATTGAATTATTCAAAAGTTACAGACGTTTTTCCAAACTGTGCCATTTGGCACAATTTGGCACAGTTCCAAAACGCCTGGGAACAGCCTGAGAACAAAGCTGTGTAAAATATTCATTTTTTGTGGTATTGTTACAAAATTTGGACCTCAGCTGGATAACACTTGGTTCTACATTTCTGTTTCATTTTCCAGCCGAATCGGACAGCTGTGTGTTATTTGCAAGCATTTGTATCCAATAAAACATTGTGTCCAAATTTATTTTCTTCAAGTTCAGTATGTTTAGATGACTGTAACTCAGTGGCTGGAGCACGTAGAGAGATTATGGTTTTTTTTGCCAAAAAATTCAAAGTGTTTTCTTTTAAATGAGACCAACCCCATGAAGATGCTGCAAAGGGTTGAAGAACAGCTTTCGATTTACTTTGGGCATGTTATTTTTTGGCATTTTTAGGAAAATTGCCCGGAGTGCAAGGGGTCAATTGGTAAAAAAAAATATATAAATAATTAAAGTCTCTTAATCAGTTCTTCACTTACCATGTGCTCCTTGATCTTTAACCACACCTCACTACAGTCAAGTAAATGGTGTATTATTAACATGTAAAGTTAAAAAAAAAAAAAACTTAGTCTGTGCACTGCTGACCTAATATTTTCTGTGATTTTTTTTGCTTTTCTGCATAGAAACTAAAGCTGTGACATGTGATTGTCAGACAGCACTGTGTTGCTATAATAATTGTCCGGTAACGCACAAAAATTCTGTTCCAATGCATCTCCTGTAGACTGCTTCTTCTTGTACTTTGCCTCCTTTTTGTGGTTGTATATCCTAACTGCACCCCTTTGACAAAGCCTTTCATTTCATGAAGTCAACCAGGGCTACATTTTTTTTGCACGTTATTTATTGGCTTGTTTTTAAATGTGAACTTGGCACATTAAAAGTGCATAAAAACACAATAACAGTGCTGGGGTTGAGCTGAACTTGGAGTCAAAATATTTTCCCTCTTTAACAAAAATTAAATAAATAGAATGAAAAATAATAAAATTCTGTAAAAAAAAAAAAAAAAAAACATTTTGGTCACATCTTACTCGGACTTATCTCAAAGTACATAAAAACTCAATGTGCATCATTTGTTTCCCTTTTGAAATAAAATATACTACACATCACAAAGTGCATTTAGCTGAATAAAAAAAAAGAACTGTCAAACACTTCAGTGCACAAACCCCCAAGAAAAGATTGATAACATTAACAAACATTCCATATCCACTATTGTGGTTTATTTTGTTTGTTTTAAATTACCAAATGTGAGTAGGAACCTCATAAGGATGCAAAAAGCACCCAATTAAAAGACTGAGTAATGACTTCAGTCTTGAAGGTTTGAGGTTTTTCTCCAATAACAATTTTCTTATAATTTTCTACTTCTTACTTTCCTCAAATTTGTAATTTCCTCTCGTAAAATTGACTTTTCTTGTACATTTCAGACTTTATTATAATTTTTTGGATTATTTTATGACTAATTTTTGTCTATTTTTTAAATAAAAAAGGTTAGTTTCATCAGGGACTTTTTCTTTTTGTCTGAAGGGAAACGGTAACAACCCTCTGGGCGACCTACCCCTTTCTCGGTGTGAGGTAGTGTACAGTATACACCGCACCTGTGATGGTAGTACCCTGACCAATCAGATGGGCAGGTAGTGTCCACAGGTTAACCGTTGTCATTACGGACCTATCACCATGCTGGAGCTCTGTGTCATGGTGCGGTCCTCGCGGACCACTAATGAGACACTGTAGGCAACCAGTGAGTTTGCATATTTTTTAAAGAACAGAACAACAATACAAAATAAGGAGCCACGTGGGGCAAAACACAAATAAAGACTATGACTAGGATACACTAACGATATCCTGAGAACAAGGAGAAACTTACTGGGAACACGGAGGATCAAGGGAGTGACTGAAGCCAGGGTTAGGGGTTTCAGCCGAACGTCGGGGAGACCAACGTTGAGGTATGTGAGATCGCAGCCCGGAGTAACAGAAGCTGCCCCCTTAAATAGGGCACGAGAATTAATCAGCTGATGAGGATGTCATCAGCAGAAATGGCAAACAGCTGTCACCGTGGAGCTCTGCTCTGACAGCCAGAAGTCCTGCAGAGACGCTGTCAGAATAAGAGCCTGGGAAGGCCAAAAGGAAAACTACTGCAGAACGGGAGGAAAATACTGCATGACCCAAGTGCGGACGATATCGGCACTCAGACCATGACAGTACTCCCCCCAAACAACACACTCTGGGCGTAATGTAACATCCAACCCTCCCCCCCACCCAAAAGGCTAAGATGGCCCACCCAGGATGAGAGGCGGGGGAAAGAAGGCCAGGAGGATGAGAGTCAAAAAAAAAAAACACCAAGGAACGGAACCGGGAAAAAATGACAAGGGCGAAAACAGAAAAAAACAAGAACATGGTGCAACAACAGAGCATGGGGAAAAAGAAAAAACAAAACCACAATTATACTCTATAATGCACAGGAGAAAATGCAGAAACAGAACAATGGAAGCAAATAACATATACTATGCCTAAAGATCATGATACACAGGCAACAGGAAAAAAAAAAGGCAACCACAGAGCGTCTCTCAAACAGAGGAAGGAAAAAAAAAAAAAAGACACGCTAAACAGCGGCGAAATACAGATAATTCAATAAATCCAAATAAACTGGCAGAGGCAACAACAGTGCATAACTCAGACTACAGAGGGAAAAAAAACACACTGAAGAGCATCAAACTACAGACAGTACAGATAAATACAAATAACCAGTCATAGGCAACAAAAGGAGCCTCTCTCAAACAACAGAGGAGGGATAGAAAAAAAAAACCATCTCATAAAACAGAAAAACAGGCACAAGCACAACGTACCCTAATAATACCAGACAAAAGGGAAACAAAAAAACATGCTAAAGAGTGGTGTAATACCCACAGTACAATATAGTTCAGAAAAAAAAAACACAAGGGCATCCCAGAACTACAGAGGAGGAAAAGAAAACTACAAGGATGACAGTAGGCAGAGCACAAAGAAAACAACAAGAAAAACCAGTTAGTTCTGGTGGTCTACCTGCGTCCAGCGTCCAGATTGCTGGCAGGGGAAAAAGGAAGAGTTCGGGTGGTCTACCCCAGTCCCAGGCCCGGAGAAACAGTACCTCTGGCGGCCGGACCGGGTCGCCAAACAGAGAGTTCAGTTTGTCGGGTGGCCGACCCAGAACGCCAAACAGGTGAAGCAATCTCCCAGGCAGCCGACCCGCATCATCCAGCCACTAGGACCGCAGGGGAGAACTCGGAGACAGCCTCCCTATTGAGAGGAATAGCGAGGGAGAGCCGAGCCGATAACAGGGAATCCCAGCGGCCCCCGATGGAAGGGAAAAGGGAATGGGGGAAGGAAAAGGGACCAGTCCGGCATTGATCGGTGGAGGATCTGCAGCTCCTTCTCCGAACCCCACATGGACTGGTGCTGTGCTCTCATTGGATCCCAAGCAGGACCGTGCTGCACCCACGACGGACCCCGACTGGGCCGGCGCAGCACCAGGGATGACCTCCAGACACAAACCCAGAACCTCCAAGGTGACGATCGGAACAGACTCGTCACTGGTGACCCTGGGAGAAGGCTCAAAAGAGAGAAGAAAACCAGGATCAGAATCACCGGCAGCGGCAGAGCCCAGCGAGACAAGCTCGGACGCCGCAGACGGCAGCGCCCAGCTCGTCTCCCCGAGAGACAGGCAAAAATGCTCCAGGATAGAGTTAAGAAAGACAAAATAGAGCACTTGCCTGATCTCAGGCTCCACAGCGGCCCAGGACTCCATCGATTCAGGTTCAGTGCGCTGAAGGTCCAGTTCTGGCTCCCACTCAATTGCGGCGGGCTCTGCAGCCGGCATAATGGTGTCCATAGTCCGGGAATTCCCTGACGCTGACGTCCACACCGAGGGCCCGCAAGGCATGGTGGCAGGGGATCCGTGACCTGCAAGGTTGGACTGTCCCTCCATGGAGACCCGGAGACGCTTGCTCATCGGTGCAGGCTCCAATCTGCAGTCCGCCCTCCTCCTCTGCCCATGTCATGGCTGCGGGGCTGGAACCAGGCTCTCCAGGCCAGCAGGCTCCCTCCTCGTCCGACGGCATAGTCATGGCACTGAGGAATGCTCAGGGGAAGGAGACACAAAGTTAGCAGGTTCATAATTAATCACCGCAGCAGGTGAAGGGAGCTCGGGGGACTGTGAACCCCGAACCCCACCCCCAGGGGTCAGACAAGGCAATTCACCCAGTGAAGGAAAAGAATGAAGAGACACTTGCCTGATCCGCTGAGGGCCGATGGAACCTGCTGCAGTGGGCTTGGTTCTTCCCTTTCCCCAATGGATGGTGATGGAGGGCCCCCCGGGAAGATGAAGAGGAGCCGCTCGCACCGGATCAGGCACGGGGGCAGCCGGAGACGGACTCGTGGAGCTCACAGCAGCTGGGGGGAGCGTCGAGGAGGAGGGAGAAACAGCCGAGGCGATCCGGGAGCGAGGAGCTGACGGAACAGCAGGGACAGATGATCCGGAGGTGGAGGCTGCATGTGTTTTCCTCCTGTCATGACGCAGGAGCAACAGCTGGCTGGGAGGCAGAGTTCCTTCAGTGACCCGGAACTGTATCCGGATGGGGTTCTCGCTGAGGCTTATCACGGGCTTTGTGACGACGTTTACTGGCAGAGGGTGAGGCGAAGGTGCGATCTGGGAAACGCTGCTCCTGCGCAGAAACAAAGGCGAGCAGGTCGGCGTATTTGGGGTAATCAAGTTCTGGATTCCTCTCCACCAGCCTGACCGCTACCGTCACATGCTTCATTATCTAGGTTGGACGGGAGGCGGAGCGAGATGCAGCCACTTGGTCCTGGATGATGAAAGTGGTCCGCTGTATCTCCACTGAGGGAATCCCAACTGACGTCTCTCTCTGCTGAGGATGACCCCTGGGTGGTGCGAACTCCTGGACTAGACGGGGGACAGGAATGGGATTCGGAGGCAAGGAGCGAGGATGCCTCCTCTCTGGCTTCCTGCCGGAGTTTCCCTCCAGCCCATGGAGCTTCTCCCGGTGAGCAGAGATGTCCGCCATCCTCGCCGTGATTTCAGGGTGGTCAGCGTAGCGAGAATGGTGATTAATAGTCGCCTCAGCGAGGTCCAGGTACCAGCGTGCATCGCTGGGAGTGTTGTAAAGGCGAGCAGTGGAAAGGATACCATCAATATCGATGAGGGCCATTACCAGCTGGTAGCCCAAGCTCATCACATAGGCCTTGGGCGGCGCCATGTCCCAGCACACTGGTATGAGAACAGGGGGAAAAACTACAAGCCCAAATTAAGCAAACTCACAGTCACCGGTGTCTCGTTCTGGCTGTGACCTACTGTCATGGTGCGGTCCTCGCGGACCACTAATGAGACGCTATAGGCAACCAGTGAGTTTGCATATTAAAGAACAGAACAACGATACAAAATAAGGAGCCACGTGGGGCAAAACACAAATAAAGACTATGACTAGGACACACTAACGATATCCTGAGAACAAGGACAAACTTACTGGGAACACGGAGGATCAAGGGAGTGACTGAAGCCAGGGTTAGGGGTTTCAGCCGAACGTCAGGGAGACCAGCGTTCACATATAAGAGGTCACAGCCTGGAGTAACAGAAGCTGCTCCCTTAAATAGGGCATGAGGATTAATCAGTTGATGAGGATGCCATCAGCAGAAATGGCAAACAGCTGTCACCGTGGAGCTCTGCTCTGACAGCCGGAAGTCCCGCAGAGACGCTGTCAGAATAAGAGCCTGGGAAGGCCAAAAGGAAAACTACTGCAGAACGGGAGGAAAATACTGCATGACCCGAGCGTGGACGATATCGGCGCTCAGACCATGACACTCTGCAGTGCTGCTATCTGCAACTTCCATATGTATGGCGCACATATGGTGATGGGTGGTTGGTGGCTGTGTGGTCATAAGGCGTATTTCCATCTGCCTATGAATTGGGCAGGAACCTGTGCCCCCGTCTTTGTGACTGACAACACCCTGATTACGTCAGCAGGTCAGGCGAGCAGAGGGAAGAGAGACCTATCATAGGATGCCATTTTCACACCACATGATTCCATCTGGGGTACGGACGTGCCAGAGCAGTTTAAAATACTTACTACAGGTCAAAAGGTAGTACAGTCGCTATTCCCTTGGGTGGGAGTGGCGAAAAACACCTTGTGGATTGAGACTCTTAATTATAGACTACAGTCTTTTGTGAATTTTTCCTTAGCTTCCTGGAAAGGTGAAAGGGAGGAAATGACTGCTATAAGACTTGTAGCAACACAGAATAGAATGGTACTTCATCAGTTGACTACCGCCGGTGCGGGGGGGGGGGGGGCGCAATTGTAGGTCAGTACTGTTGCACCTTTATACCTGCACATGCTGCAGATGGAGATGTCATTGCTTCAGCCATACGTAAGCTGACTGCTTTGCAGACTGCTGGAGCTAAGGATAATGTTAATGACTCATCACACTGGATAAACTGGTTGTTTTCCTCATGGAGGAGTCTTGTCATAAACTTGGTGATGATTTTTGTAGTGATACTTTTGATATTTTCATGTTTCATTCCTTGCATCCGTGATATGATGCTGAAACTTGTTCATTTGAATTTAGTATTATATCATGAGGTCACCACTGGAGATGATGGGGAAACAACACCAGCTTAATGTTTTTTGAGTACAGAGTAAAAGTATGACTGACATGCAGAAAACTGAAAGGAGATGTATGTTCATGATGTGAATTGAAATGTACTGAGTTGCAAGCGTAATCAAATATGTCTTGAAGTTCAGAGAAGTTGTTATCCTTATTTGAGATTTTTCACTTTATCCTGTTTATGTTCTGTTTTAATATATGTTGTATTTGAAACCATTATGTTACTGATCACTTTTTAGCCAATATACAGTTTTACTGTATTGATTGTTGTTTGATTGTTGATACCTTGTTGCAGTTTCACATTAAGGTACTAATACACATTGGTTAGGATGCTAGCACACATAGATCTCTAATACAAACAAACACATACGTCTCTTACACATAATAGGTTTTAGTCATTTTTTATTGTTCTTTATTGAAGTTACATTTACATATAAGTATTAACTTTTTATTAAATCACTGCTAATCTACTGACACATAAAACGACAAATACATACACTAGTTCATCTCAATTTATGGTTAGTCACCATCACTGGAGTGATTTTTCTCTTTTATGACTTAATTAGATGATTGATTTCTTTTTGAAATTAAAGGTATTATCCTCACATGCTCCCCAGGAAATGAAACATTCCAGCGGTGCTCGGGAGTGGCAGCGGGGCCAATGGCGGACTTTCCTCATTAAAAAGCGAGTTAGGATCTTTTGCAATAAAATGCTTTAGCATAAAATGAACTTAGCGAGCTGCCCAATGAGGTTTTAGAAGCATAGTGTTTCATCTCTGATGCTTTTTAAGCATCAAAGGGGGAATGATAGGATATTTTCAGGTTTCATTGATTATTCTATATGATTTTAATGTTGTATTTGACATGATTTACGACCCAAGAGACAGACACTGACATGAGAGATACAGACAATTATCTTTATTGTGCGGCGGCATGAAATAATGCAGCGTTGTTGGAGGTTTTAAGTAGAGTTTTATTATCATACCGCCGTCATGAGCTCCGCTCCCGGCGCCGTGCATGAGAATCAGAATCAGAATCAGAATCAGCTTTATTGCCAAGTATATTTACAAGTAAACACACAAGGAATTTGACTTGACATTGGACGCGCACGTTAGGCGCATCCAATGACGCGTCGCCATACAAGGCGCCTGCCAACAGTGGAGGTAAAGAGGGGAGGGGAGGGGGAGGAAAACACAATAGGAGAGAGAAAAAAACATAGTAATCAGAATAAACGCTCGTATATGAGCCAAATTTTGACTACACAGAAAAAAAAACCCTCATGCATTAGCAGACAATAGATACAATCACACAGCAGAGGGAGGGAGAGCAGTGTGTGTATATTTGCATGTCATTGTGTAGTGTGAGTGTAACAGTTGTTAGTGGGCAGCAGAGGGCGCCTCCAGGCAGTGGATAGATGTTATAATCATGTGACTTATAAACAAGACCAGAGATCAGAGTCTGTCTCTCTTTTCCTCTTCCTTGCAGAAGGCACATGGGCATTGTCCTCGAGAGACCAATCCGCTGACGACAACAACTGATTGTTGATGTATGGGTAGACATAAGCCACTTCTCTGGCGTTATCTTATCGAGGAGGAATGTAAACAAGGGTACCAAAACACAAGGTCAAATCTGCACAGTGCACTCAGAGAATAAAAAAATTTCTCTCTCTTCGATTCTGTGTTTCAATTTCATACAGGCTTGAATCATACTTTAGATCATTCTCTGGAGAGCACTCAGCGATCCACAGATGTTATCCACCTACCGAAACATAGGTAAAACATGTCCAGAGAGTTCGTTCTCTCTTCAATGCATGCCAGGTAGTAAATTCCATGTTAATCCTGCCGCTGACAGTCAGTGCTCCCCCCAGCTGGACGAATTGTTGAATTTGTTAAGGGAGCTACGCCGGGGTCCGCATTTGATTAGCTCACCCAGATAATTTCGATACACTAGGAAAACTCCAGGGGCCAAAACAGAAGATCCTGTGATCAGTTCAATCTCAGTCGAATCACACAGACACATGAATTCCAATGCCATGAGTCTCCCTTGGGTTCCCCCTGACCCGCTTCTTCTTTTAAAGGTGACAATCGCATATAAGCCGCTTTCCAGATCCATAATTTCCATTTGGATTAAGATTCAGCCAGGAGAAGAGTGACATTGCAAGCTGGGATCAGAAGGGAGAGGATTAGGAGGGAGAGGGAAGAAAAGCGTCTGCTCTCTCTCAGAAGCGGAAGTAGAGACCATGAGCGCCGAGAGCGAGCCCACAGCTCTCAGAGAAGGGAAGGCGGACACAAAGCTTGTGTCCTACATCAGAGGTTGAGAGTGAGTGAGAGTTTGCGTTACAGAGTTGCAGCATATATACTCGACTACAACAATACATCAAAAGGACATACCCCAGCGGTGGGTATGATCAAAGGGATAACAGAACAGGCATAAGACATTTGCATTTGAGAGACATATTGATCTCGGTCCCTAGGTCACAGTGAGGACAGGACGCATGAGCACAATGCATGAAAGGCAACCATTAACATCACAGAGGTGAGCCAGACGAAACGGGGCTGCCTGTAGACATTAATACACATTACACTGTTCTGTTATTTGCTCTAGCCGAGTGCTGTGTTTGACCAGTCTTTTTGTGGAGATTTACCTCAAAGCACATCTACATATGTAAGATGCTCGGATGAAGCACAGTAAGGACAAGACGCATGAACACTATACAGAATGGCACATTACATCACAATACATGCATGTTTGCATCACAAATTCATGAATGGCACATTGCATCTCAGTAGTGCAGCGGGAAAAACAGAGACAAGAGAGCTGAGTGTCCTTATCTGTTGTGGGGGTTAACCGAACCGCCACACGCTCCCCCCCAGAGGGCACGGCAGGGGGCCGAGACCTCAATAATCCATCTGTGTGAGCGAGCTGTGGGAGAAGCTCGCTGCAGGCGGAGGGGGAGGGAGGGGAGGGGTAGTAAGTGCCGGCAGGGGCTGTAAAATCGTCCTGAGCCGCGCAAAAATTGCTTGCTGCTCCGCGACGTCGAGGGGCTGTCCCGTTGCGCGTGCGGAGATCACAAGAAGAAAAATTAGTCTCTGACTCCTCTCGTGGCCATGAAGAAAAGCAGGAGCGGCTGTAAGAAAAAAATAAACAAAAGCAGAGGGACTGGCGTGTTGGCTTTAGGTGCATAAGCAACCCCAAAGCCCCCGGGAACAGCTGACGGCTGAAATCCCTTTGTGCCGTGGCTAAGACCATTAAAAAAATCCAGTGGCGAGCTGCGTGCTTGCTTCAGGTGAACGAGCAGCCCTGAAGGTTCTGTGAGCAGCGGCGGAGGACGATGGCGGTCTCTGGAGCTGTTACTTGTCCCGTGCGTGATGCACCGTACTCGTAACTCCCCGATGCGTGCGCGGGGGTTCCGTGCGTGGGTGGGCCGCTGGAGAGGAGAACCAGGGTGCAGAAACTTGGTGGAGATCGCCGCAGACGGCGCCAATAAAAATCCAGGTTGAGCTGTGGCTGTAGATTGGCCATAGTGCGTTGGAGCGGTGAGAGGAAATAGACGATCTTTTGTCCCTCAGGCTCGTGCAGATGCGTTGGAGCGGTGGGAGGGAATAGACGATCTTGGGCACCGCTCGGCCGTGGTGCGTTCAGGCCCGCGTGTTGCGTTCTCCGCCGGCCCTGGAGGACGCCGTCGTGGAGAAGGGACGAGGTGCCCGTGCTCTCGTGTGAAGGAACTGCGAGCGCGGCAGGTCCAGCGTGAATGAGCAGATCTCAGACGTGCAGATCTCATCCTGTAGAACGGGTCACCAATGCAGTTGTCCAGCTCAGAAGGTTGCTTTCGCACAAAACGTGTGCGTGTTCAAGGGGTCACCAGTGCGGCGGCATGAAATAAAGCGGCGTTGAGAAGTTTTAAGTAGAGTTTTATCATACCGCCGTCACGAGCTCCGCTCCCGGCGCCGTGCATGAGCGCCGAGAGCGAGCCCACGGCTCTCAGAGAAGGGAAGGCGGACACAAAGCTTGTGTCCTACATCAGAGGTTGAGAGTGAGAGAGAGTTTGCGTTACAGAGTTGCAGCATATATACTCGACCACAACAATACATCAAAAGGACATACCCCAGCGATGGGTATGATCAAAGGGATAACAGAACAGGCATAAGACATTTGCATTTGAGAGACATATTGATCTCGGTCCCTAGGTCACAGTGAGGACAGGACGCATGAGCACAATGCATGAAAGGCAACCATTAACATCACAGAGGTGAGCCAGACGAAACGGGGCTGCCTGTAGACATTAATACACATTACACTGTTCTGTTATTTGCTCTAGCCGAGCGCTGTGTTTGACCAGTCTTTTTGTGGAGATTTACCTCAAAGCACATTTACATATGTAAGATGCTCGGACGAAGCACAGTAAGGACAAGACGCATGAACACTATACAGAATGGCACATTACATCACAATACATGCATGTTTGCATCACAAATACATGAATGGCACATTGCATCTCAGTAGTGCAGCGGGAAAAACAGAGACAAGAGAGCTGAGTGTCCTTATCTGTTGTGGGGGTTAACCGAACCGCCACAATTGTGAATTTGTGAGTGAAGTGCGAGTGAATGTGTGAATGTTCGTCTGGCCACTGGAGCTGAGCCCGTCTTGTGGTAACCTGGCAACCCTGGAAAACACAAGCACAAGGTTACGGTTGTTCAATAACAATGTTCGGCAGGTATGCTGCAGGGGCTTACTTGCAGGTGCCAAAATGAGAGGCTGACAGACTCCTGGTGTCCGAGCGACGTTGTGTTCGTGGTGTCCGGTGGTGTGGAGGTGAGGAGGAGCTCCGCGGAGCGGGGGACGGTGCCTTGTCAGCAGAGGAGGGTGGTCCGCCGCCAGGGAGGTCCACCTTTGCACAGGGGAAAGGGCTAGCAGAGGAATTGTGAGGAGATGGCTTACATGGCCTGGTTTGGCAAAGCGTAGAGTTCTCCACGAGAAGTCGAGATCTTGGCACGTTGCTCAGTGAGGGTGACAGACGACTCCGTGCTGAGGCGTCCGCGCGTTGGGCTCTTATGGCCCGCTGATTGCCACCTGCTGAAGTGAGTGCAGCTGATGTTGATGATGCTGATGATGGCCTAGCGGCCATCATGACAGTATTGTTCTATTTTTATATTATAATTGTATCTGGTTCATATAATGAGCCAATGTCTGATTCTCTGTGTTTCTCCATTGTCTCAGAGCTTGAAAAGAATGTCTGTTTCTCAGTGTAAGATTAAGCTGAGCAAGATTGTAAATAATGACGAAAGTTTTTGTTTTATCATACCAAGCTGTTCTGCTCAGAATGCCCGAAGTTAGGATGACTTAGGATGACCAGGTCATGTAAAGATCATAGCAGAATGTTCAGTGTTGTCCATAGATTAGAAGCAGTCTCTGGGAAAGATGGCTCCAGCTGTCTTTAGGTTTAGATAAGGTCAGGGACGCCAGCCCAGGGTATAAGAGGCAACATCCTTGTACACATGTTAGGGAGTTGGTGTAAGCAAGCTCTGAGACACGTTATGCTGTGACAGATTGCCTCCTTTTTCTGATCAGAAAGAGAATAAGTGGCTCAGAACTTGGAAACCACCTGTTGATTATTGATTCAGTCTCAATCAATTCACTTTTGATCTAACAATATGTATTTGGTTTGATAGCTTTAAGGTGACTATGTTGTCAGCATTTCCTTTTCATATGGGGGCAACTGTGGTGCAGGTGTAGTGTGGCTGACTACTGATCGGAGGGTGAGAGGTTTGATTCCCGCGCTGTCTGCATTCTGCATGTCAAAGTGTCCTTGAGCAAAACACTAAATCCCCAGTTGCTCCTGGTGGGTCAGGCCAGTGCCTGTGTATGGCTGCTCCGCCGCCATCAGTGTCAAGAGCCGAGTAGGCTTGGTTTCCCCAGCTCGGTCCTGACCTCCCTGTGGGGTTAGGTGCCTCTGTTTATGTATGTATATTATGTATTTCAGTGTGCTTCTGTACCCCTAGCCACTGCTCTCGAGTCGGCAGCTGTTAGGCAGCCCTCTTCGGCTCACTCTTCTGTGAGTACTGGCTGACAGCCTGCCTGTCCGACCATGCCCCTTCACTTATTACCATCAGCTGTTCCCATCCCCGTTAATCATCTTTCCCAGTCCTCGCCCAGGTGCTCCTTATCACACCATCACCAGCAGTGCATGTACTTAAGCAGCCTTTTGCCAGTCATGCACTGCTGGGTCTTTGACTGACTGTATGCATTGTCTGCTGCTTTGTCTGTAGTCACCCTGCACACTTGTGTGCTACGACAGGTTAGCCCTTCCGTGTTTGCTGTGGTTCTCTGGTGTCCCCTGAACGATGTTGGCTCCGGGACACCATTGGGGCTAATCTGTCTCTCCTCATGCATTCGCTGAGCGATGCCGGCCCCCGAACACCAACTGCAAGTCATCAGTGTGTTTTTGTAAGTCTTCACCCTTTTGAACTTTTTGTGTTTATGTTAATAAATAAACCGGTCGCTACGGAGGGTGACAATATGTATGGGTACATAATCATACCATGTAGGATAACTAAGTAGACGGTTGTGCTGTTTCATCCCATCTAGCAACAATGCTCTGCACTGTGTGTTTATATATTCACATATTTATTCCATCTAACTACAATGCTCCGCACTGTGTGTTTATATATCTACATATTTATTCCCTCTAGCTACAATGCTCCGCACTGTGTGTTTATATATCTACATATTATTCCATCTAGCTACAATGCTCCGCACTGTGTGTGTTTATATATTTACATATTTATTCCATCCAGCTACAATGCCCCGCACTGTGTGTGTATATATATATATATATATATATATATATATATATATATATATATATATACTGTATATATATATATATATATATATATATATATATATATATATATATATATATATATATATATATATATATTAATATGTACATATGTATACTAGCTGCTCTTGTTTTTTCTTGCCTTCTGATTGTTGCTCTGAGTGTTACCATCCCGGTGCTGTTGCAATCCTGGAATTTCCCCATTGTGGGACTAATAAAGGCTTATCTTATCTTAAATGTGTTGATGTATCCTTGCATGTGAATCCTCGTTATTACTCCCTTCTCCGTGCGCTGCATAAAAGCGCACGGGAGGGTTTGTGACAGAAAGATCCACCCAAAGGAGGATTTAGCGGGTACACCCTCACATCACTTTTTCCCTTTTTTTGTAATTATTCCTTATCCACCTGTTTTTGCCCCACTATACCTTCGGCGCGCCTCTCCCACGCCAGCCAGAGGAAACTAGCAGCAAGGCATCCCACGGTGGAGGAAGAATGGGAGGCAGCTGATATCCGAGCCTTCGTGGATGAGGCCCACGAAGCCCGTGGACCCAAAGCGAAGTTGAGCAGCCTGGACGCAGCTGAGGTAATTCTGGAAGCGCATCCGGGACTCCAGAATTACCCTCAGTACGCAGACCTGAGGCCTCGGTCTACGTGCTCCAGCGCTTGTTTCCTGGTGTGGGGAGAGCGGTGTTTCTCGCGGAACCCAAGCGGGGACGCGCTCCGCAGCCTGCAACTGTTCTCTCACCCGCTTTGCCATCAGCGTCGGCCACCCAGAGGCAGCACCATCCCATGAGGAAACACCGGGAGATTCCCTCATCGTCCCTGGCAGCCCTCTTCTCTCCAGCTGCTGTGAAGTCCGCTGAAGTCACCCCGGGAACACTAACCTCTGTCGTCATGGAGACGGCTCCTCCACAAGCCTTTAAAAGGGCCTACGTCACCGCTGACACAGAGAGGGATGACTATCTACCGCCTGCAGCTGGAAACATCCAAGATTGGGATGACAGGCAAGTATTTTTTCATTTTATACCACCTAATGACACTGAATCTTACCTGTCTCCCGAGGGAGAGGCCCAGTTTCAGCAGCCCACTGGGTCCTCTCCTCCAGCTGCAAATATTAATTCTATTCTTCCCCTCTTTGTGTCTCCTTCAATTTTTCCTGAGTGTCCACCGGCCCTGGAGATTGGCCATCAGACGGCGGCTTCAGAGGATTCTTCCCCGAAGCCAGCACAGAGAGGTTCCCCTACAGCCACGCCGGAGAAATCCTCAGCGTTGGAGCCGCTGCAGGAGGACAATAGGACTGCCATGACCATCTTGCCTGCTGTGGAGGCTGCTGTGGCAGAGTGGGAGCCAGAAATGGACCTCATTGGGGCCGGGCCCAGAATCACATCGTCAAGTTCGACGGAGTTCTGGACGACGGTAGAGCTCCAGCTCAGGCAAGTTCTCTCAGTTGTATTTCTTATGTCTGTATTTGAGAGATCTTACCTGGCTCTTGGGGAGGAGAGTCAGGTGCAGCCCTTGGCTGCATCTGAACTCGCTTCGCCGGGCTCCGCCGCTGCCGGTGACCCTAACCACGTTTCTTCTCCTGCTGCCTTTGAGCCATTGTTTAGGGTCACCGGAGAGGATGTGTCACCACCAGAGGTTGCCGAGGGTCCGGTCCAGCCAGAGGAGGACACCGCTGCTCCAGCTCCTCCTGTGAAGGTTGTCAAGGCTCCCCCCATCGACTGCCTCCTCAGCCTGGTGCTCCTGCAGGTTGACCCGCTCGCCATGGGGGCAGCGGGGGCCTAACCGGAGTCCAGCACGGGTGCTACACGGCTCCAGCTGGAGACCACCGCGGGTACTACATGGCTTCAGCTGGAGTCCACCGCGGGTGCTACACAGCTCCAGCTGGAGTCCACCGTGGGTGCTACATGGCTCCAGCCGGAGTCCACCGCGGGTGCTGCAGAGCTCCAGCCAGGAGCCACCGCGGGTGCAGCGTTAGCCTGGTCGGGGTCCACAGCGGGTGCAGCTGTGTTCCAGGCTGGGCCCATCGAGGGTGCTGCCAGTCAGCCTGAGGATGGCGGAGCCGTTACTCCTCAACCTGACGCCGTCGTGGTCCACTTCTCCTCCCAGTCTGATGCCATGGGGGTTCCCTCCCTACGGTCTGGTCACCCACCAGAGAGCCTTCCGGTGGGCAGGCCACCTCATGCTCACCCCCCCCAGTCCTGGTGGCTCTACAATGTTGGCCGACCACCTGAGGGACTAAGTCTCTGGGCCAGATGGCCCGTGTCTTCCGGCAGGCCACCGGACTCTGCTCGCCGGACTGCCTGCTGGGCCTGGGACTCTGGGTAGCCTCCCGAGCCTCCTTGCCTTTGGACTTGGGGGGATTAATTGTGGGCTCTGGGTGGGGTGTTGTGCTCCCTCCTTCCTGTTCCCCCTACCTCCCACCCTGGGGTTATTTTTTGTTGCTGTTCCTGGATGGGGGGGGGGCTCCTTCGGGATGTTACCTTGGGTGTCTGGTAATCCACCCCTTGGTGGGGGGGGGTGCTCTTTCAGGAGCCGAGTCGGCTTGGTTTCCCTGGCTCGGTCCTAACCTCCCTGTGGGGTTAGGTGCCACTGTTTATGTATGTATATTATGTATTTCAGTGTGGTTTTGTAAGTCTTCACCCTTTTGAACTGTTTGCCTTTATGTTAATAAATGTGTTGGTGTATCCTCGCATGTAAATCCTCGTTATTCCTCCCCTCTCCATGCACTGCGTAAAAGTGCACGGGAGGGTTCGTGACACATCAGTGTGTGAATGTGTGTGTGAATGGGTGGATAGCAGGATCTGTAAAGCACTTTGGTCATCCAGAGATGAGAAAAAGTGATATATACACTACCGTTCAAAAGTTTGGGGTCACCCAAACAATTATTTTGTGTTTTCCATGAAAAGTCACACTTATTTACCACCATGAGTTGTAAAATGAATAGAAAATATAGTCAAGACATTGACAAGGTTAGAAATAATGGTTTGTATTTAAAATAATAATCTTTTCCAGATACTCAACCTGCTCAAAGGAAGGTCAGTTTTATAGCTTCTCTAACCAGCTAAACTGTTTTCAGCTGTGCTAACATGATTGCACAAGGGTTTTCTAATCATCCATTAGCCTTCTGACGCAATGAGCAAACACATTGTACCATTAGAACACTGGAGTGATAGTTGCTGGAAATGGGCCTCTATACACCTATGTAGATATTGCACCAAAAACGAGACATTTGCAGCTAGAATAGTCATTTACCACATTAGCAATGTATATTAGATATTAGAGTGTATTTCTGATTAGTTTAAAGTTATCTTCATTGAAAAAAACAGTGCTTTTCTTTCAAAAATAAGGAAATTTCTAAGTGACCCCAAACTTTTGAACGGTAGTGTAAGTGAATGCCATTTACCATTTCATATGGTAACATTAACCAAACAAACTTTCCACAGGCACCAAAAGAGGCTCTGAACATGTATCATACTTCACTACTTCACTGAAATGAGCAATGCAAATAAAATGTAAAGCATTAATTTAAAAAAAAAACTACTTGGATGTCTTCAACAAGAAGACTGTTTCACAGTGACCCCGATTACATGGTCACAATAAACTGATTTCTGGGAATAAACTGATAACGGCAATAATCAGTTTTGTCGTGTTTACATGCACTGACTAAATGGATTATTGGAGGGTAATCCACTTGAGTTAATGACCCAGTTACATGGCCTTTATCAGATCACTTTGTTTACATGGTCACTTGAATAATCAGATAACTCCAGAAATCCAATCATAACCAGTTTATTCATGTGCATACAAACATGGTCAGTGTAGAATTTAATAATCCATTTTACACCGATTAAGGCACTCCAAAGAAGTCTGTAGGTTGGGCTGAAAACTAGCATCAGACAGAAGTGAAATTTGAATTTTCAGCCAGGTGGAAGACAGTCCAATAATGGTGTTGTAGGAGAAATAGTTATAAGGTACAAAGATTATTTAATTTATACCTATAGGTGTGTGTGGAAACAAAGATTTGCTTTGGGTCCACGCACACACTGGGAAAAAAAAATCACTTTTTGGGCACCAGTCCAAAACTTTGACAATTTATTAATAACTAATCTTTATACCTTCAATCAATCAGTCTAAAATATTTGTGAATTCTCCTGGGTGACTTCAGAAACAGACACAGGATAAAGAAATCAACAGAAACTTTCATCTACTGTTTACCGTTTTAATGATCAGACTCAGATTAAATGAGACATTACATTCAGCAGACTTGTTGGTAAGGTGAAATAATCAAGTATCAAGCATCACATTCAACTTGTACCGTATTTTACAGACTATAAGTCGCACTTTTTTTTCATAGTCTGGCTAGGGGTGCGACGTATTCTCAGGTGCGACTTATATATTAAAACATTTCACATGGTCATTATTTTCACACTGACAGCCGTGAGAGGGCACTCTAGACTTGTGTACCAGCATCTGCTGCATCTGTACCACTGACAATTCAAAATGTAAACATTACCGGTAACAACTTAGGCTATAAAGACAACTGAGAAAGACCGAACACAAATGCCCCCCAAAAGAAAATCATATTCTGCAGATTACAAGCTGCAAATAGTGAAATATGCAGCCGAAAACAGTAATCGAGCAGCAGATGGAGAGCACAGCTTCACGGCAACCGGAAGGATGCGCCATGCAACTTCGGATGGGTCATCGGATGGATCGACAAGGCATGGACTTCAGTGACAAAGGAAACCATCCTGTCGGGATTCAGAAAAGCCGGAATAATTGGAAATGGAACTGATGCTGAGTCTGACAACAGCCACGCAGAGGAGGAAGCAGCGTTTTGTCTACCTCCGGAGTTGGCAGAGTTGTTCAGAAGCGACACCGAGGATGAAGAATTTAAAGGATTTAGCGATTAGGAGTGAGATCGTGAGTTTGGTGAACTTGTTATATTATGTTCTTTATGCTATAGTTACGGTATGTGAATAACTGTTAATATATTACGTTAACATATGAGACACCTATACAGTTTGTTGTTCTCTATTCTATTATTACTATAACTTGCCTTTCAAGATGAAATGTCTGTTCTTGGTGTCGGATTTTGTAAAATAAATTTCCCCCAAAAAATGCAACTTATAGTCCAGTGCGACTTATATACGGTTTTTCCTCTTCATTATGCATTTTTTGGCTTGTGCGACTTATACTCCAGAGCGACTTATAGTCCAGAAAATACGGTAACTGATTATTGAGCAAAAGAGTGTAATCACATTTGTGGAACCAAGGAAACCTTAGTGTGAATTTGTAACTGTGATGAAAATGGAGACTGAAATAACTGTAACCAGAATATGAAGAAAATTGGATGCAAATTTTATGAAGAAAATGATAAAAGCTGATTATATGGAAGTAGGAAATTCTGGGTTACTCTCAAAAGTAAAAACAGAATTTAATGAAAAGAGGGATACTATTTCTCTTTACTTCTATAGTTCCGATCAGAGTTATAAACTAGTTTTAAACATGAGACAAATTATGACATACTTTAAGGCGATGAACATTGCATTAACTCAGCAGATGAAACAAAAGGATCTTGCTCATGTGACCTTTGCGTTGGTTTTCCAGCTGGATCCTTAGCTGAAGCTTTATTTGATGATGCTGGAAATTATCTGCCAGCAGATAATTTCTTCCCAGAGGTAAACAGTCAGGAGCTGAGATCCAACAACGATGATGAGAGGCTGCTGCTGACCGCCGAAGCAGTATATCATGTGGACAACATGAGAGGCTTTTATCAGCGTCTCTCCCAGGTCCAAATAAATTTATGAGATAGTTCAAAGTCTGATCAAAGGCACAGAATGGAAAAGACAACAATAATAAAACTTATTATTCAAGCCACAGAATCTGAGTTGTTCAGATGTCATGGGGCTTGGCAAAACAGCTTCCAGTGTGAGGAAAAAATGATCAATCCACTTGAAAACATGGTGAGTTAAGGAAAATCAATAGAAAAAGTTTAACGGAATAAAATAAAATTTAAAAAAAAACGTCTGAGAACACGGCATTTCACTCCATATAAAAGAGAAGTTTGAGCTCAAAACAGAAGAAAAAGTATTTTTCCCAGACGTTTAAAGAAAAGAGAGAATTCCAGGCAGGACACACAGACAACTTTTACAAACTTACACAAACTTACAGAAAGAACAACTTAGACAAACTTTCAGAAAGAACCACTGCCTGAACTAGCGCATTCCTCACTTAAACTGAGTAGTTTTTCAGGGGAAAAACTTGACTGACATGAAAGGGAACCAATTGTCTCCCATCGTGGAAGGTTTGAATGAACTCTGGTCCAAAAAGAAAGCAGTCCTTTGTCTGTAACTGACCAATAGAATGAAAAAGGGCATTGTCCAACAGAGACTGGCTGGTGATTGGCTGGCACCAGTCAGATGACTTGAGTAAGCTTTTCAAATAGGATGAAACACATCTTGATTAAAAAGAAAATACACTTTATTTGTGTAAGCTGAACTAACTTCAGTGATTCATGACTAATTTTCATTCTCACTACATTAACCCCTTGCAATCTGGTAAATTTCCCTAAAAACGTCAAAAAATAACATACCCAAAGAATCAAAAGCTGTTCTTCAACCTTTTGCAGCATCTTCATGGGGTTGGTCTCATTTAAAAGAAAACACTTTGAATTTTTTGGCAAAACTGTCATAATCTCTCTAAGTGCTCTGGCCACTGAGTAACAATCATCTAAACATACTGAACTTGAAGAAAATAAATTTCGCCTGTTTTTGGATACAAATGCTTGCAAATAACACACAGCTGTCAGATCCGGGCTGGAAAATGCAACAGAAATGTAGAACCAAGTGTTATCCAGCTAAGGTCAAAAGTTTGTAACAATACCACAAAAAATGAATATATTACACAGCTTTTTTCTTAGGTTGTTCCCAGGCGTTTTTGAACTGTGCCAAATGGCACAGTTTGGAAAAACGTCTGTAACTTTTGAATGATTCAATATAGAAGCTTCATCTTGGGCTCTAATGAAAGGTGACACTCAGGGCTGTGTGTGTGTGTGGGGGGGGTTGTTTATTCATTTATGAATGAATGAATGAACAAACAAGCCCCCACACACAAAGAAGCATGCCACGTAAAAAATGTGTGGCTTTTTTTTTTTACAAGAAAAAATAACCTACAGTGCACTAAAAATTATACTAAAATATCTGTAATGTAGAAGATAACAACTCCCACCCCCCCAACCCCCCCGCTACAGAGGACGGACATCACCCATCGCTACATGACGGAAAGCGGGGACGGTGCACCGCAGTCTACTACGCACAGTTGTACTAAAATATCTGTAATGATATCTGCAATCCGCTACAGAAGAGTAGCGGGGGGGGGGGGCGTTCACGGTCCGGACGTGGCGCACGAACTGTGTACCGCGGCACACGGACTGACACGGTTCATGCGCCGTGGTCTACTACGCACAGTTGTAATTTACCGATCGGTCAAAAGTCAATTTGATTACAATTTTCAGGGATAAAGAATAATTTAGCTTATAACACTTACCTGTCCACAACAGCAGTGTCACTGGTGAACTTCTCTTCCTCATTGTCAGACGAACATGACGCTGGTCCGCTTGTTACGGACTCGTGGTTCTGGTCACGCGACCCAGTCAAACCATAATTCCATTATTGCGGTTTTGCGCTTCCATGATTGTGGTTTTGGCAAACGATTTTTCAAAACAAATAAGAACAGTAGTAAGAAAAAAAGACTGGCGAACGTGTGTGTGTCACCCAGCCTTACACAAAACAGATTTTAGGCAAGGGAGGCACGCTTTCGAACTTCTGTGCTTCAATTGGCTGGCTGTATTCGCAGCCGTTGGTAGGCGGGTCCTTCTTGCTAGGTTTTCAGTCATTGGTTCTTCAAGGTTTCAGAAACCCAATTCAAGGCTCTTATTAGTCGAATGAGAGGTCAATCACATCTAAACCAATCAAAGCACTCCTTTGGCTTTCTGTTCGCGGCTGTGTCTGTAGTGGAAGAACGGAAATGCAGGGGTTTTTTTTCTCAGTGCGCCCTAGGATGCACAGTGTGCATTCTAGGGCGCCCTCGTGCGCTCTAGGATGCAGAGACGTGTCCGCCCACGGTACACCAGAGTGCAAGAGGTTAAACATGCACTTTCATAAACTTGTCCTTCTATAATTAACATGCATTAGAATAAGGTTCGTTTAAGCTTTTCAAACATGCAATACATTTAAACTAATGATTAATGAAAACATTTCAAACCAGAATGGTATGTCAGAGTCCTGCTTGATTTTCCAGGGTGTCCTGAAAAAGAAAATAATCTGAAAATTGAGAGTTTTTGTTTAAAGGAAGTCATTTCATTCAGTAACCACAGTTCAGGTTGCAGAGGCAACAGCGAACATATTCCGGAGCTGTCCACGAGGGGGTAATGTTGAGCTGTGGATAATTCCTAGAGACCTGTGGAATGTGGTCAATTGTATCTGGAAAGTTTCAAACAGTTCTTAAAGCATAAAACTGTCTGGTTCGGGAGGAAGTTCCGGGATTTATGATTGCAAACTAATCCGTTCCTGGCACAAAATGGGATCCTTATCATCCCTTTTACCATGGTATGTGTTTTCAAACTGTGGTTCTTAGGTGAAGGAAACAATTCTTGACCAGACTTTTGGGTGAAACAATTTCTTTAAGGTCAAGAGTGATTTTATAGATTGGAACCAAAGGGATTGACGCTACAGTGTAAAGGCACCATTATTATTGAATTATAAATTGTGGTGCAACATGTTTTCATACAGACCTTGCTTAGTTCAATAAAAGCTACAATATAACAGAACAATGAAAAGCAGGACACAAAACTGACATCTCTAGAGTTTGTGCCAATTAACCATTAAAACATTTGTTAAAAAAAACATGAAACACTTTACTTTTTAACTCAACAACTGGCACGTTTCCCTGTTAGAACTAGGATTTAAGTGAGTTCCACTGTTGTGTTCACATGTATACATCTGTGTTTCCATCACTTCAGAGGAGCTTTAGTGATTTGCTTCCATTTTTAGCCCACTCAACTTGATTGAAGCAGTCTGATGTCCACACTGTTAATCTTAGACAAGACTGGGGCTGATTTGGTATTAATAAGATGGCTTTAGAGGCTCATTTTCACAAGATTTCTGACTTCTGTTACCACACACACAAATACACACGCACACACTGACAGGAGGGATGGAGGCCTTGTCTCGGTCTGGGATTTATTACAGTTTGTAGTCAACTTGTCTGACACTGATAAATGTACTGTATCATGAATGTCTGCTGTTGTGAGAACTTTTCACTACTTTGATTTGAACTGAAAGCTTATGCTGCCCATGTTCATGCAAATTACCTATAGCTTCCCTGTATGATATCTGTGTACTTTCACAGTGTCTCTTCATTATCTAGGCCTACAGCAGACATCTATGTGGACTGTAGGACGAAACCTCTGCGAAGGTGAAAGTGAAAGCCTCCTGTTTTCACTTCCAGTTAAAGTACAGGTACATCTCAAAAAATTAGAATATCATGAAAAAGCAATATTTTTTGTCACTCATTTCAGAAAGTGAAACCCATATATTATATAGATTCATTACACAGAGAGTGAAATATTTCAAATGTTTATTTATTTTAATTTTGATGATTATAACTTACAGCCCATGAAAACCCCAATTTCAGTTTCTCAAAAAATTAGAATATTACATAAAATTAATTTTTAAAAAATAGTTTTTTAATACAAATGTGGACCAACTGAAAAGTTTGTCCATGTACACACTCAGTACTTGGTCGGGGCTCCTTTTGGATTAATTACTGTATCAATGTGTTGTGGCATGGAGGTGATCAGCCTGTGGCACTGCTGAGGTGTTATGAAGGTCCAGGTTGCTTTGATAGTGACCTTCAGCTCGTCTTTATTGTTGGGTCTGGTGTCTCTCATCTTCCTCTTGACGATACTTCATAGATTCTCTATGGGGTTTACTGTTGGTCAGGAGAGTTTGCTGGCCATTCAAACACAGAGATACCATGGCCATTAAACCAGGTTTTGATACTTTTGGCAGTATGGGGGAGGGTGCCAAGTCCTGCTGGAAAATGAAATCAGTTTTTCCATAGAGCTTGTAAGCAGAAGGAAGCATGAATTGTTCTTAAATTTCCTGGTTGACAATTGCGCTGACTTTGGTCTTGATAAAACACAGTGAACAAACACCAGCAGATGACATGGTTCCTCAAATCATCACTGACTGTGGAAACTTCACACTAAACCTCAAGCAACTTCGATTCTGTGCCTCTCCACGCTTTCTCCCTGACTCTGGGACTTTGATTTACAAATGAAATGCAAAATTTACTTTAATCTGAACAGAAGTCATCTGCTGGTGTTTGTCCACTGTGTTTTATCAAGACCAAAGTCAGAGCAGTCGTCTACCAGGAAATTTAAGAGCACTTCATGCTTCCCTCTGCTGACAAGCTTTATGGAGTGACATAACATTCGGCTCAGGAGACGCACACACACAGGCTCAGAGTAGTTCAAACTGTTTATTAACAACAGGGATGTTTGGGTGCGTGTCTGCGGAATGTTAATGTGTTGGTGGTGGCGTCTGCTTCGGACCCAGAGGCAGGAGACCGTTCAGCCGGCAACCCTATGGGAGAAAACAGGCACAGGGTGATGAGCACACACCAACACGGGAGGAGAATAGGCGAGGGAGAGAAGCTTACTTGTTTGGGCAGATGACTGGCGCTTCAAGGATGGAAGCCCGGGAGACAGCCACCTGCAGGGCTCGGTGCAGCAGCGAGGAGAGACGAGGGACGGGATTGTCCGCCGCCGAGGAATCCACCTGTGCACAGGGGAGCAGACTGGAGAGATGAGGTAAGTGAACTTCTTACCGGAGATGAGGATGCTGAAGAGAATGTGGTAGAAGTCCATACAAAGGAAATGAAGTCTACGGCTTCAGGCCGACGCTCAGGGCGAGGCGGCTTTTATCCTTCGCCGCTGACGAGTAGCAGGTGCATGAGCAGGTGGCGCCGCTGATGAATGGCGCGGCGTGACAGTACTCCCCCCTCTAGCAGCGCCTCCTGGCGATGGCTTATCCGGGTGCGCTCGGTGGAAGTCCGCGATGAGCGATGGGTCCAACACAAACGACGGGGGCACCCACTGTCGATGCTCGGGCCCATAGCCCTCCCAGTCCACCAAGTATTGCAACCCACGACCCCGGCGCCGGGAGTCCAGGATGGAGGAGGCGGACCAGGCCGGATGGCCACCAATCATCCGGGGCGCGGGTTGCGCTGCAGGAGGAGGGCAAAGGGGGTCAGTAACCGCCAGTTTCACCTTCGACACGTGGAAAGTAGGATGAATGCGGAGGGAGGGGGGAATAGCCACGCGCACAGCCACCGGGTTGATGATCCGGGTGATGGGGTAGGGACCCATGAAGCGCTGTGCCAGCTTTCTCCTCTCGCCTTTTAGAGTGACGTCCTGGGTGGAAATGTAAACAAGCTGCCCAACTCTGTACGCCGGGGCAGGTCTCCTACGCCGGTCCGCCACAGTCCTGTTGCGCTCCGCTGTGCGCAATAGCGCATGGCGCGCGGCAGCCCAGGTGGAGCGGAACTGCCTGAGATGGGCCCTAACTGACGGGACAGTCACCTCACTCTCCTGCTCCGGAAACAGCGGGGGGTCGTAACCCAGGGACGCTTTGAAGGGGGACATCCCTGTAGCAGAAGAGCGAGCGGTGTTGTGGGCATATTCAACCCAGGCAAGATGGTTGCTCCAGGACGCGGGTTTGGATCTGGACACACAGCGGAGCGCAGCCTCCAGCTCCTGGTTGGTCCTCTCACACTGCCCGTTGGATTGGGGGTGATGGCCAGAGGAGAGGCTCACCTTGGCTCCGATGGCGTTGCAGAAAGACCTCCAAACCTCAGATGAAAACTGGGGGCCCCGGTCCGAGACCACGTCCACCGGAATCCCATGCAGCCTGACCACGTGTTGGACGAGGAGGTCCGCCGTCTCCAGGGCAGTAGGGAGGCCTCGCAGGGGGACGAAGTGCACGGCCTTGGAGAAGCGGTCCACGATGGTCAGGATGGTGTCATAGGAGTTGGAGATGGGGAGTCCGGTGACGAAATCCAGAGCGATGTGCGACCAGGGCCTGCCAGGGACGGGCAGGGGCTGGAGCAGACCCGCTGGAGGGGCATTTCCCGACTTGCAGGTGGCACAGATTGGGCAAGCCCGGGCATAGCGGGCTGCATCCCTCCGCAGGCCTGGCCACCAAAAGGACCGTTGGAGGAGATCTATCATCCGGGAGGTGCCAGGGTGACAGGTGAGCTTGGAGGTGTGGAGCCAGTGGATGACCTCTCCTCGGACCGCGGATGGCACGAACAGCCTCCCCTCCGGTCCGCCGCCAGGGTCAGGTTCCACCTCCTGTGCCTTCCGGATCTTGCTCTCAATGTCCCACGAGATGGCTCCCACGACGCACGACCTGGGCAGGATGGAGTGGGGCGCCTCCTCCGACTCCACGGGGGCGAACTGCCTGGAGAGGGCGTCAGGCAGGACGTTCTTAGAGCCAGGCCTGAAGGTGATGGAAAATTGGAACCTGGCGAAGAACAGGGACCAGCGCGCCTGGCGGGCGTTCAGGCGCTTGGCAGACCGTAAGTATTCCAGGTTCTTGTGGTCCGTGAGGACCACAAACGGCAGGCTTGCCCCCTCCAACCAGTGGCGCCACTCCTGCAGGGCGAGCTTGATGGCCAAGAGCTCTCTGTCCCCCACATCGTAGTTCCTCTCCGCCGGGGACAAGCGCCGGGAGAAGAAGGCGCACGGTCGCTTGGCGCCATCGTCCGGTGACCGCTGGGACAGCACTGCTCCCACTCCCGTGTCCGAGGCGTCTACCTCTACAATGCACTGCAGCGCGGGGTCGACCTGGCGAAGGACCCGGGAGGAGGAGAATTCCGCCTTCAGCGCCTCAAAGGCGGCAGCGACCTCTTCGGTCCACCGGAACGGGACCTTCGGGGACGTGAGGCGGGTCAGTGGTCCCACGATGGCACTGAAGTTGGGGACAAAGCGGCGGTAGAAATTGGCGAAGCCAACAAATTGCTGCACCTGTTTCCGAGATGCAGGTGTGGGCCATTCCACCACCGCCTTTACCTTCTCTGGGTCGGGGAGCACCTTATCGTGGGCGATGATGAACCCCAGGAAGGATGTACTCCTGGCGTAAAATTCACACTTTTCCGCCTTAACGTACAGACGATTCTCCAGCAGCCTTTGGAGGATCCGCCTCACGTGGACCTGGTGCTCATCCCTGGACTTGGAGAAGATGAGAATATCGTCCAGGTAGACGAACACGAAAAGGCCAATGAAGTCCCGGAGGACGTCATTAATGAGGCGCTGGAAGACTGCAGGAGCGTTGGTCAACCCGAACGGCATCACCAGATATTCAAAGTGGCCGTTCGGGGTACGGAAGGCCGTTTTCCACTCATCTCCCTCCCGGATCCGGACGAGGTGGTAAGCGCTGCGTAGGTCCAGCTTGGTGAACCAGGTCGCCCCCTGGAGGGAGTGGAAAGCAGTGTCCATGAGAGGCAGGGTGTAACGGTCCCTCTCCGTGATATTGTTGAGGGCCCGGTAGTCGATACAAGGGCGGAGGGACCCATCCTTTTTCCCCACAAAGAAGAACCCTGCCCCCACGGGTGACGATGATGGGCGGATAATCCCAGCACTTAATGACTCCTTCAGGTAGGCGTTCATCGTCTCCTTCTCCGGCGCAGACAGGCTGTAAAGGCGACCAGAAGGTAAGGGAGCCCCCTGGCGGAGGTTGATGGCGCAGTCATAGGGCCGATGAGGGGGAAGAGACATAGCTTTCGCTTTGCTGAACACTATACCCAGGTCGTGAAATTCTGGGGGCACCAGAGACAGGTCCGGGGGTGCAGCGTCCGTAGCAGGGGGAGGAGCGGACGGAGAGCAGGCAGCGGACTGAAGGCAGGTGCCCATACAGAACGTACTCCATGCCGAGATCCCAGCTGATCTCCAATCCAGGACCGGATTGTGAAGGCGGAGCCAGGGATACCCCAGGATGACGGGCGACACAGAGTTGGGAAGGACGTAAAAGGTCATTTCCTCCCGGTGGTTTCCCGAGATGATGACCGGTAGGGGAACAGTTTGATGTGTCACTCTCCCGAGGGTGGCACGGGAGAGGTGGATCAGGGAGATGGGAGTGTTGAGTGCCTGGCAGCGGATGCCCAATCGGGTTGCCAGGCTTTGTGAAATGAAGCTGCCTTCTGCGCCCGAATCCACCAGTGCGTGGGTGAGGTGCCCAGTAGAGTTATGGCAGAAACGGATGGGCAGCTTCAATTGAGTAAGTGATCCTAACGGATTGACATCCGCGAGGCTTCCAACAGTGACTCGCGGACCCCACCGACTGGCTTTCCGTGGACAACGCTCCACGGTGTGTTGGTCGCCTCCGCAATACATGCAGAGGCCCAACTCACGGCGGCGTTGTTTCTCCACAGGGGAAAGTTTAGTCCAGCCCGTCACCATCGGCTCCGACTCCTCGGGGCGCGATGCTGGCGGCGCCGCCAGGGGGCGAGCTTGGAACAGGTGCGGCGAGGCTCCACGAGGGCGAGAAGAAGAAGACCTCCGCCCCGAGGAGCGCTCGCGCAGCCTGTTATCCAAACTTATCGCTAAGGATGTCAGCTCCGCTAGCGTCCCAGGGATATCCCGACCAGCCAGTTCATATCCTCAGATCACTATTGAGGCTGCGGAGGAACAGGCCACAGAGGGAGCGTTCCTCCCAGCCCAATTCCTCCGCCGCTACCCGGAAGTCGACCGAGTGGTCCGCTGCCGACCGGCTTCCCTGCTGGAGAGCGAGAAGCCGATCGACCTGGACCGTTTCGGTTTGTGAGTGGTCAAAGACCTCCAGAAAGCGCCTCACGAATTGGTCATAGGTGAGGGTGGCATAACTGGGCCTCGCCATTACGGCGTAGGTCCAGGTTAACGCACGCCCCTCCAGAAGATTCCCTATGTAACCAATTCGGCTGTGATCCGAGGGAAAATCTCCGGGCACACGGTGGAACACGGACTCACACTGCATAATAAACCCCCGCGCTCCGCCGAGCTTACCGCTAAAGCGGGCGGGGGTCGGAATCGGCGTGAGCCGAACCGGTGCCACTGGAGCCGGCTGGACGGCCGCTGGAACAGCAGGAGCCGCGCCACCCTGGTGAGTCGGGAGGAACGGCTGTTGGGGGTCCAAGCGGTTCAATCGGTTAGTCAGTTCTAATAATTGATGAAGAACCACCTGTTGCTGATAAACAATCTGATCCACCCGAGCCTCGAGGATGGTAAACCGGTGTGCGAGCCCGCCGTCCGCCGAGCCGCTCTGCTGAAGCCGTACTGACATAACGTTCGGCTCAGGAGACGCACACACACAGGCTCAGAGTAGTTCAAACTGTTTATTAACAACAGGGATGTTTGGGTGCGTGTCTGCGGAATGTTAATGTGTTGGTGGTGGCGTCTGCTTCGGACCCAGAGGCAGGAGACCGTTCAGCCGGCAACCCTATGGGAGAAAACAGGCACAGGGTGATGAGCACACACCAACACGGGAGGAGAATAGGCGAGGGAGAGAAGCTTACTTGTTTGGGCAGATGACTGGCGCTTCAAGGATGGAAGCCCGGGAGACAGCCACCTGCAGGGCTCGGTGCAGCAGCGAGGAGAGACGAGGGACGGGATTGTCCGCCGCCGAGGAATCCACCTGTGCACAGGGGAGCAGACTGGAGAGATGAGGTAAGTGAACTTCTTACCGGAGATGAGGATGCTGAAGAGAATGTGGTAGAAGTCCATACAAAGGAAATGAAGTCTACGGCTTCAGGCCGACGCTCAGGGCGAGGCGGCTTTTATCCTTCGCCGCTGACGAGTAGCAGGTGCGTGAGCAGGTGGCGCCGCTGATGAATGGCGCGGCGTGACATGGAGAAGCTGAATTCATTTTCTTGGCACCCCCTCCCACACACACACACACACACACACACACACTGCCAGAAGTATCAAAACCTGGTTTAATGACCATGGTATCACTGTGTTTGATTGGCCAGCAAACTCTCCTGACCTAAACCCCATAGAGAATCTATGGTATATTGTCAAGAGGAAGATGAGAGACACCAGACCCAACAACAAAGACAAGCTGAAAGTCACTATCAAAGCAACCTGGACCTTCATAACATCTAAATAAACACCTGAAATATATCATTCTCTGTGTAATGAATCTATATAATATATGGGTTTCACTTTCTGAAATGAGTGACAAGATATATTGAACTTTTTCATGATATTCTAATTTTTTGAGATGTACCTGTAAAGTGCAGTGAGTCAGTGATATCGGTCCATTAGCCAGACTGTGAGGTTTGCTTTTGATTAGCTCCCCCCAACATTAGAGTCGTACATCTGTGTCTCTTTTTCTGTCATAGCCAACCATTGCACACAGAATGTAAAAACACCACAGTAAATCTGCACTGACTTCTGCTAATTGAATATCTTATCATCTAGTAAAATGTAACAGAGCTGGGTAAAGGCAGGCAACGTACAGCTCTGGAACCGCATGCAGCCCTTTTACACATAACCAGTTGTCCTTGTGGTTTTGACAATAAATACTAAAATAAAACAAAATTTAATAAATAAAACAATTTAAAACAATATGGGGGGGGTTAAATACTGCAAAACATCCGTCCATCAATCTTCTACCACTTATCCAGGGGCAGCAGTCCAAGCAGAGAAGCCCAGGTTCACATTACGCCATGATCCCCACGATCCCTCCTGTAGGTGGTGAGCCCACAGGGTGGACCCATGTGAGTCCTTGGGGTACACTGTATCTTTCCTGAAACCTTTTCATGGGGATCCACTGGAACACCCTGAGCCTGGTCCTTCACACTGCACCAGTTTGCCTTGGGAGTCCCTACCAGGGGCAAGTTTCCCTGACATCATAGCTCCTGGGATTAGGGTTGCCAACTTTCTCGCAACCAAATAAGGGACAGAGGGTTTTAACTATTGCTCAGTGCCATGGTGTTGTGGACATTAGTATTGTCATAATACTAGGATTTTCTTTTAACCTTGATAATACCTTAAAAATACTGATATTCAATGTCATGTTTAATACTACAAGGAAAAAAATATCACACTGTATACCTAGAAATTTCAGATTTTACAGAATACAGAATCTCAGTTTAAAAATGTGTAATAACTATGTTTTTAATAATGGATTGCATTTAAATAGCACTTTTCATGACAGCCAAAGACACTTTACAATGAGTCCATTATTCATTCACTCCACAGACAATGATAGTGGTAAGCTACCTCTGTAGCCACAGCTGTCCTGGACAAACTGACAGAAACATGGCTGCCAATCCATGCCAACGGCCTCTCCAACCACCACCGAACATTTATTCACATTCATACATCAGTGTCATGAACCATGAACACACTGGAGGCAAGATGGGTTAAATGTCTTGCCTAAGGACACAACAGCAAGGTGGGGGGAGTGGGATTCAAACTGCCAATCCTTCAGTTATTGGGCAACCTGCACTACCTCCTGAGCCACTATGGCCTCATTTTTATTTCTCTTTAAGAAATAATGCAACTGTGAGCTAGAAAACACAACTACACTGCAAAAAGTTAAATATAAGTAAAATGAAATAAATTAAGGCTGTTTATGTTTGTTTTTTTGTCTGACAAGATATTTATTCTTGCTGTGCAGTTTGTGTTTATGTGTTAAACTGCACAGCAAGAATCTATATTTTGTCAGACAAAAAACAAGCATAAACAGCCTCAAGATATTTATTCTTGCTGTGCCGTTTGTGTTTATGTGTTAACCCAACCACAGTGGGTGACAAGCCAGTGTGCTCCTAGTGCTTGTCCCAAGCCAGAGTAAATAGGAAGGGGTGTGTCAAGAAGGGCATCCAACGTAAAACCTTTGCCAAATCAAACATGTGGATCATGACGGATGAGACTTTCATACTGGATCGGTCGAGGCCCGGGTTAACAACGATCACCATCGGTGCTGTTAACCGACAGGGTGTCAGTGGAAATTGGATTACTGTTGGTCGAAGATCAAGGGGAAGGTGTGTTAGGAGGGAGAGAGAGAAAAGTAAAGGTAGAAGTGTGGAGGTGACAGTAGGGACGTTAAATGTAGGGACTATGACTGGTAAAGGCAGAGTTGGCTGAATTGATGGAGAGAAGAAAGGTAGATATACTGTGTTCAAGCAACCAGCTGGAAGGGAAGCAAGGCTAGGAGCATTGGAGGTGGATTTAAACTGTTCTATCATGGTGGCGATAGGAAAAGAAATTGAGTAGGAGTAATCTTGAAGGAAGAATATGTGAAGAGTGTTCAGAAAGTAAAGAGGGAGTCAGACAGAATCATGAGTTTGAAGCTAGAAGTCAAAGGTGTGATGCTGAATGTTATCAGTGCGTATGCCCCACAAGTTGGATGTCAAGTAGAGGAGAAAGAGGAATTCTGGAGGAAGATGGATGAAGTGATAGCGAGTGTTCCCAGGAGGGAGAGAGTGGTGATAAGAGCGGTGTCCTGTTCAGGGTCGTTACCCCGAGCAAGATTTGTGGCTGTTGGGTTTAATTATTGTTTATTAATTCCAGCTGATGGATTGAGCCTTGCTCTCCATCATTCCTACAGCCACGCCCCTTCTCTTACCAGGCCTTCACCAGTTTTCTGGTTCACCACATACACAATCACACACTCATGCACACACACACACACACACTCATGCACGTACACACACTCATGCACGCACGCACACACTGTTCAATCAGTCATGCACCTGTTGCCACACGGCTGGTCTACTTGCTGTCATTAGGGCTTTGTATTAATAGCAGGGCAGTACGACTAGCCAGCGTGACAACTTTGCAATGTCAACTCCAGACATCCAGGCTTGCTTCTGTGGGTTCACCCTTGGACTAAATCGTGTTGTTTCTCCAGAGCCTTTCCAACTCCGACGCAATTGTAAGTCCCTGTGCCTTTTTCTCTGCTCCTGCCGTTAGGCATCCTTTGAACCAGCCAAGTTTGTAGCCGGGTGTCTCACCCTTTATCTGTGACTGTATTTGGACTCTCCATACTTTCACCCATTGTAAATAAACACGTTACTTACTCTGCGTTTTGGGCTCATTGCTATTTTATATGTTCGCTGCGCAGTTTGCGCAGTGAACATGGCAAACGGACTTTAATGGGCATGTACAGTGCATCCGGAAAGTATTTACAGTGCTTCACTTTTCCCACATTTTATGTTACAGCCTTATTCTAAAAGGGATTACATTCATTTTTTCCTCAAAATTCTACACACAATACCCCATAATGACAACGTGAAAAATGTTTTTTTTTTTTTTTTAGATTTTTGCAAATTTATTAAAAATAAAAAACAAAGAAATCACATGTACTTAAGTATTCACAGCCTTTACTCAGTACTTTGTTGATGCACCTTTGGCAGCAATTACAGCCTCAGGTCTTTTTGAATATGATGCCACAAGCTTGACACACCTATCTTTGGGCAGTTTTGCCCAATTCCTCTTTGCAGCATCTCTCAAACTCCATCAGGGTAGATGGGAAGTGTCAGTGCACAGCCATTTTCAGATCTCTTCAGAGATGTTCAATTGGATTCAAGTCTGGGCTCTGGCTGGGCCACTCAAGGACATTCACAGAGTTGTCCTGAAGCCACGCCTCTGATATCTTCGCTGTGTGCTTAGGGTCATTGTCCTGCTGAAAGATGAACCATCGCCCCAGTCTGAGGTCAAGAGCAGGTTTTCATCCAGGATGTCTCTGTACATTGCTGCATTCATCTTTCCCTCTATCCGGACTAGTCTGCCAGTTCTTGCTGCTGAAAAACATCCCCCCAGCATGATGCTGCAACCACCATTGGCATGGTTATGAACGGTGCCTGGTTTCCTCCAAACATGATGCCTGGCATTCACGCCAGAGAGTTCAATCTTTGTCTCATCAGATCAGAGAATTTTGTTTCTCATGGTCTGAGATTCCTTCAGGTGCCTTTTGTCAAACTCCAGGTGGGCTGCCATGTGCCTTTTACTAAGGAGTGGCTTCTGTCTGGCCACTCTACCATACAGGCCTGATTGGTGGATTGCTGCAGAGATGGTTGTCCTTCTGGAAGGTTCTCCTCTCTCCACAGAGGAACGTTGCAGCTTTTACAGAGTGACCATTGGGTTCTTGGTCACCTCCCTGACTAAGGCCCTTCTCCCCGATCGCTCAGTTTAGATGGCTGGCCAGCTCTAGGAAGAGTCCTGGTGGTTCCGAACTTCTTCCGTTTATGGATGATGGAGGCCACTGTGCTCATTGGGGACCTTCAAAGTAGCAGAAATTTTTCTGTACCCTTCCCCAGATTTGTGCCTTGAGACAAGCTTGTCTCAGAGGTCGACTGACAATTCCTTTGACTTCATGCTTGATTTGTGCTCTGACATGCAGTCAACTGTGGGACCTTATATAGACAAGTGTGTGCCTTTCCAAATCATGTCCAACCAACTGAATTTACCACAGGTGGACTCCAATTAAGCTGTAGCAACATCTCAATGTTGATCAGTGGAAACAGGATGCACGTGAGCTCAATTTTGAGCTTCATGGCAAAGGCTGTGAATACTTATGTACATGTGATTTCTTAGTTTTTTATTTTTAATAAATCTGCAAAAATCTCAAAAAGAAATGTCACATTGTCGTTATAGGGTATTGTGTGTAGAATGTTGAGGGAAAAAAATGAATTCAATCCCTTTTGGAATAAGGCTGTAACATAACAAAATGTGGAAAAAGTGAGGTGCTGTGAATACTTTCCGGATGCACTGTAATTGAAGGGAACAGAGGTGATGAGGAGGTTCTGAGTAGGTATGGTTGGTATTTCACATTTCTCTCTTAAGGGGAGAAGTGTGGAAGGACAGATGGATTTTTCTAAAAGGATGGAAATGGCTGTGGTGAACACATACTTTAAGAAGAGAGAGGAACATAGGGTGACTCGCAAGAGTGGAGGAAGGTGCACACAGGTGGACTACATCTTATGCAGGAGGAGAAATTTAAAAGAGATAGGAGATTGCAAGGTGGTGGCAGGGGAGAGCTAGACAGCATCAGATGGTAGTCTGTAGGATGACTTTGGAAAGCAAGGAGAGGAAGAGAGTGAAGGCAGAGCCAAAGATTAAGTGGGGGAAGTTACAGAAGGAAGAAGGTCGCAGAGAGTTCAGGAAGGAGTTGATAAAAGCTCTGGGTAGTAGGGAAGAATTACCAGATGACTGGGAAAGTACAGCAAAGTATTGAGGGAAACGGGTAGAAAGGTATGTGGTGTATCCAGTGGACAGAGGAGGTTAAGACAAGGAGACTTGGTGGTGGAATGAGGAGGTACACGAAAGTATTCAAAGGAAGAAGTTAGCAAAGAAAAAGTAGGATAGTCGGGGAGATGAAGAAAGTAGGCAGGAGTATTTGGGATCTAGGCGCATGGCAAAGAGAGGTGGCAAAGGCAAAGAGAGGTGGCAAAGGCAAAAAAAAAAGGCATATAGTGAGTTGTATGAGAGGCTAAACACTAAGGAAGGAGAAAAGGACTTGTATTGATTGACTAAACAGAGAGATCAAGTTGGAAAAGATGTGCAGCAGATTAGGCTGATTAAGGATAGAAATGGTAGTGTACTAACAAATGGCGAGAGTGTGTTGAGAAGGTGGAAGTAGTACTTTGAAAAGCTGATGAATAAAGAAAATTAGATACCAATTAGGTACCAAATTAGGTACCAATTTTCAAGAACAAAGGTGATGCTCAGAGCTGTAGTAACTACAGAGGCATAAAGTTGATCAGTCACACTATGAAGATATGTGAAAGAGTTGCTGAAGCCAGGTTAAGAGGAGAGGTGACAATCAGTGAGCAGCAGTACGGTTTCATGCCAAGAAAGAGTACTACAGATGCAATGTTTGCTCTTAGAGTGCTGATGGAGAAGTATAGAGAAGGTCAGAAGGAGTTGCACTGTGTCTTTATGGATCTATCAATCAATCAGTCAGCTTTATTTATAAAGCACTTTAAAAAGCAACACTCACTCTATAAAGTGCTGTACAACAAGAAAGCACATGACATAACATAAAAGCAAGGAGCAGGACACTAACACAAAGCGCCTGTGTGTACGGCAGCTCTGCCGCCATCAGTGTGTGAATGTGTGTGTGAATGGGTGGATTGCAGGATCTGTAAAGCGCTTTGGTCATCCTAGATGAGAAGAAAAGCGCAATATAAGTGAATGCCATTTACCATTAACTGTTCAAAAACAACATAAAACTCGGCATGAGTAGAAATCACAGTCAATAAAAACAATAAAATAAAAGGTAAAAGAAGTAAATAAATAGATAGATAAATAAAAATCCATTTCATTCAGTAAAATCAATGCCTCACATTGGGTCAAAGACCAGGCAGTAGAAATGTGTTTTCACCCATAAAAAATGGACAGTGAAGGTACTTGTCTGATGTGCAGAGTTAATCGTTCCATTACCTGGGTGCTGTGATTGAAAAGGCTCTGTCCCCTCTCAACTTCTGCTTTGCCTTTGGCACTCTCAGGAGCAACTGTTCAGCTGACCTGAGGGACTGGGTGGGAGCGTAGGGATGCAGAAGCTCAGAGAGATAAGGCGGAGCAAGACCGTTCAAGGATTTAAAAACAAATAAACAAATTTTAAAATGCACTCTAAAATGCACGGGCAGCCAGTGGAGTGAAGCTAAAATGGGTGTGATGTGATCTTTTTTACATGTACCTGTTAAAAAATGAGCAGTGGCATTTGGTACTAGCTGCAGATGCGAAAGAGATGACTGGCTGACACCGGCGTAGAGTGCATTACAATAATCCACCCGAGATTGTCATGGTCCGAGCGCAGATCTCGTCCGCGCTCGGGCCATACATCTTCTCCACCGGGTTTGACAGCAGGGTTACCTTCTGGCTCCCCGAGCTCTTATTGTGACAGCGCTCGGAGGAGCTTCCTGCTGTCAAAACCGAACAGCTGTGCTGCATTTACGGCTCATCAGCAGTCCGGCATTTAAGCAGGCACTGAAGAGCAGTACAATGCAGCAGTCTCGTCAATGATTCCCTCGTCAGACGTTGAGCGAGCGTTCCTCGTTCATCCTAATCCTGAATCGTAAGTGAGCTTGTTCAGCCTTGCGGTTTCCGTATCTAGTGTTGTGTGTTTTAGCCCATCGAGGCTCATTACTTTCTGTTACTTTGTGTATTATCTTGTGTTCGTCTTCATTAATAAACATCATGCAAACTTCACTGGGGACTGTTGGCGTCTTATGGTGGCTCGCGAGGGCCACCACGTGACAGAGATGAAATAAATGCATGGATTACTGTTTCCAGGTGCAGTCGAAAGAGAATTGGTTTTACTTTTGTTAAACGCCTTAGATGAAAAAAGTTGGATTTTGCCACAGAATGAATCTGAGTGTCTAATTTAAAATCACTGTCCATGATAAAATCAAGGTTCTTGACTGTGGGTTTCACATAAGGTTTGAGGGGGCCCAATCTAGAGAAAGCATATGATATGGTGCCAAAAGAGGAAGTGTGGTACTGTATGAGGAAGTCAGGAGTAGCAGAGAAGTATGTGAGGGTGGTGCAGGACATGTATGAGGACAGTGAGACAGTGGTGAGGTGTGCTGTAGGAGTGACAGATGGGTTCAAGATGGGGGTGGTGTTACATCAGGGATTGGCTCTGAGCCCCTTCTTAATTGTCATGGTGATGGACAGGCTGACAGATGAGGTCAGGCAGGAGTCCCCGTGGACCATGATGTTTGCAGATGACATTGTGATCTGTAGTGAGAATAGGGAGCAGGTGGAAGAGAACCTAGAGAGGTGGAGGTATGCTCTGGAGAGAAGAGGAATGAAAGTTAGTAGAAGCAAGACAGAATACATGAGTGTGAATGAGAGGAAGGCAGGTGTAATGGTGAAGATGGAAGGAGTAGAGGTAGTGAAAGTAGATGAGTTTAAATACCTGGGGTCAACCATCCAAAGTAATGGAAAATGCACAAGAGCTGCTGGAACTGGAACAGGACTGGAGCCAGGCGTAGGGACTCCAGTCTAACGTTGGTGTGGGTCGCAGCGAGGAGTGAGCCTCAGCTGCTCCCTTAAATACTCATGGCAAAAAGCACTGATCCAAACAGGAGAGGAGGAAATGTAATTTCAAATCACGATCAGCTGTGACAGTGCTGGCTAGACTTTGACAGCCGGAAGTCCGGCCGTAGCGCTGTCACAGTAAAAGCCCTGGGAGAACCAATAATAACTAAGCAGAAATAATAAGGGAGAAAAGGGAGAAAAAAACAAAACATAAGGTTAACAAGACCAACCTCGGGTGGGCAGAGGGGGAAACAGGCTAGGAGGGAGAGAAACCCGAAAGAAAACAGACACAATGATGTCTAACAGCAACATACAGAGAAAAAACCCCTCACAAAGATCAGATAATAACAAGGCTCAAACACAAAATAGCGCATCTTATACTCTCATACCAATGGCGTCACAGAAATGTCCAAAACCAGATAAATAGGTGAACACAGAAATATATAAGTACAATACAACTCAGAAATCAAGGCAAGGAAAAAAAATCTCTTTTTAGCAATATACAAGAGGGGAAAAAAAAACACCACAAAAACACAAGCATGGGGGATAGAAAAAAAAGGCAGTTCAGGTGGCCTACTGGCATCCAGACTCCACATTAGAAAATAGCAGTTCGGGTGGCCTGCCCAAGTCCCAGAACCAGGAAAACTACCTCAGGCGGCTGGCCCAGGTCGCCGAACCAGCGAAGCAGTCCTTCAGGCAGCTGACCCAGGTCCCTAGACCACCAGGACAAGAGGGGGGAGCTCGGAGGTGGCTTCCCTACCGAGAGGCACAACGAGGGGACGCCGAACTGAATGAGAGGGACCCCAGCAGCGTCCAGTGGTGGAGAATGGGGGGGAAACGGGGAACCAGTCTGGTGTCAGGCAGCTGGGGATCTGCAGCTCCCTCACCGACCTCGAACCGGGCCAGCACAGCTCCCTCAGTGGACCCCGACCGGGCCAGCGCAGCACCCACGGTGGACCCCGATTGGGTCAGCGCAGCACCTGGAATGACCTCCAAACATGAACCCAGAGCTTTGACGAGAACAACTGAAGCTGACTAATCTCCGGTGACCCTGGAAGAAGGCTCGGACAAAGAGAGAGAACAGCAGTCAGGGTCACCGGCAGCGGCAGAGCCTGGCGAGACGAGCTCGGATGCAGCAGCCTGCTGCACCTGGCTCTCCTCCCCAAGAAACAGGCAAGATTGCTCTAAAAGAGACAATAGGAAAACAAAATAGAGCACTTGCCTGATCTCAAGCTCTACCGCCGTCCAGGACTCCGACGATCCAGGCTCGATGATCTGGAGGTCCACTTTCCGTTCCCACTCGACTGCGGTGGCCTCTGCAGCTGGCATGATGGTCTCCATAGTCCAATAACCCCCTGGCGCTGAAACCCATGCCGATGGCCCACTCCGCATGGTGGCAGGAGATCAATTGCCTGCTGGAGCTGACTGCTGCTCCACGGAGACCCGGGGACGCTTTTTCATCGGCGCAGGCTCCAAATGACAGTCAGCCCTCCTCCTCTGCCCATGATGCAGCTGCGGGGCTGGAACCAGGCTCTCCAGGGCTGCAGGCTCCTCCTCTGTCTGACGGTCGACCGGGGGACGCTTGGAGAGAAGGGGAGGAAACACATAGGTAGCAGGTTCAGTTTCAGTGGCTGCAGCAGGTGGTGGGAGCTCAGTGGACTGTGAACTCTGAGCTCCATCCCCAGGAATCAGACAAGGTAATTCATCAACCAGAGATTTAGAATGAAAAAACACTTGCCTGCTTTCCCCGGGAATGATGGTGACTGCTGCAGCAGGCTTGATTCTCCCTTGTCCCATAGGGATGGTGACAGAGGACCCCTCCGGAAGACAAGGAGTCGCCCCAACAGGATCGGTGACGGGTGGAGCCAGACAAGGAACCTCAGGGCTCACAGCAGCTGAAGGGAGCGCCCAGGAGGAGGGAGGAGCAGCCGAGGCAGTTCGGGGATGTGGAGCTGACAGAACAGCGGAAAAAGATGACCCGGAGGCTGAGGCTGCTATTTTCACCTTCAGTCATGACACAGGGAAAACAGCTGGCTGGGAGGCGGAGTTCCTTTGGCGGCCCGGGACAGGATCCAGACGAGAACCTTGCAGAGGATCAGTGACAGGCGTAGCCAGGTAAGGACTCGCTGGGCTCACCGCAGCTGAAAGGCGTGCCGAGGTGGAGGAAGGAGCAGCCGGGGCAGTCCGGGAACGTGGAGCTGACGGAACAGCGGGAGAAGATGACCCGGAGGCTGAAGCTGCTGTCTTCACCTTTTGTCGTGGCGAGGGAAAACAGCTGGCTGGGAGGCGGGGTTCTTCTGGCGACCCAGGACAGGATCCGGATGGGAACCTCGCGGAAGACTGGCCTGATCAGGAGGCTTCCCCCTCAATGGAACGACCATGTCCCGGGGAGGAGATGGAGGCTTCTGGGCTGGATTCTCCATCGGTTCCCAGTTCTTCTGGCGTAGAACCGTCAATGCCGCCAACCTCTCCCTGCCCTCTGGAAACGAGGTCAGGTGGTAGTGCTTTAAGGCCTTTTGTGTGAGGTCCAGGTACCAGTGTGCAGTGTCGGAGGGGGTGAACAGTTGGGCATTGGACAGGAGGTCATCAACCCCCATCAAATACTCGATACAATACGCCATCTCTTCAAATAAAACTGGCACCTGGAAAAGGGAAAAAACTCAAGTCCAAAAATCAAACTTACTAAGGCTGGCACCTCTGCAACCTACTGTCATGTTTGCTCCTTTCAGGGCATAAATGAAGCACCAGGTGCCAACAGAGAGTTTGCTTGTTTATTAAAGAAGATACAAAATAAAGAGCCACGTGGGGCCAAGCACAAACACTAAAGTTGGGCACAAATAAAGAAAACTAACACTGATACAAGAAAGTAGTGAGGGCGGAACCTGACGCTATGGAATAAACACTTACAGATACATAGGAGTGAGGAAGGAAACTGGAACACGACTGGAGCCGGGCGTAGAGACTCCAGTCTAACGTTGGTGTAGGTCGCAGCGAGGAGTGAGCCTCAGCTGCTCCCTTAAATACTCATGGCAAAAAGCACTGATCCAAACAGGAGAGGAAGAAACGTAATTACAAATCACGATCAGCTGTGACAGTGCTGGCTAGACTTTGACAGCCGTAAGTCCGTCGGCAGTGCTGTCACAGTAAAAGCCCTGGGAGAACCAATAATAACTAAGCAGAAATAATAAGGGAGAATACTGAGTGGCCCGGGCGTGGATAAATTCAGCGCTCGGATCACCACATTTATAGTGTGACAGAAACTGCCTTCGGCATAAAATTACATAAGTGAAATGTTCCTGATTCAAACAAGCACAACAGCAGCAATGGAAAACCTGCACAAGTGACTGGAAAGCACTGCAGATAGCATGTCTTACCTTTTTAAAAGTGCTTTCTTCTGGCCTTCTGAAAAATCCTTCATTATGTCCTTTAAGTCCAGCTCATGAATATAGTCATACTCTATAGATGCATGCTTGATCCAGTCTACTTTTTTCCAAGTTTGGTGTCCACTATCCCATGCACAGCTGTCTTTTTCCCTTTTTTCCCCCTTTTTTGATGATCTGAAAGTGTGACAAGCATACAAAAAAATGAGAAATCATGAAGGGGGCAAACCACTTGTATAGTGTGTGTGTGTTCACAAGACATGAATTCTTGTCATGTCAATTTCAATTATGTCCCAAAACACAAACACACTGATATACTTTATTAATATGCCATGACTGATATATAGTGGTGTGAAAAAGTGTTTTCCCCCTTCGTGATTTCTCATTTTTTTGTATGTTTGTCACACTTAAATGTTTCAGATTGGACAGATTGCCAGTCCATCGCAGGGCCAACACTGAGAGGCAGACAACCATTCACTCTCACAGTCATACCTAAGGACAACTTAGAATCCTGTTTGATGCCAATTAACCTTACTTGCATGTTTTTGGCATGTGGGAAAAAACTGGAGAAATCCCGGAGTAAACCCACGCAGACACGGGGACAACATGCAAACTCCACACAGATCACTGTTGGTCAGGGGCTGGGATTGAATTCAGGATCCCCCGACCAAGGTTGAGTTGCTGTGCTGCTGCAGTGCTAACCACTCCGCCACTGCGCTGCCCTATGTTTCAGATCATCAAACAAATTTAAATATTAGACGAAGATAATGCAAGTAAAAACAAAATGCAGTTTTTAAATGAAGGTGTTTATTATTAAGGGTAAAAAAAAATCCAAACCGACATAGCCCTGTGTGAGAAAGTGATTTCCCGCCATCCCGTTAAAACATAAATTAACTGTGGTTTATCACATCTTAGGAAAGCTGAGTTCAATTTCTCTAGCCACACCCAGGCCTGATTACTACCACACTTGTTCTCAGTCAAGAAATCACTTAAATAGGACCTACCTGATAAAGTGAAGTAGACCAAAAGATCCTCAAAAGCTAGACATCATGCTGTGATCCAAAGAAATTCAGGAACAAATGAGAAACAAAGTAACTGAGATATATCAGTCTGGAAAAAGCTATAAAGCCATTTCTAAAGCTTTGGGACTCCAGCGAACCACAGTGAGAGCCATTATCCACAAATGGTGAAAACATGAAATAGTGGTGAACCTTTCCAGGAGTGGCCAGCTGACCAAAATTACCCAGAGCGCAGCAACGACTCATCCAAGAGGTCACAAAAGACCCCACAACATCATCCAAAGAACTGCAGGCCTCACTTGCCTAAGTTAACATCAGTGTTTATGACTCCACCATAAGAAAGAGACTGGGCAAGAATGACCTACATGGCAGAGTTCCAAGACAAAAACCACTGCTGAACAAAAAGAACATAAAGGCACATCTCAGTTTTGCCAGAAAGCATCTTGATGACCCCCAAGACTTTTGGGAAAATACTCTGTGGACTGACAAGACAAAAGTTGAACTTTTTGGAAGGTGTGTGGCTTAAAAGTAACACAGCATTTCAGAAAAGGAACATCATACAAGAAAGCTAGCTCTGTCCTGGGGCAGCGCCTTGACCCGGTGGAGGAGATAGGAGAGAGAAGGACGGTGGCTAAACTGTCATCTCTGCTGGAGTCCGAGTTCCACCCTATGCAGGACACACTGAATGCACTGAGGAGCTCATTTAGCAGCAGACTACATCATCCCAGGTGCACAACCGAGAGGTTTTGCAGGTCCTTCCTACCAACGGCTGTCAGACTGTACAACCTAAGCAGGGCTGCTCGCAGAGATAGCAAAAAAGACGTAACAACCTAATAGTTTTTGAATGCAAAAGATGCAATAGACTTACACAATGGTCCCCTCCGGCATACAACTAGGAAAATACCGGTCGCTATGGAGGGTGAGAATGTGTATGGGCACATAATCATACCATGTAGGATAACTAAGTAGACGGTTGTGCTGTTTCATCCCATCTAGCAACAATGCTCTGCACTGTGTGTGTTTATATATTTACATTTTTATTCCAACTAGCTACAATGCTCTGCACTGGGTGTGTTTATATTTATATATCTATATATTTATTCCATCTAGCTACAATGCTCCGCACTGTGTGTTTATATATCTACATATTATTCCATCTAGCTACAATGCTCCACACTGTGTGTGTTTATATATTTACATATTTATTCCACCTAGCTGCAATGCTCCGTACTGTGGGTGTTTATATATCTACATATTTATTCCATCTAGCTACAATGCTCCGCACTGTGTGTTTATATACTCATATATTTTATTCCATCCAGCTACAATGCTCTGCACTGTGTGTCTGTGTGTATATATATATATATTTATAGTAATATGTACATATGTATGTATATTAGCTGCTCTTGCTTTTTTTCTTGCCTTCTAATTGTTGCTCTGAGTGTTGCTATCCCTGTGCTGATGCAATCCTGGAATTTCCCCGTTGTGGGACTAATAAAGGCTTATCTTATCTTATCTTATCTTATCTTATACCAACAGTAAAATATGGTGGTGGTAGTGTGATGATCTGGGATTGTTTTGCTGCTTCAGGACCTGGAAAACTTGCTGTGGTAAATGGAACCATGAATTCTGCTGTCTACCAAAGAATCCAGAAGGAGAATGTCCGGCCATCTGTTTGTGGCCTCAAGCTAAAGCGCACTTGGGTTCTGCAGCAGGACAATGATCCAAAACACACCAGCAAGTCCACCTCTGACTGGCTTAAGAAAAACAAAATGAAGACTTTAGAGTGGCCTAGTCAAAGTCCTAACCTGAATCCTTTGAAGATGAGTGGGCAAAAATTTCTCCATAGTGCTGTAAAAGACTCATTGACAGTTATCACAAATGCTTGATTGCAGTTGTTGCTGCTAAGGGTGGCCCAATCAGTTATTAGGTTTAGGGGGCAATCACTTTTTCACACAGGGCCATGTAGGTTTGGATTTTTTCCCCCCTTAATAATAAACACCTTCATTTAAAAACTGCATTTTGTGTTTACTTGTGTTATCTTCATCTAATATTTAAATTTGGTTGAAGAGCTGAAACATTTAAGTGTGACAAACATACAAAAAAAAGAGAAACCAAGAACGGGGCGAAAACTTTTTCACACCACTGTATTGTGATATATTGAAACTTTTTTGATATCCCATGTTCAACATAAATTCATCTGGCATGCAATACCTCATATGAGGATTCTTACATAATACTTAAATATCATTATTATTATTATTATCATTATAAATATCATAATTATCAAATAATTATGCAATTGCATCATTATGTCTACAGATCCACTGGTATGCTTGCTATTGATCTGTGTACTGCTATCCCTTTGTTGTTGCAATCCTGTAATTTCTGCATTGTGAGACTAATAAAGGTTTGTCTTATCTTTTCTTATCTTATCTTAACTTATCTTATCCTATCTTATCCTATATTATCTAGCCCACATGTAATATTACAGTAGGATTGTTGTACATCAAATGACCAGCAGATGTCAGTATTCCCAAATGAGCTGTTAAAGGGGCTTCGTGTAATCTGTCTTTTGGCGAAGCAATTTGCCAGAAAGATCCAACACATTCACGGGGCTTGATCACACCATCACTACTTCTTGCCATAATTCAACACCAGAGAGGCTCAAATGCAGAGCAAACCACACCGGATGAACACTCAGACTCAGGTGGTAAAAGGAACATAACTTTAATGAAAACACAAATTTCCAAAATACACAAACTTAAATAAACTAGCAAGAAATAATGAATAGCGCAAAATAAGACACAAACTTAAACTGACATAAAACACAGGAGTACACTGGAGCACACGCAGCCTGAGGAGAGGAAGAGGAAGAGGATTAGTCACGAGGGATATTGATAGAAAAATTCCATATTATCCACATTATTATTGTTATTAATAATGTATTATTATTCTTAAGATGTATCATGCCTTTACTATTTCAAGTCTGATGTTTATATGTGCATTCCATGCAGGATAAGTTCATACATTCCTTTATATTATTCTTCCATATTATATTTCATATTATATGTCTGATATGACTTGTGATTCATGTATAGCCTTGAACAGCCCCGGTCTGCGTGTGAGTGTGCCTGAGTTAGCAATTTTAATCACCAGCTGTACTGATACATTTTTGGATGTCTAGTCCTGTGTGACCGAGAATGTACTGGCTCCTTGTTTCCTGGGAGCAAAGATAAGAACTGTTACACCCTGTCTTGCCAGATGTACTCAAGGACAGTTTCTTCGTCTTCCCATGGATAACACAGCTTTAAAAGCTAGAACAATGAATGGCTGATTCAGAGGTATGGATGGTCAGACTTGGGGCTGCCTCTGTATTTCTCCCTCATGAGGAATAAATCTACTTATATCTAAATTTTCTGCCTGATTTTTGACTCAGATTAATTATACTGAAAATTATTCTAACAGATATCAAGAGAAGGAGAGTGTGAAAGACAAGGGAAAACAGCTTACTGCACTAAGCAGCGGGCCCGGCAGGGAACTCCTGCATGGGACATAAAGGGATGGGTAGGATTAGGAATAGGCAGGTTGACCTGGGTGGAGAGTCCGTTGTCTTGAGAGAGGAGAAGATCAGGCGAGCACACGCAGCCCCAGAGAACACATCGCGGAGGTGGCAGAAAATGTGAAAGGGAGAAGACACAAAGGTGAGACAATGGGCAAAATAATGCCAAAAGCATAGACTAGTAGCTTTTCGGCAGCAATACCCAACGGTCCAGCAGAGAAGCATTCACACGCTAGCTCTTAAATATGCTGGCGACCCACAGAGCGGCAGGTGTAATAAATCACGCAGGTATGCAGATAAGCTCCCGAGCTGGGAGAAACAGAAAGAGGAGGGAGGGGGTGCACGCTCGCCTGATCATTACAGTGCCCCCCCCCCAAGGGGTGCCTCCTGGCGTTCCACTGGGCTTCTGAGGGTGTGCTCGATGGAATGCCTGCACCATACCCTTGTCGAGGATGTAGGAACCTGGGATCCATGACCTCTCCTCTGGTCCATACCCCTTCCAGTGAATGAGGTATTGGAGACCCCGGCCCCGCTGACAGATGTCCAGGATCTTCTTTACTGTGTAGGTAGTTTGACCATCGATGATACGGGAAGGGGGGGAGGGGGGTCCGGAGGAAGGCAAAGAGGGCTGGCGGAGAGGGGTTTAATTCAGGACATGTGGAAGGTCGGAGGGATGCATAGCGAAGGTGGCAGGTCCAGCTGAATAGTAACATCATTGATGATGTGTGTGATGGTGTACGAGCCCACGTAGCATTGGGACTGCTTCCAGGACTCCGTCTTCAAAGGGATCTGCTCGGCGGACAGCCAGACCTTCTGTCTCACAACATACTTTGGCACCAATGCACATCTGCGGTTTGTGTAGCATTGCTTCCACTCTGATGAGCAGAGAAGGGCAGTTCACGTGGCCCTCCACAGACGGCGATAGTGGCATGCGTGGGCCTCCACAGATGGCATAGTGACCCCTCTCTTCTCCATAGGTAACAAAGGTGGGGTGTATCCCATCAAAGCCTTGAATGGCGTCAGCCCAGTAGCAGAGGAGATGGTGGTGTTGTGGGCGTACTCCACCCAGGTCAGGTGGGAGCTCCAGGTGGTCAGGTTACAGGATGCCACACATCTCAGGGTGGCCTCCAGGGACTGGTTGGTGCGCTCGACCTGACCGTTGCTCTGTGGATGACATCCTGACGTGGGGCTAGCAGTGGCACCAGGGAATGACAAAATGCCTTCCAGATGTGCAATGTGAACTGAGGACCTCAGTCAGAGACAATGTCTATGGGAATCCCATGCAGGTGTCACGGTGGCCCATGCGAGCCACCATAAGATGCCAACATGTCACTGGTGAGTTTGCAATGATGTTTTATTGTGAACACGAACAAAGGATAATGCACAAAGTGACAGAAAGGAATGAGCCACGGTGGGCTAAAACACACAACATTGGATGTAGAAGCTGCAAGGCTGAACAAGCTCACTTACGGTTCCAGGTTAGGACGAAGGATGATCATAGACGTGGGATAATAAGGAATATTGGCGTCTGAGACGAGGGACGCTCGCGCGACGTCTGATGAGGGATGTTTGACGGAGACTGCTGCATTGGGCTGCATTCAGCGCCCGCTTAAATGTCGGCCGCTAATGAGCCCTGAATGCATCACAGCTGGCAGGCTTTGACAGCAGGAAGCTCCTCCGAGCGCTGTCACAATAAGAGCCCGGGGAGCCAGAGGGTAATCACTGCTGTCAAGCCTGCAGGAGATGACGTATGACCTGAGCGCGGACAAGATCAGCGCTCGGATCATAACAGTACCTCCCCCTCGAGGGTGGGCTCTGAACACCCAATGACACACAAGCCCCCCCCCCCCCCCCAGGGTGGGCGGAAGGGGGAACAGGCCAGTGGGGAGCAGACCAGCAAAGACCAAAAAAAAAAAAACATGACGACAACAGGAGCGTGCAGGCAGACAGAGAAAAAGAAAAAAAAAAACGACACTCCCATGCACAAATTACAACCAAGGTAGAACATAAGGAGATGATCACAGGGAAAAATAACAGCGACCAGGATACTCACAAATACACAAACCATGGTCAAGGCAGACTGAAAAATAAAACAATGACAGGCCACGACAACAGAAAATGCCATATTCCCAAAGGCAAAAAAAAACATACCAACTGTTACAGGCAATGAATTTTAACAGGAAAAATGAACAACAAACACCCGCTAGGAAGGGGAGAGATGCAACAATATTATAAACAAGACCCCCCGCACATCCCAAAAGGTTACAAAAACAACGAAAACGAAAACCCGGGATGACGGCAGTCCTAGTATTGTGGCATGAAGGCCGATAGTTCGGGGGGCCGCCCTGCATCTAGCGTCCACATCGCAGGCAGGGGGAAAAGAGACAGTTCGGGCGGCCTACCCCAGTCCCATGCCCGGGAATACAGTTCCTCTGGCGGCCGGGCCCGATCGCCGAAAGGGCGGGAACGTTTGTCGGGTGGCCGACCCAGAACGGCGAACCAGCGAAACAGTTCGCCAGGCGGCCGACCCGCATCACACAGCCACCAGGACCATAGGGGGAAGTAGAAGGCGGCCTCCCTGGAGAGGGGGAAGACGAGGGAGAGCCGGGCGGAGTATTCGGAACCCCAACAGGCCCCGGTGGAGATGAGCTGTGATGATGATCCTGAGGACGAGGATGATGATGATGAGGATGAGCCAGTCCAGTGTCCGGTGGCAGGGGATCTGCAGCTCCCTCACCGACCTTGACTTCAGCCGGTGCTGCACCTGCAATGGACCCCGATTGGGTCACGGCTGCACCCGCGATGGACCCCGATTGGGTCACAGCTGCACCCGCGTCGGACCCCGACTGGGTCGGCGCCGCACCAGAACCGACCTCCAACCCTGAACTCGAAACCTATGGCACAGCGACCAGAATCAGCTCCGCACCGGTGACCCTGGGAGAAGGCTCAGGAGAGAGAAAAGAACCGGGATCAGGATCACCGGTAGCGACAGAGCCCAGCGAGACGAGTTCGGGCGCAGCGGATGGCTGCCCCTGGCTCGTCTCTCCAAGAGACAGGCAAAAGTGCTCCAGAATAGAAAGGAGAAAAACAAAGTAGAGCACATGCCTGTACTCGGGTTCTGTCGCTGTCCAGGACTCCGACGATCCGGGCTCAGACGGAAGGAGATCGTCCTCTGGCTCCCATTCAGCTACGTCGGGCTCCGCAGCTGGCATGATGGTTTCAGCAGCCTGAGGACTCTCCAGCACCAATGTCCACGTCGACAACCCACACAGCGTGGTGGCAGGGGACCCTCGACCCACTGGATCGGACCGCTCGTCTGTGGAGACCCGGGCATGCTTCGTCGTTGGCGCAGGCTCCACGCTGCAGTCCGCTCTCCTCCTCCGCCCACGACATGGCTGTGGGGCTAGAACCAGGCTCTCCAGAACCGCAGGCCCCCTCCTCATCCGGCAACGTTGGCCTGGCGTCAAGAACTGCTCAGCGGAGGGAGACACAGAGGAAGCAGGTTTAATAATAGAAGCTACAGCAGGTGGTGGGAGCTCGGGGGACTGCGAACCCCGAACTCCACCCCCAGGAGTCAGACAAGGCAAATCACAATTATGAGGAGATAAGTGAACTTGTACTTGCCTGTCTCCCGGAGGCAGGATGGTGCCTGCTGTAGCAGATGTTGCTCCTCTCTTTCCCCGCTGGATGGTGACAGAGGGCCCCCTGGGAGGACGAGGGGGAGCTGATCGCGATGGATCTGGGATGGGGCTCGCCGAAACAGGACTCTGGGCACCCACAGCAGCAGGGGAAAGGGTCAAGGAGGAGGGGGCGACAGCCGAGACGAACCAGGCACAGAACGCTGACGGGACAGCAGGAGAAGATGACCCGGGGGAAGAGGCTGCGGGGATTCCCTTCTGGCGAGACGCCGAGGAAGCAGCTGACTGGGGAATTGAGTCTCTCTGGTGGCCCGGAACAGGATCCGGACGGGGTTCTTGCTGAGGTTTGAAGCTGGTGTGACGACAGTCTCTTGCAGGGGGCGAGGCGAAGGTGAGGTCCGGGAATCGCCACTCCTGTGCGGAAATCGAAGTGAGCAGGTCGGCGTACTCAGGAAAGTCACTCAACGCTGGGTTCCTCTCCACCAGTCTGACTGCTGCCGTCACATGCTTAATTATGCATGGGGTGAACAGCGGAATGAGCTGCCGCCACTCGGTCCCGGATGGAAGCAGCTGTGCGTTGAAGCTTCTCCGGGGGATTCCCGAATGACGACACGCTCCCACGGAAATCACCCCTGGGCGGTGCGAACTCCTGGACCGGAATAGAGACAGGAATGGGATCCGGACGTGAGGAACTAGGATGCCTCTTCTTCGGCTTCCTGCCGGGGTTTCCCTCCAGCCCATGGAGTCTCTGCCGTTGCGCAGAGATGTCAGCCTTCCTCACCGTAATTTCCGGGTGGTTGGAATAGCAGGGATGGCGCATTATAATGTCCTCAGCAAGGTCCAGGTGTCGGCGTATATCGCTGGGGGTGTCGTAAAGCGTAGCAGTGAAGAGCCTTCCATCAACATAGTCCGAGGCCTCCGCTAGCTCGTAGCCCAGGCGCCGAACGCTGCGCCTGAAAGACGACATCCTCCCAGCACGCAGTTACCCAGACAGGGAAGAACAAATGTCCAAATGCAAACTCACCGGGAACGGCGTCTCGGTGTGGCGCCTCCGTTTAGACGTCCTGTCAGCAGTCTACTTTCACGGTGGCCCTCGCGAGCCACCATAAGACGCCAACAAGTCACCGGTGAGTTTTCAATGATTTTTTATTGTGAACACGAACAAAGGATAATACACAAATTGACAGAAAGGAATGAGCCATGGTGGGCTAAAACACACAACACTGGATGTAGAAGCCGCAAGGCTGAACAAGCTCAGTTACGGTTCCAGGTTAGGACGAAGGATGATCATAGACGTGGGATAATAAGGAATATTGGCGTCTGAGACGAGGGACGCTCGCTCAACGTCTGATGAGGGATGTTTGACGGAGACTGCTGCATTGGGCTGCATTCAGCACCGGCTTAAATGCCGGCCGCTAATGAGCCCAGAATGCATCACAGCTGGCAGGCTTTGACAGCAGGAAGCTCCTCCGAGCGCTGTCACAATAAGAGCCCGGGGAGCCGGAGGGTAATCACTGCTGTCAAGCCTGCAGGAGATGACGTGTGACCCGAGCGCGGAAGAGATCAGTGTTTGGATCATAACAGCAGGCAGATGATGTGGAGGGTCAGCAAATTGGCCGTTTCCACAGCCGAGGGCAATTTGGGGAGAGGAACCAGTGAATGGCTTTGGAAAAACAATCAGTGATAGTAAGGATGACTGAATTACCTTGAGATGGAGGGAGGCTTGTTACGAAATCCACTGCAATATGGGACCAAGGATGACTTGGAACTGTGAGGGGATGAAGGAGGCCGGCTGGGGGAGAAGTGTCAGTTTTATTGGTTGCACAGAAGTGACATGCCTTCATATACTCCTGCTCCTTCTGAGCGACGGCCACTAAAAAACTCAGTCTGTGAGATCCCGGGATGGCAGGCAAAAACAAACTGATGTGCCCCCACTTGATGACTTTGCTGCATAAAGAGGAGGGCACAAACAGTCGGTTGGGCGGGCCTCCCCCCGGGATAGGTTTAGAGGACTGGGCCTGCTGGACCCTCTACTTGATCTTCCAAGAGAGGGCCGCAAGAAAGCAGGAAGGAGGGAAGGATGGTCTCCGGAGGAGAGGCAGCAGCTGCAGAGAGAGAGGAGGAGGAGGAGGAGGAGGAGGAGGAGGAGGAGGAGGAAGAGAACTGGCATGAAAGAGCATCAGCCTTGGCATTATGGGACCCTGGGCGGTACGTGATGGAGAGATTAAACCTGAGGAAGAACAGGGCCCACCGGGCTTGCTGAAAATTTAACTGCCTGGCAGATCTAAGATATTCTAAATTTTTATGATCTGTCCAGATAATGACCGGTTGGCTAGCTCCCTCGAACCAGTGCCTCCACTCCTCCAATGCCAGCTTAATAGCCAGCAGCTCGTGGTCCTCCATGTTGTAGTTCCTCTCGGCTGGCGTCAGCCACCGAGAGAAATACGTGCACAGATGGAGCTTCTGATTGGAGTTGGAGTGCTGGGAGAGGAGAATGCCCACCCCTGAGTCAGAAGCATCCCCCTTGACCACAAACTGCGCTTGAGGGTCAACCTGCGCCAAGACGCACGCATTGGTGAAGAGGCCTTTCAAGGTCACAAAAGCCCATTCAGTGGCCGCAGACCACTTGAAGGGACTCTTGGTAGATGTCAGTTGCATCAGAGGTTGCGCAACCTTGCTATAATAATGGATGAATTGGCGGTAGAAGTTGGCAAAGTCCAGGAAGCATTGGAGTTGCTTCCTGGACTAGGGGGTAGGCTAGTCTTCTACAGCCTTGATTTTTTGCCGGATCGGCCTTTAATGCATCCCTCAGTGACAATGAACCCCAAGAAAGAAGTGGAGTGGGTGGTGAACTACACTTCTCAGCTTTAACAAAAGGCTGGTTCTCCAGCAGCCGCTGCAGGACAGCCTGGACGTGGACTATGTGCTCCTCCAGGGTGCGAGAAAAAATGAGAATGTCGTCCAAATAAAAAAAAAAAAACTGGTTCACCATGTCCCGCAGGACGTCATTGATCAACTGCTGGAAGACGGCAGGGGCATTGGTCAGCCCGAATGGCATGACCAGGCATTCAAACTGTCCCAGGTGTGTTTTAAAAGCTGTCTTCCACTCGTCCCTCTCACATATGTGAACCAGATAATTTGCATTATGGAGACTGAGTTTGGTGAACACGTGCGCCAGTTGGAGAAGTTCAAAAGCTGAGTTGATAAGGGGTAATGGGTATTTATCCTAACGGGTAATGGCGTTGAGTTCACGGTAATCAATGCATGGCCCCAAAGTCCCGTCCTTTATACCTACATAAAAGAACCCAGCGCCAAGAGGGGCGGACGACGGACGAATAAGGCCAGCGCTGAGTGTCATGAACCCTCCTGTGCGCCTCTCCATTGCGCACGGTGAGGGGGTGAAAACATGAGAATTTACGCGCAGGGTTTACACCACACACATTTATTAAAGAAAAACAGTCCCAAAGAATGCAGACATACAAAGGCTAAACACTTACTTTCGGTGTTGCAATTCACAATAGTTGACAATCCTCAATGACCCAGCAATGTGTGACTGGCAAAAGGCTCCTTAAAAATACGCATTGCTGGAGATGGTAAGATTGAACACTCCTGGGCGAGGAGCGGGGAGATGGCAAACGGGCGAGGGAGTAATTACAGTAATTAGAGAGGGGGCGTGGTCAGACCGGCAGACAGTCAGACAGCGCTCACACCAGCATGAGCCAAAGGGGCTGCCTCACCACTGCCGGCCAGACAGCAGTGGCTATGGGTAAGGACTACCAGCACAGAATACATAATATGCACATTCACAGAGGCACCTAATAAACCCACAGAGAGATCAGGACCGAGCCAGGGGAAACCAAGCCAGCTCGGCTCCTGACAGAGCCCCCCCCCCCATTTAAGGGGTGGATTCCTAGACACCCGAGGTAACATCCCAGATCCCCCACCCCCCATCCCCACCCCAACAGGAACAGTCAAAACGAACCCAGGAGGGAGGGAGGGGGAACAGGAAAGGACAGAACACAAAACCCCACCCAGGATCCACAATTAACCCCCCCCCCAAGTCCAAAGACATGGAGGCTCAGGAGGCCGCCCAGAGTCCCAGGCCCAACAGGCAGTTTGGCAGACAGAGTCTGGTGGCCTGCCAGAAAACACGGGCCATCTGGCCCAGAGACTCAGTTCCTCAGGTGGTTGGCCAGCGCTGTAAAGCCACCAGGGCCAGCGGGATGAAGCAGGAGGTGGCCTGCCCACCAGAAGGCTCACTGGTGGGTGACCGGAATGTAGGGAGGGAACCCCCATGGCGCAGGACAGGGAGGAGAAGGGGGCCACGGCATCCTCAAGCAGATCCACAGCACCCTCAGTGGTCCCGGCTTGGGACTCAGCTGCACCCGCGGTGGACCCCGACCTGGCCAATGCCACACCTGCAATGGACCCCGACCATGCTGACACTGCACGCGCGATGGGCCCCGACCATGCCGATGCCGCTCCCGCAACGAACCCCACCATGCCGACGCCGCACCCACGACAAACCCCGACCGTGCCGACGCCGCATCCGTGACGGATCCCAACCGGGCCGGTTCTGAAGCACTCGCGGTGACCTCCAGCTAAGGTTCTGCAGCACCCACGGTGACTCCTTATTGGAGTTCCGCAGCACCCGTGGTGGGCTCCAGCTGGAGCTCAGCAGCACCCTCGGTGGAACCCATGCTGGAGCGTGGCATCCATGACGAGTCCGAGCAGGAGTGCAGCACCCACGTTGGGTTGATCATGGAGCGCAGCCCCCATGATGGTCCAACACCAGCCTGCCACACCCATGGAGATACAGTCTGCGGAGCGACCCACACGACAGCCTCAGGCAGCGGGGAAGCTGGACTCGCGACGTCGTTAAATGGCGGGCCCGGTTCCAAGGAGACCCCTAGTGACAATGGCTCCTCTTAGACGACCTTAAAAGAAAACTCAGGAGCAGGAGAGGAAACCAAGTTATTAGGGTCGCTGGCAGCAGTGGAACTCGGCAAAGGGAGTTCAGGGGCAGCTGCACACTCCACCTGACTCCCCTCACCTTGAGCCAGACAAGATCTCTCTAGAACTGACATTAGAAGCACAAAAGAGAAAACTTGCCTGAGCTCGAGATCCACCACTGTTCAGGACTCCATGATCCCGATGATGAAGACTTGGGCCCCGCCTCCAGGAGGTCCAGCTCAGGCGCCCACTCCACTGCTGCAGCCTCTGCAGCAAGCGAGATGGTGGTAACAGTCCTTTGATCCTCCTGCAGCGGCTCCAATGCTAGGGACTCCTCTGGCGTGGCTGCAGGGAGACCTCTCCATGCTGGCTGCAGGGCGGAATCCTCCAAAGCTACCGGCTCCTCCACTATCTGAAGGCACTGACCTTGGGCCAACGGGCACTCAGGGAGAATTGGAAGAGACACGGAGAGGGGAAAAATTAATTATTACTTGCAGCTGGAGGAGAGGACCCAGCGGACTGCTGAAATTGGGCCTCTCCCTCGGGAGACAGACAAGGCTTATTGTGATTTGACTGAGTGGAATGAAAAAACACTTGCCTGTCATCCCGGTTCCCGATGTTGACAGCTGCAGGCGGCAGACAGTCATCCCTCCCTGTGTCAGCGGTGACGTGGGCCCCTCTGAAGACTTGAGGAGGAACCGTCTCCATGACAACGGAGGTGGGCATAGCCGGGGTGAGCTCAGCGGACCTCATGGCAGCTGGAATGATGGCAGTCGCTGCCGACGAGGAGGGCTTTTCCTGGTGTCTCGATGTTGGATGACGCTGTCTGCGGAGGGCTGGAGCTGGTTGGGTCGTAGCAGGAACGGGCGATGAACCCTAGCATGGAGCAGGATCAACGGAACCCCGGGAGTGCCCTCCCTTCGGCGCGAGCCCGGTCTTCTTGGGGGACTTCCCCACTCCTCCGCCAAACTCTCGCCGCAGTGCTGCCAAATGGGTCAACCTCTCAGCTCCCTCCAGATGATCTGCGAGCTGAGGGCACCACTGAGCTTCTCCATCTGCCAAGTCCACATATCACAGTACAACCTCCGGGGTGGAATACGTGCTTGCTGAGGAGATAAGCCCATCTATCTCCATAAGCGCACAACAGCACTCCCACCCCAGACACAGAGAATAACTGCGCATCCCCGACAAGTCCAACATAGCTCTCAGACTGGTGAGTAAACGATTAATCCAAACAGAAAAAGATATGTGTGGGTGCAACCCGCTAAATCCTTTTTATGGCAGCTGGGTCATTCTGTCATGAACCCTCCTGTGCACCTCTCCATTGTGCATGGTGAGGGGGTGAAAAGATGAGGATTTACACGTAGGGTTTACACCACACACATTTATTAAAGACAAAGACAACAGTACCAAAGAATGCAGACATACAAAGACTAAGCACTTACTTTTGGTGTTGCTCAGAGAGCAGTTCACAATAGTTTACAATGCTCAATGACCCAGCAATGTGTGACTGGCAAAAGGCTCCTTAAATACATGCATTGCTGGAGATGGTAAGATTGAATGCACCTGGGTGAGGAGCGGGGAGATGGCAAACGGGTAAGGGAACAGCTTACAGTAATTAGAGAGGGGGCATGGTCGGACAAGACAGTCAGACAGCACTCACACCAGAGTGAGCCAAAGGGGCTGCCTCACCACTGCCGGCCAGACAGCAGTGGCTATGGGTAAGGAACCAGCACAGAATACATAATATGCACATACACAGTGGCACCTAAACCCACAGAGAGATCAGGACCGAGCCGGGGGAAACCAAGCCGGCTCGGCTCCTTACACTGAGGGAGTCTTTGATGTACAGTAGCTCTCCATCACCTCCCTCTCTGGCCCAGATAAACTGTAGAGCCGGCTGGATGGTAGCCGCACACCCAGAAGGAGGTCAATAGCATAGTCGTAGGCCCAATGAGGTTTTAATGAAAGGGGCCTCGACTTGCTAAAGACCTCCCCTAAGTCATGATAGACCTTGGGCATGGAGCTGACATCCGCCGACTCAGCCAGAGGAGAGGAGATAGGGAGAGAGGGCGAGCATGCAGCTGAGTGGAGGCACAAAGAAAGACAAAAAGGGCTCCAGGAGGAAATGGAGCCCTGACTCAATTGATTATGGGGTTGTGTTTATGGAGCCACGGATACCCCAGGATCATGGGTGTAGACGATTGGGGAAGAACATACAACTGGATAGTCTCAGTGGTTACAGGACAAAATGACCGAAATGGGTTCAGTTTGCGAGGCAGCCACCGTGATCCTGCTGCCAGATAGGGCTGAGACATTCAACAGTGTTGAGAGGTTCCTGGTGACAATGTTAAATTTTTGAACCAAGACGTCATGAATGAAATGTTGCCCCACTCCAGAATCAATCAGAGCAGAAGTTTTGCACTCGACCCCCGGTAACTGAATGAGGGCCGGCAGTGCAAAACGGTTGGGAGGACTTTGAGAAGATTCTCCTGCCAGACCCCCCATGGTTACTGATGGGCTGAATCTTTTGGCCAAATTGGGCATTTCAATATTGCGTGGTCGGTGGTCCGGCAATACATGCACGCCCCCGCCCTCTCTCAACACCGGTGTTCCTCAGGAGTCAGATAAGCCTTGCCGAGGACCATCGGTCGCTCTACTAGCACTCCACCACCCACCACCCCCCGTCCTCTCGCGCTGCTCGGTCAGCGTCGCCACCCGAGCCAACAGTCCTCGGCAAGGCTCATCGGCTCGGGTGGCGACACCAACTGAGCAGCGCGAGAGGATGGGGGGTGGGGTGGTGGTGATGGTGGTGGAGTGGATGAGGAAGCAGCGGCCTTCTGCTCCCTTGAGTGCTCCAAAACCGGTTTTTGAGGGCCACCGCCTGTGCAATAAGTTCGTCCAAAGAGGAAGGGGAAGCACGGATAGCCAGTTCATCGTGGGGATTGGCATTCAGGCTCCAGAGGAAGACACTGCGTAATGCAACATCATTCCATCAGGGGTCCACAGTGGTGACCCGGAACTCGACTGAGAAATCGGCTACGGACCGACTCCCCCGCCAAAGTCCCAACAGCTGACTAGCACTATTCCCCGCACTCTCAGTATGATTGAAAGTCTGTGAAAATTCCTGCACAAACTGCTCAAATGTGTACAGGGGCCCCTCCGGATCGCTCATGATGGACTGTGCCCACTTGAGCGCCCAGTCTTGAAGTAACAAGGTCATAAAGTGGATTTTGGCCAAATCATCCCTGTATTCCCCCTCCACCCGATGATCAGCAGCCACACATGAATATCAAGTGATGGACATAGAATTTGACCAATTAACAACAATGTGATCTTTTTCATTGGCTCATGATAAGCCTTGATCTTTGTAGGCCCCCTGGGCTTCAGTCCAGCCTAGCCTGTTCATTAAAGGCCAAATGTCACGTAACAGGGTACTTTAAATATCTTGAAACTAGATATAAAAGGGAACCGATCCGTTCGGGTCTTGGTGGATATGCTTCAGTAACAACGGAATATTCGTTAATTTAAAACTGCCGCGCTTGGCCTGACACGGCCCCTGGAATCGCCTGGGGAAGAAGGCGGAAGTGACGAAATCGATTGTACCCTAGTTTGATGCTTGGGGTATTTCAATTGATTGTTTATATGGAGACTGGAAGGTTGAAGTGAGCAACAAGAAAGAAAAAATTGGATATTTCACTCATACCTTAAAACGGGACTATCAGGGACAGCTGGGTAATAAGGGACACTTCTCTGGGAAATGTTTTCATACCTGTCAAGTGAGACGTTTTCGCCATACTTCAACACCGTAAAAAGCGGCTATAAGGAACTGCGGAGCAACAAGGGACACCTCTCTGGGAAATGCCCCAAATGCAACTCGTGTTGTTATTGTCAAATATTTTAAGGATTCATGGATATTTGACAATAACAAAACAACTGAGCGTCCGGCGCAAAATAAAAAAAAAAAGCAGAATTCTGTATTTGTCAGGCGATCTCTGTCTGTTCCGCAACCGCTGCACAGCTCAACGTGTTAAACCATTGTCCTAATGACTTCTCATGGTAGTGAGAATAGCTCAAGCTGAGCGATCAGCCCGCCCAGACAATTAAACTAATGATTGACTCCACACTTCGAACAGTAGTGAGAATAGCTCAAGCTGAGCAATCAGCCCGCCTCGACAATTAAACTAATGAGTGACTCCACACTTCTCATGGTAGTGCGAATAGCTCACGCTGAGCGATCTGCCATCACCTGCTGTGGGTGATCACACACAGGAGTGCTCCTCAAGCCACTCAGTTTTTTTTCCAGTATATTTTTTCTTTTGGGCATACAGAAATGGCAATACGCCCGTTTTTGCTAAAATTGCATTTTCCCCGTATTTTCCTTAAAATATTTGACAATAACAACACGAACTACATTTAAAACATTTCCCAGAAAAGTGTCCCAAACCACTCCGCCGTCCCCCACAGCCACGCTTGGCACCAAAATACGGCGAAAACGTCTCACTTGACGGGTATGCGCCTCCATTTTCATATTGATCTGGTCAATTTCTTGACAGCAGCGGCTCTCCTCCACTGTAATAATAATGGCTTCAGAAAAATCAATATTTATGGGGCGCCCTGGACAGACCCCCTTCGGCTTCGCAATTCTGGAGGCGATTAATGTCCAGTTCAATGACATTTTCCACTGGTTCTGCTCTCTGGTCATCGTTGGAACTGTTGTCATCAGACAAAGCATCTGATTCCGTCTCGGACGGCTCGAACCTGTAAGGTTCTATGCCTCTGTCACTGTCTGAACCACTGACAAAAAAAAAGACAAAAAAAAAAGACAAAACTAAACTAATTTGTTCACAATCGCTGTCACTTTCCATCATGATTGTCCAATGTTGATAAGTGTGAATGTGGATAGGCAGGGCAGCCAGGGTACAACTGGTGATGTCAAAAACATGGGCGTGGTCTGGACTGGCTGTCACAAGCCAGCAAGCAAGGTGGGGCCTTCACCTGGTGTATTTTGTGCAATTATGTAAATACAGGTGGGTGATATGGTCTCCGGTATGAATATTTGGTTTAAGCTATGTGTATTTTATCTAAATTCGTTGTCATTTAGAAAAAAAAATTACGTGACATTTGGCCTTTAAAGTGGTCTTAAATAAACTGGACACGTCCCACTCAGAACAAACATATTTAGCCCAATAAATGTGATGTCCTGGCTAAATTGGGACAGTTGGCAACCCTACCTGGGATCATTAGGGAATACAGTTAGGCCCAAAAATATTTGGACAGTGACACAAGTTTTGGTATTTTAGCTGTTTACGAAAACATATTCAGGATACAATTATATAATCAATATGGGCTTAAAGTGCAGACTCTCAGCTGTAATTTGAGAGTATTCACATCCAAATTGGAGCAAGGGTTTAGGAATTACAGCTCTTTAATACGTAGCCGCCTCTTTTTCAAGGGACCAAAAGTAATTGGACAATTGACTCAGAAGGCTGCAAAAAAAATAACAAGGCTGCATGGGCTCTTCCCTCGTTAACCTGTCATCAATTAAGCAGTTAAAAGGTCTGGAGTTGATTCCAGGTGTGGCGTTTGCATTTGGAAGCTGTTGCTGTGAACACACAACATGCGGTCAAAGGAGCTCTCAATGGAGGTGAAACAGACAATCCTGAGGCTGAAAAAAAAAAGAAGAAATCCATCAGAGAGATAGCAGAAATGTTAGGAGTGGCCAAATCAACAGTTTGGTACATTCTGAGAAAAAAAGAGTGCACTGGTGAGCTTGGGAACTCAAAAAGGCCTGGACGTCCACGGAAGACAACAGTGGTGGATGATCACAGAATCCTTTCCATGGTGAAGAACAACCCCTTCACAACATCCACTCAAGTGAAGAACACTCTCCAGGAAGTAGGTGTATCAGTATCTAAGTCTACCATAAAGAGAAGACTTCATGAGAGTAAATACAAAGGATTCACCACAAGGTGCAAACCATGAATCAGCCTCAAAAATAGAAAGGCCAGAATTGACTTTGCCAAAAAACACCTGAAGAAGCCAGCCCAGCTCTGGAACAGCATTCTTTGGACAGATGAGACTAAGATCAACCTGTACCAGAATGATGGGAAGAAGAAAGTTTGGAGAAGAATTGGAACAGCTCATGATCCAAAGCACTACATCTTCTGTAAAACATGGTGGAGGCAGTGTGATGGCATGGGCATGCATGGCTTCCAATGGCACTGGGTCACTTGTGTTTATTGATGATGTGACAAAAGACAGAAGCAGCCGGATGAATTCTGAAGTGTATAGGGATATAGTTTCTGCTCAGATTCAGCCAAATGCAGCAAAGTTGATTGGACAGCGCTTCACCAATGATCCAAAACATACTGCAAAAGCAACCCAGGAGTTTTTTAAAGCAACGAAGTGGAATATTCTGAATGGCCGAGTCAGTCACCAGATCTCAACCCAATCGAGCATGCATTTCACTTGCTCAAGACAAAACTTAAGGCAGAAAGACCCACAAACAAGCAACAACTGAAGACAGCTGCAGTAAAGGCCTGGCAAAGCATCACAAAGGAGGAAACCCAGCGTTTGGTGATGTCCATGGGTTCCAGACTTCAGGCAGTCATTGTGTAACGGATCACGTCACCAGTGTAACGGATCTCGTCACAAGCGTAACGGTTCTTCTTTTTGGGGCACCCTTAAGCGGCCGTGATCGGGAACATCAAAACAAGTGTGTGTGCAGCATAGGGACCACGATGACACCAGACTGCTGTTTCCACAATTTATTTCTGTTAGAGAAATAAAACAAAACTACATCACGCTCCGTCTGTACCTCGATCCCACACAGGCTCCCACAGCAAAGCACCGCAATACTGTGGGGAAAGACTGACTACCGGAGCCTCAGAGGTTCAGAAAGAGCGGATGTGAGAAGTGCACTGCCAAAATAAAACACTCAAGTAAAATAAAATTCACAACAATATAAAGAAAAACATAACTGAGGAAAAGAAATACCTAAAGCACATTTTTGACTCTGTTACACCCACCCCACTGAATTTTACTGAACTTGAGCCATAGCTACACAGAATTCACTATAATACACAAAACACCCGGGGTTAGATAAAGAACACCATTTGACAGAGAGTCCCACACAAGGACGAAGTGGCATGAGAGCAGCGCTTATCTCTCAACCCAACCACTGGTAATGGAGTGCCTTGTACACCCCACCAAAAACCCCAACTATAAGTGTAGCAAATGCTCTTGAACAATAAAATAAAATAACCGAACATTAAAAAAACAAAGCTAGGTCCACAAAAACATAGTCCACACATGTGACATTTAATCAGTCAGGGTCTGAAACATAGACCTACAAACAGCCTTAACATTAAACTTGTCACGAATCACATCTTGCCTGGACATTGTCTGCACTAGTCTATTAACAGGTTTAATCAGGCGACCAAATCTTGACCTGATTTGAGGTTGTGCATTCGGACGGTGACAATGTGCATGTGACGTCTGGTCAACAGTACAGCGAGCAAGGGGAGTGTCTGTCTGTCTCTCGGAGTCAGGAACAGAAACTAGTTGACTGTCAAGTGTTTGTCCACCATGAGTATCAGTAGCAGCTGTAGTCACAGGTCTAGAGTCAGAGGACATGGGATGATCTACACCTTGAGCAACAGGCGCAACTGAAGAGTCCTGGGGGTCAGAGGACACACTAGTCACATCAGAAATGTCTACCTGTGACACAGATGGTTCAGTGAGCTGCGTGATCCACTCAACAGTTCTCCTTTCAGAGTCAACAGGTTCTGGATCAACTAATGGTTCACGTGTTTCTCCACATGAAGACGGCTCACCTGTACCAGCCTCACTCTCTCCCTCGAAGAGGTCCACAGATGTGTCTCCCTCATCACCAACGTCTGTAGCTAAGGTGGATGAACCATGGTTGGACACATCGCACACATCCGCCACAGGAAGAAAATTTACCAGCATCAACAGATTCCTGTGGACCACTTTTGTCCGTCCAGTAAGAGTGTCACAAATTCTGTATGTATGTGTCTGTGGGTTCACATCCATTACAGTGTAAACAGTTGATTCCCATTTATCAGCAGTTTTCTTTTTGCCTCTCTCCTTTCTGTTGGCCAAAAGCACCCTGTCACCAATCTCAATCTTGGATCCTGTCACTTTCCTGTTGTAAAGATTAGCATGTCTGTGTTGCTCCTTAGCAGCATGATCCTGAGCAACCATCATTGCTTCTTTTAGCTCACAGGTGAGAGTTGCCACATACTTGTCATAACTGGTTACATCATTATCGCGAAGAACAGAACGAAACATGACATCTACTGGCAAACGGGGCACACGGCCATACATGAGGTAAAAAGGAGGAAAGCCAGTCGTCTCATGGGCTGTACAGTTGTACATAAATGTCAAAGTCTGCAACCATCGTGGCCAGTTAGCTTTCACCTCAGGGGACAGTGCACGAATCATCCTACCCAGTGTCCTGTTAAACCGTTCGACACTCCCATTTCCCATTGGGTGATAAGGGGTAGTGTGAGATTTCCTGACACCGGACACTTTGAGGAGTTCACTGATTAACTGACTTTCAAAATTAGGACCTTGGTCACTGTGGATTCTTTCTGGGAATCCAAAGACACAAAAGTACTTGTTCCACAGAACATTTGCCACTTGCTTAGCTGTTTGATCCTTACAAGGAAAGGCCTGAGCCATCCTGGTAAAGTGATCTGTTATTACTAGGACATCAATAGACTTGTTCCTAGAGTCTTCAGCTGACCAAAAGTCAATACAGACCAGCTCCAGTGGTCTAGATGACAAGATGCTCTCTAAGGGAGCTCGTCCCTCAGGTTCAGCTGACTTGCTGAGGACACAACGCTGGCAGTGTCTGACATGGTCTCTAACATCTCTCTCAAGGGTCAGCCAGAAAAATCTCTGTCTGGATAAACTGAGGGTTCGCGACTGGGCTTGATGACCAGCATCATCATGCACGCCTTTCAAGACCTCATCCTTAAGTGAGTCTGGCACAACATACTGAAGCCGTTTGGACTTGGTTCTCTGGTCTCTTGAAACTCTGTACAGAACACCATTGCTCACAGATAGCTTATCCCAGTGTTTCAGATATTTAATCACTGAAAATGATTCTTTCACCCTTTCTCTCCTTGAGGGTCTCCGATGTCTTTCAACATAAAACAGGACGCGAGAAAGAATTCCATCCTCCAACTGTTTGTCACGCAAAGCCTTTTCAGAATAGGCAGGCAACGGGTCTTGACCTGGTGGAACTAACTGGGGCAAAAACTGCAAGGCTTCAATTGCCCGGGCCCTCGGACCAGCATCCCACTCGATGTGTGACTGCATCACAGCAGACACTTCCTCTGAATTCACAAACTGAGTGTGTACCCGGGAGGTATGAGCATTGTCACACATCGCACCCACGTGACCACTGGATGAACGAAAAGCATCCTGAACAGAGGCAGTAGACACATTTTTGACTTCACTGAGGAGTTTTACATATGGCTCATTGAACAGTCTGTGACCAATATTTTCCTTGACAAAAGGCACACGGCTTAATGCATCAGCCACGATGTTCTGCCGCCCTGGAACATACTTTATGTCAAAGTCATACGCAGCCAACTTGGCTACCCAGCGTTACTCACAACAGTCTAGCTTGGGCTTTGTCAATATGTGAGTCAAAGGATTGTTGTCAGTCCAAACAGTGAATTTGTGACCCTTTAGCCAATGACTAAACTTGTCAGTGATGGACCATTTCAAAGCCAGAAATTCCAGTCGGTGCGCTGGATAGTTTTTCTGAGACTGTGTCAGTGACTTGCTGGCAAAAGCAATAGGTCTGGCATGACTTTCACCTTCCTGGACTTGGGACAGAACGGCACCTATCCCATCCAGAGATGCATCAGTTGAAAGCATGAAGGGACGGTCAAAGTTAGGATGAGCCAAGACCACAGTGTTAACAAGTGCAGATTTGAGACTTTCAAAGGCATGTATGTGCTCTTGGGTCCAATCAGAAGCACAAAGCTTTCTGCAAACCATCCTGGTTTTCTTACATCTGCCTTTAAATTTTCCACCTTTCAACAGGCTGAACAATGGCTTGGCAATGGCAGAATATCCTGGCACAAAATGCTGATAGTAATTAACCATCCCTAAGAAGGATCTAAGTCTCTTTTGGGACGGTGTCACACCATCAGTGTCCATAAGGTCAGCACAAGTCATTTTTGCAATGTTCTCAACCTTACTAGGGTCGGTTGAAACACCATTCTCATCAATTACGTGACCAAGAAACCTCACAGACCTCCTGAGGAAAAAACACTTTTTGGGTGCCAACTTCAAGTTGTGCCTACGCAGCCTGCTGAACACCATCTCAAGGCGCTGCAATGCACTCTCCTCATCAGATGCAAAAATCAGCAGATCATCCAAATAGCACAACAAAGTCAAATAATTCTGGTCACCAAAAATGGCAGTCATCATGCGCATAAAACTAGCAGGACTATTGCATAATCCCTGGGGCAGGCGATTGTACTCATACAAGCCCATTGGAGTGGTAAAAGCAGAATACTTCCTGTCATCCTCATGAAGCGGCATGTTGTAGAAGCCGGACGTTAAATCCACTGTGCTGAAGAGGCAGTTACCTCCCAGTGCTGCCAGACAATCTGCCTGGTGAGGGAGAGGGTGAGCGTCTTTCAGAGTCCTCTTATTCAGCCAGCGAAAATCTGTGCAGATGCGGAGGTCACCATTCTTTTTCCACACAAGAACCAAGGGAGATGCATACTCGCTAGTCGATTTCCTGATAATGTCTTTTTCCTCCATTTCATTTAGCACCTGTCTTAGTTTCTGATACTGACTAGGGGGTACACGCCTGTATGGGAGTCTGAATGGTTTATCATCAGATAAATGTATACGGTGTACAAAGCCCTTAGCTTCTCCACAGTCTAGGTGGTGGCGTGAAAAGACATCCTCGTACTGAAGTACCAAGTCAGCCATTCTCTTTTTGCAGTCCTCTGACACTTGGCATGAATTAATGTCTATGTCACAAAGCCCCACTGACTTGAGTTTTTCTTTTACAGACTCCATACCAGCATCACATGCCGCTGTAGACTGTGTGTAGCAGGTCACTGGTACACTAGACTGCTCAGCCGCGTCCATGTCTTCAAGGGCTACGCATGTGTAGACGTCAGCTAGCTTCGCATTGCGCCGTAACAACACAGGCTTGTTGGACGTGTTGATGAGTTTGAGCGGGACCCACCTGTCACCCCACATAGGAGTTACAATCTTAGCTACTAGGACACCCCTAGGAGCTGAACGAGAAGATGTGGGCTCTGTCATGACTGTACTGCCTGGAGATACAACAGTGTCTTTAGGCAATTTACCCCAAACAAGGTACTCACGCCCAGGTTCAAGGTAGGTGGCTGAGTTACATCTGACAGTACCAACTTTGTCAGGAATGTCATTTCCTTTCCAGGGGTTCAAACCAGTGAGCATAGACAAGAACTGCTCAGCTTCTGGTTCTGCAGTTGGGCAGGGGCCAGACACTGTTTTCCAATAGGACTTGCATTGTTTTGAATGGTGTAGGATGTGCTTTATGACATTGGTACCAATAATCAACTCATCATGCTGACCACAGACAACCAGAGTGGGGACTATCATTTTACAACCATACACCTCCATCACAATGTCAAAAGCACTCTTTGGCCTGACACGCTGTCCACCACACCCAACCAGCATCACATCCACATCAATCTGGTTCTCATTTGTTATCACTCCAGCAGTTCTCAGCTTCTTCTCTGCATCCTCGTTGATACTGCAGGCCATAGAGCCACTGTCCAGCATGCCATCAATTATTACTGCACCACCAAAAGCTACTGGTGTGTAGAAAAGGCTAGAACTATTGCCAATTATGTGAATGTTCTGATACACAACAACTACATCACTGCATGAGCTTCTCACCGATGCAAAAATTGACTCAGCATCAGATGAGCCACTGCAGTGGGAGCTTGAGTTGAGACCTGCACTGCCTCTCTCCAAGTACAGGTCAGTTATTTTTCCCTGAGACTGAGAAGGAGGCTGACAGTTGTTGTTGGGACAGGCCAGTCTGGTATGACCAGGGGAAAGACAGGTAAAACACAGTTTCTCAGACATGCAATGTGAAATGGTGGAGTGACGTGTGTCATTACAAACCATACAGGTTGCTTCTCTGGGGTGTCTCTGACGAGGGGCATGTCTAAATCTGTTGCTCTCAGTCGGGTGAGGAATTGTACACTGTTGCAACTTCTCCATCATTTCCTGAAACATGTTAACCATGCGACCAAAGAGCCTCTCCTCTGACTGTTGGAGATTTTGAGCAACAACCGGCACACTAGCACAATCTGAGCTGAGTGTATTTGGGGTAGGGTCAGAGATGGGGAATGGAGAGGGACCCTGACATGAAAACTGTCGGGTTTGAGGAAGTGAAGAGGGAATGACTGGGGTGTGGCACTGTTCTGGCATGGTCATGGCTGAAGATGGCAATCTGGGTTTGTCAGATGTTACAGTGGCTGTGTGACTCATTAGCTGTGGACCATCAGGTGCTCTGGCACTAGCTCTAACCTCTCTCTGATAACCGTCAATCCTCAACTGAACATCACGTGAGGTCCATTCATAAGGTGGTTTCCACTTCAATGTGCAAGACAGATCAGGATCAGGACAATTTTTGACAAACATGATAGCAATCTCTTTGCTCATGTCCTCAGTCTGCTTGCCTTGTCTACGCAGGCCCTCGAAAGCCAGGTCTGCTGCTTTGTTCAGCCTTATCCAGTAGTCCACTGGGTTTTCTCTGTGCCTGGGCAGGGTTGCATAAAAATCTGCGAGCGGAAGACATGAGGAGGCATCACAGAAGTAACGGAGAAGAACATCATAGATTATCTCAGGTTCTTTTTTAGCATCTAGCTCCAGGTCACTACGCAGGGCAACTTTCACAACATCTTTAGCTTTGCCCAGTAAATGACTCATTATCTCTCCTGCTTGCTCACACACAGGAATCTCTCTCTTCTTGAGTTCAGTCTTAGTCAAGTCAATCCAGTCCCGAACTGAATATTTGTCAGTACTGTCACCTCTAAATGTTCGTATTTCTCTGTCTGACTTAACATGGACAGTCACGTGTGGAGGGTCATATTTTGTAACACCACAATGTGCAGTTCGATCAGTAGGAGGAGTCTGGTTGTCATTGGTCATATTCACAACACCGGCAGACATTAATTTAGTAACTATAGATTCACCAATTTGAGCACCAAGCTGCCCCACCATGTCTGTAAATTGTTCAATGGCACCAACATTACTGCAGGGTGTGGAAACATGAGGACCTTCACTCATGAACTCACCAACAGGAATACAACCTGGGCTCTGACCTAACCCCGTATCCCCACCACTGTTCATAAATTTTGAATATCCCACATCTCTACTAACAGTAATATCACTGCGCCAAATACCTCTCCCTTTTGGCAAAACAGGTGTTTTATAATTATCCATGTCCTTTTTTTTTTTTTTTTTTGAACTACTCTACACAGTGAAATTTACTTGCGTTGTGACCAACTCCAAAATAAAGTGGCATATATCACAGTACAGAATCACAATTATCATTACTTCAAACACCATAAATGTACTGTGGTAATCATATAAAATGCTTTTCAACAGTCCTGTATATGTCTGACCACATATATGTCCCAGCGTAGACCCAATTTGTTGATGCAGCATCCACGGTGACCGGCGTCGAGCTGATCTGAAGATCCAAGGGTCACTGGCACCAGTGTAACGGATCACGTCACCAGTGTAACGGATCTCGTCACAAGCGTAACGGTTCTTCTTTTTGGGGCACCCTTAAGCGGCCGTGATCGGGAACATCAAAACAAGTGTGTGTGCAGCATAGGGACCACGATGACACCAGACTGCTGTTTCCACAATTTATTTCTGTTAGAGAAATAAAACAAAACTACATCACGCTCCGTCTGTACCTCGATCCCACACAGGCTCCCACAGCAAAGCACCACGATACTGTGGGAAAAGACTGACTACCGGAGCCTCGGAGGTTCAGAAAGAGCGGATGTGAGAAGTGCACTGCCAAAATAAAACACTCAAGTAAAATAAAATTCACAACAATATAAAGAAAAACATAACTGAGGAAAAGAAATACCTAAAGCACATTTTTGACTCCGTCACAATTGCCTGCAAAGGATTTTCAACAAAATATTGAAAAGTAACATTTTACTTAGGGTTATGTTTATTTGTCCAATTACTTTTGAGCCCCTGAAATGAGGAGCGTTTGTATAAAAATAGCTACAATTCCTACATGTTTAATCATATATTTTTGTTCAACCCCATGAATTAAACCTTAAAGTCTGCACTTCAATTCCGTTGTAGTTGTTTCATTTCAAATCCAATGTGGTGGCATGCAGAGCCCAAATCATGAAGATTGTGTCACTGTCCAAATATTTCTGGGTCTAACTGTATACTGCAAAATGGAAAAAGAAAACACACACAGATTTCAATAAACAGTCCTAAGACCAAAGTTCCAAATGTATGAGAATAAAAGTCATATTTATAGTGAAGTTTTAATTTCATTAAAAAGAAAATTTTGCAAATTTAAAAGAAAAATGTTGCAGATTTAAAGGGACCAAGCATGCCTGCCTTCCTCCCACATGCCAAAAACATACATGTTAGGTTAATTGGCTGTTCTAAATTGTCCCTAGATATCTGTTTCCTATAGGCCCTTAGAATAGAGGGTTAGTATTAATGAAAGCGCTTTGAGTGGTCTTTGTGACTAGAAAAGCGCTATATAAGTGCAGGTTAGTTAGTAGTTAGTTAGAAATGTGCATGGGGAAAAAAAAAAGAAATGTGCATAAGCTGTATGTTTACCCACCATTAGAAAATGTGTAATATACATCTAAGAGTGACTTTGTGTATATTGCATTTTTCTGAGAGTAAAGTGGATACCCTAGCAGAGAGACAGAAAATAGTGCAAACAGTACCCTCCAGTGGTCATGAAAATAACAACAAAAGTGGCACAAATAGCAAAAGTAACACAAATGGAGTGGAAACGGGGCTTTTCGTGGTTTAGTTTAAATATTCTTGAAAATGTGCACCTCTCCCTACCATAGCCTACCTGTGATGGGAGTGAGTGCCTGAGATAGCTTCCCCCACCCAACTCCACAGTCGATGCTTGATGCATTTGAAGTGGTTCAGTAGTGAGGTTGACAAATGTGAAAGTAGGAACAGATTGTGTGTTATGGTTACGCATTGCAGGGAAAAATGGTGACAATTACACATTGTCCTGTTGTGAACCAATGTGTTTATTGCACGCTTAGCCATGATATGGGTTGGCCTGTCACTATTGTTGACAATTAAATTTATCACTTGGCTGTTTTACTTTCACCTGACTGCTCAAACATGTTATGTGGTTGCATTCAGAGGTTTTTTTTTTCTTTAATTCTTTTTTAACCAGAAATCTGTAGTAGAGAATGTCAGCCCGTTGAGTAAGTGCTGATTATCGCCAGTCATGTCCAGATTTAGAGCTGATTTGCCTTGTCTATATAGTTCATCTCAGCAAAGCAGTATAAAGGATTTGTTCATCATTATGCAGAAGAAGAAACATGTTCAGCATTTTGAGCCTGGCCTTGTGTCTCGTCAGTCTAACTGATAAGGATCCATCCATCCATCTTCTTCTGCTTAATCCTTTTTTTTTTCGCGGGGTGTGTGTGTGTGTGGGGGGGGGGGGGGGGTCTGGAGCCTATCCCAGCATCTTTGGGCGAGAGGCAGGGTACACCCTGGACAGATCGCCAGTCCATCGCAGGGCCAACACAGACAGACAGACAGCCATTCACTCTCACAGTCATACCTAAGGACAATTTAGAATCCCAAGTTTTTGATGCCAGTTAACCTAACTTACATGTTTTTGGCATGTGGGAGGAAACCAGAGAAATCCTGGAGTAAACCCATGTAGACACGGGGAGAACATGCAAACTCCACACAGATCACTCCCTAAAGGCTTTTCAAGGGACACAGTGTTTGTATACTTTTCCATTTCCTCTAGTAAGCTCCCAGAAGACCCACAAATATTCCATCTCACAGGAGGAAGCGTTGGAGGAAAAGCCACTGAGCTCTCAGCAGGAGCCTTACAACAGTTTTTCTTTCAACATCCTGATGGGATGTCTTTAGTTTGGATATGAAGTTAATATTTATAAGGATAAAACTTTCTCTTTTTAATATAAGCTGTTACACAGTGTCCAGTGCAATGTAATCAGCCAACAGGGAAGCAGCAGTAGCTGTAATCAGATGTAAATGACCTCCTCCTCCTCCTCGTCCTCCTCCTCCTCTTCCTCCTCCTGGCTCCACACACTACAGGGAGCAACAGGTCTAAAGCCTGCCTGTGCACGGCTGTGCAGAGTCTGCTGACTAAAATCACTTCATTTCTAATCTTCCACAGATTGAAGCAGTGATGTTTCGGAGAGCAGTAGAACATGCTAAGAAGCACCCTGGTGTGAGTAATCTTTGATTATAATCATGCAAAACTATTCATGCACAATGTTTTTAACATGAAGACATGTTCTACTGTTAACAGTTCTTGCAAACTTGGTGAATTTGGCCTTTGGAAAACTGACTCATAATAGCCAAACTTGATTTTAATAATCTGAAAAATGATTAAATGGACTTCAATGAATAGATTCACCACTTGGACAGCTAGGAATAGTGACTTCTGTTACAGTGATCCTTGACTGCACTTTTTCCACATTTGAACAGCTCACACAGGTCTTAATGAAATGTTTGTGACACATTTTGGTTACATTTTCTTTGAATCTTTAATTATTGCTGCATAATTGAATCATCTTTTGCAGCCCTACTCAGAACAGCTGGTTTCAATGCATGTCTCTTTAAATTCCCTAAGAGCTACGTTTAACTCCACCCTCCCCCTAATGTCTCTGTTGATAACTAGCTCCTAGCACAGAACAGAGCCTTTGACGCAACGAACATAAATTTGTCTCAAAGAAGGAATAAAATAACGTATCATTGGTGGACAGGGGTGTGTGTTTTCAGTGGTTGAAATACAATAAGCACAGAAACATTCGTGAAAGAGTAGCTATACTGCTAGCTTCAGCTCGCTGCCTTTAGTCCCAGTCAGAGATAATACTACAAGAGAATAAGCTAAAAGTGTCTAAGAATGACATATATGGTCAAATGTTTCAGATGAACAAGGATTTCAGTGGTGGTGAATAGAATTTATAGAAAATAGCTATCAAAACCGGCCGGATTGGCAGTTAAGTTACCATCACATGGTCCATCCGGCTGCCTAGCCAAGCTATTGCTGACTGCCCGATGTAACATCATGGTGAAGATATAACATAATAAGACAGAATGACAAGAGACACTGTATATTATCGACTGTGGATTAATGAAGCAGACGTAAGCAGGGCTGTCTATTAGGGTGACTGAAATCTAAGGAAAATAATAACATAAGCCATGCTTGGTAAGCAAGCTTCATGTAACGCTGATGGCTCACATGACAGACAGCTAGGCTGGCCAATAACACAGCAGCAGGCAGGTATCAACGACGGCACCTGGCGGGTTTACTATGTTAATGACATCCTGTGGCACATCCACAAAAATTGAAACGGCTCCTCAAGGAAAAACTATATAAAGGATTAGTGTTACTTTTTTTTAAAGAGAAGTAAGTATTTTGATATTTTTTCAATAATCACAATACCAATAGATGCATTTCAGAAGGTTAAAACCTACAGAAATGCAATTTTTCAGTCAATGACCCCTTTAAAATAATGGGATAAGTTTTTTCCTTTTAGTACAGGTTCATTTTTATTTTGTTGATTTTAATAAAGCCTCTTAAGACCAGTTTTGAAGGATTTGGTAGAGCTCAAACTAATTTCTGCACAACACAATGAATAGCAAATACTAAATACAAAGACAGAATTAATGATTCCCCCTTATGTCTTAACTTATGTTAATCATTGGCCAAAGCAGGACACCTAATTGGAAGGCTAATTATGTCAGCTAATCTTATTTCAGCTCTAATTCAGTAGGTTAAGTTGATCCATGGGACTCATTTTGAAATCTAGTCAAGTAGAGAAGCTCAACACTTCAAACACATCCGCCATTCACCGCTGCAAAAAACTAAACTGACAACGTCTCAGCAGTTAGGCAATAATAATAAATCTAAAAGCATGAGCTGCCCCTACAGGGGAGGGGATTATTTTGGCAGCTTTCAGCACTGCTGTCAGAGAGAGGAGTGACAGAGTTTAAACTTCTTGTCGTTTGGCCTCCCAGGAGAAATAGAAGGAGAGGAATCCTTAGAGACTCAGCCAGAGCTGCTTGATGTGGTCTATCTTCCTGGGAGAGAAAGAGAGTTAGTGAGAGAGAGCACAAATCCCTTTGAGACCCTGCAAACCTTCTTGATCAAGTTACAACTAATAGAAGAAGGCTGTGTTCAACAAGGTCCTCTATAAGGACACATAATCAGCCACATGAACTGAGAGTTGAACAGAAAGATAAAACCAAGAGTCAGAGAGGGAGATAAACGAGAGGAAGAGTCGTTATAGACAGAGATTCGTGTTTGAAAGAGACAGACAGGAGCAGCACTGAGACACAGACTGCCTTCACAATCTCTTTTTAATGGAAAAAAAAATGTTGAATAGAATTTTATTTAAATAGGGAAGATAAAGTTTAACATAGTTCCAATACAAAGAATGCAACTGATGTGCTGTATAGTGTTTAAATTTAAATGCTCAACATACCAAAACGACACCACATAGTGCAATGACATACATATACACAATCATCACAACAAGCCTTTAAATGACAAACACACTAAAACTACATGACACCGTGAACCAAAACCACAAAACCAGCAGGACATATCATCAGCCATGACACCCTGTAAGTCAAATAGAACCCCCATCGAGACACAAGAGTTAATGGGTACAGCTTTGTTCCTCTTTTAGCCAGCACTTAACTTTGTTGCAAACAATTTTGTATCTTCAGTTAATTTAATTTCAGTTAGCGGTGCGTTCCAGAGTTGACAGCCCTTAATGGAGAAAGCGAACTGTCTGAATGGAGATTTGCAGTATAGTATTTTACAGTTACCATTCACCATGCCCCTGGCTTCTCTGTTACCGTCAGGTCTTTGGATGTGCCTGGGAAGAGGCCCAGGTGCTGGGAGATGTAAACACTTGAAAATTAATTTGAGAATACAAAGATTAATGAAGCTCTCAAAGTTAAGTTAATTATGTCTTTTTAGTATTTGACAGTGATACCAACTGATGGTTTTTTAATTCATTATTTTCAAAGCCTGGTTGTACAGGTGATGAGATATGCCTGGTTGTAGATGGTGATGCTTTAACCCAAACCATTATACAATAAGAAAAATGTAAAAAGATGATAGCATGCATAAACGTCAGAGGCGCCTGAGCAGATATATATTTTTTTATTAGTGTAAAACAGTTGAAGTTTTTACTGCTTTTGAAATTTTCTTTATGTGTTCATCAAATTTAAGTTGCGGGTCCAGGATCAACCCTAGAAACTGAAATTCAATGACTTCCTGTATTTCATCATTCTGTAAAGTGATTTTAAATGTCCAGGTGTTTTCTATTTTCTGATCGAAGCCTACATAGAAACAGTCTTTTTCAAAGTGAGTACAAAATCATTATGTTGCACCATTGATGGACATTCTCCAGGCACATCATTAGCACGGCAGTAGCATTGCTAGGTGACTTGGCAGGTATATATACAGCAGGTGGAAAAAAGTATTGAACACATCACCATTCTTCTCAGTAAATATATTTCTAAAGGCGCTACTGACATGAAATCTCCATCGAAGGTTTGTAACAACCCAACTAATCGAAACAAAGAAAAATGGCCATAAATAAAGTTTTGTGTAATAATGTGAAATGACAGGGGAAAAGTGTTGAATGTGCTTAATGAAAGGTATCTAATACTTCATACAAAAGCCTTTTATGACAATGACAGCTTCAAGACACCTCCTCTATGGAAAAACTAGTCACATGCAGTGCTTAGGCATACAGTGGTGTGAAAAAGTGTTTGCCCCGTTCCTGATTTCTCATTTTTTTGTATGTTTGTCACACTTAAATGTTTCAGATCATCAAACAAATTTAAATATGAGACAAAGATAACACAAGTAAACACAAAATGCAGTTTTTAAATGAAAATGTTTATTCCATCCATCCATCCATCCATCCATCCATCCATCTTCTTCTGCTTAATCCTTTTCGGGTTGCGGGGGGGCTGGAGCCTATCCCAGCACCTTTGGGCGAGAGGCAGGATACACCTTGGACAGATCGCCAGTCCATCACAGGGCCAACACAGAGAGACAGACAACCTTTCACTCTCACAGTCATACTTAAGGACAATTTAGAATCCCCAGTTTGATGCCAGTTAACCTAATTTGCATGTTTTTGGCATGTGGGAAGAAACCGGAGAAATCCCGGAGTAAACCCACGCAGACACGGGGAGAACATGCAAACTCCACACAGATCACTGTTGGTCCGGGGCTGGGATCGAACCCAGGATCCCCCTGCCAAGGGTGGGTTGCTGTGCTGCCACAGTGCTAACCACTCCTCCAAGGTGTTTATTATTATAGAAAAAAAAAATCCAAACCTACATGGCCCTGTGTGAAAAAGTGATTGCCCCCTAAACCTAATAACTGGTTGGACCACCCTTAGCAGCAACAACTGCAATCAAGCGTTTGCAATAAACTGCCTTTTTAAGGTCATGCCACAGCATCTCAATTGGATTCAGGCCAGGACGTTGACTAGGCCACTCCAGAGTCTTCATTTTGTTTTTCTTAAGCCATTCAGAGGTGGACTTGTTGGTTTGCTTTGGATCATTGTCCTGCTGCAGAACCCAAGTGCGCTTCAGCTTGAGGTCACAAACAGATTGCTGGACAGTCTCCTTCAGGATTTTTTGGTAGACAGCAGAATTCATGTTTCCATTTACCACAGCAAGTCTTCCAGGTCCTGAAGCAGCAAAACAGCCCCAGACCACCACACTACTACCACCATATTTCACTGTTGGTATGATGTTCCTTTTCTGAAATGCTGTGTTACTTCTATGCCAGATGTAATGGGACACACACCTTGAAAAAAATTCAACTTTTGTCTCGTCAGTCCACAGAATATTTTCCCAAAAGTCTTGGGGATCATCAAGATGTTTTCTGGCAAAACTGAGATGAGCCTTTATGTTCTGTTTGCTCAGCAGTGGTTTTTGTCTTGGAACTCTGCCATGCAGGCCATTTTTGCCCAGTCTCTTTCTTATGGTGGAGTCATGAACACTGACCTTAACTGAGGCTAGTGAGGCCTGCAGTTCTTTGGATGTTGTTGTGGAGTCTTCTGTGACCTCTTGGATGAGCTGTTGCTGTGCTCTGGGGTAATTTTGGTGGGCTGGCCACTCCTGGAAAGGTTCACCACTGTTCCATGTTTTCACCATTTGTGGATAATGGCTCTCACTGTGGTTTGCTGGAGTCCCAAAGCTTTAGAAATGACTTTATAACCTTTTCCAGACTGACAGATCTCAATTACTTTGCTTCTTATATGTTCCTGAATTTCTTTGGATTGCAGCATGATGTCTAGCTTTTGAGGATCTTTTGGTCTACTTCACTTTGTCAGACAGGTCCTATTTAAGTGATTTATTGATTTAAAACAGGTCTGGCAGTAATCAGGCCTGACTGTGACTAGAGAAATTGAACCCAGCTTTCCAAAGATGTGATAAGCCACAGTTAATTTATATTTTAACGAAGGGAGGTGGGTGGGTGGAATCACTTTTTCACCTAGAGCCATGTAGGTTTGGATCTTTTTTTACCCTTAATAATAAACATCTTCATTTAAATACTGAATTTTGTGTGCTGAGCGGTTCCGCTCAGCCAACCAGAGGAGAGCGGCCTGAGTGGACCTCCACAATCTACGGCAGCGGCGACAATGGGCCCCCACAGATGGCACGGTAATGGCCCTCTCTGTCATAGCCAGCAGTGGAGGAGTGTAGCCAATAGACTCCTCGAATGGTGTCACTCCGGTGGCTGAGGAGACAGTGGAATTATGATGGCTGAGGAGACAGCGGAATTACTCCACCCTGGTCAGATGGGAACTCCAGGTGGTTGGGATACAGGAAGCCACACATCTCAGGGCAGCCTCCAGGGATTGGTTAGCACGCTCAGCCTGCCCATTGCTCTGAGGGTAGTAACTGGAGGTGAGACTGACCGTAGTGCCCAGGGAGTGACAGAAGGATTTCCACACTTGAGAGGTGAATTGGGGACCCTGGGATCCTTCTGTCGCTCCCTGGGCACTGACCGTAGTGTCCAGGGAGTGACAGAAGGATTTCCACACTTGAGGGATGAATTGGGGACCCCGGTCAGACACAATGTCCAAAGGAATACCATGAAGGTGGATGGCGTGGATGGTGAGTAGATTAGTGGTCTCTGAAGCGGAGGGCAACTTGGGGAGGGGAACCAAGTGGATAGTCTTGGAGAAGCGGTCTATAATGGTGAGTATGACGGTGTTGCCCTGTAAAGGAGGGAGGCCCGTGACAAAGTCCATGACAGTTTGAGACCAGGGGTGACTGGGAACTGGCAGGGGATGCAGGAGGCCGACAGGAGGTGAAGAGTTTGTTTTGTTCATGGCACATACTTGGCAGGCCTTGACGTTGTCCCATATGTACGTTCGCAGGCCACCAGAGCACCCACTGTACCAGATTGACAGTATGGGGAAATCCCGGGGTGACAGGCAAAGTGGCTGGTGTGCCCCCACCGGATGACATCACTGCATAGGGCGGAGAGAACGAACAGGCGATCGCTAGGGCCTCCCTCAGGCTTGGGCTCAGAGGACTGGGTCTGTCCGACCCTCTGCTCAATCTCCCATGAGAGGGCGCCAACAATGCAGGAGGAGGGCGCAATGGGCTCAGGAGGAGAAGAGGAAGATGGCCCAGGCCGATAGGTGATCATGAGATTAAATCTCAGGAAGAATAAGGCCCAACAGGCCTGCCTAGAGTTCAACCTGCGGGCCGACCTTAAAATGGTAAATGGCATTCACTTATATAGCGCTTTTATTCTCATCTCTTGATGACCAAAGCACTTTACAGATCCTGCTATCCACCCATTCACACACACATTCACACACTAGTACTAGTACTAAGTACTCTAAGTTTTTGTGGTCGGTCCACACAATGATGGGGTGAATGGCTCCCTCAGCCAGTGCCTCCATTCCTCAAGTGCCAACTTAATGGCCAGCAGCTCTCGATCTCCTATGTCATAATTCCTCTTGGCCGGAGACAACCGGCGAGAGAAATACGCACATGGGTGGAGCTTCTGATCAGAAGCCGGACGCTGTGAGAGGTCAGCGCCCACCCCCGAATCAGAAGCATCCACCTCTACAACAAATTGGAGCTGAAGGTCGACCTGCGCCAGGATGGGCATGTTGGAAAATAGGACCTTCAATTCAGCAAAGGCCTGCTCTGCTGCCTCAGACCACTTAAAGGGGGCTTTGGTCAAGGTCAGCTGAGTAAGGGCCTGAACAACCTGCTGTAGTTTCTGATGAACCTACGATAAAAATTAGCAAAGCCCAAAAAAACGTTGGAGCTGTTTCCTAGATTGAGGGGCAAGCCAATTAAGCACCGCTTTCACCTTGGCCTAATCGGCCCTCAGCTCCCCTTCGGCTACTATAAAGCCCAGGAAGGAAGTGGGGTGGGTGGAAAACTCCCACTTTTCGGCTTTCACAAAGAGCTGGTTCCCCAGGAGCCATTGTAATACAACCCAGACGTGGGTTGTGTGTTCCTCCGGCGTGCAGGAAAAAATCAAGATGTCATCCTGGTATACGAAAACAAACTGGTTCACCATATTGTGGAGGATATCATTTATCATGCGCTGGAAGACGGCAGGGGCGTTGGCGAGCCCAAAGGGCATCACAAGATATTCAAAGTGCCCCAAATGCATTTTGAACACCATTTTCCATTCATCCCCCTCACATATGCGAACCAAATGATACGCGTTGTGCAAATCGAGCTTTGTAAACACCCACGTGCACTGAAGGAGCTCGAACACGGAATTGATTGGGGCAGAGGATATTTATCCTTAATGGTTATAGCGTTAAACTCATGGTGGTTGATGCAGGGCCGCAGGGATCCGTCCTTCTTCCCAACAAAGAAAAAAACCCCTCCAAGAGGAGCCGAAGAGGGCCAAATGAGGCCGGCGTTCAGGGAGTCCTTGATGTAACTTTCCATCACCTCCTTTTCCGGTCCAGAAAGGCTGTAGAGCCGGCTGGACAGCAACCACGCACCCGGGAGGAGGTCAATAGCACAGTCGTAAGAGTGGTGAGGAGGTAAGGAGAGAGCCCTCGACTTGCTAAAGACCTCCCCAAGGTCATGGTAGACTTTGGGTATAAGGCTGAGGTCCGGCAGCTCCGCCGGAAGGGAGGTAATGGGAAGAGAAGGCAACCAGGTGGCTGAACTGAGGCAGGAGGATAAACAAAAGGGTCTCCAAGACGAAATTGAGTTCTGCGCCCAATTAATAATAGGGTTATGTCTTTGGAGCCAAGAGTAACCTAGGACCATCGGGGAGGATGAACTAGGGAGAATGAAAAAAGAGAGGGACTCCTGGTGGTTACCGGAAAGAAGGACGGAAACTGGCTCCGTGCGATCGGTAATGGAGGCTAAACTACAGCCAGATAGTGCAGCTATGTTTAACGGAGCCGACAGTTTGATAGTGGGAATCTCTATCTGCCGCACGAGCTGCAATGACATGAAGTTTTGTTCAGCCCCTGAATCAATGCTGAGACCTTCTTCTCGGCCACCGGTAATTAGATAAGAGCCAGGAGCAAAAAGTTACAGGGGGGATTGATGGAATGGCCGCTCACCAGACCCCCCACAGCTACTGACTGGCTGCATCTTTTGGCTTCACCGGGCAGTTTGGTAGTTTATGCTCCATCGAGCCACAATACATACACGCGCCAGCCTTCCTCCAATGCTGGTGCTCCTCCGGGGTCAAACGGGCTCGACCCAAGACCATGGGCTCGGAGTAGGAATCGGACTTGGTGGAGCTAGTAGCCGGGGGAAGGGGGGTGCACGCAAGGAGGGCGGACTGAAGAAAGCCTTATGCTCCTCCATGCACTCGCAGTACCGATTATCTAAACTCACGGCTTGCTCGATAAACTCATCCAGAGAGGAGGGGGTTGCATGAACCGCCATGTCGTCACAGAGGTTGGAATTCAGACCGAGGAGGAAGGCGCTGCGTAAGGCAACGCCATTCCACCTGGAGTCTGCCGCAACGACCCAAAGCACCATAGAGAAATTGTCCGCCGACCGATTCCCCTGTCGGAGTAGCATAAGGTGGCTCATGATATTCCTCTCACTCTCAGAATGATCGAACACCTGGGAAAACTCCTGTACAAACCATTCAAAGGAATAATTGGAACCCTCGGTGCTACCGAGAACGGACTGAGCCCAATGTAGTGCCCGATCCCGGAGAAGGAGGGTCATAAAATGAATTTTTAAAGTGTTGTCTGGGTACTCCCCGCCCACCTTCTGCAGATTAAGGAGAACATGGAGCAAGAACCCCTTACATCCACCCCACCTCCCCCACGTACGGGATAGGTGAAGGAACAGAGATGGTATGGCGGGTGGTAGCGCCCGCCGGGACAGCAGGTGGAGAGGGAGGGCCCGAACGAGACATATGGCCAAGGTGTTAGGACTGTGATCAGCTGCTGAGTAATAGTTTGCAGCTGTTCAGTAAGCACAGCCACCTGTCGCTCTATGGCATCTAACCGGAAAAGCGCGGAGTGCTCCCATGATGTAGTGCTTACTGAGCTTCGGTCATGGCTGGACCGTTCTGTCATGACTGATAGCTGCTCACGTGCAAGGCTACTAACTCCAGAGGAAGACACTCAGACACAGAATTGACGTTTAAGCACGATTTATTGAAAACACACAACAGTAAAGAAACCAGCACATGCCAAGAGAGCACACAGCCTGTTGGGGAGAGAAATGAGAGCTGGTTAGAGGTGAGGAGATAAAACTGGGGATAATAGGCAAGTGCAGAACTTATCTTACAGGAGATGAGCAGAGAGCCCGGCAGTGAAACCCAGCGGGGAGTTGGGGGAGCCAGCAGGGCAGAGCTGGTGGAAGGAGAGGAGTGGAATGGGGCTAGGGAGAGTCTGACCGGGTGGAGTAGGCAGTCTTTGAAGGTGATGAAGGAGAAGGCAGGTGAGCTCACTGCAATCCCGGGGACACACCGTTGAGATGACAGCAACGGGAAAGAGGAGGAGAAGGGAGATTAGACTGAGTTTCAGTAATAAGCTTCAAACCTTAACTTTAAGGCAGCAGTACCCAACAGTCCAGCGCTGAAGTATTCACAAACTGATCCTTTTAAGTGCTGGCAGTGAAGAAGCAGCAGGTGCATCCACTCATGCAGGTTTGTTGATGACCTGAGGAGTCAGGAAACTGATGAAGGACCTTCCACAGAAAGGGAGGGGGAGTGCACTTACCCGATCATCACAAAGGGGGACGGAGGTAATGTTTTTGATAGCATTGGTTTGTTTGTTGGTTAGTTGGTTTGTCTATTACCAACATAACTCAAAAAGTTATGAATGCATTTTGATGAAATTTTCAGGAAAGGTGTGTAATGGCACAGGGAACAGATGATTAGATTTTGGTGGTGATTTGGATCATGATGTGGGTGCAGGAATTTTTTGAATATTATTTTATATATTAATCTGGCATTTTTCATGTACTGCTCCTTTAAGATGTGACCTTGTCAGTAAACTGTAATAGAGGAGAGGGAGGGAGGAAAAAAAAACGAAAACCAACCTGAAAGATTCAATAAACCATGATGCTGATTTAAGGTGGAAATGCACAACTTCAATGTATGGTCAATACAATTATGACAGTCTTGTTATTATTATTATAATGTAGTCATATAATGTGGTCATATTGTTTTTGCTGTCATCTCTCTGTCTGTTAATAATAATAATAATAATAATAATAATAATAATAATAATAATAATAATAATAATAATAATGGATTGCATTTACACTACCGTTCAAAAGTTTGGGGTCACTTAGAAATTTCCTTATTTTTGAAAGAAAAGCACTGTTTTTTCAATGAAGATAACTTTAAACTAATCAGAAATACACTCTATACATTGCTAATGTGGTAAATGACTATTCTAGCTGCAAATGTCTGATTTTTGGTGCAATATCTACATAGGTGTATAGAGGCCCATTTCCAGCAACTATCACTCCAGTGTTCTAATGGTACAATGTGTTTGCTCATTGCGTCAGAATTCTCCAGATTACTTCAACAAATTAACAGCTAGAATGCCAAAGGTCTGCAATGCTGTAATTGCTGCAAATGGAGGATTCTTTGACGAAAGCAAAGTTTGAAGGAAAAAATTATTATTTCAAATACAAATCATTATTTCTAACCTTGTCAATGTCTTGACTATATTTTCTATTCATTTTACAACTCATGGTGGTAAATAAAGATAAGATAAGATAAGATAAGATAAGCCTTTATTAGTCCCACAATGGGGAAATTCCAGGATTGCAACAGCACAAGGATAGCAACACTCAGAGCAACAATCAGAAGGCAAGAAAAAACAAGAACATCTAGTAAACATATGTACATATTACTATAAATGTATATATATAGACACACAGTGCGGAGCATTATGGTTGGTTGGTGAATGTGCAGCAGAAAGTCTAAGCTCTCTCTCCACGGATGCAGCGGGCCAGCTGGAAGTCTTTGGGCATGATGGTGACCCTCTTGGCGAAGAAGGGACCCACCAGGTGGGCCTCGCTGGTCTCCTGCAGAGCCATGACGGCGAAGCTCAGGAAGCGCAGGTCGGTCTTGAAGTCCTGAGCGATCTCCCTCACCAGGCGCTGGACGGGCAGCTTACGGATGAGCAGCTCCGTGGATTTCTGGTAGCGACGGATCTCTCTCAGAGCCACGGGCCTGTGACGGCGAGGCCTCTTCACTCTGCCGGTGGCCGACAGAGTGGTGACTAAAAGTGTGACTTTTCATGGAAAACACAAAATTGTCTGGGTGACCCCAAACTTTTGAACAGTAGTGTATATAGGACCTTTCATTCAAATTTTCAGGAAAGGTGTGTAATGGCACGCTGAACAGATGATTAGATTTTGGTGATGATCTCAAAATGCCTCCACCAAGGCTCTTATCTTCTCACAGTGTTAGCAACAATACTCCAAAACTACTAGATGGATTTGGATGAAATTTACACCAGAGGTGGCCCTTGGCCCAAAGATGAACTCACAAGATGTTGGAGGTGATCCGTGAGTGCATACCTCCGCCAAGGCGCTGTCTCACAATATACAGATGGATGGCGATATGGATGGACAAAGGGAGGGAGGGACGGAGCCTTGGCGGAGGTATGTGCTCTCTGAGTGCCCTCTAGTTTTCTTTGAAACAATTGTACAATTATGTATTAAACTCATGTGCCATGGTGGGATTATCCATGATATTCATATTATTTATTTTCAGTTCCTGAATCCATTTTGGCTTTGACACTGCCTGGTGTTAGCTTAACTATCAATCCGGCTGGTTTTGATCATTATTTTCTATAAATTCTATTACCCTCCACTGATGTCCTTGTTCATCTAACAACACTTGACCATATACTTCATTCTTAGTCTTTACTTTAGCTTAGTTAAAGTTTTATTTTCTCTGAGATCCAAGGCGGCTAGCTGCAGCTCTCAGTTTAGCCACTAGTGTCGGCTTATTCACGAATGCTTCTGTGCTTGCGTCACTCCAGGGACCAGTCAAATCCTATTGGCCACTGAAACCACACATCCCTGTCCACCAGTGATGCTTTATTTCATTCCTTCTTGAAGACAAATTTACATTAGTTGGCTCAGGCTACATCTGGCATAGGAGCTAGCCAGCTAAGATTAGCAATAGTGACATAAGAGGGAAGGCAGAGTTAAATGCAGTCTTAAGGTGCATTCAGACCAAAGGCAAATTTTTCGGATGGCGTGATTACATGTTCACTCAATGTAAACATGCAAATAGTCGCAAGTTTGCATCTGAGCGAACTGCAGAGGAGTGGGGTTGCCTTCCCCAATAAACACCATCATGTTTAGGTTTACAACATTATCTGACAGGGCACACAGGTGGGAAAATGTCAGTGCCTCTCCTTAAGCACCTGGATGACGATTGTTTACACTGCGAGCCTTCTAGCCCTCATTAGCATATCTGTAGCAGGAGTACGTGGGTCGACAGAAACAGCAGACACTCGTTGCAGCTCCAGAGCTTCCAGTCTACCTATCTGCAGGTGAGTGGCAGTCTCATTTTCAAACTAGATTACTCTCCTGTGTTGATACTTTTACTCTGGTTACAGCAGGATCTTGAGGCTGATTACTAGCTATTGCTACCGAATCTCTTGGAGGTGAATGCACAAATTCACATGTATTTGTAAGTTTACATTGAGTTAAAACGAATTTACACAGCGTGAAAAAATCACTTTGCATTTAGTGTGAATGCACCTTTAAAGAGATATGCAATGAAACCAGCCATTCTGAAAAAGGCTGTAAAAGATGATTCACAAATAGTGATGCAATAATTAAGTAATTAAAGAAAATTTGAGTAAAATATGTCAGACGTTTCATTAAGAGCTGTGTGAATTGTTAAAATTTAGAAAAAGTGCATTCAAGGAACCCTTTAAAGTATCACTGCACATGTCAGCAGGTTCATAGAGATGATGACATACGGGACAGCAAAAGGAAGCTAAGGGTTTATCCCCAGCTTTGGGTCAGCTGCTCCGATCACCTTGGCTACAGGACTTAATATGCATGCAATAGCACACAATACATTTCTCCTTTTTAATGTAACCCTGTGAAATATTATTCCTCACTATTTCCCCCTGATGCTGCTGCTGATGGCTGACAACCATTTCTGAAGAGAGTTTCTCACTGCTGAATTATTTCAAGCATTTTCGCTTCCTTCCTCACTGCATCTGCCTTCAAATTTTAAAATGTCCTTTTGCTTACAGATACAATCAGCCTGGATTGATTCAGGCATGGTGAGGTTGGAGCTGGGTTGGCGCAGCTGATGTTTTCATCAGCAGCAATGTAGTGTAGTTGTATAGGCGTTGCACTTCACATCTGGACAGCATGCTGAAATACAGTATTTTGATCATGCTGTCCTGGTGATGTGTGTCTGTTTTTCAGGGTTCAGATTACATGGGAACCAGTGGGAACTGAGCTTCCATAAACATTAATCTGAGATCCCATGAAAGCAGTAAAATTAGACATTTGTAGGGGTTATATTACCACCAAGCATTATATTATTCAGTGTCATGTGTAGTATTTAAATGAATGAGACATTCAAGCTGAGAAAAACATGTTTTCCAAAAGTGCAACGCACTATAAAAATCTTTTAATTAGGATTTTTACTGTATTTTAAATCCCAGCCACAGTGGGGCACAGTGTTGCTTGCTTAGGCCTTTTGAAAGTGTGTAAAAGTGTAATTGCATACCTACTGAGAACAAAAACGCACTGACCCACTACCCAATCACCTTGATTAGAAAGCTGCATCATGCCACCAAAAAAGGCTGCTGCTGCTTCAAACAGGGTCTACAAGCATGACAAGTTTCTGATTCTTCATCCAAACCCTGGATTGTATTTTCACAAAAACAAATATATAAAAACTAAAGCTGAGAACTTGCTCTTTGGTCCACCCATTACAAGGACATGTGAACCTTGCCTGGTGAAGGCACAGTCTCCCTGTCTCACTGACGACTGTGGAAGAGATAAACACAAAATCGCATTTTTTTGGGAGGGGACCATCTGACAAAGCTACCCAAGGACCCACGCAACTCAGACAAAAGCAACACCATGAAAATCATGGGACCACAATTGCATGGGTGACAGTCACCCAACGTTAGTGCTCTAGGGTTGCAAGGGTAGAAACCATCAGTCTCTAGAATATTTATTTGTGACATAATGCTTTGATAGTTTGGACCGCTACACAGAGCGCCAAAGTAAAATATGTTCAAAACACAGCATAATCATGCAGAAATGATTATGCTAGGAATGAATCTAAAGCGGAGTACATGGGACCAGCTTGCCAACATAACTTTGGAGCAGACTGGAGTTGCACCAGCCATATGTGATGAAACCCCATGTAATGTCTGGCCAACCATATATGTCCACCCTCCGGCTAAAAACAGCCAGAGCCACTTGTCATGCATCTCCACTGTGTTTGTGCTACTCCAATGCATATGTAGTCACATATGTTATACAGTTGATCTGGCCGTTCCTCTCTATAACCATTGCAATATTCCTTTTACATTTTTAGGCATTATGTGGCATAGTTGTGTGAACACACCGGGAGAAGCACCAGCAGAGGCTCTGTGTCCCATTGGGCAACTGTGTGGGTTCACATGTCAGCGAACAACATTGGTAGCTGCCGGTGTAATGTGTTGTGCTGCTGTGCTGCAGTGTTTGTGTACTCCACATATGTCAAATAATCGTTTAGACCAGGGGTGTCCAATCGTGCCATGGAGGGCCAAGAACCTGCAGGTTTTCTCTTCTACCCAGTCTCTTCAGCAGGTGTTTTCACTGATCAGCAATCAGTGGGAAGAAATTCAGTGAAATCTGCTGTTAAAGACACTGGTTGAAAATAAAGCCTGCAGGGTCTTGGCCCTCCATGGCACGTGATTGGACACCCCTGGTTTAGACCCTCTGCAATCACAGCAGCATTATATTATACATTTTGAGCATTAGGCCTTCACTATTTTCGTTTTCCTGGCCAAATTTAGCGCTTTTCATTTTGGTGTGTTTTTTATTTTTTTCAAGCAGTGGTCTCGTCGATGCTGTGTCTTATCCAATCAGCATCAAGTCAATTCTTAACACCACCCAGCAGTTTTCGGTGCCACTCTGAAGTACCTACCCCTGACCAGGGCCTTATTCCAGCCACTACAAGTTCCTGAAAACTTGACCTTTCGGGGAGGTTCCTGTGGTGGAGACACACACCAAGGGGGAAGTTCCTGTAAAATTCTTTCCAACCCTGGTGTTTCTGGTAAGTAGCCATGTGCTGTGTGTCTCACCGGCACTGGCCATGGCTCTGTTTTTGCAGTGGTTGCTCGAGATGGGTGCACAAGAGGTGCAGTGGACTCACTGGTGACCGGGTGTATGTCCAAGATTTCTGACGTAAGGGTTGTCATGGGGAGCCCAGGCCAATCCATGATCGACCTATGGCACAGATGGTTGTTGGCGACGACGACAAGCTGGAAGTGGTGGCATCTTTCTGCTACCTGGGTGACATGCTCTCCACTGGTGGTGGATCTGAGCTTTCCACCATCACGAGATGCCAAGCTGCCTGGAACAAGTTCAGGCAGGTGGTCCCAATTCTTGAGACCCGCTGGCTTCCACCAACCTCTAAAGGCCATATCTACAACTCCTGTGTGAGGAGTGTGTTGCTGCATGCCAGCGAGACATGGACCATGACTGCCGCCTGTCTTAACCGTCTGCGGCAGAATGACAGGGCCATGATCCGCTGGATGTGTGACATCTACGCTGAGGATGAGGTCAGCTCGCAAGCATTCCTGGTTAGGCTACAGCTGGATGACCTCGAGGATGTGTTCCGTACGTGCCGTTTGCATTGGTTCGGCCATGTGGAGAGGAGTGTTGGTTAAATTAAGAAGGTCATGGAGGTCGATCCTGGCAGCAGCAGAGGTCAAGAAAGAGGAAGACCAAAGAAGACATGGATGGAGGGTCTCAGTATGGACCGGGTCAAGCTACAACTGGCCGAGGTTGAATTAGTGGACAGGAACCACTGGAGTGGGACTCTGAGAAGTGCAGTCAAGCAGGACCCTCCCCAACTGAGGGATTAATTTTGTCCTGCCAAAAATAAATAGGGATGATGATGACTAGTCTTGCCAGTCTAGCTGTCTGCCATGTAGATGGGCAGTGAGCCAAAGGCATTAGCTTAAAAGTAAAAAGAAATCCAAACCTACATGGCTCTGTGTGAAAAAGTGATTGCCCCCCCCCCGCTAAAACATAAATTAACTGTGGTTTATCACATCTTTGGAAAGTTGAGTTCAATTTCTCTAGCCATACCCAGGCCTGATTACTGCCACACCTGTTCTAAATCAAGAAGTCACGTAAATAGGACCTGCCTGACAAAGTGAAGTAGACCAAAAGATCCTCAAAAGCTAGACATCATGCTGCAACCCAAAGAAATTAAGGAACAAATGAGAAACAAAGTAATTGAGATCTCAGTCTAGAAAAGGTTATAAAGTCATTTCTAAAGCTTTGGTACTCCAGTAAACCACAGTGAGAGCCATTATCCGCAAATGACAAAAACATGGAACAGTGGTGAACCTACCCAGGAGTGGCCAGCAAAAATTACCCCAAGAGCGCAGCAGCGACTGATCCAAGAGGTCACAAAAGATCCCACAACAACATCCAAAGAACTACAGGCCTCACTTGTCTCAATTAAGGTCAGTGTTTATGACTCCACCATAAGGAAGAGACTGGGCAAAAATGGCCTGCATGGCAGAGTTCCAAGACAAAAACCACTGCTGAGCAAAAAGAACATAAAGGCTCGTCTCAGTTTTGCCAGAAAACATCTTGATGATCCCCAAGACTTTCGGAAAAATACTTCTGTGGACTGATGAGACAAAAGTTGAACTTTTTGGAAGGTGTGTGTCCCATTGCATCTGAGACAAGATTAGGAGCATCTTGTCTCAGAGTGATGCTGAGAAGCTGATCCACGCTTTTGTTAGCTCGAGATTAGATTATTGTAATTCTTTATTATCAGGCTGTCCTAAAACATCTTTAAAAAGTCTTCAGCTGATCCAAAATGCTGCAGCAAGAGTTTTAACAGGTACTAGAAAGAGAGATCATATCTCTCCGGTTCTGGCCTCCCTTCATTGGCTTCCCATAGAGTTTAGAATTAAGTTTAAAATCCTTCTTCTTACTTACAAAGCTCTAAACAGTCAGGCTCCTTTTTATTTAAAAGATCTGATACTACCGTATCATCCTAACAGAGCACTACGCTCCCAAAATGCAGGATTACTTGTAATACCTAGAATCTCCAAAAGTACAATGGGAGGCAGAGCCTTCAGTTATCAAGCTCCTCTCCTGTGGAATCAGCTGCCAATCTGGATTCGGGAGTCAGACTCGATCTCTGTTTTTAAGAATAGGGCTAAAACCTACCTTTTTGATATAGCCTACAATTAGGGAGGGATCATGTGTTTCTGAACCCTCCCTTAGTTATGCTGCTAATAGGTTTAGTCAGCCGGGGGACCTCCAGTAATGCACTGGGCCTCACTCCTTTCCTCACTCTCTATGAAATATTTTTTTTTTGCTGGTCATTAACATTTGTTTGTTCTCTCCCATAGATTGAGTCCCCATCGTGCTGTTTGCTCTCTACATGTCTGTTCTTTTCTTCTTCTCTATCCCCTCACCCCCCAGCCAGTCGCAGCAGATGACTGCCCCTCCCTGAGCCTGGTTCTGCTGGAGGTTTCTTCCTGTTAAAAGGGAGTTTTTCCTCTCCACCGTCACCAAGTGCTTGCTCACAGGGGATCGCCTGATTGCTGGGGTCTTTCTGCAACTGTGGGGGTCCCTCCTACAGTTGATAGTGCTATGAGATGACTGTTGTTGTGAAATGGCGCTATATAAATAAAGTTGAATTGAATTGAATTGAATTGCATCTGGAGTAAAAGTAACACAGCATTTCAGAAAATGGAACATCATACCAACAGTGAAATATGATGGTGGTGGTGTGGTGGTCTGGGGCTGTTTTTCTGCTTCAGGACCTGGAAGACTTGCTCTGGTAAATGGAACCATGAATTCTGCTGTCTACCAAAAAATCCTGAAGGAGAATGTCCGGCCATCTGTTCGTGACCTCAAGCTGAAGCACACTTGGGTTCTGCAGCAGGACAATGATCCAAAACACACCAGCAAGTCCACCGCTGAATGGCTTAAGAAAAACAAAATGAAGACTTTGGAGTAGCCTAGTCAACGTCCTGACCTGAATCCGATTAAGATGCTGTGGCATGACCTTAAAAAGGCAGTTCATGCTGGAAAACCCTCCAATGTGGCTGAATTACAACAATTCTGCAAAGATGAGTGGGACAAAATTCTTCCACAGCGCTGTGAAAGACTCATTGCCAGTTATCGCAAACACTTGAATGCAGTTGTTGCTGCCAAGGGTGGCCCAACCAGTTATTAGGTTTAAGGGGTAATCACTTTTTCACACAGGGCCATGTAAGTTTGGATTTTATTTTTCTTTAATAATAAACACCTTCATTTAAAAACAGCATTTTGTGTTTACTTGTGTTATCTTGGTCTAATATTTAAATTTGTTTGATGATCTGGAACATTTAAGAGTGACAAACATACAAAAAAAATGAGAAATCAGGAAGGGGCAAACACTTTTTCACATTACTGTATATTTATATTCTTTAGAATTTATATTCTTTAGATTTCAGTCACCCTACATGACATCCCTGTTTGCACCTGGTTGATAATACAGGTACATCTCAAAAAGTTAGAATATCATAAAAAGTTCAATATTTTTTGTCACTCATTTCAGAAAGTGAAACCCATATATTATATAGATTCGTTACACAGAGACTGATATATTTCAAGTGTTGATTTATTTTAATTTTGATGATTATGGCTTACAGCCCATGAAAACCCCAAATTCAGTTTCTCAAAAAATAGAATATTACATAAAATTAATTTAAAAAAATAGTTTTTTAATGAAAATGTTGGCCGACTGAAAAGTATGTCCATGTACACATTCAGTACTTGGTCGGGGTTCCTTTTGGATTAATTATAGTAACAATGTGGTGTGGCATGGAGGTGATCAGCCTATGGCACTGCTGAGGTGTTATGGAGGCCCAGGTTACTTTGATAGTGACCTTCAGCTCGTCTTTATTGTTGGGTCTGGTGTCTCTCATCTTCCTCTTGACAATACTCCATAGATTTTTTATGGGGTTTAGGTCAGGAGAGTTTGCTGGCCAATCAAACACAGTGATGCCATGGTCATTAAATCAAGTTTTGATACTTTTAGCAGGGTGGGGGGTGGGCAAGTCCTGCTGAAAAAATGAAATCAGCTTTTCCATAAAGCTTGTGAGCAGAGGGAAGCATGAAGTGCTCTAAAATTTCCTGGTAGACGACTGCGCTGACTTTGGTCTTGATAAGACACAGTGGACAAACACCAGCAGATGACCTCTGTTCAGATAAAAGTAAATTTTGCATATTGATTTGGAAATCAAAGTCCCAGAATCTGGAGAAAGAGTGGAGAGGCACAGAATCTAAGTTGCTTGAGGTTTAGTGTGAAGTTTCCACAGTCAGTGATGATTTGAGGAACCATGTCATCTGCTGGTGTTGGTCCACTGTGTTTTATCAAGACCAAAGTCAGTGCAGTCGTCTACCAGGAAATTTTAGAGCACTTCATGCTTCCCTCTGCTGACAAGCTTTATGGAGAAGCTGATTTCATTTTCCAGCAGGACTTGGCACCCCCCACACTGCCAAAAGTATCAAAACCTGGTTTATTGACCATGACATCACTGCGTTTGATTGACCAGCAAACTCTCCTGACCTAAACCCCATAGAGAATCTATGGAGTATTGTCAAGAGGAAGATGAGAAACACCAGACCCAACAATGCAGACGAGCTGAAGGTCACTATCAAAACAACCTGGGCCTTCATAACACCTCAGCAGTGCCACAGGCTGATCACCTCCATGCCATGTCACATTAATACAGTAATTAATCCAAAATTTGCCCCAACTAAGTACTGAGTGTGTACATGGACATTCTTTTCAGTCGGCCAATATTTCTATTAAAAAACTATTTTTTAAAATTAATTTTATGTAATATTCTAATTTTTTGAGAAAGTGAATTTGGGGTTTTCATGGGCTGTGAGCCATAATCATCAAAGTTAAAATAAATAAACACTTGAAATATATCACTGTCTGTGAAATGAATCTATATAATAAATGGGTTTCACTTTCTGAAATGAGTGACAAAAAATATTGAACTTTTTCATGATATTCTACCCCCTCATGGATCGTCACCTTATCGTAGTGGGGGGGTTTGCATGCCCCAGTGATCCCAGGAGCTATGTTGTCTGGGGCAATTTGCCTCTGATAGGGCCACCCAAGACAAACTGGTCCTGGGTGAAGGGCCAGACTAAGAACGATCCAACAGACTCTCATGATAAATTCTAGATCAAGGATTCAGTGTACCCCGCCCGGTATGGGGTTACCGGGGCCCCACCCTGGAGCCAGGCCAGGGGGAGGGGCTCGATGGCTAGCGTCTGGTGGCCGGGTTTCCACCCATGGGACCCGGCTGGGCTCAGCCCGAAGGAGTTACATGGGTCCGCCCTCCAGTGGGCTCACCACCTGCAGGAGGGATCATGGGGGTCCGGTGCTATGTGGATTAGGTGGCGGTCAAAGGCGGAGACCTTGGCGAACTGATCCCAAGCTTTCTAAACTTGCTTTTGGTACGTGGAATGTCACCTCTCTGGTGGGGAAGGAGCCTGAGCTGGTGTACGAGGTTGAGAGATACTGGCTAGATATAGTCGGCCTCACCTCAACACACAGCTCTGGTTCCGGAACCAGTCTCCTGGAGAGGGGCTGGAGCTTGGTCTTTTCTGGAGTTTCCCCGGGCGAGAGGCGATGAGCAGGAGTGGGTATTCTTGTATCCCCCCACCTTGCTGCCTCTGTATTGGAGTTTTCCCCGGTGGATGAAAGGGTTGCTTCCCTGCGCCTTCGGGTTGGGAAACGGGTCCTGACCATCATTTGTGCCTATGCACCAAATGATGTTTCAGAGTACCCACCCTTTTTGGAGTCTGTGACTGGGGTGCTGGAGGGTGCTCCTCTTGGAGACTCCATTGTCCTACTTGGGGACTTCAATGCTCACGTGGGCAATGACAGTGAAACCTGGAGGGGAGTGATTGGGAGGAATGGCCTGCCCGATCTGAACCCGAGTGGTGTTCAGTTATTGGACTTCTGTGCTAACCACACCATAACAAACACCATGTTCAAGCATAGGGTGTCCATATGTGCACCTGGCACCAGGACACCCTAGTTCGCAGGTCAATAATCGATTTTGTTATTGTGTCATCAGACCTGCGACCGTATGTCTTGGACACTCGGGTAAAGAGAGGTGCAGAGCTGTCAACTGATCACCACCTGGTGGTGAGTTGGATCCGATGGCAGGGGAGGAAGCCATTCAGACCTGGTAGACCCAAACGTATAGTGAGGGTGTACTGGGAACATCTGGCTGAGGCCCCTGTCCGGGAGGTCTTCAACTCCCACCTCTGGAAGAACTTCAACCACATTCCGAGGGAGTCTGGAGACATGGAGTCTGAATGGGCCATGTTCTCCACCTCTGTTGTTGAAGCGGTGGCCCACAGCTGCGGCCGCAAGGTGGTCGGTGCATCTCGTGGTGGCAACCCCCGAACCAAGTGGTGGACACCAGTGGTGAGGGGGGCCATTAAGCTTAAGAAGCAGTCCTATCAAGCTTGGTTGGCTTGTGGGACTATCAAAGCAGCTGAGGTGTACCGGCAGACCAAGCGGAGTGCAGCTCGGGTGGTTGCTGAAGCAAAAACTCGGGTATGGGAGGAGTTCGGTGAGGCCATGGAACAAGACTTTCAGTCAGCCTCGAAGATATTCTGGCAAACTGTCCGGCGGCTCAGGAAGGGAAAGCAGCTCCCTGTCCACACTGTGTATGGTGCGGATGGGGCGCTGTTGACTTCGACTGGGGATATCATTGGGTGGTGGAAGGAATACTTCAAGGATCTCCTCAATCCCACTTATACGCCTTCCACAGAGGAAGCAGGGTTTGTGGACGAGGGGGATGACTCACCTATCACAGGGACTGAGGTCACCAAGGTGGTTAAAAATCTTCTTGGTGGCCGGGCCCCGGGGGTGGACGAGATTCGCCCTGAGTACCTCAAGGCCCTGGATATTGTAGGGCTGTCATGGTTGACACGCCTCTCCAACATTGCGTGGAGGTCGGGGGCAGTGCCCTTGGCATGGCAAACCGGGGTGGTGGTTCCTCTCTTCAAAAAAGGGGACCAGAGGGTCTGCTCCAGCTTCAGAGGGATCATGCTCCTCAGCCTCCCTGGGAAGGTCTATGCCAAGGTACTGGAGAGGAGAGTCCGGCCCTTGGTCAAATCTCGGATTCAGGAGGAGCAATGTGGTTTTCATCCTGGCCGTGGCACATCCGATCAGCTCTTTACCCTCTTGAGAATTCTCGTGGATTTGTGGGAGTTGGCCCAGCCAGTTTACATGTGTTTTGTGGACTTGGAGAAGGCATCTGACCGCGTCCCTCGTGGTTTTTTGTGGGGAGTGCTTCAGGAGTATGGGGTATCGGGTGTGTTGTTACGAGCTATTCGGTCTCTGTACGACCATTGTGAGAGTTTGGTTCATATTGCAAATACTCCTTCAGACTCATTCCCAGTGAGAGTTGGACTCCGCCAGGCCTGCCCTTTGTCACGATCCTGTTCATAATTTTTATGGACAGGATTTCTAGGCACAGCCAGGAAATGGAGGGCGTCATGCTTGGTGACCACAGGATCTCATCTCTGTTGTTTGCAGATGATGTTGTCCAGTTGGCTTCATCCAGCAATGACCTACAGCTCTTGCTGGGACGGTTTGCCGCTGAGTGTGAAGCGGCTGGGATGAGAATCAGCACCTCCAAGTCCGAGTCCATGGTCCTCAGCCGGAAAAAGGTGGAGTGTCCTCTCTGGGTTGGGGACAGGCTCTTGCCCCAAGTGGAGGAGTTTAAGTTGTCATGACTCGCCGCTCATCATTGGCTCCTGCTGTGCGCACACCTGCACCTCGTCAGCGGCAAGCTATTTAACCCACTCAGCCCTGTGCTTCGGCCTGAAGCCGTCTGTTCCCTTCGGCTCGTCTTTGCTGTTGGAACCCCCATTACCAGCAAGAGAACGCTCACTCGTAAGCATCTTACCTTTTCTCCTCAGTCCTCTCCCCTGTGCACAGGTGGATTCCTTGGCGGCGGACTCCTCGTCTCGCCACTCCATCCTCACTGTCGCTACAGGCTCTGCAGGTCGCTGTCTCCTGGGCTCTCTCCTTGCCGACGCCAGCCACCTGTCATTCCAAGTAAGCAGCAGTCATTCTCACAGTCCTGTATAGGTGTGGTGCCCTTTACCTTGTCCCTCTGCTCTGTCATTATAGGGTTGCCCGGCTGTACGGCGAACTGCTCTGCTGCCTGCGCACTGAAGTTCTCCCACAATACATATACATATCCCACACATGCATTCACCCACACCTGCTTGTTGAATAAAGCTGTTAAATCTATCCTAAGCCTGCGTGTGTGTCTCCTGAGCCAGACATTATGTCAGTACGGCTTCAGCAGAGCGGCTCGGCAGACAGCGGGCTCGCACACCGTCTTTCCACCCTCGAGGCTCGGGTAGATTTAATAGCACACCAACAGCAGGTTATTTTGAACCAATTAACCACAATCACTCACCGGTTAGACCGCCTGGACCCCCAGCAGGCGTTCCCCCCGGCTCGTCAGGGGGGATTTGCTCCTGCCGCTCCGGTGGCTGGCCAGTCTGCCGCGGGAACGCCGGCCCAGCTCACACCAATCCCGACCCCTGCCCGCTTCAGCGGGAAACTTGGCGGAGCCCGGGGGTTCATTATGCAGTGTGAGTCGGTGTTCCTGCGTGTTCCGGGGATTTCCCCTTGGACCACAGCCGAATTGGTTACATAGGCATTCTCTTGGAGGGGCGAGCGCTAACTTGGGCTTATGCCGTAATGGCGAAGCCCAGTTACGCGAACCTCTCCTATAACCAATTCGTGCGGAGCTTTCTCGAAGTGTTTGATCACTCCCGGCACGATAGTGTCCTCACTGACCGTCTCCTTGCTCTCCAGCAGGGAAGCCAGTCAGCGGCGGACTACGCTATCGACTTCCGGGTCGCTGTGGAGGAGGTAGGCTGGGGTGAGGCGTCACTCTGTGGTATCTTCCTCCGCAGTCTCAACTCGGGTCTGAGGGATGAACTGGCCGGTCGAGATCTCCCGGAGACGCTTTCGGAGCTAATCTCCGTAGCCATTAGCTTGGATAACAGGCTGCGTGAGCGTTCCTCCGAGCGGAAGTCAACCAGCCGCTCGCGGGGAGGCTCCGTCCGCACGGCTCAAGCTCGCCCCCTGGCGTTGTCGCCCCCGGAGTCCTCTGAGGAGTCGGAGGCAATGGTGGTTGGCCGGTCAAAGCTCCCTCCAGCAGAGAAACAGCGCCACCGGGAGTTGGGCCTGTGCATGTATTGCGGAGGCAGCCAACATACCGTGGAGCATTGCCCGGAGAAGCCAAACGGGGAGGTCCGCGAGTCACTGTAGGGGGCCTCGCGGACTCTAACCGGACAAATCCCCTCACTAGTCTTTCCTTGCCCATCCGTTTCTGTCACAATGCCATGGGGCACCTCACTCACGCACTGGTGGACTCAGGAGCAGAGCAGAGTTTTATTTCTAAAAGTCTGGCAACCCAATTGGGCATCCCCTGCCACCCTCTGCCAACTCCGCTCAGCCTGATCACCCCCTCTCATGCACCCCTTGGACGAGTGACCCATCGGACCCAGCCAATTCCTGTCATCATCTCAGGTAACCATCGGGAGGATCTTGTTCTTTATGTCCTGTCCTCCTCTGTCTCGCCAGTCATCATAGGCTACCCCTGGCTGCGCCTACACAACCCGGTGCTGGATTGGCAGACCGGAAGGATCGCCGCCTGGAGCTCGTTTTGCATGGGCACCTGCCTTCAGTCCGCAGCCTGCGCCCCGTCCTCACCCCCTCTGGCCAAGGACGCTGCGCCGCCGGATCTCACCCTGGTGCCCCCGGAGTTCCACGATCTGGGCCTCGTTTTCAGCAAGTCCAGGGCGATGTCTCTTCCCCCTCATCGGCCCTACGATTGTGCTATAAACATCCACACTGGGGCTCCCTTACCCTCAGGGCATCTATACAGCCTGTCAGCGCCGGAGAGGGAAGCGATGGATGCCTACCTGAAGGAGTCGCTCAGCGCGGGAATCACCCGTCCCTCGTCATCCCCGCTTGGTGCAGGGTTCTTCTTCGTGTCCAAGAAGGACGGTTCTCTCCGCCCCTGCATCGACTATCGGGCCCTCAACGATATCACGGAGAAGGACCGCTACACCCTGCCGTTGATGGACACCGCCTTCCACTCCCTCCAGGGGGCGACCTGGTTTACCAAACTGGACCTCCACAGCGCCTACCACCTCGTCCGGATCCGGGAGGGAGATGAGTGGAAAACAGCCTTCTGAACGCCGACTGGTCACTTCGAATACCTGGTGATGCAGTTCGGATTAACCAACGCCCCCGCTGTTTTTCAGCGCCTCATTAATGACGTCCTTCGTGACTTCCTTTGCCTCTTCATGTTTGTATACCTGGACGACATTCTAATCTTCTCCAGGTCATGGTATGAACACCGGGTCCATGTGAGGTGGGTCTTGCAGCAACTGTTGGAAAACAGGTTGTAAGTCAAGGCCGAAAAGTGTGAGTTCTATGCCAAGACCACCTCCTTCCTGGGGTTTGTCATTTTATATGACCAAGTCCTCCCCGACCCCACGAAGGTTAAAGCGGTGGTCGACTGGCCCATGCCGACCTCCAGGAAGCAGGTACAACAATTCATAGGATTCGCCAACTTTTACTGCCGCTTTGTCCCTAATTTCAGCGTCATTGTCAGCCCATTGACCCGCCTCACCTCGCCAAAGACCCCCTTCCGGTGGACCGAAGAGGCTGCTGCGGCGTTTCAAGCACTGAAGACGGAGTTCTCTTCTTCCCGGGTCCTGACCCAGGTCGACCCCGCGTTGCAGTGTTTGGTGGAGGTCAACGCGTCTGATACGGGGGTGGGGGCGGTGCTGTCCCAGCGGTCACCCGCCAATGGGACCAAGCGACCCTGCGCCTTCTTCTCTCGGCGCCTGTCACCGGCCGAGCGCATGACGTTATGACGTTGGGGACAGGGAGCTCCTCGCTATCAAGCTCGCCCTGCAGGAGTGGCGCCATTGGCTGGAGGGGGCTGCTTTGCCATTCATAGTGCTGACAGACCATAAGAACTTGGAGTACTTGAGATCTGCCAAACGTCTGAATGCCCGCCAGGCGCGTTGGTCCCTGTTCTTTGCCCGTTTTCGCTTCACCATCACGTACTGCTCCGGTTCGAAGAACGGCCTGCCTGACGCTCTTTCCAGGCAATTTGCCCCCGAGACGTCCGAGGAGTCGGTGCACACCATCCTACCCAGCTTGTGTGTTGTGGGGGCGATGTCCTGGGCCATTGAGGACAAGATCCGGAAGGCGCAGGAGATCGAACCGGACCCTGGCGGCGGACCGGAGGGGAGGCTATTCGTTCCATCTTCGGTTCAGGGGGAGGTTATCCACTTGGAGGTGGATCCACACCTCCAAGTTCGCCTGCCATCCTGGGGTCTCCCGACTGGTCGATCTCCTCCAGCGGTCCTTCTGGTGGCCTGGTCTGCAGAAGGACGTCGCCAACTACGTCCGAGCCTGCCCTGTGTGTACCACCAGCAAGCCAGGTAACGCTCCTCCCGCGGGTCTGCTCCAGCCCCTGCCGATCCCAGGCAGGCCCTGGTCCCACATAGCCCTCGATTTCGTCACCAGTCTCTCAGTCTCCAACACCTACGATGCAGTGCTGACCATCGTCGATCATTTTTCCAAGGCCGCCCACTTCGTGCCACTGCGAGGCCTCCCTACGGCACGGGAGACAGCGGATCTCCTGGTCCAACACGTGGTCAGACTGCATGGGATACCGGTGGACGTCGTCTCGGATCGGGGGCCCCAATTCATCTCTGAGGTGTGGAGGTGTTTCTGCAACACCCTGGGGGCCATGGTAAGCCTCTCCTCCGGCCATCACCCGCAGTCCAACGGGCAATGCGAACGGGCCAACCAGGAACTGGAAGCTACCCTCCGCTGCGTCACCGCCTCCAACCCGGCCTCTTGGAGCACGCACCTGGCCTGGGTGGAGTACGCCCACGACTCCACTCGGTCTTCTGCCACTGGAATGTCCCCCTTCAAGGCTTCCCTGGGGTACGACCCACCATTTGTTTCCGGTGCAGGAGGGTGAGCTGGCTGTCCCTTCCATCCAGGCGCACCTGAGGCGGTGCCGGAGCATTTGGTCCAAGACGCACAATAGCACCACAGCTAACGGTCACAGGAGACCGGCTCCTGCCTACCAGGTGGGTCAGCAAGTTTGGGTATCTGCTCACAACATCAATCTGAAGGGTGAAAAGAAGAAACTGGCTCAACGCTTCATTGGACCCTTCACCATCTCCAAAATCATTAACCCGGTGGCTGTGCGTTTGGCCATTCCCCCCCCCCTCCGTATTTGCCCCACCTTCCACGTGTCCAAGATCAAACTGGTGGTGTCCGATCCCCTCTGCCCCCCGCCCGCGGCGCCGCCCGTGCCCCTGATGATCGATGGCCACCTGGCCTGGAGAGTCACTGCCATCTTGGACTCTCGGCGCCGAGGTCGCGGGCTGCAGTACCTGGTGGACTGGGAGGGTTTCCGTCCTGAGTGGAGGCAATGGGTGCGCTCTTCCTTGGTGCTGGACAAGGGTCTCATCACGGAGTTCCATCGGACGCACCCGGACAAACCAGCACCAGGAGGTGCTGCTGGGGGGGGACTACTGTCATGACTCGCCACTCATCATTGGCTCCTGCTGCGCGCACACCTGCGCCTCGTCAGCGGCAAGCTATTTAACCCACTCAGCCCTGTGCTTCGGCCTGAAGCCGTCTGTTCCCTTCTGCTCATCTTCACTGTTGGAACCCCCATTACCAGCAAGAGAACGCTCACTCGTAAGCATCTTACCTTTTCTCCTCAGTCCTCTCCCCTGTGCACAGGTGGAATCCTTGGCGGCTGACTCATCGTCTCGCCACTCCATCCTCGCTGTCGCCACAGGCTCTGCAGGTCGCTGTCTCCTGGGCTCTCTCCTTGCCGACGCCAGCCACCTGTCATTCCAAGTAAGCAGCAGTCATTCTCACAGTTCTGTATAGGTGTGGTGCCCTTTACCTTGTCCCTCTGCTCTGTCATTATAGGGTTGCCCGGCTGTACGGCAAACTGCTCTGCTGCCTGCGCACTGAAGTTCTCCCACAATACATATACATATCCCACACACGCATTCACCCACACCTGCTTGTTGAATAAAGCTGTTAAATCTATCCTAAGCCTGCATGTGTGTCTCCTGAGCCGGACATTATGTCATAAGTATCTTGGGGTCTTATTCACGAGTGAGGGGAAAATGGAGCGAGAGACTGACAGACGGATCGGAGCAGCATCTGCAGTGATGCGGACGTTGTACAAGTCTGTTGTGGTGAAGAGGGAGCTGAGTTCTAAGGCAAAGCTGTCAATTTACCAGTCAATCTATGTTGCTACTCTCACCTATGGTCACGAGCTTTGGGTAATGACCGAAAGAACAAGATCGCGGATACAAGAGGCTGAAATGAGCTTTCTCTATAGGATTGCTGGACTCACCCTCAGAGATAGGGTGAGTAGCTCAGTCATTCGGGAGAGGCTCAGAGTAGAACTGCTGCTCCTCCATATTGAAAGGAGTCATTTGAGGTGGTATGGGCATCTGATTAGGATGCCTCCTGGACGCCTCCCACTTGAGGTGTTTCGGGCACGTCCCACTGGGAGGAGACCCCAGGGCAGACCCAGGACTCGGTGGAGAGACTGTCTCCCAGCTGGTCTGGGAACGCCTTGGTATCCTCTCTGAAGAGCTGGAGCAGGTGGTGGGGGAGAGGGAAGTCTGGGCTTGTCTGCTTGAACTGCTGCCTCCGCAACCCGGACCTCTGGAAAAGCGGTAGAAGATGGATGGATGGATGGATGATAGTCTAATTTTTTGAGATGTACCTGTATATCTTGTGTCATTCTGGTTTATTTAGTTATATTTTCACCTTGATGCTAGATCGAGCCATTAACATTAGCTTTGATAGGTGGCTGGCCTCAGTAACTGTATTAGGAACTCGCCTCAGCAGGGAGGAGGTGACGGACAGGCTGCCTGGCATTAGCCTTACTGTTGATCCAGCTGATTTTGATAACTATTTTCTCTAAATTCTATTCACCCCGACTAGAATCCATGTTAATCTCCAGCACTTGACCATATGTCATTCTTTGATGCTATTTTAGCTTAATTTCTTGTAGTATTATCTCTCACTGGGACCAAAGGAACCACTCATTCATGAATTTTTCTGTGCTTATTGTACTCCAGCGACCAGTCATATCTTATTGATCACTAAAACCACACACACCTTTCCACGAGTGATGCATTATTTCATTAATTCTTTAAGATAAGTTTATGTTAGCACAGTCTTGATGGACTACTACTACGCTAGGAGCTAGCCAGCTAAGATTAGCAATAGTGATGTAAGAGGCAGGGCAAAGTTAAATGCAGCCTTAAGGTGCAGTCAGATCAAACATTAAAGTGTGGTGCGAATACATGTAAAGTTAATATAAACATGTGGAAAACATGCAAATTTGCACATTCGTATCCGAGGGATTCGGTAGTGCTAGCTAGTAATCAGCCTTGAGATTTTGTTGTTACTGGAGTAACAGTATCAACACTGGAGAGTAAACTAGTTTCAAAATGAGACTACCACTCACTTGCAGACATATGGACTGGAGCTCTGGAGCTGAAACGGAGTATCAGAAGTTTATCCATTCATGGACTGCTTTTACAGGTGTGCTAACGAGGGCTAGCAGGCTAGTAGTAAATGGTGTTCACTTATATAGCTCTTTTTCTCATCTCTAGATGACCAAAACGCTTTACAGATCCTGCTGTCCACCCAATCACACACACATTCACACACTGATGGTGGTAGAGCTGCCATGCACAGGCACTGGTCTGACCTACCAGGAGCAACTGGGGGTTCAGTGTCTTGCTCAAAGACACTTCGACATGCCAGACTGCAGGCAGAGCGGGAATCGAACCTGACCGTCCGATCAGTAGTTGGCCATACTACATCTGTGCCACAGCACACAACCCCACCCCCCACCCCCGCTTACACAGTAGTGTAAACAATCAACCAGGTGAAGTTTTGGAGGAGGCAGTGACAATTTTCTCGGTAAGAGCCCCACTGGATAATGTAAACTTTAACATGGCAGCGTTTTGGGGATTTCCGCAGCAGATATAGAAAGCAGCCCCAGAAGTTATAAATGCAACTCCGCCCCCTGCAACTCGCTCAGATGTGAATTCACGTCTGTTCGCATGTTTACATTGAGTTAACATGTAATCGCTCCACCAGAAAAATTTGTGCTTCCACATTTGGTCTGAACGCACCTTTAGGGATTTAAAGGGAAATGCTCTGAAACCAGCTGTTTTCTGAAAGGCTGCAAAAGATGGTCCACAATTATGTTGCAATAATTAAAGAAAATTTGACCCAAAATATGTCAGCATTTCATTAAGACCTGTGTGAGCTGTTAAATTGTTGAAAAGTGCAGTCAATGGTCAATGACCCCTTTAAAGAGAACAGCTGAACAATTTCCTGTGCTGTTGTCAGAAAACTCTGTTCATTTCTGGGAAGGACTGTGGGTCGTATTATCTGTTAAAGAAGCTGATCCTGTTATCTGTTCAAACAAAGAAAACTGATTACAGTTCATGTGTTCACCAAAGGGGGGAAAAAACACAGGGCTTTCCAGAATTACAAAGAGCTGTTGTCTAAAATCTAGAATATTCTATGAACAGATGGAGGTCATAGAAAGCAGTCAGATGCCAGAGACAAACAAATCTGGGGCAGAAGAGCAGGAAGAGTTCATAAACTCATCCACAATGTCATGCGCAAGAGGTGCAGAAATACAAATACTGTGTGTACATGCAGAAAAATAAAAACCAATCAAAAGACTTGTTATACAAATTTGGAAAATGCTTGAATACTGAAAAACACAACAATTCAGTGAAGCAGAAAGCTTAAATTTGGAAACTCAAGTGAAGATCAGAAGGCAAACTGATGACCAAATACAAAAAAAAAAGAGAGGGAGACCGACAACCGTCATAGAGAATATTTTCAGGGGTGAAGGTGGGGATCCCATCAACTAGCTTCGCTATATTCATGTCTTAAATCTGTGCTTTTTATTGTACACACAAGCAAATTAATCTTACATTGCACCAATGACAGTTTTTTTAAACATTAAACATTGATGGGCTGATGCAGTTATCGGCAACTTCCACTATGAAGTTGTGCAACCAGGGACAATTTTAGAGCAAGGGCAATTTTTTTATTCCCCCCAAATCTGCATAGAGCCACAAGCCATTTGAACCTTAAAATGGAAGTAAACAGCACAGTTATAAAAATATAGAACCCAGTCAACATTAGAAATCCTACAGGGGTGCTCTTGCAAAAATGTCCACGTTTTCTCATAAATGTGTATTTAGTATTTTTGTTTGTATTTTTCTCTGATGAATTTGGAATAGATGTAAGTGTTAAATGTTTATATCTCTTCTCAGCCACAGCTTGCAACAGAAGTCTGGACTAACAGCTGATCATTTAGAGAAGAACCCAGTTCAGTCTAAATCCACAGTGTGCTCCAATAAGTAGTTTTAGATTGATATAGATCTCTAATATGTCCTTGTTTATATTTCTTAATGTGACAACAGTGGATGCTTCAAAGAACAGAAAACTTATTGGAAATGAACTCCTGGTTACAGTAGAAGCACAGTGGCAGATCACTGAGAAGAGTTTCACCAGCTATCCAGAGCTTGTTGCTCTCGCTTTGAATCCAGGTTTCCTTTACATAGCAAAACAAAGTCGGGGGCACAACTGTGTTAGTGAACGTGTGAAAGTTTGCCATATAACTGAAGGCTTATTTGTAAAACACGAAACATTTTGTTTAAAAAAAATGTTTTATCTTAGGTCATGTCCAACTCTTTCTTCAGCTCATCCCCCAGTTCTTCTTCATCTGTTTGGGAATGGGAGGAGCGTTCCTGTATCTGATCCGTTTGGCCAAAGGACCCCATGTTACGTAAGTGGGATTTTGAATGAAAATTACTGCTTGTAATTGTTGGTAAAACAGCAAATGAGTTCTCTTTCAGAGTAAGGTATCAATAATAATAATAATAATGATACATTAAATTTGTAACACACTTTTCATTATGGGTGATCTCAAAGTGCTACAATATAAAGTAGAGTAAAAGTTAAAAGTGCTATTAAAATATTTAAAAAAATCATGTTCACCAAGTCATCATCATATCATGTTATTCATCTCTATGTAAGTAAAGGTCCGATTAATTTTAAGTTTTTTTCATCATCAGTAGATACATTTTTAAACACAACTATTTCTGTGTTGTTTTCCATCTCATTAGAACAGCTGTGTGTATTCTGTCTGAAACAGTCTGCTCTGACCTGAACCTGAAGCACCTAATCTGACCAGTTAAATGTTTTCAAATTCTGTCTGATTTGCCAATTTAGAAAACTGAAAACCCCAAAAGTGCACTAGCTTGTGTCTTTAAGAAGTGTGTGTTTCTTTTTGAAGTGAGCATTTTGATATTTTAATGGCACACTTGTGACTTGTGGATATTTTCTGTAAGATTAAAACATGGAGGTCCCGAGGTGAAAAACTATTTTATGCAGCTTCTACTTAAAATATGGGAAACCAAGACGTTACCAAGTGACTTTAAAAATGCAAATATAGTCACCATTTTCAAGAAGGGAGATAGAGAGAACTGCAGTAACTACCGCGGCATCTCACTACTGAGCATTGCAAGCAAGATCTTTGCTCGTATCCTTCTCAACCGTCTTCTTGTAGTAGCCGAGGATGTACTTCCTGAGTCCCAGTGTGGCTTTAGACCCTCTCATGGTACAGTAGATATGATATTCTGTGCTCGACAACTCCAGGAAAAGAGCCAAGAACAACAACAACCACTTATGTTCATCTTCTGGGACCTCAAGAAGGCCTTTGATCGAGTTCCTCGCCCTGCTATGTGGGCTGTTCTTGCTTGTTTTGGATGTCCAGATGATTTCATCGCTCTCGTACGCGCTCTCCACGATGGCATGGTTGGTAGGGTTTGCCACCAGAATACCCTCTCAGACCCTTTTCCCATCACTAGTGGTCTCAAGTAAGGATGTGTCCCTGCTCCAACTTGCTTTTCGTTGTGTATGGCTGCAATGCTAAATGAAATACCACCAACAACCCCTGGTATCAATCTGCGATACCGCTTGGATGGGGGGCTTTTTAATCTTGCTCGCTTTTGCGCGAAATCCAAAACCTCAGTCACCAGTGTTCATGAATTGCAGTTTGCAGACGATAATGCCACACCAGCTCAGACTGTTGATGACCTCCAGAGGATAGCTACCATTTATAATGACTCTTATGAGCATTTTGGAATGGAAGTTAACTCTGACAAAACCAAAATCCTCAACCAACCAGCACCTGGTTAAACTTCCTCAAGGATCAACCTTAAGATTAACGGAAATCCTGTCGATGAAGTGGAGCATTTCTCTTACCTTGGTAGCATCCTCTCAAAAATACCAACTTGTGCAAAGGACATCGAAAACCGCATAAAAGCTGCACACTCCGCATATGGATGCCTTTGTCATCAAGTCTTCAATAATCATGCAATAACCATCCGCACCAAAATCATGGTTTTTCGGGCCGTTGTTCTTTCCACCCTTCTTTACGCCTGTGAAGCCTGGACCTTGTATTGTCGTGATATCAAGCACCTTGAGAACTTCCAACAGAGAAAGCTCAGACAAATACTTGGCATTCGTTGGGAGGATCGACTTTCAAACAATGAGATTCTCAAGCATGCTCTGCTGCCTAGTGTGGAAGCTACCATCTTGCAGCACTGCCTTCGATGGACAGGACATGTTGTACGGATGGACCCCACCAGACTACCACGAATCATGCTCCAGGGGGAGCTTGAGGAAAAAGACCACATGGTAGGCCAAAACTGCGCTACAAGGACCAGCTAAAATGTTCCCTGAAGCAAGCCAACATAGACAAAAGATCTTGGGAACAACTTGCCACCAACAGAGCAGCCTGGAGGAGAAGAACTTGAGAAGGCACAGACTCATTTGAGAGGCACAGAAAACAACAGGATGATGATAAACACAAATGAAGACAAGAAAAACAAAACCAACCACGTCCCCCACCCACAATAAAATGTGACTTCTGCCCACGACAGTTCTATCATAGGCTGGGCCTTCAGAGCCACATCTGCCATCGACATCAATCACAGATGGCAACGTCCTGAAAACTAAGACGAAACCAATGCTCGGACAGCTGGAGCCGCCACCGCCGCCGACGACGTTTCTTTTTGAAGTGAGCATTTTGATATTTTAATGGCACACTTGTGACTTGTGGATATATTCTGTAAGATTAAAACCCATAAAAACACAATTTTGCAGGCAATGGAACCTTTAAATGTTTCACCTCCAGGGGTGTCGCTCTACATTCGGACCTGGGCAAAGCAGCCTGTGTATGGGCTCCCCATCACCAACACTGGGCCCACTGCTATTATAATTTTTATTGTGGGCATTTTCTCCCTTCTTATTTTTGATAAAGACAGCTTTTCTTAACAAAGCAAGTATTATGAATGCCAAAGCAGTTGTCCAGTATTAAGGTCTTACTTTGTTAGGGTTTATCAGTCCTTCCAGGATTTTACAGTGTTGTGATTACACCAATTCACGCGAATTCAACCAATCCCCATGATTTCTGCATGACCTTGTGACTGTCCTATCACTGCAACTTACCTGCAATTTTGGTCAACTTCTACGTGGTGAACCTAGAAACTAATTCCTGTTAAATTGGCAATTTTGTCATGTAACCAAAATGCCAAGCTCTGGTACTTAATCTTTCAGCTAATTAAATATTAATGCACACTGCACTGTGACCCCAGGTGATTTGTTCAACCATTACCCCTCTGCGATACCCCGGTCGCCTGTCACACAGGGACCAGGCATGTCTCCCCAGTTTACTCATCTGTTTAGTTCCGTTTTCCCTTTAATTGGCTCCAGCTTCCACAGTGTGATCAGAAGGATGATCACAGATGGACTTCAAACAAGGACATGTTTATTTTTTTTAATCCAATTAAACTTCAAGCTTCCTTCCCACGATAGTCTTAATTTCATCTTGAAATGCAAAATTGTTCTTTTTTTTTTTTTTAAAGAAGCCACGCAGTGGCGCAACAGATACTTTTTCTAAGTATGAGGGACTTGTTTCATGATTGTTCCAGGCAACAAGGATCCCCTCCTGCTTTATCTCCCATGTGAATCGCCTCTTGTGCGAGCTTCCTCCTTCTTCCTGCTGTTGTCCAAATGGTTCATTTATGAAGCTCCAGTAACTGCAGACACAGCAAAGTGCTTTTCACAAGAGCTCTCAGGATGGTGCGCCATATTATCTATGCAGAGTCAATTGTTTACAAGCTTGATGATATTCTTTAGTGTCGTGGTGATGGCAGAACAGACAGAAAGCACTATGTGGTGCTGACTTTGAGTCTGACCCCCACATTTGTATTGTCTTTATTTATTTAAAAAAAAAAAAAGTTCTGTGCAACTAAACAAAGTGAGAGTTGACATGGTAACTGACCCAATGAGCAGACTCGGACACCAGAGTAAATACAATTATCTTTATTAACAATAATATGTAGTGTGTGAATGTGTGAGTGTGTGTTATTGCTGCCGCTGGGGGTGAGCAGAACGCCGTTCGACCTGGCAACCCTAGGGACAAACAGAGGCAGGATAGTTAGTGTCCACACAGCTGAGAATGTGCTGGTTAATCTGCAGCTTAATGTTTGTTGAGATGTTGTGATGCTCAGGTTAGCTCGGCGGCTACGGCCAGGAGGACAGCGTCCACAGTGCCAGCTGCAGCAAGCAGATGATGGAAGTGTGATCCGAGAGAGAGTGAGGCTCAGTCCGCCACCAGGGAGGAGAAAGTCCACCGCCACAGAGGTCCACCTGTGCACAGAGGACTGAGATGGAAAAGGTGAGGGACGGCTGAGGCTTACTTGCATGGTGGAGGGTTTCCTTCCAAACGCAGGTGGGCAGAAGGTAGACAGCTGGGAAGGAATCAGGCTGAGGCTTAGGTCTCTGGAATCGAGAATGAAGGCGTGCATGGTCTTCATGGAGTAAGACAGACAACTCTGCACGGACCCCAGGGCAGCTTGGATTATATAGCCCCGACCGTGATGAGAAACAGGTGTGTGCGCAGCTGGGGAGAATAATCAGCCAGAGCAGACCATCACAGTACTCCCCCCTTATGAAACGCCTCTTGGCAGTCGATCCAACATACCTTGGTGCGTCCAGTGGAAGTCCCTAATGAGATCTTTATCCAGCACGAAGGAGGGATGCACCCAGGACCTCCGTTCTGGCCCAAAACCCTCCCAGTCCACCAGATATTGCAGGCTGTGACCCTGGCGGCAGACGTCCAGGATGGAATTGACCTTCCTTGCCGGGTCGCCGTCGATCACCATCGGTGGAGGTGGAGACCTGGGAGGGGGACACAGAGGGCTGGAACAGAAGGGTTTGACCTGAGACACATGGAAAGTAGGTCAAATACGGGGGGGGGGAGGCTAGGCGCACAGAGACAGGGTTGATGATGCGAGTAATGGAAAATGGCTCAATAAACCGCTGCAAAATCTTCTTCCGCTCAGCCTTCAGATTAATGTTTTTAGTTGATAGCCATACCTGCTGACCCACCTGGTATGAAGGGGCTGACGTCCTGTGACGACTGGCCACTGTAGAGTTGTGCTCCACCGTGCGCCGTAGCGTGGTCCGAGTAGCTCTCCATAGCCGGTGGCAGCGCCTCAAGTGAGCTCGGACAGAAGGGACGGCGATGTGCCCCTCATCTTCAGGGAATAGTGGGGGATTGTAGCACAACAAAGCCTCAAATGGGGACATACCAATCACTGACGAGACCGTGGTGTTGTGAGCATATTCGATCCACGGGAGGTGCATGCTCCAGGATGCCGGGTTGGCAGTCACGGCACACTGCAAAGCAGTCTCCAGCTCCTGATTCACCCTCTCACACTGCCCATTGCTCTGAGGGTAGTAACCAGACGAGAGGCTTACCGTAGCCCCAAGGACGTTGCAGAAAGACCTCCAAACCTGGGAGATGAATTGGGGTCCTTGATCGGAGACGATGTCCAGCAGAATCCCGTGTAACCTCACCATGTGTTGGACAAGCAGATCTGCCGTCTCCTTTGCCGTAGGCAGCCCTTACAGGGGGACGAAGTGGGCGGCCTTGGAGAACCTGTCCACAATGGTGAGGATTACCATATGATGGTTAGAGGAAGGAAGACCGGTGACAAAGTCCAACGCCCCATGGGACCAGGGCCTGCCAGGAATTGGAAGGGGGTGAAGCAGACCAGAAAGGAGAGAAGGATGACGTCTTGCCAGCAGCGCACTGGGGGCAGGCGCGGATATATTCTCCGACGTCCTTATGGATAGACGGACACCAAAACATCCTTTGTAATAGTGCTACCGTGCGACCCCTCCCAGGGTGGCACGAGAACCTGGAGGCATAAGCCCAGTGGATGACCTCGCCTCGGACGGCAGATGGAATGAACAACTTTCCCACTGGCCCCCCACCTGGGTCCGGTTCAACGTCCAGTGCCTTTAAGACCTTCTCCTTAATGCCCCACAAGAGGGTGCCCACGACACATGATGGAGAAAGGATGGGGTGCTCCGTCTTCTCCATGACGTCAGAGGAGAATTGCCTGGACAGGGCATCAGGTTTGGTATTCTTGGACCCGGGACGATACGTGATGGTAAAATCGAAACACCCAAAGAACAGGGACCAGCAGGCTTGTCGCGCGTTCAGGCACTTGGCCGTCCTAAGGTACTCCAGGTTCTTGTGGTCCGTCCAGACCACAAATGGCTGGGAGGCCCCCTCCAATCAATGGCGCCACTCCTCCAGTACGAGCTTGACTGCTAGGAGCTCCCTGTCGCCGATGTCATAGTTGCGTTCTGCTGGAGACAACCGTCGGGAGAAGAACACACAGGGACGAACCTTGCCATCCGCCGGGGAACGCTGGGATAGAACGGCCCTGACCCCCAAGTCCGAGGCGTCCACCTCCATTAGGCACTGGAGTGCGGGGTCCACCTGAACCAGGATGGGAGAGTCCGAGAACTGCCTCTTCAGATCAGCGAAGGCCGCAGCCGCCTCCTCAGATTACCTGAAGGGCACCTTAGAAGAAGTGAGATGGGTCAGAGGGAGAGCAGTGATGCTATAATTTTTAATGAAGCGGCGGTAGAAATCGGCTAACCCCAAAAACTGCTGTAGTTGCTTTCTGGAAGAGGGGGTGGGCCAATCTACCACCGCTTTTGCCTTGCTGGGGTCTGGGATGATCTCATTGTGAGAGATGATAAAACCCAGGAAGGTTGTCTTAGATGCGTGGAATTTGCACTTCTCGGCTTTCACAAATAACTTGTTCTCCAGAAGTCACTGCAACACTCGCCTCACATGCACACAGTGTTCATCCAAGGACTGTGAAAAAATAAGGATGTCATCAAGGTAGACAAAGACGAACACACCCAAAAAATCCTTCAGCACGTCATTGATCAGCCGATGGAACACAGCGGGGGCGTTGGTCAGCCAGAACGGCATGACCAAATACTCAAAGTGGCCGCTGGGGGTCCGGAACCCCATCTTCCACTCATCACCTTCCCGGATCCGGACCAGATGGTAGGCATTCCGCAGATCCAACTTGGTGAACCAGGAGGCCCCCTGGAAGGAATCAAATGCCGAGTTAACAAGAGGCAAGGTGTATTTGTCCTTAATAGTGATGTTATTAAGTTCTCTGAAGTCAATACCCGGCCTTAGTGAACCGTCCTTCTTTCCCACAAAAAAACCCCCGCCCCCACCGCTGAGGATGACGGCCGAATTATGCCAGAGGACAATGATTCTTTAATATAAGCCTCCATGACTTCCCGCTCCGGAAGTGACAAGCTGTAGAGACGACTCGACGGTAGTGGGGCTCCGGCACGGAGGTTAATGGCACAATCATAAGGGCGGTGAGGGGGGAGGGAAAGGGCCTGGGTCTTGCTGAAAACGGACCCAAGGTCGTGATACTCCAGGGGCACTTTGGATAGGTCGGGAGGAGGGATGGTGGAAACACTTAGGGGCATGGACGGCGAGCAAGCAGCCAATTGCAGACAGGCACAGAGATAGAACGAACTCCACTATAATATACTCCCAGAGCGCCAGTCAGTGGAGGGATTGTGAAGCCATAACCAGGGATACCCAAGAATAACCGGGGAGGATGGCGCCCACAGCGCTATACTCCCCGGTTATTCTTCCCCATCCTCGGGGAGGATGGGGAAGATGGCGCCCACAGCGGTCGACATGGTGCTTCACTGCGCTCTTTGTTTGTTTTTGTTTGTCAATTGTGTGTCTGCTTGCACTTATACCCGTGAAGAACTTTTAAATATCAGGACTTTGACCCCCACGGACCTCCTCCCAGTTTTTCTAGCCCCTGCCGCCGATCTGGTTTATTGTTTGGCTCGGAAAGTGAGACGGCGGAAGAGAGGAAGACGAGCGGGCGCTCTCGTACGACTTCGCAGGAGAGGCTCGCGAACGGCGCTGCCTGGCATATTTCTGTCCAATACCAACTCTCTCTCTAACAAGGTGGATGAACTGAGACTGCTGATGCGTTTTAAGGACCTCGCCTCCTCAGCTGTCCTCTGCTTTACTGAGACCTGGCTCCGGGAAAATATACCGGACAGCGCGCTGCGCCTCGACGGCTTCCAGCTCTTCCGTGCTGATCGTGACACAGAGCTTTCCGGCAAGACCACAGGAGGCGGTGTCTGCTTCTACATCAACTGTAGCTGGTGCTCTGATGTAACGGTAATTTCCAAACACTGTTCTCCTGCCTTGGAATTTCTTGTTATCAATTGCAAGCCCTTCTATTCCCCGCGGGAGTTTGCTTCTTTCATAATGATCGCTGTGTACGCCCCTCCCGACGCGGACACGCGCGAAGCTCAGCGCGTGCTCGCGGATCACATTCAACACACAGAGCGGAGTTTTCCAGACTCGCTGATTATTGTGGCTGGCGACTTTAATCAGTGCAATCTGAGCCACGATCTCCCCCGCTACAAACAGTTTATTAAATGCCCCACCAGAGGATTAAACACACTGGATCACTGTTACACCACAGTGAAAGACGCATATCGCGCTGTTCCTCGAGCTGCGCTGGGATTATCTGATCACGTGATGGTTCACCTCATTCCCACGTACAGACAGAGATTGAAGCTCACTAAACCTGTTGTGAGCACTACGAAGATACGGACCAGTGATGCTGAGGAGAAGCTGGAAACGTGCATGGAAATATCTGACTGGGGCATGCTTAAAGGAGCCACGCATGATCTGGATGAGTACACGGACACTGTGAACTCATATATCCACTTTTGTGAAGAGAACATTCTTCCATCACGCACCAGGGTGAGTTACTCTAATGACAAACCCTGGTTCACAGCTAAGCTCAGACAGATCAGGAAGGAGAAGGAAGCAGCGCTGAAAAGTGGAGACAGGGACTGCTACAGGGAGGTTAAATACCGGTTTAACAGAGAGCTGAAGAGGGCTAAATCTGTGTACTCAGAGAGACTCCAGCAGCAGTTCACTGCTAATGATTCGGCTTCCGTGTGGAGAGGACTGAGGCAGATCACCAACTATCGGCCTCAGGCTCCTAAAGGTCAGGATGACAAAGCCCTTTGTCAGAGACTGTCCCAACACTATGCCCGTTTTGACACCTCGTCATCTGTGTCCAACTCCCCCCCTCCCTCCAGCTCCACAGCCTCCACATTCCCTACTTCATTTAAGGCACCCCCCCCTCCTCCCCCCCTCCCCTTATCATCAGTGAGCAGGATGTGCTCAAACAGTTCTCCAGACTGAACCCGCGCAAGGCCCCCGGCCCAGACGGCGTGTCTCCCTCCACCCTGAGACTCTGTGCGAAACAGCTGGCTCCTGTATTCACAGACATTTTTAACACCTCCCTTAAGTTATGCCACGTGCCATCCTGCCTCAAATCCTCCACCATCATCCCTGTCCCCAAGAAGCCACGGATCACTGGACTTAATGACTACAGACCTGTAGCGCTCACCTCTGTAGTCATGAAGTCCTTTGAGCGCCTGGTCCTGTCCCACCTCAAGTCCATCACCACCCCTCTCCTGGACCCGCTGCAGTTTGCCTACCGAGCCAACAGGTCTGTAGACGATGCAGTCAACCTGGCCCTCCACTCCATCCTGCAGCACCTGGACTCCCCGGGAACCTACGCCAGGATCCTGTTTGTGGACTTCAGCTCTGCATTCAACACCATCCGCCCCGCTCTGCTCCGGGACAAGCTGTCCCTGCTCAACGTGCCTGACTCCCTCTGCAGGTGGATCATCGACTTCCTGACGGACCGGAGGCAGCATGTGCGGCTGGGAAAGACTGTCTCAGACTATACTAGCATCAGCACCGGATCACCCCAGGGCTGTGTACTTTCCCCCCTACTCTTCTCCCTTTACACCAACTCCTGCACCTCCAGCCACCAGTCTGTCAAGTTGATCAAGTTTGCGGACGACACCACCCTCATCGGGCTCATCTCCAACGGCGACGAGTCCGCCTACAGGAGAGAGGTGGCCCAGCTGGCGTCCTGGTGCAGCAATAACAACCTGCAGCTGAATGCTCTGAAGACAGTGGAGATGATTGTAGACTTCAGGAAAGTCACTACTCCTCTGCCCCCCCTCACCCTCTCAGGCTCTCCCATCACCACTGCTGATTCCTTCCGCTTCCTAGGCACTACCATCACCAGGGACCTCAAATGGGAGCTGACCATCAGCTCACTCATCAAAAAAGCCCAGCAGAGGATGTTCTTCCTGCGGCAGCTGAGGAAGCTCAAGCTACCCACCAAGATGTTAGTGCAGTTCTACACAGCCATCATCGAGTCCATCCTCACCACCTCCATAACCGTGTGGTACGCAGGAGCCACTGCCAGGGACAGACTAAGGCTGCAGCGCGTCGTGCGCACTGCTGAGAAGGTGATCGGCTGCAAGCTCCCATCTCTCCAGGATCTGTACATCTCCAGGACCCGGAGGCGTGCTGGCCAGATCATAGCCGATCCCTCACACCCTGGTCACGTACTGTTTGCCCCCCTCCCCTCTGGTAGAAGACTTCGGTCCATCCAGACTAAAACCTCCCGTCACATGAACAGCTTCTTCCCCTCTGCCATTAGACTGCTGAACACTAAGTGACTTATTGACTCTCGTGCACCATGTACAGCAGCTCAACCAGACTCATGTCAATCATCACTGTTTTCTTCCTGCATTACCGACTGCACTATATAGTTCTCCACAGTATCTGCTGCTGGCTAATATATATTTTAACTGTTGACCAGTATCACTTAATCTGATCCTACACTTTATTACATGTATAGTTTATTTCTCTTATCTTATCATGTTTAATGTTGCAGCATTGTACCGAGACAAATTCCTAGTTTGTGTACTACATGAACAATGGCAATAAACCTGATTCTGATTCTGATTCTGATTCTGATTCTGAGGAGGAAACCGGCAACAAGAAAAAACTTCAGTTCCTCCCGATGGTTCCCAGATATAATGACGGCCACTGGGAGGGTCTGCTGGGATACGATAATGAGAGGGGCTTTGGACAGGGCGATGAGCTTAATTGGGACCTTGAGCGATTGGCAGGGAAGACCCAACTGAATTGCCAGTCTACCTGAGATAAAGTTCTGCTCAGCCCCCGAATCAATCAGTGCATGAGTCCCTATTCCTGTGTGTTTGTGAATGAAACGAATAGGGAGACATAAACTAGATAGGGGATTGGCTTGAGACGAGTCCGTGAGTCCCCCTACTGCGACACACGGACTCACCCTTTTGGCATCTCAGGACATGACACTACCTCGTGTTCCTCGCTCCCGCAGTACAGACACAACCCTAGCTCACGGCGGCGCCGATGATAGTTTGGATTGCTTCACTGACATAAGTTCCAGACCTTCCGGGGAATCCGAGGGAGGCAGAGCCAATAGGGAAGGCCGCGGGGAATGACGATATTGGGCACCTGAGCGACTAGAGGACCTACATTTCACTGCCCGCTCCCTTAATCTGTTATCCAGACTGATGGCTATGGAGATTAATTCGGTAAGCCTACCAGGTTTCTCCAAGGAAGCCATCTCGTCCCGCAGGCTAGGGCTAAGGTTCTTAATGAAAATACTGCAAAGCGAGGCATCCTCCCACCCGACCTCTGTAGCCACCACCCGGAAGTCGACAGTGTAGTCTGCCACTGATTGAGTTCCCTGACTAAAGTTAAGCAGCTTGGAGGTAAGCACACTATCACGGTCAGAGTGGTCAAACACCTCCTTAAACTCACTGACAAATTGCACATAAGTCATGTTGGAATAATTAACCCTAGCCATGACGGCGTAGGCCCAAGCTAGCACTCGCCCCTCTAACAAGTTAATAATATAGCCAATCTGGCTGTGGTCTGTGGTGGAATCCCCCGGTACCCGCTGAAACACTATCTCACACTGCATAATGAAACCCCGCGCCTCCCCTAACTTTCCACTAAAACGGGTGGGAGTGGGGACGGGAGTTAGCCGAGGAGAAAGCCCCTGCCCGGTGGGTAGCTAGCGGGAGCCAAGGAGCTACTAGGGACCAATGGAGCCAGTGATAACATCTGCAGGCTTGCCAAACAATCCAACCAGTCCGTTAAATGGGTTAACTGGGTCAATATGATCTGCTGTTGATGAGCTAACTGATCTACTCGGGTCTTGAGGTTGTTAACCTTGCGTGTCAGCACGCTGTCAGCTGGGTCATTCTGGCGGAGTCATACTGACATGGTAACTGACCCAGTGAGCAGACTTGGACACCAGCAGATGGTGGAAGTGTGATCCGAGAGAGAGTGAGGCTCAGTCCGCCGCCAGGGAGGAGAAAGTCCACCGCCACAGAGCTCCACCTGTGCACAGGGGACTGAGATGGAAAAGGTGAGGGAAGGCTGAGGCTTACTTGCATGGTGGAGGGTTTCCTTCCAAACGCAGGTGGGCAGAAGGTAGACAGCTGGGAAGGAATCAGGCTGAGGCTTAGGTCTCTGGAATCGAGAATGAAGGCGTGCGTGGTCTTCATGAAGTAAGACGGATGACTCCGCACGGATTCCAGGGCAGTGTGGATTATATAGCCCCGACCGTGATGAGAAACAGGTGTGTGCGCAGCTGGGGAGAATAATCAGCCAGAGCAGACCATCACAAGAGTGACAAAAAGCAGGCCTAAAGTGCAAATCCTTTTTGGAAACTGAACTTATACCAGTGTGTATCTGTTTGTGTGTTTAGCTGGAACAAAGCCAGTAACCCTGAACCATGGAATAAACTTGACCCCACATACCAGTACAAGGTAAGACAACATTCATATTGATGGAGGCAAAGTGGAGTTTGAATAGCCTTGTCTGATGCTGATCTTTTTCTTCTTCTCCAGTTTGTGGCCATCACCACAGATTACAAAAATCTGAAGAAGGATGGACCTGATTTCTGAATCTGAATCAAGAGTCAGAGAAGCTCCTGATCCACAGTCAGATTCACTTCTCCTGTCCTGGATGGATTGGATTCTTTAAAAAATTCTTAAGTGTCTCTGAGCCAGAATGATGTTTGCAAAACTGCTGGTGACCTGTTTAATGTGACCGGGATCGTCAGTGAATCCAACCTGAATATGAAAACAAACCATTTCTGCATACACACTTAGGCAGGAGAGGTATGACACACACGTTATAAATGCTGTATAGAAGAAAGTGTTATCAGGATTTGGTGGCATCTTAGACCAGCCCTGCTGCATGTAAAACCATTTTGTATTAATTTGCAAATTCTTTGCATAATAAAAAAAGAAAAATGTATGCTTTCTCTTATTCTGTACGTGCACAAGCTGTCATGTTCACTGCGCAAACTGCGCAGCGAACGTATGAAATGGCAGCGAGCCCAAAATGAAGAGTAAGTAACGTGTTTATTTACAATGGGTGAAAGTGTGGAGAGTCCAAATACAGTCACAGGTAAAGGGTGAGACACCCGGCTACAAACTTGGCTGGTTCAAAAAATGCCTAATGCACTCCAAACAGGCAGGAGCGGAGAAAAAGGCACAGGGACTTACAATTGCGTCAGAGTGGAAAGGTTCTGGAGAAACAACACGATTTAGTCCAAGGATGAACCCACAGAAGCGAGCTTGCCACGCCAGTTGGTCGTACTGCCCTGCAATTTATACAAAGCCCTAATGACAGCAAGTAGACCAGCCGTGTGGCAACAGGTGTGTGACTGATTGAACAGTGTGTGTGTGCGTGTGTGAGTGTGAATGTGAGTGCGTGTGTGTATGTGTGCATGCGTACATGAGTGTGTGTGCGTGCATGAGTGTGTGAGTGTATGTGGTAAACCAAAAAACTGGTGAATGCCTGGTAAGAGGAGGGGCATGGCTGTGGGACTGATGGAGAGCAAGGCTCAATCCGTCAGCTGGAATTAATAAACAATAATTAAACCCAACAGCCACAAGTCATGCTCAGGGTAACGACCCCGAACAGGACACAACCACTAATGACAACAGCTTTTGTTATCCCTGCCGGTGGAATTGTAAATGGTGTTCACTTATATAGCACTTTTTCTCATCTCAAGATGACCAAAGCGCTTTACAGATCCTGCTATCCACCCATTTAAACACTGATGGCGGCGGAGCCGCCATACACCGGCACTGGCTTGACCCACAAGGAGCAACTGGTATGGCAAGCCATTTTAATATTTAATAGCTAGCCTGGATATGTGTTGTAGATATCAATAATTGAATATTTCCTAGTAAAAATGAACATTTCAGATATCCACAATGAAATTCTTCCTCTCCATAATGATCTTTTCAGATATCAATGAAATTATTCTTCCTAGGAGAAAGACGGTACTTTTCCCCAATCATGTGTATTGGGTTTTCACTTTGAAATGTCTACAATTACATTCTTCCTATCTAGAATGAACATTCTGGATATCTGAAATAAAATTCTTACTAGGAGAAACTCTTATTTCAGATACACTACCGTTCAAAAGTTTGGGGTCACCCAGACAATTATTTTGTGTTTTCCATGAAAAGTCACACTTATTTACCACCATGAGTTGTAAAATGAATAGAAAATATAGTCAAGACATTGACAAGGTTAGAAATAATGATTTGTATTTGAAATAATAATTTTTTCCAGATACTCAACCTGCTCAAAGGAAGGTCAGTTTTATAGCTTCTCTAACCAGCTAAACTGTTTTCAGCTGTGCTAACATGATTGCACAAGGGTTTTCTAATCATCCATTAGCCTTCTGACGCAATGAGTAAACACATTGTACCATTAGAACACTGGCGTGATAGTTGCTGGAAATGGGCCTCTATACACCTATGTAGATATTGCACCAAAAACCAGACATTTGCAGCTAGAAGAGTCATTTACCACATTAGCAATGTATATTAGATATTAGAGCGTATTTCTGATTAGTTTAAAGTTATCTTCACTGAAAAAAAAGTGCTTTTCTTTCAAAAATAAGGAAATTTCTAAGTGACCCCAGACTTTTGAACGGTAGTGTATCTACAATCCAGTTGTTAATAGTCATAATTTTCATTTTGGATATTTCATTTTGGATAAACATTTCAGATATCTATAATATAATTTTGGACATCCAAAATACATTGTAGATATCTGTTTATCTAGAATGTTCATTCTAGATAGGAAGAATGTAATTGTAGATATCTGGAAGTGAAAACCCAATACACATGAATGGGGAAAAGTGACGTCTTTCTCCTAGGAAGAATGATGTCATAGATATCTGAAAAGATCATTATGGAGAAGAAGAATTTCATTGTGGATATCTGAAATGTTCATTTTTACTAGGAAAATTTAATTATTGATATCTACAATGCATATCCAGGCTAGCGATTAAATGTTAAAACGGCTTGCCATACAACTGGGGATTCAGTGTCTTGTTCAAGGACACTTCGACATAGATAGATAGATAGATAGATAGATAGATAGATAGATAGATAGATAGATAGATAGATAGATAGATAGATAGATGTACTTTATTGATCACAAACTGGGAAATTGCAGTGTAACAGCAGCATGACAGTAGACAACCAAATGACAGAAAAACACGCATGACAGACAAAGGGATTACCCATGGAAAGCAAAGCTAACACTATTATAAAAGCCTATATACATCATAGCTGAATAGATGGTGACCCGTATAAATACATGAATCATACCCGCTGCACAATGCAGGACTATCAGGAGCAGAGTGAAATGTGAGGTGCCAGTTAGACTGTAAGGTACAGTATGTCAGCATAGCTATGACCAGAATACAACATCATAGTGAGTTATTGTACAGTGAAATGGCATGCGGCAGGAAAGATTTCCTGTACCAAGCCATTCGACAGCAAAGCTGTAGTAGTCTACTGGAGAAAGTGCTCCGCTGTCTGTCCAGTGTGTGGTGTAGGGGATGATCAAGACTGTCCATGATGGATCGCAGTTTATTTAGTGTCCTCTTCTCCACCACTGTCTCAAAGGTCTCCAGCCTGAGACCAATTACAGAGCCAGCCCTCTTGATAATCTTATCAAGTCTGTTGGTGTTGCTGGCCCTGATACTGCTACCCCAACAGACAGCAGGAAAGAAGATGGAGCTGGCGACAATGGTCTGATAGAAAAGCTCCAGCAGCCTGCTGCACATGTTGAAGGAGTCTGTTCATCCCCTTCTCGTGCGCAGCATTGGTGTTGGATCGCCAGTCCAGCCCATTGCTGATCCTGACCCCTAGGTATTTGTAGTCCTCAACCACCCCCTCATCCTCTCCCCTAATATGCAATGGTTGAGAAGGCATCCTCTTTTTCCTGAAGCCAATCACCATCTCTCTGGTCTTGCTGACATTCAGCCTCAGGTGATTCTGCTCTGTCCACTCCACAAATCTGTCTACCAGTGTCCTGTACTCCCCCTCCTCTCCCCCTCTTATACACCTCACAATAGCTGAGCTGTCAGAGAATTTCTGCAGGTGGCATGACTCAGTGTTGTACTGAAAGTCAGTGGTGTATAAGGTAAAAAGAAAAGGAGAGAGCACAGTCCCCTGTGGAGCTCCCGTATCACTAACCACCACGCCAGACAAGACACTGCCCAGCCGAACAAACTGTGGCCTGCCTGTCAGGTAGTCAGTAATCCAGGAGATCACAGAGCTGTCAACCCTCATCACCCACAGCTTCTCACCCAGCAGCAGTGGCTGGATGGTGTTGAAGGCACTGGAGAAATCAAAAAAAAGTGATTCTCACAGTATCTCCTCCACCATCCAGGTGCAGATGGGCTTGTTGCAGCAGATAGATGACAGCGTCTTCAACTCCTAAATAGGGCTGATATGCAAACTGCAGAGGGTCCAGCCACGTCTTCACCTGCGACCTCAGGTGGGCTAAGACCAGTCTCTCCAGGACCTGTATCACATGAGATGTGAGGGCAACTGGTCAATAGTCATTCAGGTCCGATGGCGATGACTTCTTGAGGACAGGAACCAGGCAGGACGTCTTCCACAGCACCAGTACGCTCTCCATACTCAGGCTCAGGTTGTACAGGTGTTTCAGTACCGGAGCTAGCTGGTTGGCACAGGTCCTCAGGATCCTGGCAGAGATTCCATCAGGGCCCGCAGCCTTCCGCTGATGGAGTCTCTCCAGCTGTTTCTTAACCTGGTCTGTAGTCACAGTGATATGAGGGAGGGGCCTGGTGTTCCCTGAGGAGGAGGAGGGGATGAGGGGGGAGATGGAGAGAGGTGCTGCACAGGAGGGGTGTGTGGGGGTCTGGCTGTGTTGTTTGGGTGATAGACTGTGAGTTGAGCCTATTGAAAAACAGATTCAGTTCATCAGCTCTCTCTTGACTCCCAGATGTCAGCCTGACTTTCCTCTTGCACCCAGTTATTTGTTTCATTCCCAGCCATACATCTTTAGTGTTGTTTTGCCTGAGTTTATTCTCTACCTTCCTCCTATAATTGTCCTTGCACCTCCTCAGCATCTCGCTCAGCTCATGCTGCACTCCCCTCAGCTTCTCCTTGTCTCCGGACCTAAAAGCGCTCTTCTTTTTGTTCAGAAGTGCTTTCAAGTCACTCGTGACCCATGGTTTGTTGTTGGAGAAGCAGTGTACAGTCTGAGCTGGCATGGTTGTGTCTTCACAGAATCTGATATATTTTGTGATGCATTTGGTCAAATTGTCTATGTCCACCCCATGTGGTTCACAGAGTATGCCCTAGACCGTCGTCTCGAAGCAGTCCTGCAGTGCATCAGCAGCCTCCTGTGTCCACCTCCTCACAGTCCGTGTATAAGCAAGCTGCCTTTGCACAAGGGGAACGTACTTGGGTGATAACATGACCATGCAGTGATCTGATTTGCCAATGGGGGGTAGAGTTGTGGCACTTCATGCATCTCTGACATTGGCATATAGTAAATCCAGTGTTTTATTTTCTCTGGTGGGACAGTCAACGAACTGGTAAAAGTTTGGTAATGTTTTTCCCACTGAGACATGATTAAAATCAGCCGTGATGGCCATAAATGCTTCCTGGTGCTTCTTCAGTAATGTGGCCGTAGTGGAGCTGATGACGTCACAGGCCACTGCTGCGTCAGCTGACGGAGGGACATACTGTAGATGATAATTACTAAGGCACATGTCATTTCTCTTGGCATATAATAAAGTCACATTCTCACAGCCAGCAGTTCAATGTCCGGGCTACAGCACTTCTCCTTCACATAAATGTGTCCAGGATTACACCACCTTTCATTCACACGAAGTGCCACTCCTCCTCCCCTCTTTTACCCACTACTTATCACTTCTTTGTCCCCCGTATAGTCTTGAAGCCAGGTATCGCTATGTTAACATCTGGGATCTGTGAATGTAATCCCGTCTCTGTGAAACACATGATACTACACTCACGATATTCCTTTTGCGCCCTGACCAGTGCTGTAAATTCATCTGTTTTGTTTCCTGGTGATTGCACGTTCCCGGTGATGACCATAGGTACAGCCAGCTAATGCTTCTTCCTCCTCATCCTCAGCTTAGTTCCAGCCCTTCTTCCTCGGCGCTTCCTCCTAAGCTCATGCAGGATGAGGTGCTTCTCTGCCGGCCACAGCACAAGCAGCTCCGGCCCCCTCAGCACGAGCAGCTGGTCGCGTGTGTAAACAATGCACCCGCCCCCAGTCTGTTGATCTCCATTGCCTGAGGAAGAAAAAAAAAAAAAATAAGAGAAAGACCAGGCTAAAATAGAAAAAACTTGGTCGTCATTAATCCAAATCTTCCTACCGAGCTCTGGTTAAAAAGAGACACACTATATACAGGAATAAGCAGATAGAATCACAAAGACATGAGAGAGCTGCTGCTGGTATAGCCATTCTGCTTCTGGTGCCATTATGTGTGACGTGCAGACAGAGTGGGAATTGAACCCCTGACCCTCTGATCAGTAGTCGGCCACACTACACCTGCGCCACTGCTGCCCCAAAGGGGAAGCCCAAAGGGGTCGAAGCACCCGAGGGGGGATTATGTTAAGCGTCAGTCCTTCCGTCCGTCCGTCATACTTTTGTGAAATCAACTCCTCCTACAGTTTTGTTCTGATTGTTTTGAAACTTGGTACCATGGTCTGATATACACTGATGATGTGCATATTGCAATTTCACTCTCATTGGATGGCCTTGAGGTCAAAGGTCAGAGGTCAGATCTTCTAAACACAATAACTACTGATAGAAATGATGTAGGCTTTTCATATCGAAACAGTAGTTGTATCTAATACATATTTTGGACAATTTACACCCTCACCTAACTATGGGTTTGGAGTCAAGGGGTCAAAGTTCAAAGTTAACATTGCACTTGCACTATGATAAATGCTACATTTACTATTACTATAAAATGAGTATCCCATTGACTCGCCTTCCACAGAGGAGCAGGGCTGAGGTCATCAAAGTTGTTAAAAACCTCTTCAGTGGCCAGGCCCCGGGGGTGGACGAGATTTGTCCTGAGTGCAAGGCCCTGGATGTTGTAGGGCCTTCATGGTTGACACGCTTTTGCAACATTGCGTGGAGGTCGGGGACAGTGCCTTTGGCATGGCAAACTGGGGTGGGGTGGTGGTTCCTCTCTTCAAGAAAGAGGACCGGAGGTTGTGCTCCAACTTTAGAGGGATCATACTCCTCAGCCTCCCTGGGAAGTTCTATGCCAAGGTACTGGAGAGGAGAACCCGGCCATGGGTCAAACATCAGATTCAGGAGGAGCAATGTGGTTTTCGTCCTTGCCGTGGCACATCAGACCAGCTCTTTACCCTCTTGAGAATCCTCGAGGGTTCGTAGGAGTTTGCCCAACCAGTTTACATGTGTTTTGTGGACTTGGAGAAGGCATTCGACCGCGTCCCTCCTGGATTTTTGTGGGGGGTGCTTCAGGAGTATGGGGTATCAGGCTTGTTGTTACGAGCTATCCAGTCTCTATACAACCACTGTGAGAGTTTGGTTCGTATTGCCAACACTCGGCCGGACTCATTCCCAGTGAGAGTTGGACTCCACCAGGGCTGTCCTTTGTCACCGATCTTGTTCATAATTTTTATGGACAGAATTTCTAGGCGCAGCCAAGGAAGAGAGGGTGTCATGCTTGGTGACCACAGGATCTCATCTCTGCTGTTTACAGATGATGTTATTTTGCTGGCTTCATCCAGCAATGACCTATAGGTCTTACTGGGATGGTTTGCTGCTGAGTGTGAAGCGGCTGGGATGAGAATCAGCACCTCCAAGTCCAAGTCCATGGTGCTCAGCCAGAAAAAGGTGGATTGTCCTCTCCGGGTTGGGGACAAGCTCCTGCCACAAGTGGAGGAGTCTAAGTATCTTGGGGTCTTATTCACGAGTGAGGGGAGAATGCAGCAAGAGATTGACAGATAGATTGGAGCAACATCTGCAGTGAGGCGGACGTTGTACTGGTCTGTTGTGGTGAAGAGGGAGCTGAGCTCTAAGGCAAAGCTGTCGATTTACCGGTCAATCTATGTTCCTACCCTCACCTATGGTCATGAGCTTTGGGTAGTGACAGAGAGAATGAGATCACAGATACAAGCAGCAGAAATGAGCTTTCTCTGTAGGATTGCTGGACTCACTCTTAGAGATAGGGTGAGGAACTCAATCATCCGTGAGAGGCTCAGAGTAGAGCCGCTGCTTCTCCACATTGAAAGGAGCCAGTTGAGGTGGTTTGGGTATCTGATCAGGATGCCTCCTGGACACCTCCCACTTGAGGTGTTTTGGGCACATCCCACTGGGAGGAGACCCCGGGCAGACCCAGGACTCGCTGGAGAGACTATGTCTCCTACCTGTCCTGGGAATGCCTTGGTATCCTCTCTGAAGAGCTGGAGCAGGTGTCTGGGGAGAGGGAAGTCTGGGCTTCTCTGCTTGAACTGCTGGATCTGTAACCCTGACCTCCAGAAAAGTGGTAGAAGATGGATGGATTGATGGACGTCAAAGGTCAAGATCAAAATGGCTTATAAACTACATCTCAACAACAAAGAAAGCTAGGGTCATCAAACCAGGTACACAGGTTCACTCTGAGACCATAACCTCTGACTACAGGTTTGAGGTCAAAAGGTCAAAGGTCAAGGTTGACACTCCCAATGCTCTCTCACTATAGAACTTATAAAGCTCTCTAGGGTCACCAAACTTGCTACACAGGTTCACCTCTTGATCCTGACCTACAACTATAGGTTGTATACTTTGTTGTATATTCGTGGATGATGGGCTTATCATAATTTTGTTCTGCCGCAGTAATTATATTGAAAAGTTGAAAACTGCTCTCTGTCAGTAAGTATTGGGATCTTCAAAGAAAACGGAGGTGGGGGATATTGCACTCGCCTCAGAACGCTCTTGTTAAAATGGCAGTGGCCTCCTGTGCTGCATCACACTGAAGGTCACTGCTACCAGACTGCATGTGTTTCCTCATAACTGTCACATGACAGCCACTAAATCCAGCATGACTGTGTAAGTTATGAAAACATAAAGCAAAAATGGATTAACAAGGCTGGAGTGTTTCAATAAAGAGCCTGCCTAATTTGAGTGTAGAGGAGCCGTTTTTTTTCACCCTTCACTCTCACTCTCTCTCTCCCTCTCTCACGCACACACGCACGCCATGAATGCACGCACGCACTCACACATGCGCGCGCGCGCACACACACACACACACACACACAATGTGCCTTTAATCAGTCACTGAGTCAGACACAGATCTCTTTAAATACTCGAAGAAAAAAATCAGTAACTGATGGGGCAGATCCATCTGTCACCTCTGCAGCTGTTTCTTTGCAGCATAATGACTGCTTCTACAACCATAATGGAAGTGTGTGTTTGTCCATGTGACAGCTACTCAGTGTCTTTGATCAGTGGAAACAATGACAGGTTGCTCAACAGTCCCGGCTGTGCCACTTTGATGTGCGGATGCAGAATACCTTGTATACAACCTGAACACCCACACTGCACATGTCCGTTTCCATCACTTTACAGACTAGAAAAGCACTCGGAGAGCGCAGACCTCCGCCAAGCACCACAGTTCCCCCCCAGACAGTGTTTGTGTGTACGTTTTCAGATTCCTTGACCATGAAAACATATGACTAGCAATTGGATTCACAATGACAGGATTAGTGGTTCAGTAGTAAAAGCATTACCTCCTTGACGGAGGTAATAAACTCAAGTGTTGCTGTTGTGTCCATCTCCTCCATCAACAAACTCCCAGGCTGCGGGCGTTGCAATTCATCGCACAACCGCGTACAACCCACAGGCCAATGGGTTATGCGAGCGTTTTCATAGATCACTGAAAGCAGCACTCAGGGGTTCACTGACGGATGCAAATTGGGTAGACAGGTTGCTGTGGGTTTTATATTGGGGTTGCACTCCGTGGCAAAAGAGGATTTGGAAGCTTCCCCGGCAGAGAGCTTGTTTTTGCGCAGCCCCTATGGCTGCCCGGGGAATTTCTGCCAAATAATCCGGCGCCGGACAGCTGCCCGTCTCAGCTTTTGCAGCGTAGCGCAAACACAGGCACGCTGCTGGGCCCGGCCCACCACTGTTTTCCGCGTGCTTTTGTGCCTAAAACTTTGAAGAACGCGGAGTTCGTGTTCATCAGACACGACGACCAGCGCCCTCCATTGCGTCTGCACACATGTTGAAAATGGCCGTATCTCACAATGTTAAAGAATCCTTTAAAAAATTCCTGTATCCAGATGGTGATCCGGATCATCCCCAAAATTTAATCAGTTCTTCCTTGTACCATTTCCAACAACGCCTGAAAGTTTCACCGAAATCCGTCCAAAACTTTTTGAGTTATCTTGCTAACCAACAGACAGACAAACAAACAGACAGACAGACAAACGCTGGCAAAAACATAACCTCCTGCGGCCTGCGGCCTGGCGGAGGTAATTATCATACTGACCTACAGGGCCGTTTCTAGATTTTTGGGGGCTCTACACAAGTTTGTGTTGGGGGCCCTATTTTTGTAGTGGGGAAGACCTTTGAACCTTCAAATGGAAGAAGCTAAAAGGAAGTCTCTTCCCTTCCAAAAAAACATTAAAAAAATAATTTGAGTCATTCTCTAGATGAACAGAACAAACCATTACAGTGGGGCAAAAAAGTATTTAGTCACCCACCAATTGCGCAAGTTCTCCCACTTAAAAGATGAGAGAGGTCTCCGATTTTCATCATAGGTATTCCTCAACTATGAGAGACAAAATGAGAAAAAAAAAATCCAGAAAATCACAGTGAAGGATTTTTAATGAATTAATTGTTAAATTCCTCAGTAAAATAAGTATTTGGTCAATAACAAAAGTTCATCTCAGTACTTTGCTATATACCCTTTGTTGGCAATGACAGAGGTCAAACATTTTCTGTAAGTCTTCACAAGGTTTTCACACACTGTTGCTGGTATTTTGGCCCATTCTTCCATGCAGATCTCCTCTAGAGCAGTGATGTTTTGGGGCTATCGCTGGGCAACACGGACTTTCAGCTCCCTCCAAAGATTTTCTATGGTGTTGAGATCTGGAGACTGGCTAGGCCGCTCCACGACCTTGAAATGCTTCTTACGAAGCCACTCCTTCGTTGCCCGGGTGGTGTGTTTGGGATCATTGTCATGCTGAAAGACCCAGCCACGTTTCATCTTCAATGCCCTTGCTGATGGAAGGAGGTTTTCACACAAAATCTCATGATACATGGCCCCATTCATTCTTTCCTTTACACAGATCAGTCGTCCTGGTCCCTTTGCAGAAAAACAGCCCCAAAGCATGATGTTTCCACCCCCATGCTTCACAGTAGGTATGGTGTTCTTTGTCCTCCAAACACGACAAGTTGAGTTTTTACCAAAAAGTTCTATTTTGGTTTCATCTGACCATATGACATTCCCCCAATCGTCTTCTGGATCATCTAAATGCTCTCTAGCAAACTTCAGACAGGCCTGGACGTGTACTGGCTTAAGCAGGGGGACACGTCTGGCACTGCAGGACTTGAGTCCCTGGCAGCGTGGTGTGTTACTGATGTAGCCTTTGTTACTTTGGTCCCAGCTCTCTGCAGGTCATTCACTAGGTCCCCCCGTGTGGTTCTGGGATTTTTGCTCACCGTTCTTGTGATCATTTTGACCCTACAGGGTGAGATCTTGCGTGGAGCCCCAGATCGAGGGAGATTATCAGTGGTCTTTTATGTCTTCCATTTTCTAATAATTGCTCCCACAGTTGATTTCTTCACACCAAGCTGCTTACCTATTGCAGATTCAGTCTTCCCAGCCTGGTGCAGGTCTACAATTTTGTTTCTGGTGTCCTTTGACAGCTCTTTGGTCTTGGCCATAGTGGAGTTTGGAGTCTGATTGTTTGAGGTTGTAGACAGGTGTCTTTTATACTGATAATGAGTTCAAACAGGTGCCATTAATACAGGTAACGAGTGGAGGACAGAGGAGCCTCTTAAAGAAGAAGTTACAGGTCTGTGAGAGCCAGAAATCTTGCTTGTTTGTAGGTGACCAAATACTTATTTTACAGAGGAATTTACCAATTAATTCATTAAAAATCCTTCAATGTGATTTTCTGGATTTTTTTTTTTCTCATTTTGTCTCTCATAGTTGAGGTATACCTATGATGAAAATTGGAGACCTCTCTCATCTTTTAAGTGGGAGAACTTGCACACAATTGGTGGCTGACTAAATACTTTTTTGCCCCACTGTATATACAATAACTAGAGGGCACACAGAGAGTGTATGCCTCCGCCAAGGCTCCATCCATCTCTTTGTCCAGACTTGTCCAGTAGTTTTTGTGTAATCTTGCTAATGGATGAACAGAAGGACCGTCACACAGTAGTGGCTTTTGATATGGGCCATATGGGTCATTGCCCAGGGCGACATTCTCTAAGGGACACCACGAGAATGAGGGGGAAAAAGGATTAACCTTTAAGCTGTGTAATTTCTTGTGCCCCCAGTGGCGGAGCACGGCGCTGCACCTGTCAACTGATAATAACATGCCAAACAACTCCCCAGCTGGACTGAGGATTTGTACTGATCATGCCAGTTCACAAGGTGGCAGGCACGCATTGGAGGACTCATGGATGACACGTAATACACCAAAGAATTGGGCGCATGCGCACGCAGCGACCAGCAGCTTGACAATATAGTGCGTGTGTGCATGTGTGTGCTTTTTGTACTTTTTTATGTTTTTAGAAAATCCTCTGTGTCGTTTCTGCCCTGGAGCGTTTGTGGAATATATGGCGAAGAGCTCCCTGGTATCTGCAACATGGATTTCCTCTCCTCTCTCGCACTGCTGCTTTCTCTGCTGTGGCTCTTTGTCTCTGAGGTAAACGCGTTCGGCTCCATGGCGAGCAGAATAGCGGGCAGAATACAATATTCCAGGGACGTGTTGCTACGCTTTAACACAGCTGATGCAGCGTCTGTGATTGAGCCCAAACTTGAACTGCCGGACTTTATTTTGAGAGACGGACACAGCGGTGAAAAAAGAAGCGGCAGGAGGAAGTGTGGAAGACGTGGAGGTGTGAAATTGCGCCTTAGGAGACGTCAGTTTAAGATAAGATAAGATAAGATAAGCCTTTATTAGTCCCACAACGGGGAAATTCCAGGATTGCAACAGCACAGGGATAGCAACACTCAGAGCAACAATCAGAAGGCAAGAGAAAAAAAAAAACAAGCAAGCAAGAGCAGCTAATAAACATATGTACGTATTACTATAAAATATATATATATACACACACACACAGACACACAGTGCAGAGCATTGTAGCTGGATGGAATAAATATATGAATATATGAACACACAGTGCAGAGCATTGTAGCTAGATGGAATAAATATGTAAATATATAAACACCCACAGTACGGAGCAATGTAGCTAGATGGAATAATATGTAGATATATAAATATATAAACACCCACAGTACGGAGCATTGTAGCTAGATGGAATAAATATGCAAATATATAAACACACACAGTGCAGAGCATTGTTGCTAGATGGAATGAAACAGCATAACCGTCTACTTAGTTATCCTACATGGTATGATTATGTGCCCATACATATTCTCACCCTCCATAGCGACCGGTATGTTCCTAGTTGTATGCCGGAGAGGACCATTGTGTAAGTCTATTGCATCTTTTGCATTCAAAAAACTATTAGTTTGTTACGTCTTTTTGCTATCTCTGCGAGCAGCCCTGCTTAGGTTGTACAGTCTGACAGCCGTTGGTAGGAAGGACCTACGAAACCTCTCGGTTGTGCACCTGGGATGATGTAGTCTGCTGCTAAATGAGCTCCTCAGTGCATTCAGTATGTCCTGCATAGGGTGGAACTCGGACTCCAGCAGAGATGACAGTTTAGCCACCGTCCTTCTCTCTCCTATCTCCTCCATCGGATCAAGGCGCTGCCCCAGGACAGAGCTAGCTTTCTTAATCAGTTTGTTCAGTCTCTTCCTATCGGCTGCAGTAATGCCACTGCCCCAGCAGACCACTCCAAAAGTGATGGCTGATGCCACCACCGTGTCATAGAATGACTTCAGCAGCGCCCCTTGTACACCAAAAGACCTGAGTCTCCTCAGCAGGAACAGCCTGCGCTGTCCCTTCTTGTAGAGTGCATCAGTATTGTGTGACCAGTCTAGTTTATTGTTCAGATGAATACCCAGGTACTTATAGGATGTCACCATCTCGATGTCTGTTCCCTGTATATTTACTGGTGCTGTGAGGGGCTGCCCATGCCTGCGGCAGTCCACCACCAGCTCCTTAGTTTTCCTCGCGTTGATCTGGAGGCAGTTCCGATGGCACCAGTCCACGAAGTCCTGGATAAGCCCTCTGTACTCAGCTTCATCTCCATTGGAGATGAGGCCAACGATCGCAGAGTCATCGCAGTCATCGCAGTCATCGCAGTTTGGTAACATTCCTCTTCCTTCGATCATTTTTGGGAATGCACAGTCTGTGAGAAACAAGGTGGAGGAAATTCAAGGCAACGTACGTTACCAGAAGGATTTTAAGAACTGCTGCGTCATGGCTTTCACTGAATCTTGGCTTACTGCGCATGATCGAGATGCAGACCTGTGGATTGACGGCTTTGGAGCTCCGCTGCGCTCGGATCGGCAGGAAGAGGTAACGGGGAAACGTCAGGGGGGCGGAGTATGTTTATACATTAATAAGCAGTACTGCACATCTGTCACGGTCAGAGAGCGCATCTGTACACCCGATGTGGAGCTGCTGTCTGTGTCGCTTCGCCCCTTTTATTTGCCTCGAGAGTTTCCCCAACTTTTCATCACAGTTGTGTACATTCATCCGAGGGCAGACGCTGACTCCGCCTCCAGCACCATCTCTGATGTGGTGCAGCAGCTGCAGTCAATTTCTCCAGAGGCGCCAAACTTCATTCTTGGGGATTTTAACCATGTTTCTTTAAAGAAGACACTTAAAAACTTTCATCAGTATGTCTCCTGCCCAACCAGGCGAAAAAAGACATTGGACCTGTGCTATGGATCCATAGAGAGGGCCTATAAATCACTCCCCCTTCCTCCTTTAGGATCATCAGATCACAACTGTGTTCATTTGCTGCCCACATATAAAACTGCTCTCAGAAGAGGCAAGGTGGAGATGAGAGACATTGATGTGTGGACAGAAGATTCAGAGCACAGCCTCCAGGAATGCTTTGACTGTACAGACTGGAAGATGTTCATAATGGCCTGCGGGGATGATTTGGACTCTCTGGCTGAGCTCACATGCTCATACATGGCTTACTGTCAAAATAAGATTGTTCCACGTAAACGTGTCAAAATATACCCCAACAACAAACCATGGGTAACTAAATCAGTTAAATCCTGCTTACAGAGGAAAGCTCTTGCCTTTAAACAGGGGTCTGTTTCTGAGCTACAGGTTGCCACCAAGGAGCTGAAGGCCGAAATTTTAAGAGCAAAACAGAATTATAAATCAGAGTTGGAAAGCAAGATGGCAGCAAATAAACTTGGTTCGGCCTGGGCCAGTATGAAAACTATTGCAGGCCTTCAGAGCACAGAGCGCAGTAATCGTGTGTTTTTAGATGGTTTTAGTTCAGACACAGAGCTGGCTAATGCTCTTAACTGTTTTTATGGTCGTTTTGACTCCTTTGATTTTAGCACAGAAATCCAAGATTTGAAACAGAAACTCAAAGACAATCAGCACTTTAATATTGAGATGCAGGATGTTAAAAGGGAGTTCCGCGCTGTAAAAGTGAACAAAAGTCAGGGCCCTGATAGTATATGTGGACGCCTGGTAAAGTCCTGTGCACATGAGCTGAGTCCTATATTTCATTATATTTTCAATAAGTCCTTACAGACACAACATGTGCCTAAGATCTGGAAAGATGCCGTGGTTGTTCCCGTTCCAAAATCCAGCTGTCCTAAAACGGTAAATGACTTTAGACCAGTTGCTTTGACTTCAATTTTAATGAAAATTTTTGAAAAACGTCAGATGTGAGGTCCTAAGGCAGACTGAACATGCATTGGATCCTCTGCAGTTTGCCTATAGGCCTCACAGAGGAGTGGAGGATGCCATTGTCACTCTGTTTGACATGCTTTTTAAACATCTGGATTTTAATGAGACACACGCCAGGCTTTTATTTGTGGACTTTTCTTCTGCCTTTAATACAATCCAACCTCATATTTTAGTTGAAAGGCTCCTGCAACAATTTGATTTAAGCAATAATCTGGTGGGTTGGATTCTGGATTTCTTAACCAACAGGACGCAGAGAGTAAGGGTCAATGGCACATTGTCTGACCTAAAGTGCTCTTCTACTGGCTCTCCTCAGGGGTGTGTGTTGTCACCACTACTCTTCATCCTGTACACAAACATGTGTCAGAGCAGACATGACAACAGACACATTATAAAGTATGCTGATGACTCAGTCATTGTCAGTCTCCTCCAGGATGGTGAGAGTGGCCACGGCCCAGTAGTTGATGACTTTGTTTACTGGTGTGAGGATTCCTACCTGCAGCTGAATACAACAAAAACGAAAGATATGATTATTGACTTTAGGAAGAAAACTCCCAGGCACAAAGTCACCATACTAAAAGGCCAGACCACCGAATGTGTACAATCGTACAAATATCTTGGGACGATTATTGATAGTGGATTGAACTTTGAGGTGAACTGTGAAAGGGTGTGCAAAAAGGGTCAGCAAAATTTGCATTGTTTGAGGAAACTTGCACGCTTCCAAATTGACCGAACCATAATGACTATGTTCTATCGGGTTTTTATTGAATCTGTTTTATCCTTTTCTTTAATGTCATGGTTTGGTCAGATAAAACTGAAACAGAGGAAATCCTTGGATCAGGTAGTCAGATGGTCCAGTCGTTTGCTTGGTGAGTCACAGCTGAGCCTGACATCCCTGTACACCAGACAAGTACAGAGGATGGCCGACTCGATTTTAAATGATGACTCCCACCCTTTGCACTGCAACTTTCAGCTTCTTCCCTCCAGACGGAGGTTTGCTGTCCCAAAAAGTAGAACCCAGCGCTACAAAAACAGCTTTGTCCCTGCTGCTGTCAAAGAGTTGAACAAGCTATAAAAATTATATTGTACATATTCTATATTTACCTATTTTGTAAGATGTGTGCCTGTGTTTGTGTCTATGTTGAATGTAATTAGTGGCTTGTAAATATGGATGTCACCAACTGCAAAACAAATCTACCTACGGGTACAAATAAAGTAACCTGAACCTGAACCTGAAAGAAGAAGAAATCCTTCTTTTCTTTTTGTCTTTGAGATTAGAATACAAAATGGATGCTACCGCTGGATGCTGGACGCTGGACATTCAGAAGTTGCAGACGGAGGAGGAAAATCTGGAGCATTTGTGCCAACTATGATTCTAAAAAGAGATTATTTAGCTTATGAAGGTAAATGTTTACATTTTCTTATAACGGAGGGAGCGCGATGCTGCTGCCTCAGCGCCATGTGACTAGAGAACAATCACTTACCCTGGTTGCATGTCATCATATAAAATAAGTTGCCGCGGAATAAAAGCGAAATTCAGGTGGAATAATCAATAACAGTTTCTGGATGTGAGGGGTGGAAATAAAATGACCAGGAGAGGACAAAATACTGTCTAGAATGCCCAGAAAGGATGAAGCCAGCGAGGCGCCTTTGTCAGGGGTAAGTGACGAATGTGGCTTGTTTTGTTTACATTGTACTGATTTTCTGGTTCATGTACTTTGAAGATAACTAAATGCCCACAACACTAAATGGTGACAAAAAGCAGAACCATTCTTTGTGTAAATATGTCCAAAGTCCACTTTTGACTGACAGTTATGTTATTCGATATGGGTGTCGTGACATTATGCAAATTAGATGCGTAAATTTACTCCTATCTGAAACTTTGAATCATATTCTACATCTTTCTAATTGACAGTAAGCCATTATCTCTTACCACTTTCAAGTTATAGCTTTGGAAATCTATGACATCTGGACTGAATATTTTCTTGAAAAAAATCTTTACCACTCCTGACCACTAGGGGTTATGTCGCACTTTGGCAACATACACAGTCAATGGGTATTTATTGTACTGAGCTTATTTGTGGCAAATGGGCCCCTCTACAGGTGGGGTGCTCCTCTCCCTGTCTGCAGCGGAATCTCCTCTGACTTGTCTCCAATCTCATCCTTCTCTCCCTCCAAACACATAACGGCCCCTCCCATACCTGCTCTGACCGATGTTCAGCCAGAAGAATTCGCTTTATAGAGCAGTCCCCAACTGTTTTTTCTTCACAGATCGGTAACAACTTAAAAAAAATTGTGTGTGTTTGTGTGTGCACACTTGCACTTTGTATTTGGTGGGGCTGTGTGTTATTGTGTCGCATTTCGTGTTCAGTGCCACACAAAACAGGATACTTTTTTTTCGGAAGGGCTGTCACTTAAAAGAGGAGCAGAGGAACACAGGGTAAGTCAGGGGTCACCAACGCGGTGCCCGCGGGCACCATGTCGCCCACAGGGACCACATGTGTCGCCCGCAGGCCTGTTCTAAAAATAGCACAACTCGCAAGTGAGCTGCAGATGTAATTTTTTCTGCCACTATTTTTTATTTTATATTTTTTATATTTTTTAAAATCACACTTGCATTTATATAGATTTTAAAATGACAATGTCTTAAAAATAAAAAAAAATGAAAATATGTTTATTATACGTAAAGTTAAGGTGAACTCTGGCCTAGTTCAAAGGTCAGTATTGTGCGCATGACAAAACCTTTGCGCTTGTGGAGCGTAAGCTTAGCTAGCGGGCAGTTAAGATGGTGGGCGCAGTGCGGTTTCCAAGCCCAAAAACATGGCAAAAAAAAGACATAAAATTTATCATTTTCAAAGTGAGTGGGAGGAAGAGTTCTTTTTTACTACCGTGAAAGGAAGCTGCGTGTATTTCATTTGCGGGGCGATGGCGAAGCGCCACTTCACTACCCACTCTTTTTTTTTTTTTTTTGGACTTATCTTGTATCCATAGGTAGATTTGTTCTGCAGTCCGGTGACAAGCCACCAGCCGCTGCGTGCGCAAGCGCCCCTTAACTCCCTAACCTGCATGTTTTTGCATGAAAAACGAGAACATGCACCACCAGAACATGCAAACTCCACACAGATCACTGTTGGCCGGGGGCAGGGATCGAACCCACGATCCCCGCGATCCCCCGGCCGAGGGTAAACTGCTGCCGCGGTGCTAACCACTGCGCCACCGTGCATATAAGCACTCTCAGTGCTTGTCTAGTTTCTTCTCATGTTGTCTAGTTTCTTCTCATGAAAGGACAGTGCTGGTTGCTCAAGCATGATTCTTGGCAAGAACTGTATGGATATAATTCCAGTGAAGAAGAACACACAAAAGTGTGTTTATTAAATGTAACAGATTTTGAGCAGAATTGCAGCAGATTTGTTCAGTTAAAAATGTGATAAGATTTATTTAATATGGAAAGTTGATTTTTCTTAAATGTTGCATAACTTTTTCAAACATGGTTCAACATAGTTCATGAATTAAAAGGGTTTAGTTTTTTATGGTTAATAGGGACTGGTGAAAACTGGACATTTTTTTATGAAATGTAGAAGGGATCATCTGAACAATTGCTGAGATTAATAAAAATAAAGTGTTGAATATTGATCTTGTCTGTTACCCACTCTAAGTTATTGATATTTATTTATGTGTGTCAATAACTTAGAGTGGGTAACAGACAAGATCAATGTCTTGTCAACAAGATCAGGCCAAGCTCCAGCCCCTCTCCAGGAGACTGGTTCCGGAACCGGAGCTGTGTGTTGAGGTGAGGCCGACTATATCTAGCCGGTATCGCTCAATCTCGTACACCAGCTCAGGCTCCTTCCCCACCAGAGAGGTGACATTCCACGTACCAAAAGCCAGTTTAGAAAGCTTGGGATCAGTCCGCCAAGGTCTCCGCCTTTGACTGCCACCTAATCCACATAGCACCGGACTTCCATGATCCCTCCTGCAGGTGGTGAACCTACTGGAGGGCGGACCCATGTAACTCCTTCGGGCTGAGCCCGGCCGGGTCCCATGGGTGGAAACCCGGCCACCAGACGCTAGCCTTCGAGCCCCTCCCCCAGGCCTGGCTCCAGGGTGGGGCCCCGGTAACCCCATACCGGGCGGGGTACACTGAATCCTTGATATACAATTTATCATGAGAGTCTGTTGGATCGTTCTTCGTCTGGCCCTTCACCCAGGACCAGTTTGTCTTGGGAGACCCTATCAGAGGCAAATTGCCCCGGACAACATAGCTCCTGGGATCACTGGGGCACGCAAACCCCCCCACCACGATAAGGTGACGATCCATGAGGGGGACACACATAAATAAATATCAATAACGTGGGCAACGACAGTGAAACCTGGAGGGGGGTGATTGGGAGGAACGGCCTGCCCGATCTGAACCCGAGTGGTGTTCAGTTATTGGACTTCTGTGCTAACCACAGTCTGTCTATAACGAACACCATGTTCAAGCATAAGGGTGTCCATATGTGCACCTGGCACCAGGACACCCTAGGCCGCAGGTCGATGATCGATTTTGTTATCGTATCATCAGACCTGCGACCGTATGTCTTGGACACCCGAGTAAAGAGAGGTGCAGAGCTGTCAACTGATCACCACCTGGTGGTGAGTTGGATCCGATGGCAGGGGAGGAAGCCATTCAGACCTGGTAGACCCAAACGTATAGTGAGGGTGTGCTGGGAGCGTCTGGCTGAGGCCCCTGTCCGGGAGGTCTTCAACTCCCACCTCCGGAAGAACTTCAACCACATTCCGAGGGAGTCTGGAGACATGGAGTCTGAATGGGCCATGTTCTCCACCTCTGTTGTTGAAGCGGCAGCCCAGAGCTGCGGCCGCAAGGTGGTCGGTGCATCTCGTGGTGGCAACCCCCGAACCAAGTGGTGGACACCAGTGGTGAGGGGGGCCATTAAGCTGAAGAAGGAGTCCTATCAAGCTTGGTTGGCTTGTGGGACTCCCGAAGCAGCTGAGGTGTACCGGCAGGCCAAGCGGAGTGCAGCTCGGGTGGTTGCTGAAGCAAAAACCCGGGTATGGGAGGAGTTCGGTGAGGCCATGGAACAAGACTTTCGGTCGGCTTCAAAGAGATTCTGGCAAACTGTTCGGCGGCTCAGGAGGGGAAAGCAGCTCCCCGTCCACACTGTGTATGGTGCGGATGGGACACTGTTGACTTCAACTGGGGATATCGTCGGGCGGTGGAAGGAATACTTCGAGGATCTCCTCAATCCCACTGATACGCCTTCCACAGAGGAAGCAGGGTTTGGGGACGAGGGGGATGACTCGCCTATCACAGGGGCTGAGGTCGCCAAGGTGGTTAAAAATCTCCTTGGTGGCCGGGCCCCGGGGGTGGACGAGATTCGCCCCGAGTACCTCAAGGCCCTGGATGTTGTTGGGTTGTCATGGTTGACACGCCTCTGCAACATTGCGTGGAGGTCGGGGGCAGTGCCTTTGGCATGGCAAACCGGGGTGGTGGTTCCTCTCTTCAAAAAAGGGGACCGGAGGGTGTGCTCCAACTTTAGAGGGATCACACTCCTCAGCCTCCCTGGGAAGGTCTATGCCAAGGTACTGGAGAGGAGAGTCCGGCCGTTGGTCGAACCTCGGATTCAGGAGGAGCAATGTGGTTTTCGTCCTGGCCGTGGCACATCGGACCAACTCTTTACCCTCTCGAGAATTCTTGAGGGTTCGTGGGAGTTTGCCCAACCAGTTTACATGTGTTTTGTGGACTTGGAGAAGGCATTTGACCGCGTCCCTCGTGGATTTTTGTGGGGGGTGCTTCGGGAGTATGGGGTATCGGGCTTGTTGTTACGAGCTATTCGGTCTCTGTACGACCGTTGTGAGAGTTTAGTTCGCATTGCCAACACTCGGTCGGAGTCATTCCCAGTGAGAGTTGGACTCCGCCAGGGCTGCCCTTTGTCACCGGTCCTGTTCATAATTTTTATGGACAGGATTTCTAGGCGCAGCCAGGGAATGGAGGGTGTCATGCTTGGTGACCACAGGATCTCATCTCTGTTGTTTGCAGATGATGTTGTCCTGTTGGCTTCATCCAGCAATGACCTACAGCTCTTGCTGGGACGGTTTGCCGCTGAGTGTGAAGCGGCTGGGATGAGAATCAGCACCTCCAAGTCCGAGTCCATGGTCCTCAGCCGGAAAAAGGTGGATTGTCCTCTCCGGGTTGGGGACAGGCTCCTGCCCCAAGTGGAGGAGTTTAAGTATCTTGGGGTCTTGTTCACGAGTGAGGGGAAAATGGAGCGAGAGATCGACAGACGGATTGGAGCAGCATCTGCAGTGATGCGGACGTTGTACCGGTCTGTTGTGGTGAAGAGGGAGCTTAGTTCTAAGGCAAAGCTGTCGATTTACCAGTCAATCTACGTTCCTACTCTCACCTATGGTCACGAGCTTTGGGTAATGACCGAAAGAACGAGATCGCGGATACAAGCGGCTGAAATGAGCTTTCTCCGTAGGATTGCTGGACTCACCCTCAGAGATAGGGTGAGGAGCTCAGTCATCCGGGAGAGGCTCAGAGTAGAACCGCTGCTCCTCCACATTGAAAGGAGTCAGTTGAGGTGGTATGGGCATCTGATTAGGATGCCTCCTGGACGCCTCCCACTTGAGGTGTTTCAGGCACGTCCCACTGGGAGGAGACCCCGGGGCAGACCTAGGACTCGGTGGAGAGACTATGTCTCCCAGCTAGTCTGGGAACGCCTTGGTATCCCCTCTGAAGAGCTGGAGCAGGTGGCTGGGGAGAGGGAAGTCTGGGCTTCTCTGCTTGAACTGCTGCCTCCGCGACCCGGACCTCCGGAAAAGCGGTAGAAGATGGATGGATGGATGGATTTATGTGTGTATGTGTGTGTATATATATATATATATACACACACACACACACACACACACAATTTGTTATTTTAGAGGAGTGTGTCAAGCTGGTGCCCTTCACATGACATGTGAAGGGCACACATGACATGACATGGGTATCACATGACATGATACCCATGAAGTAGCTCTTGGTTTCAAAAAGGTTGGTGACCCCTGGGGTAAGTTAATGTGGAGCTGTGATGCACAAATGAGCACAGAGTGGAGCAGGAGGGAGACCTGAACAAGGACAAGCTGGTGTTGCTCCACAGCTGCCGGAGACGGTCGTGCTGCATGCCCACCTAAGCAAGAGATCCATCAGGAGCGTGAATGGGGCGAAATCAGGCAAGAGTCTTTGAGCTCCGGCGGCCCATCCATCTATCAGTCCCTGGGAAGTTTCATTTTCAAACTAATAGAGACCCTAAGTCATGCCGCCTTTACTTTCCCATATAAGACCTTAAATTAGAAAAAATGCTCCACTGAAGTGAATGGCAAGAGAAGAATTACCTTTTCGTCCTGATGGAATTTTGCCATGAGTTACACATATGTTTGTCAATTTAAAAAAGATAATTTTCCATGTAATTAAAGTTGTCAGTGGTTAAATAATGAGAGAAATCTTCAGTTTTTGTGACACCGCTTAGTGGACTACATATAGTGGATGTAAAAAGTCTACACACCCCTGTTCAAATGCCAGGTTTTTGTGATGTAAAAAAATGAGACCAAGATAAATCATTTCAAAACTTTTTCCACCATTAATGTGACCTATAACCTGTACAACCCAATTGAAAAACAAACTGAAATCTTATACGGGGAAAAAAAAAAAAAAACTTACAATAACCTGGTTGCATAAATATGTACACCCTGTTATAACTAGGGATGGAAATTAATCACATTCAAACTCATGTTAATGGTAGTCAGCACACACCTGCCACCATTTAAAGTGCCTCTGATTAACCCCAAATAATGTTCAGCTGTTCAAGTAGGTTTTTCCTGACATTTTTGTAGTCACCTCTTACAGCACAAGCCATGGTCCACAGAGAGCTTCCAAAACATCAGAAGGATCTCATTGTTCAAAGGGATCAGTCAGGAGAAGGGTATAAAAGAATTTCCAAGGCATTAAATATACCATGGAACACACTGAAGACAGTCATCAAGTGGAGAAAATATGGCACAGCAGTGACATTACCAAGAACTGGATGTCCCTCCAAAATTGATGAAAAGACAAGAAGAAAACTGATCAGGGAGGCTGCCAAGAGGTCGACAGCAACATTGAAGGAGATGCAGGAATTTCTGGCAAGTACTGGCAGTTTAGTACGTGTGAGAACAATCTCCCATCTAGGGTGGCAAAATGGAAGCCTTATCTTATGAAGAAAAACATCCAAGCCTAGCTACATTTTGTAAAAATGTATTTGAAATCTCCCAAACGCATGTGGGAAAATGTGTTATGGTTCGATGAAATCAAGGTTTCATCGAACCATAACTGCATAACATAACCATAACCGTAACTGCGAACTTTCTGGCCATAATTCCAAATGGTATATTTGGCACAAACATAACACAGCTCATCACCAAAAGAACACCATACCTACAGTGAAGTACAGTGGTGGCACCATCATGCTTTGGGGCTATTTTTCTTCAGCTGGAACTGGGGCCTTAGTCAAGGTGGAGGAATTATGAACAGTTCCAAATACCAGTCATTGACCATGTTTACATGTCCACAAATAAACCGGCTATGATTGGATTTCCAGAATTATCTGATTATTCAAGTGGCCATGTAAACAGAATAATCCGATAAAGGGCATGTAACTGCTGTCATTAACTCAAATGGTTTACCCTCCAATAATCAGTTTATTCAGCACAGGTAAACACGAGAAAACTGATTATTGCCATCATCAGTTTATTCTCAGTAATCGGTTTATTATGACCATGTAACTGGGGTCAGTGATGGCACAAAACCTTCAGGCTTCTGCTAGAAAGCTGAAGATGAAACTTCATCTTTCAGCACGACAGTGACCCAAAGCACACATCCAAATCAACAAAAGAATGGCTTCACCAGAAGAAGATTAAAGTTTTGGAATGGCCCAGCCAGACCTGAATCCGATCTGTGGGGTGATCTAAAGAGGGCTGTGCACAGGAGATGCCCTCGCAATCTGACAGATTTGGAGCATTTTTTGCAAAGAAGAGAGGGAAAATATTGCCACATCAAGATGTGTCACACTGATAGACTCCTACCCAAAAAGACTGAGTGCTGTAATAAAAGCCAAAGGTGCTGCAACAAAGTATTTGTTTAAAGGTGTGCATATTTATGCAAACAGTTTATTGTAAGTTTTTTTATTTTTTATGTTTCCCCTTAAAAGATTTTGGTTTGTTTTTTAATTGGGTTGTACAGGCTATAGGTCACATTAATGGTGGAAAAAGTTTTGAAATGATTTATCTTGGTCTCATTTTTTTATATCACAAAAAATGGCATTTGAACAGGGGTGTGTAGACTTTTTATATCCACTGTATTTCCTTTTCTCAGACTACACCTGTCACCAAACACGATTATGGTGGTTTCCCTCTCAAAGCTCACCTCCTGTTTTCTGACTGATGAAAGAAGGATCCAAACAGAAGAAAAACAACACAAATGTATTTTGAGAGCTGCAGCTGATCCAAAACAATGACGTAACTTGAGTCTGTGTTTGTAGTCTTTCATTTTAGTATTTTCACAACCTTATACCTTAACAGTTAGACAACAACCTATGTTGTTATTTACAAAGAAAATTATCTTTTAAACTGGTGAACATCATATGTGTAACTCATAGCAAAATTCAATCGGGATCAAAAGATAATTTCTCTCTTGCCATTCACTTCAGTGGAGAATTTTTTTCCGATTTAAGGTCCCATATACAGAAGTAGAGTGACATAATGCACGGCCCAGGAGACACACACGCAGGCTCAGGATAGATTTAACAGCTTTATTAGCAACAGGGAAGTGTATGGCTGTGTGTCTGTGGAATAAGAATGTATTGGTGGTGGCGTCTGCGTCAGGCACGGGGGCAGGAGGCCGTACAGCCGGACAACCCTGTGGGAGAGAGCAGAGGGAGAAGGGTAACGGGCACCACACCAATACAGGGAATAATGATGGTAGCTGGCTTACTTGGTTGTGACAGGTGGCTGGCGTCGACAAGGGCGGAGCCCGGGAGACAGCGACCTGCGGTACCTGTGGCAGCAGCGTAGAGCCAGCGGCGAGGTGATGAAATCCGCCGCCGGGAATGTCCACCTGTGCACAGGGGAAAGCTAGAGGAGAGAGGTAAGGGGAGCTTACCCAGGATATCTTCGCTAGTCGGTTTGAGATCCGTAGTAGCAAAGGGGCCGAAGTAAAGAGACGGCTTCAGGCCGAAGCCCAGGGCAGAGTGGATTAAATACCTCGCCGCTGACGAGGAGCAGGTGTGCGCGCAGCTGGCGCCGCTGATGAGCGGCGAGTCATAACAGTATTCCCCCCTCTAGCAGCGCCTCCTGGCGATGATTTTTCCGGGTGCGCTCGATGAAACTCAGAAATGAGTGACCGGTCCAACACCAGCGAGGAAGGCACCCACTGTCTCCACTCGGGTCCATAGCCCTCCCAATCCACCAGGTACTGCAATCCGCGACCCCGGCGTCGGGCGTCCAAGATGTCAGCGACGGTCCAGGCCGGATGGCCACCAATCATCCGGGGAACGGGGTGCGCCGCAGGTGGAGGGCAGAGGGGGTCAGAGACCACCGGTTTAATTTTGGAGACGTGGAAGGTGGGATGGATGCGGAGGGAGGAGGGAATAGCCACACGCACAGCCACCGGGTTGATGATTCTGGTTATGGGATAAGGGCCGATGAACCGTTGGGCCAGCTTTCTCCTCTCACCCTTTAGGTTTACGTCCTGTGTGGATACCCAAACTTGCTGTCCCACCTGGTAGGCAGGTGCAGGTCTCCTATGTCGGTCCGCCGTAGACTTATTGCGCTCCGCCGTGCGTAAAAGCGCATTACGCGCCGTGGACCAAAGGGAACGGCACCACCTCAGATGTGCCTGGACAGAAGGAACAGCCAACTCACCCTCCTGCGCGGGGAACAGGGGTGGATCATAGCCCAAGGATGCTTTAAAGGGCGACATCCCGATGGCCGTAGAGCGAGAGGTGTTGTGGGCGTACTCCACCCAGGCGAGGTGAGAACTCCAGGACGTGGGTTTGGATGACGTAACGCAGCGGAGCGGAGCCTCCAGCTCCTGGTTAGTCCGCTCACACTGCCCGTTAGACTGGGGGTGATGGCCGGAGGAGAGGCTTACCTTAGCTCCCAGGGCGTTGCAAAATGACCTCCAGACGTCCGAAGAAAACTGGGGGCCGCGGTCGGAGACCACGTCGACTGGGATTCCATGCAGTCTGACCACGTGCTGGATGAGGAGGTTCGCCGTCTCCAAGGCTGAGGGAAGTCCACGTAGGGGCACGAAGTGGGCGGCCTTGGAAAAACGGTCTACAATGGTCAGAACTGTGTCAAAGTTGTTGGAGACAGGGAGCCCGGTGACGAAGTCCAGAGCGATGTGCGACCAGGGCCTGCCAGGGATGGGCAGGGGCTGGAGCAGACCCGCAGGGGGAGCGTTACCTAACTTATTGGCAGCACAGACGGGGCAGGCCCGGGCGTAACGGGCGGCATCCTTCCGCAGGCCTGGCCACCAAAAGGATCGCTGGAGAAGGTCAATCATCCGCGAAGCTCCAGGATGGCAGGTGAGCTTGGAGGTATGGAGCCAGTGTATCACGTCCCCCCGGACGGCAGATGGCACAAAGAGCCTCCCCTCCGGTCCGCCGCCAGGGTCCGGTTCCGACTCCTGCGCCCTCCGGATCTTGTCTTCTATGTCCCACGTAACAGCCCCCACGACGCACGACCTGGGCAAGATGGTGTGAGCAACGTCTTCTGCGGCCTCCGGGGCAAATTGCCTATAGAGGGCGTCGGGCAGGCCGTTCTTGGAGCCAGGCCTATATGTGATGCTGAACTTAAACCTTGCAAAGAACAGGGACCAACGCGCCTGGCGGGCGTTCAGACGCTTGGCAGATCTCAGGTACTCCAGGTTCTTGTGGTCAGTAAGGACCACAAAAGGCAAGGCTGCCCCCTCCAGCCAGTGACGCCATTTCTGCAGGGCAAGCTTGATGGCAAGAAGCTCTCTGTCCCCCACGTCGGAATTTCATTCCGCCGGGGACAGGCGCCGAGAGAAGAAGGCGCAGGGTCGCTTGACTCCATTGGCTGGGGACCGCTGGGACAACACCGCCCCCACCCCCGTGTCTGAAGCGTCCATCTCCACAATGCACTGCAGCGCGGGATCGACCTGACTGAGGACCCGGGAGGAGGAGAACTCCGTCTTCAGCGCCTGGAAGGCCGAAGCGGCCTCTTCAGTCCACCGGAACGGGGTCTTAGGAGAGGTGAGGCGGGTCAGGGGCCTGACGATGGCTCCAAAGTTCGGGACAAAGCGGCGGTAGAAATTGGCGAACCCGATGAATTGCTGAACTTGCTTTCGAGAAGTTGGTGTGGGCCAATCCACCACTGCTTTGATCTTTGCTGGGTCCGGAAGCACCTGGTCATGGGAGATGACGATCCCCAGGAAGGCAGTTGTTTTGGCGTAGAATTCACATTTTTCCGCCTTGACGTACAGACGATTCTCCAGCAGTCTCTGAAGGACCCGCCTCGCGTGGACCCGGTGTTCATCCCTGGACATGGAGAAGATAAGAATGTCGTCCAGGTAGACGAATACGAACAGGCCGATGAAGTCCCGGAGGACGTCATTGATGAGGCACTGAAAGACGGCTGGAGCGTTGGTCAACCCAAAAGGCATCACGAGATATTCAAAATGCCCGTTTGGGGTTCGGAAGGCGGTTTTCCACTCATCTCCCTCCCGGATCCGGACGAGGTGGTAAGCGCTGCGGAGATCTAGCTTAGTAAACCAGGTCGCCCCCTGGAGGGAGTGGAAGGCAGTGTCCATAAGGGGCAGGGTGTACCGGTCCTTCTCCGTGATATCGTTGAGAGCCCGATAGTCGATACAAGGACGAAGAGATCCGTCCTTCTTTCCAACGAAGAAGAACCCTGCACCTACTGGAGGGGAGGACGGTCGGATGATCCCAGCACTGAGCAACTCCTTCAGGTAGCTGTTCATTGCCTCCTTCTCCGGCGCTGACAGACTGTAGAGGCGTCCTGAGGGTAAGGGCGCCCCCTGGCGGATGTTAATGGCGCAGTCGTAGGGCCGGTGAGGAGGTAGAGACATCGCCTTGGACTTACTGAAAATGGCACCCAGGTCGTGGAACTCTGAGGGCACTAGGGTGAGATCCGGGGGCGTGGTGTCCTGAGCTGTGGGAGGCGAGGACGGGGTGCAGGCCGCGGATTGGAGGCAGGTACCCATGCAGAAAGTGCTCCACGCTGAAACCTTCCCAGTCTTCCAATCCAAGGCGGGGTTGTGGAGGCGGAGCCAGGGATAACCGAGGATGACAGGTGTTACTGAGGTGGGCAGGACGTAAAAGGAGATATCCTCCCGATGGTTTCCAGAGATGATCACCGGGACAGGGGATGTTTGGTGAGTTACCTTTCCCAGGGAAACTCGGGAGAGATTAACCAGGGCGAGAGGAGTATCGAGGGGGTGACAGTGGATGCCCAGTCGGGTTGCCAGGCTTTGTGAAATAAAGCTACCCTCCGTGCCTGAATCCACCAGTGCATGTGTGAGATGCCCAGTGAGGTTGTGACAGAAGCGGATGGGCAGCGTCAAATGTGTGAGGGGACTTAACCGATTAGAGTCCGCGAGGCCCCCTACAGTGACTCGCGGACCACCTCGTTTGGCTTCTTCGGACAATTCTCCACCGTGTGCTGGCTACCTCCGCAATACATGCAGAGGCCCAGGTCACGACGGCGCTGTTTCTCCGCCAGGGGGAGCTTTGTCCGGCCCGTCACCATTGGTTCCGACTCCTCGGAGACCTCCGGCGGCGGCAACGCCAGGTGGCGAGCTTGGGGCAGACGTGCAGAGGCACCCCGCGAGCGAGAAGACTGCTTCCGCTCGGAGGCGCGCTCGCGCAGCCTGTTATCCAAACTGATGGTGAGAGAAATCAGCTCCGCCAGCGTCTCCGGGGTATCCCGTCCAGCCAGCTCATCTCTCAGACCAGAATTTAGGCTGCGGAGGAAGATGCCGCAGAGCGCTCGCTCTTCCCAGCCAACTTCCTCCGCGGTAACCCGGAAGTCGATCGCGTAGTCGGCCGCCGATCGGCTCCCCTGTTGGAGTCCGAGAAGGCGGTCGACCTGGACACTGTCCAAACGCGAATGATCGAACACTTCCAGAAATTGTCGCACGAACTGGCCATAGGTGAGGGTGGCGTAGCTGGGCTTCACCATAATGGCGTAAGCCCAGGTAAGCGCACGATCCTCAAGGAGATTACCTATATAGCCAATTCTGCTATGGTCTGAGGGAAAATCTCCGGGAACGCGAAGAAACACGGACTCACACTGCATAATAAAACCCCGAACTCCACCCAGCTTACCGCTAAAGCGAGCAGGAGTGGGGATTGGTGTGAGCCGTGTTGGCGCACCCGGAGCGGGCTGGACTGCCACTGGAGCCGCAGGAGCTGCGCCACCCGGACGAGCCGAGGGGAACGGCTGCTGGGGGTCCAAGCGGTCTAATCGGTTAGTAATGATCATTAATTGATTTAATATCACCTGTTGCTGATGAACTATTAAATCCACCCGAGCCTCGAGGGTGGAAAGACGGCGTGCAAGCCCGCTGTCTGCCGAGCCGCTCTGCTGAAGCCGTACTGACATAATGTACGCCCAGGAGACACACACGCAGGCTCAGGATAGATTTAACAGCTTTATTAGCAACAGGGAAGTGTATGGTTGCGTGTCTGTGGAATAAGAATGTATTGGTGGTGGCGTCTGCGTCAGGCACGGGGGCAGGAGGCCGTACAGCCGGACAACCCTGTGGGAGAGAGCAGAGGGAGAAGGGTAACGGGCACTACACCAATACAGGGAATAATGATGGTAGCTGGCTTACTTGGTTGTGACAGGTGGCTGGCGTCGACAAGGGCGGAGCCCGGGAGACAGCGACCTGCGGTACCTGTGGCAGCAGCGTAGAGCCAACGGCGAGGTGATGAAATCCACCGCCGGGAATGTCCACCTGTGCACAGGGGAAAGCTAGAGGAGAGAGGTAAGGGGAGCTTACCCAGGATATCTTCGCTAGTCGGTTTGAGATCCGTAGTAGCAAAGGGGCCGAAGTAAAGAGACGGCTTCAGGCCGAAGCCCAGGGCAGAGTGGATTAAATACCTCGCCGCTGACGAGGAGCAGGTGTGCGCTCGGCTGGCGCCACTGATAAGCGGCGAGTCATAACATAGAGGTATTTATTCTCCAGGTAACTGTGGAATATCGACACTGATTTGAACAGTATGTAATCACACCACTTATGAAATAAATAGCAATGTGTCGTCTTATGCAATGACCATGCTGAAACTAAAAGCTAGTTCCATAAACAATCAGACCTATTAATATGTGTGTGAGAGAGATGATATGTGTGCTACCTACTGTCTAAATTTAAATTATATAACTGGATGGTTAACAGTGGTTAGCACTGTGTCAGCACAGCAAGAAGTTCACGGGATCAATCCCACCCCCAGACCATCGGTGACCCTTCTGTGTGGAGTATGCATGTTCTCCCTGTGTCTGCGTGACTTTACTCCGTGTACTCTGGTTTCCTCCCACAGGCCAAAGACATGCAGGTTAGGTTAATTGTCATCAGCTGGGGATTCTAAATTGTCCTTAGGTATGACTGTGAGAGTGAATGGTTGTCTGTCTCTCTGTGTTGGCCCTGCGATGGACTGGCGATCTGTCCAGGGTGTACCCTGCCTCTCGCCCAAAGATGCTGGGATAGGCTCCAGCCCCCCCCCCCCCACAACCCCAAAAAGATTAAGTGGTAGAAGATGGATGGTTGTATACAACTGTTTCAGTTGTATATATTTTTTAAAAAGTAGCTGACAACATTTGTGTTAAATTAGGCTTTCTATTGTTTCAAATCAACTGATTTTTAATGGTCTCATATTTTTAAAAATGTTATTTAATCTTTTGTTTTTGTATTTTTGCAAACTTTGCTTTTATTTCTATTTTTATTTTGTCTCCACCTAGTTCTTTTTTATGTTATACAGTGTGTTAAAATCCCGATTCTTTGATTGAAAGATCCAAGAATAAGCAGGAGAATTCTTCAATTCAAAGATGCAACATTTATTCAGAGGTCACATGTAAAGCAAGCAGCGCTGGGTGCAGTGTGACGCAGCCCCCTTGGGAGCATCGCCAGACTGACCCTGACTTCCGGGTGCAACTTACATTCATCTTCTGGGGTTGGTTGGACCAACCCCGTACAATAGGATGGGTTTGTACGCAACCGTCTGATTGGCCAGTTTAACTCTGATGTGAACAGGCCATCCGCTATTCATGTTAACTATCTCCTAAGATGTACTATAAAAAGTGTGTGTGTGAGTGTTGGTTTGGGTGTGTAACTAATGTAACAGACCTGACATAAAGAAGGGAGAGAGAAAAGAAAGAGGGCTCTATAGCTCTGCCTGATTCCTGTTTATCATATTGTGGTTGCGTAACACTTCAGACTGTAGTTTGACACTTAACGTATTTGTTCATAAGAATGTAAACAGAATATGTATAGAATATGTGTAGAGCATAATGGGAGATTACCTACAGAATTATTATTTTGGCACTCTAACTTTTCATAACCCTTTCAAGTGCTTTGTGAATATGTCTATGAAAAGCATTTGCATTTAATGAGCTGCATTTAACTCTTACAGGTTTAAACTTTATTTACTTTTTTGCTGGTGTATTCTGTGAATCAAGAAATATATATTCATTACTAGATCAACACGACAATTCAGTGTTTTTCCTTTCATGAATTACAATAATGAATGCTGAAAGCTAAAAATCAGAAAAAAAATTTAAAAATGAAGCTGCAACATAGAGATGCATCATGAATCATTTTGCATTTGAATCATTAATGCCTGAATCGTAATCGAATTGTGAGACCACTGAAGATTCACACCTCAAGAACATGGAGGAACTGAGGGTCAGCACTCATGAGGACAGAACAGGGCTGGACTCAAAATTAATAAAACAAAACTGATATTTGACTGAAACAATAAAAATGACTTCCTTCACTTCTGTCCTCCAAAGAGAGCAGACGCTTTTCTTCCCAGCTCCCTATCCTGCCTTCCTGACCTATTCCCAGCTTTGCAATGTTGCGTTTTTGTCTGTGTCTAGTCGCTCTTCTTCTGCTGAATCTTAATCTAATCGGAAATTATGGATTTGGAAGCGGCTTAAATGTGCTATTGTCACTATTTTTCAACAAGAATCGGGCCAAGGGGGAGCCCAAGAATTGGAATTGGAACCTGTGAGGAGACTCATGGACATTGGAATTCGTGGAAACATTATTGGTTATGATCTCAGGACTTCTATTTTTAGCTGTGAAGCTCCCTGATGCATCAGAAATTGAAGGAAGGTAAGAGAGCTGATCAAAGCGGACCCGGCAAGCTCCTTCATCAAATTCGACCAGTTGGGGAAGGCACAAGTAGCGGCAAACGGTGAACTGAATGACAGTGATTCAGTGGAGGAATACATCTGGAGCCCTGTGCTTTCCATGGAAAAACAGTTTAAGCCTGCATATATGAAAGCACAGAATTTGCACGGGTGAGACAAATTCTATTCTCTGAGTGCACTGTGCTGATTTGATTTGACCTTGTTTGGTGCCCCGTGTTTACATTCCTCCTGATTGAGATAAGCGGGAAGACTGGCTCTTAACCCAAACAATCGACAATCAGTTGTTGTCGTATCAGCGGATTTGGACCCTCAAGGACAGTGCCCATGTGCCTTCTGCAAGCAAGAGAGATAGACTCTGGACTTGTTTATAAGTCACATGATTATAACATCTATCCGCTGCCAGGAGGCGCCCTCTGCTGCTCACTAACAACTGTCACATCTACACTGCACAATGCACCCAACTCACTTATACTGACTGAAGATATTCACTCACTGCTCTCTTTGTGTCATTGTGTGGATTCTATTGTTTGCTAATTGTGCATTGAGAGTTTTTTCTTGTAATCATAATATCGGTCATATATGAACTTTATTCTGATAAACAATGCTTTTTTCTCTCTCCTACTGTGTCCATCCTCCCCCTCTGCCTACTGTTCCCTTCCTGCTGACAGGCGCCTCCACGGCTCGCCGCGTCATTGAGAATGTCATTTATGACGTTTTCAGTGTCAAGTCAAATTCTTCGTATATTTACCTGTTATTTACTTGTAAATGTGCTTGGCAATAAACTTATTCTGATTCTGATTCTGAGTTGAATTGTTTTATTGATTGTGGGTTGTTGTTTTTTTGGGGGGGGGTTGTTTGTTTTTACAGTTTGTAAGCTGTAACAAGCTAAATAGAAATACTGCATGGTTACCATAAATGGAAAAATTATTTCAACAAAGTAGTTTTTTGAAGAAGTTAACGTCTTTTTGCAAGTTAATTCATTAAGTATTCTCAGTATTCATTACAAGCAAAGTGAAACATTTCGAACTGTTCTTATGTAATATTGATGATTATCATTATAGCTTTTAAAATGAAATTATAAATCATGATATTGATTAATGAAAAACCTGAGCCCCTGTCCTTGTCTCTTTAATGTCCTGAGTGCCTTTTTGAGTGGCCACTTAAATTTTCAACAAATGGCCACATGCAACCATCACTGGGTTCTAAGCAGATGTAGATTTCAAGATCTTGTATTGCTTAGCAACAGCATTTAAAAACCTAAGGTTTGCCATATGTTTGTTTTTAAAGCGGCACTGTGTGACTCTCTTGTTCCTTGTAGGAACACTTAAAAGGCCACAACCACAGCGACCACGACCCCAGTCCCAACACCCAACCACAGGGCTTTTTGTTGCTGGTGCCGAATCATGCCCTGTGATTGGCTGCTGGGACTGAGGCCACAGCCACCACAGCTGCTGTCCCTACAGTGATCCCACCCAAAAAAAAAAAAAAAAAGAGCTGTTGCAGACAATGTGGGCCTGCTCAGGCTATAGAGGAAATGACATTCACATGGTCAAATGCAGTCTACCATCAAAATAATTTTGCAAACATCATTTTGAGGTGAAAATTTCACACGCTGTTGCTTTAGAATTCACAGGAGAGCCATGCTGTACTTCAGTTATTGTTCAGAAGAACAAGGCCTCCCTGACACGATTCCAACCTGGGATCTCCAGCATACCAAGCACTCACCTAAAGCACAACACCACACAACTGCTTCAGCTTGCAGTCCAACTTTCTCAAATAATAAATGATGATTTGAAAGGATTCCAGCAGCAGTAGTACAGCATTTAAAACTTAATGTGTACTACACATTGTTTTCAAATGCACAGAAGATGTATGTTGCACTTTAGAAGAACACATTACCAAAAGGATTTGAATCCAGGACACCCACATGACAGATAAGCATCTTAACCCCTACAGCACACAACTGCTCTAGGTTACCAACTGACTTCCTCACACACTAACAAAATATTCCACTGAAAAGACAAAATGGCTGACAGACATTTTATAAACATGAGTTTTTGACAATTAAAAGAATTGCATGAAATTTAGTTGTTAGTGGAAAAATACTTTTGTGATTGTGAGTGTGAAGTTTCATCAGATATGAATCAGTATATCAGCAGTTAAACCCAAAACTATATGCCAAAAGGAAACTGTACAGCTTGATTGGCCCAGAAAATCAAAACAGATTGACATTTTTGGATAGTTTTAACAATTTTTCATTATCAGTGTCTGTAGATGATCTCTGCTTAATTTCTGTCATGAATCTGGGTTTGATCACAGGATCAAGCCCACGCTTTATGTTTATATGATTGTGTTTCTGTGATTTTGTATGATTATCATTTTGCATCACTTGCCCTCTGTGTTCCCCTGAGCCCCTTGTCTCTGTCTTCTGTGTCATCCCCTGTTTGGTCTTGAGTCTGTGTGAGTATCTGTCCACCTATTGTTGTCCTATGTGTTCATTGTCATGTTTCATGTGCACTTCCTGTCTGTGTTGTCTGCACAGTGCCGCCCGTCATGTGCTGTTTGTTTGCCCTTGGACCCAGCAGGCGAATCTGTCAGGAGGAGGAGAAAGTGGTCGGGATCAGCTGGAGGTGGTGGCCATGATTGAAGACATGGCGACTGATGCTCGGAGCTGCTCGTCCCAAGAGGATGAGATGTTGTGCTGAGGTGGAATAGTTAATCTGCTGGAGGCCAGACATAGCGTGCGCTCCCACCCTCAAGTGCTGAATCTCTTCCTTCCTCTGCTACTACTGCTGCCATCTGCCTCCTCCTAGCTGGAGTCAGCCTCCCAGCCATCAGTTCTCTCTCCAGTGGAGTGGGGACAGTGCTGCGGCAACAAGCTGGCATTCAGGGGCCCCGAGTGGAAACAAGGCTCCGGGAGACAGCGTTCCACTTGATGCCATGTACCACCACCTGCTCCAGCTTCTCCTCAGATTGCTCTAGCTGTTCGCGAGGTGCGTGTCACAGCTTCCGCAGTTACCAATGTGCTTACAACAGCTCCAGCCATCCCTGAGGTGCGCACACCAGTTCCCGCTGTTCCTGAGGCACACGTTACAGCTCCAGCTCTCTCCTCGGCACACACATCAGCTCACACTCCACCAGCTTCACCTGTCATGATGCCTGCAGTCTCGCCTGTCATCCTGCCTGCAGTGGTGGCTCCAACGTTTCCAGTGCTAGTGCCCACGCCCACTGCTGCGCTTCTGACTGTCTCATCTGTGACTCCTTCTGCATCTCCTGAGATGGTCATTGCTTCACCAGCTGCAGAGTCACCGGGGTCCTTGCTGGCAGTGGAGCAGGAGTTAAGGCAAGTACCTTCTTTTGTATCTTTAGGTTCAGGTTCAGGTTCAGGTTACTTTATTTGTACCCGTAGGTAGATTTGTTTTGCAGTCTGGTGACATCCATATTTACAAGCCACAAATTACATTCAACATAGACACAAACACAGGCACACATGAAATTGACTATAAACATGATAAAAAATATTCAAGGCTCCATCAATCAGGGTATAAAAAGACAAAGAGATGAGAGAAAAACCAGAGGTAAGAGAGAAGAGTCATATTAAAAGTTAAAAACTAGTCAAAGAGGTTAAAAACTCAAAGGTCTAAAACTCAATAAAATATTTAGAACCCAAGTAACATCCTACAAAAATAAGTAAATATAAAATGGAGTTGATAAATAGGTACCTAAATTATGTGCAATATATTGTTATAGCTTGTTCAACTCTTTGACAGCAGCAGGGACAAAGCTGTTTTTGTAGCGCTGGGTTTTACTTTTTGGGACAGCAAACCTCCGTCTTGAGGGAAGAAGCTGAAAGTTGCAGTGCAAAGGGTGGGAGTCATCATTTAAAATGGAGGTAGCCATCCTCTGTACTTGTCTGGTGTACAGGGATGTCAGGCTCAGCTGTGACTCACCAAGCAAACGACTGGACCATCTAACTACCTGATCCAAGGATTTCCTCTCTTTCAGTTTTATCTGACCAAACCATGACACTAAAGAAAAGGATAAAACAGATTCAATAAAAGCCCGATAAAACATTGTCATTATGGTTCGGTCAATTTGGAAGCGTGCAAGTTTTCTCAAGCAATGCAAATGTTGCTGACCCTTTTTGCACACCCTTTCACAGTTCTCTTCAAAATTTAAATTACTATCAATAATCGTCCCAAGATATTTGTAGGATTGTACACATTTGGTGGTCTGGCCTTTTAGTACAGTGACTTTGTGCCTGGGAATTTTCCTTCTAAAGTCAATAATCATGTCTTTAGTTTTTGTCGTATTCAGCTGCAGGTAGGAATCCTCACACCAGTGAACAAATCATCAACTACTGGGCCGTGGCCACTCTCACCATCCTGGAGGAGACTAACAATAACTGAATCATCAGCATACTTTATGATGTGTCTGTTGTCATGTCTGCTCCAACACATGTTGGGGGTTTTTTTGTTTGTTTTTTTTTTTTGTTACTTATTTGTACCCGTAGGTAGACTTGGTTTGCAGTCTGGTGACAAGCCACCGGCTGCTGGTCGCTGCGTGCGCGAGCGCCCTAAACCTACATGTTTTTGGTGTGGGGGAGGAAACCGGAGAAATCCCGGAGTAAACCCACGCAACACGGGGAGAACATGCAAACTCCACACAGCTCACTGTTGGTCGGGGGCTGGGATCGAACCCACAATCTCATGATCCCCGCGATCCCCCGGCCGAGGGTAAAACTGTGCTGCCACAGTGCTAAACCACTGCGCCACCGTGCAGCCCATGTTTGTGTACAGGATGAAGATTAGTGGTGACAACACACACCCCTGAGGAGAGCCAGTAGAAGAGCACTTTAGGTCAGACAATGTACCATTGACCCTTACTCTCTCCAACTCCTGTTGGTTAAGATCTAGACTTTAACATCTATTATTAATGAGCCTTGCCTAACTTCTGACGGGGGAACACAGTTGCAGCTCCCATCTGCTTCTGGCCTCCCTCTGCCGGGCTCCACTGTCTGTTCCCGCATTGACCCGTTTTCCATCTCCTCCTTCACGTCTAAGGTGTCTGTGTCAGGGATGGTGATTTATGCTACAGCTCCACCACCATCCAAGCTGCATGTCCAAGAGGTCAGGAGACATCCACCTGATGTCCAAGAGTTCAGAAGACCTCTACCCGTAATCCCAGAGGACGGTTTAACAGCAGCGATTCTCGGCCTCGCTCAAGGGCAGGGTCCAGTCGTGCCGAGTCGTGCCGTGTTGTGACGTTAAAAGACTGGTCGCCGCTGATTGGTCAGGTCTTAACGTCACGAAAGCGACCGTCTTCGCCGTCTTCTGATACACGACCGCCATATGCAATATTTCACGGACTAACTCAGTCAGGGAGTAAATACGATATTAATACAGACAGCGTTGTAGATTTTGTGGAACTCTACACCGTGGTCCAACGAAGAGGTGCGGAGTTTTCTCTGCTTGGTGGCAGATCCACAGTGAGGAGTAACCCGGACCCATATACAGATGGCTGGCCAGCATATAAACCGGACTATGGGCAAGCTGAAGACCATCGTGAGAGAACCATCGATGGTGAGTGATTTGTAATAATGTGCATCTGTTTGCTTATTTATCCTGTTGGTGGTAAGCTCACTTTTTTTGAGCCATACAGCACCGTTTTGTGCTGGCTAACTCGTTTTAGCTAACGTTTTTTTTGCTAGTAGCTAGCTAGTACCAACTGCTGATTCGCGCTTGTTTTCTCCTAAATATTCGCTTGTGAGAGCAAAACGATGAAATATGTTAATCCTGGTTAAAGTCCTGGTTTTTGTTTTGTATTGCACTTTTGTGCTGCGCATTAAATTGTGTGCAATTTAATGCTAGAATGTTTCCACATGCCAGGGGTTAGCCTCCCTGTTGTGGATACTGGTGAAATGGACCACACGAGCCGAAATCTCGTCATATTAAAATTGCTTTTTCAAACCAGGGATTTATAAAGTCATTCATATAATTTTCTAAAGCGTCAGAATAGACACACACACCTATTCTGTGGATCCTGCAGTGCTTGTCAGGGAAATGAAGCATTTTTGTCACATCCTACCACTGAATTTCACAGGTGTATTTCCCGAATACAGTTACATCTCCAAAAATTAGGATGTCATGAAAAACTTCAATATTTTTTGTCACTCATTTCAGAAAGTGAAATCCGTATATTATATAGATTCATTACACAAAGTGATATATTTCAAGCATTTATTAATTTTAATTTTGATGATTATGGCTTACAGCCCCTGAAAACCCCAAATTCAATTTGGCAAAAAATTAGAATATCACATAAAATTAACTTTAAAAAATAGTTTTTAAATATAAATGTTGGCCGCTGAGGTGTTGGTTAATATGGGCTGTAGCCGTAATCATCAATATTAAAATAAACACTTGCAATATATTACTGTCCCTGTAATGAATCTGTATATGGGTTTCACTTTCTGAAATGAGTGAAAAAAATATTGAATTTTTTCATGGTATTCTAATTTTTTTTTTTTTTTTATTTAAGTTTTTGTAAAGGGTATACAGGTCGTTACAGCAATGCAGTGTTTACATTTTCATCACATGTTCCCTTATTTTCTGATATCTGACAACATTGGGAGATTAATTCTTACAACACCCCTTTTTTTTTTTTTTAAAGTGAAAGAAAAAGTGAAATTAAAGAGAAAAAAAACAAAAAACAAATAACAAAAAAAACAAACAAACCAGTAAAAAACAAACAAAAAGAAAAAGTAAGTAAATAAAGATAAAAGAGCATCTGAGTAGCATTGGAACAAAGAGCGGAACCATTATTGAAATGGTATTTGTCAAAGATTAGATCTAATGGAAGACACATATGCGGCCCAGGGTTGCCAAAAGTTCATGAACCCATCCATGTCCTGTCTCAGTGCGAATGTCAACTTTTCCATCGAGTAAATGTCTTGGATCACGTTAGTCCAATCTTCAGGTGTAGGACAGTCCTTCAACATCAATTTTTTAGTTAGAGCTTTTTTGCTTGCCAATATTAAAACATTGAATAAGTATTTTTCTCCTCGTCTTTCCAGTGAGTCCGGTAGTAAACCCAAATACAAAGTTACAAAAGAAAAGGGAACTGTAATTTTGAATATTTTCCCCAATATTGTCTGTACCTTGGTCCAATATTGGTGGATAACTGGGCATGACCAAAACACATGAAAATGATTTGCAGTCTTTTCACCACACAAGCGCCAACAGTTCAATCCCTTATGGGTAAATTTGTTTTGTGCAGGTGTTCTGAAAAATCTTGCCAAGTTTTTCCATCCAAATTCTCTCCACTGCAGGGATGAGGTACTTTTCCATTGCTGTTTATTTAGCTTTTCCCATATTTCCAGTTGTAAAGTGAAATTCCCCTCTTTTTCCCATCTCTCTTTTATATAAGATGTGTTGTCTCCTTTTAAGTCTTGAAGACCTTGGTATATTTTAGAAATGTATCTGATCCCTGGGATCCCTTTATATGCCATTAAGAAGACCTTCAGAACACCTGACTGGGCCCTTTCCAAAACCTCCTTTTTAAGTATATTGTTTATGTGGTGTCTAAGCTGGAAGAACCTGTAAAGGTCTTGATTTATTAGGCCTTGTTTTTTCAAATCTTCAAAACTTCTTAAGATTTGCCCTTTAAAAAAATCGTAATATTTTATCAGCCCTTTCTCCTTCCACTTTTTAAATCTGGTGTCTGTTTTATTAGGAGTAAAGTCCTGATCATAGGTGATCCATTGCAGAAGTCGATAGGGCTCTTTAGTTTGATTCTCTCTGACTATCTTAAACCAAATTTTTAGCGGGGTCTCTATCCACGGGTTAGTGTTATTCAAAAGCTTAGGTAAGGCATTGTTCCCTATTATCGCCTGTAGGGGGATGTCACTTGTTATTTGGCATTCGATCTCCTTCCATTGTGCAGTGTAGACTGGGTTACATATCTCTACTAAAGTTTTAATTTGTGCGGCTTTAAAGTAGTCCCTGATATTTGGCAGCGCGAGCCCACCTTTGTCTTTGTTTAGCTGTAGGGTTCTATATCTGATTCTAGGTCTCTTGCCCTGCCATATGAATCTTGAGATCCTTCTGTCCAGCTCCTGCCATGTTTTTTTGGGAGGTTCTACCGGTATTGTTTGGAAAAGGTATAGAAGACGTGGAAGTATATTCATTTTGACTGCTTCAATTCTTTGTGCAGTACCCAAGAATGGTATCATATTCCATTTTGCTAGGTCAGATTTTATTTTTGTCACCAGTGGATCATAGTTTAGTGATATAATTTTGTTGAGTTGTTTCGGGATATTGACCCCCAGATATTTCATAGATTCCGACTCCTAGTTAGTTTTGAGTTTGCTTAGTGAATAATGATTTGGGTCATAGTTGAATGTTAAAACTTGGGTTTTATGCATATTTAATTTGTACCCCGATAAATCTCCATACTCTGAAAAAACTGAGGTTAGTTCTGGTAAAGAAGTGTCCGGCTGCCCTAGGTATATTAAAATGTCATCAGCAAAGAGTGCTATTTTATGTTCCTTCTGACCAAGTGTAATACCTTGAATTTTTTGGTTTTGTCTTATCCATTGGCTCAGAGGTTCTATGAAGATTGAAAAGAGCAGTGGAGACAGGGGGCAGCCCTGACGACATCCTCTTTCCAGTTCAAAAGATGATGATAAATTACCGTTAATCCTTATTTTAGCTGTTGGTTTTTTATATAATGCCTGTATAGTTCTAATGAAGTTGTTATGAAAATTGAAACTGGATAAGATTCTATATAGAAAAGACCAGTCAACCGAATCGAATGCTTTTTCAGCATCTAATCCCAATATGACTGCATTTAAGTTATATTTTTTTATATGATGAATTATGTGTAAAGTGCGTCGAATGTTGTCTTGTGTCTGTCTTTGTCTTATAAAACCTGTTTGGTCTAAATGAATTAGGTCTGTCAGTATATTTTCTAACCTTTTGGCAAGGATAATGGTAAAAAGCTTATAGTCCTGATTTAGTACACTGATTGGTCTGTAGTTGGAGCACTCTAGTTTATCCTTTTCAGGTTTAGGTATAACTGCAATGACCCCTTCTCTCCAGGAGGGGGGGATTTCCCCTGTGTGGAGGACATAATTAAATGTTTTCAGGAGGAGAGGAGATAGTTGCTGTTTAAAGGTTTTGTACCACTCTGCTGTATAGCCATCAGCTCCTGGGGATTTGTTAGCTTTAAGTTTCATAATTGCTTTTTCCAATTCTTTAGGATGTATTTCTGACAGTAGTGTTTTATTTTGTGACTCCGTAAGTTGGGGAAGGTTTAATGTGTTTAGGAATGCCTCGGATGCGTTTTTATGTTTTTTGTGGGAGTATAAGTTCTTATAGTAATTCTCGAAGTTTTTAAGAATATCCTGAATTCTGAATTTTATTTCCTTTGATACTGGGTCTCTGATTTTGTAGATTGCTCTTTCTGTTTGATGTTTCCTCAATTTATAGGCTAGCAATTTTGCTGATTTACTGCCTGCTTCATAGTATTTTTGTTTCAGAAATGTAAGTTTCTTCTGGATTTCTATTGTGTAGATCTCATTTATTTGGTTTTTAATTTCCTTAATCTTGAGCGAGTCAGTAGAATGAGTGTTGCCTTTGTGTTCTTTTTCTAGGTTCCTAAGTTCTGACTCTAATGTGGATAGTTTTTCTTGTCTTAGTTTCTTTTGGGTTGCCAGTTTTGCAATAATCTTTCCTCTTATTACAGCTTTACATGCATCCCACAGTATTAAAGGGGATACTTCTCCATTATCGTTATCTTCCAAATATCTGAGAATATCTGATTCCAATTCATCTTTCAGTGGTCCTTTCAGGACATTTGAATTTAACCTCCAAGAAAATGTATTATTTGTGTATTTTTGGATATTTAAGTCCATGTAGATCGGACTGTGGTCGGAGAGATCCATCAGTCCTATTTTACATGTTTTTACTCTTCCAATGTCTCTATTAAACATAAAAAAATAGTCAATCCTTGAGTAAGATGAATGTGGAGTTGAGTAAAATGTATAGTCTTTTACACTGGGGTTGAGTTCCCTCCACACGTCACAGATTCCCAGTTCTTTTAGTAGCATCCGAGTCTTCCTGTTTTGGGTGTTATTTTGATGTGGGGAATTACCAGAAGCATCCCAGTATGGATTCAGTCTAAGATTGAAGTCCCCACCACATATCACTAAACCTTGAGCTTTAGTTATCATTAGGTCGAATACATTTTTATAAAATTTCCAGTTAGCCCCTGGGGGAGCATACACATTCAGCAGGGTGATATCTTCTCCCTCTAGCCGCCCAGTTACCAAACTGTATCTCCCTTCTTTATCTTTGTGTTCTGATTTTTTTTCAAATGTAATTTTGGTTGATATCAATGTCGCTACTCCCCTCCTCCTCCCTGATTTATATGAAGATGAAGAGATCATTTTAAACCCTTGTCTACTGAGTTTATTGTGTTCCACGTCTGTTAGGTGGGTTTCTTGTAAAAGTATTATTCCTGCTTTGTCTTTTTTCATTTTGCCTAGAATCTTGGATCTTTTAACTGGATTCAGGATTCCTTTTACATTATATGAAATTATTTTGGTTACACCCTGTTTCTCCATTGTGTTGTTTTGTTTAGTATAACTGTGTGGTGGCCCTCTTTTGTGCTACTCAGAAACTGAAAGAACATTAAAAACAAGAAAAACATTAAGAACATAGTGTAAAAAACTTTAAAACAAAAAGCTGTCATAAGAACTTCCTGAGCTGAGGTCTTTTTAAAGACCCTGTAAGAGCCTTGATGGAGTGAAGGCTCTGAGGGAAATTCCTCAAACTCTGTTACGTGTTGAGGGCCCTCTCTTACCACTGAAAGTAGTCCCATGCTTTTAACGTGAGTTTCAGAACCCAATCCAAACTTGTAATGATTTTTTTTTCCTTTTATGCCTAAACCCTGTGAAATTGTGTGCACCCTCCCACCCCCATCACATCAAACATTCACGCGAAAACAGTATTTGTTAGTATGAGGAGAACATGTGGATTATTGTCACATTTCTATTTTAACAAGTTTTTTTTTTTTTTTTTTATTACAAAGACTTATTTGTTTCAAATAATATGATTGTTCCATGAAATGTTTTACCACATGCTGAATATGCATCTCCTTTAATGTTTGTTACCTTGTATGAGGGGGGTTGGATGTGCGGATTGATTCAAGAGAAAAGAAAAAAAAAAAAAAAAAAAAGGTCGCTATTCCAACCTGAAAACGGATAGTTTATCCGCGACGCTCTGGTGCTGGGTTTCCCGCTGCTGGTCCGTGGATTTTGAGGGTCTTTGTGTTGTCCATGTTTGCGCTTTGATCTTCTCACTCGGGTCTGCTGCGGGTTTAAATACCGTTACCGGGAGCCCTCTTTTCGCCATGTCAGCTGTTGCTTCTTCCGCCGAATTATAGAGACACGTTTCATCGCCGTAGAAGACCCTTAACTTCACAGGAAATGGTGTCTGAAAGCGCAATTTCTTCTCTCTTAACACCTTTTTCGCGTCATTGTATTCCCTGCGCTTTTTAAGGACCTCCGGAGCGTAATCGTGTTCCACGTAGACTTTTCTCTCCTGGTGCATAAATCCTTTTTTCTGCCAGGCCAGTCTTACAACCTCTTGTTTTATTTTGAAATTGGAAAATCTTACCAACACCGAACGTGGGGGCGCTTCCGCCGCCGGCCTAGCGGCTAATGAACGATGTGCCTTTTCTATCTTCAAGTCGGTGGTTTGTGGAATATCCAATTTCTCTCTTAGTAAGGATTCCACGCATTCTGCCATTGAGTTAAAACCATTTTCGGTTCCTTCTATCAGACCATGAATTCTTATGTTGTCTCTCCTTTGTTTTCCTTCTTGGTCGGTTAGCTTAGCCTCTATAGCTGCTTGTCTTTTGCGTAGGTCTAGCACAGAATCTTCGAGCACTTTTATTCGATCCTCTGTTTCCAAGATTCGGTTCTCGGCCTGGTCCACTCTGCTGTTTGTCCTTTTCAATTCTTCTCTGAATTCCCGAAATTCGGCCGTAACATCTCGGCGAAATCGTCGTAGCTCCTCAAATAGTGATTTCAGGCTAACCCTTTTGTTAGCTATCACCAGTTCCTCGTCTTCTGAACGGAGATCTTCCAGTTCAGATTCTCCGGCCGATACGTGTCCTGGCCTGGAGAATTTCAGTTTCTTCTGTTTTCCTTTAGACATGATGATTTTGTCTTTTGATTTTCACTCCTCCAAAAATCCGTTAAGTTTGATTTTCAAGGTGTTATCCTGGATTGGGTCTGAGAGCTTCAGTGTTAAGCTGCAGTCGCCATGGCGTCCAGACCGGAAGTCCCGGTATTCTAATTTTTGAGATGTGCCTGTATAAGTGTTGAACTTGCTTGAAACTAACCATCATCCATTTCTGTCATTCATCTAGGCAGGCGGAAATCAGCCAGCCCATAGCAGACCTCGCCACTGTGGATAGTACTGAAATCCTTTGCTTTTATAGGTAAAGTGTCAAAACCAAAGTAGCACAATTTCCACTTAATATAAAAGGGACTGAACTGAGATTTATTTGATTGTGTGAATATGGCACATCAACTGTAAAATAAACCGCTTGTTAATGTATTTATTTTTTTGTCAGATCACTTGCGTGATCCTTTGTGAGTTATGTTCATAACTGTATGTTTTGGCAAATGTGAGATGTTCAGTCATCAATATAATTTACTTTATATGTGTAGTTTATAGTCTATCATCAATAAACTCATGCAGTAACAGGACACATTACAAATATTTGAGACCTATTGTAGTGCTTCCTTTTATATTTTAGCAATGCTAGTACAAAACACCGCCCACACATGAAGCCAGGGCATTTTTGTCACATCCCACCACTTTACACATTACACAGGCAGTGATATATTTCAAGCGTTTATTTATTTTAATTTTGATGATTACGGCTTACAGCCCCTGAAAACCCCAAATTCAATTTGGCAAAAACTTAGAATATTACATAGGCTTGGCCGCTGAGGTGTTGGTTAATATGGGCTGTATCCCTAATCATCAATATTAAAATAAACACTTGCAATACATCACTGTCCCTGTAATGAATCTATATATGGGTTTCACTTTCTGAAATGAGTGGAAAAAAATATTGAATTTTTTCATGATATTCTAATTTTTGAGATGTGCCTATATACTTTATATATTTACTTTATATGTGTAGTTTATAGTCTATCATCAATAAACTCATGCAGTAACAGGACACATTACAAATATTCAAGACCCATTGTAGTGCTTCCTTTTATATTTTAGCAAGGCTAGTACAAAACACCGCCCACACATGAAGCCAGGGCAAGAAAAGACACTTTTACAGACAAGACAAACTTTAATTGATAAAAACTTCATATTTTCACTGAGCGACTCCACACTCAGTGATGCACAACTTCAGTTAAAGTACTAGATTCCATTCAAGTGAATGTATTAATTCATTCTGATTGCTGAGGCCACAGTAAAAAGAGATGATTTTAAATGTAACCCAGCCCTTGTAAAATCTACCGAAGCACAGCTACATGAAAATTGTGGTTAAATACAACAACGAAGTACTTTATTGTCACATTCAAATTGTAATCCCTCCTGTTTTGTTTTTCTTTTGAATTCTTGGATGAAATATGGGTGGGCAATATAAGCTGCAGCTTCAGCCATCACCCATTTCAGATAACCTATGTTGAACTGTATAATCAGAGGAGTTATTGTTTAATTTGACCTTGTTAGATTTTTTTTCCCCTTTGTTATATTATTCTATTTTCTTTTCATCTTTACTTTTAATCAATCGGAAATAAAGATTCATTCATTAATTCACATTCCACCACTGGCTCTTAGCAACAAGTGTATTTCCCAAATAAGTTTTAAACTTGCTTTAATTAACTACCACCCATTTGTCTTTTGTCTAGGCAAGAGGGAAACTGTCACCCCAACTGGACCTTGCCTCACTATTTACAGAGATGCAGGCTGAAGATCTGTTGAACCAGGACCAGTACGATGGGCCGATCCAGTTGCTTCTCAGTGAGGCAGCGTGGCTGCCATGTGTGACCATTCCAGTTTTTTTTTTACAGTTTGAATTTTGCACATTCTGAATAATCTGGAATTTGCTGCTGATTGTAATAAACAATTTAGTGACTTATGTGTTTGCATCATGATTTTCTATTTTGTCTGTTAAGACACCGGTGGGAAAAGAGTCAACTGTACAAAGGATTAATCGGTGACCTTGAAAATAATGGCTCATTTTTAAGAAAAAAGTAACCAAAACAATTATTTTATTAACTAAAGACTATATTGTTAGAAGACTGTACAGAAGACCCTGCATACTTTAGTGACAGTACCAGTATATGTAGGAATTCTGGGTCATATTAGCATCTGCTCTTCATCATAATGGGTTTGGGCAGGGGTGTCTAATCATGTGCCATGGAGGGCCAAGACCCTGCAGGCTTTACCTCCAACCAGTGTCTTCAACAGCAGATTCCACTGAACTTCTTCCACTGACTGATCAGTGAGAACACCTGCTGAAGAGACTGGGTAGAAGAGAGAACCTGCAGGGTCTTGGCCCCCCATGACACATGATTGGAAGCCCCCGGATTAGGTTTAATGTGATTTAACATTTTAACACAAACTGCTTTATGGTTCATAATTCTGTTGACAGACTTACACCAATCCAAAAGTGATTTCTCAAACTGCTGGATTATTCTTAGCTTTTCCAATCTTTCAGTATTTAATTTATGCCACATGGTGGTAACCTTCACATATAAAAAAAAGAGACGTCTGCAAAAACTTCAGAGGTTTATTGTCAGTGCAATTCCCAGTGCAATACAGGGCTGCACGGTGGCACAGTGGTTTAGCACTGTGGCAGCACAGTTTACCCTCGGCCGGGGGATCGCGGGGATCGTGAGATCGTGGGTTCGATCCCAGCCCCCGACCAACAGTGAGCTGTGTGGAGTTTGCATGTTCTCCCCGTGTTGTGTGGGTTTACTCCGGGATTTCTCCGGTTTCCTTCCGCATACCAAAACATGTAGGTTTAGGGCGCTCGCGCACGCAGCGACCAGCAGCCGGTGGCTTGTCACCAGACTGCAAACCAAATCTACCTACGGGTACAAATAGGTAACAAAAAAAAAAAAATACGACATGAATGCATGTCTAGTACATTGTTGATGCAGAGAATATATATTTCTACAGTACATGTATCTAGTAAATCAAGTATTTTCCATGTAACCTTGTGACTGCATTATTTTAATTGCTTTTAATCCTAGATCAAGTTTGTTTTGGCCTAAAATGCATGATAACTGTCAAATATATCTTATTATACCTAACTCAGTAAAGTTTACTTTTTGAATATATATTTTGTGGCTAATATAGTTATTAACATGGCGATCAAGTTGTGTCAGCTGATCATTTTTTTCTATGACACCATCTCAGACTCTGCTGCAGAAGCAGGTACGTGCATGATGTCTCAACAGTCTCTCCATGATTTTCAAGCAGATCAGAGCAATTTGTTGCACAGGAAATAAACGTTTCTACAGACATTCTTAAGCTCTATAACCACTGATCGTTTGTGAAGCTGTGCTGACATCAGTGACAGGCTGATGACATCCGTGACAGGCTGTGCTGAACGCCCAGAGCGAATGAAGCAGTAATTTCCCCACAACAGATCCATCTGAAACACACACAGCGTACATATTTTAGTACCTAACAGCGATAACTTGCAGACATTAAAGTGTAGTAGTACAACGTACTAGCAAACTAGCATTAGCAACATTTGCTTACCGTCATATATGACCTAGTTTGTATCCTCACGTCTTTGGCTCTCCCAGAAGCTGCAGAACTATTCCAGAGTGTTTCATCTTGCTGCCTGTACCCTTGTCTGGCGGTCCTTTTTGGCGTTTACGGTGAAAAAAGCCACAGACCGAGGAGTGGCCTTGTACAGCTGTATGTGTTATGTTTTGCTTGGGTCGTGTGTTCTACGTCACGGGAGTGTGGCGCCACCTCGCTGTTATAGAAATCCCACCCACCCCAGCTTAACATGGTTGTAATGGAGACAAAAGCGTGCCGAATCGTATTGAAGTGAATCGAGGCGTGCCGAGGAGTGCTGGGCTAGTGGAAAAGTGCCTTAACTGTGTGTCATGAACAAGAAATTTCTGCACTTGTGTCTCCTGCACCAGAAATTTCAGCATCTGTGTGTTGTGAGACACAAACTTCTGCATTAGTGTCCCCTGAACCTGAAAATTCTGCTTTGGTGTGTCCTAATCCAGAAAATTCTGCTTTAGTATGTCCTAAACCAGAAAATTCTGCTTTAGTGTCTCATGAACCAGAAATTTCTGCAACTTTGTTCCTTGAGCCAGAAATTTCTGCACCTGTATTCCCTGAGCTTAAAAATTCTGTATTTGCGTCCCCTGAGTCAAGGATCCCAGCATCTGTGTCTCCAAAACTAGAAATTTCTGCATTTGTATCAACTGAACAAGAAATTTCTGCATGTGTGTCTCCTGGACCAGAAATTTCTGCACCTGCACCTAAGAATTCTGTATTTGTGCCCCTTGAGTTACAGATTTCGGCATCTGTGTCCCCATGGGCTGGAAATCTCTGCATCCGAGGCCCTCGAGCTAGGAATGCCTCTGTTATCAGGGTTTGAGCTCAGGGTGCCTGTGTTAGCCCCTAAGCTTAGAGTTTCTGTACTATTGCCAGTGCATAGGGTTTCTGTGTTGCTGCCTGAGTCAGAAGCTCTTACACAGTTTAAAATTCCCTTGTGGTTGCCCCTGGGCCTAAGGGCTCCTTTGTGGTTTCCAAGGCAAAGGGCCCCATTGTTTCCTTCTGAGTTTGAAATCCCCAAGTGTTTTTTTTTTTTTTTTGAGCAGGAAGCTCCGATGTTATTTCCTAAGCTAAAGGATGTTACATTTTCACTTTCTGAGTTTGAGGTTTTTTTGTTGCCATCTCCTGAGGTTTACTGGTCCATGTCATCATCCCCTGAATTTGACAGTTCCATATTACCATTCGAGATTAATTCTATATTGTCATCTCTTGAGTGTGGAGAGTCTTTGTTGCCAGTTCCTGAGGGTAGGATTCCCATGACATCTCCAGTATTTCAAGGTTTTACTTTATCATCGCCAGAGGTTTGAGTGCCCATGTTGTCACTTCCAGAGGCTAAGGTTACCAGGTTACCACCTCTAGAGGTTGAGGTTACCATGTTATCACTCCCCGAGGTTAAGGTGTCCATGTTGTCTTCTCCCGAGGCTAATATGTCCATGTTATCTTCCCCAGAGGCTAAAGTGTCTTTGTTATCACTTCCCGAGGTTGAGATGTCCGTTATCTTCTCCTGAGTTCAGGGTTTCCATGTTACCTTTTGAGGTTAAAATTACCAAGTTATTCCCTGAGCATGATGTTCCTGTGTTAGCCTCAGAGCATAGTGCCTCTGAGTTATGTCACTTCTGAGCATAGTGCTCTTGTGTTAGCTTCAGAACATAGTGCCCCTGTGCTAGGTTCAGAGCATAGTTCCCCTGTGTTAGCTTCAGAGCATAGTGCTCCTGTGTGGTTTTCTAAGCCTAAAGCACCTACGACGTGTCTGGAGTTTGAGGTTTGTGGGTTGTCACCTCCCGATGTTGATATGTCCATGCCGTCATCTTCCGAGGTTAATAGGTCCATGTTGTCACCTTTCGAGGTTGACTCGCCTATGTTATCATCTCCTTAGTTTAAGGGATCTATGTCATCATCTTTTGAGTTTGAAGGGTGTATGTTTTCTTCTTTTGAGTTTGAAGGGTCTATGCTTTCATTTTTTGAGTTTAATGGGTCTATGTCTTCATTTTTTGAGTTTAAAAGATCTATGTTTTCATCTTCTGAGTGTGAAAGTTTTGTGTTGCCTGCTCCAGGGCAAGAAGCCCCTGTGTTGTCTCCTTTTGAAGAAAGAGTTTTGGTGTTATTATCTGAGCAAAAGGCTCTGTAAATTCATTTTAAAACATCCAGGTGTCAGATAAACTTTCAAAAGGAGTTTTATTTAAAAACACTGGACCAAAAACTAATTAAAATATAAGACGTTTCAGTGTTCATCTGAACCCCACCATCAGCTGTCAGACTGCAGCAGGAAGTGTCTCTGGCCAATAAATAACCTGCAAAGAAGTCACATGACTTAAAAACACATGACTTATGGGAAATGTAGTCCATGGTATACATCCAAAGAGGAAAAAAATATAGTCCATGCTATGTGACAAAAGAGGGGAAAAAAACTGATGATGGATGAACACTGAAATGTCTTATATTTTAATTGGTTTTTGGTTCAGTGTTTTTAAATAAAACTCCTTTTGAGAGCAAAAGGCTCATTTGTGTTCTCCTGATTGGTGGCCCATAGTCTTTGGTAGGCTGTCTGACGCCCTGTGTAAGCCCTTCCAGTGGCTGTTGGACTTTGGTCCTGACCCACCCGATGTCTTGATCTGGTGACCTAGGGACCTGGGCAGGCCACCCAGTCCACTTTACACTCTGGTTTGGGGTTCCATGGACTGGGGGCAGCCCCTTGACCCACCTTGTTGTTCAGCTCTGTGGGCTTGTGAACTGTAAAGAGACCTCCTGTTGGACATTCTTTTCTCTTGTTCTATGAGATTCCTGTTTTTTGTTTTCCCCATCAGCCCCGCCCGTCATGTGCTGTCTGTTTGTCCTTGATGATGCTCACCTGTTCTGTGTTGTCCTGATTGATCTCCTGTTTATTTCTGCATCATTCAGTCTGTACTCGTTGTGGTGTCCTTGTGCTTGTCTGTGTCTCACACATGCTTCAGCAAAACCTGTAAGTTACCTGTTGAGTTTAAAGCCTGCCTGTTTTATCTTTTAGTTCTGCCCATGCACAGTTTTATTTTCTGTTTAAAATAAAACCATGGTTTACTAGATTTGTCTCGCACTTGGGTCCTCTTCTCATTTCTTGCCCCAGAAGGGTAATAATTATGACAATTTCAAGCAATTTGGATGAATGTCATAGGAGTTGGTCATTTTGATTTCACTTGCACATTTTTGAAAATATGGTGCAGAAAACTTCGTTTTCAGTTTTCCACCCCTTGCAAAAAGTTGCAGAATGTTTCAATGAATAGAATGATGAAAGAATTTTTAGTCTAGGCCCAGCCATTCTCACGATATTTGCAAAAACATAAAACTGTGTATTATAGTGCCACCTATGTATGCAGTGCCTTGATTTTTTGTCTCCAAGTAGTGGGGAGTTTCTGACTAAAATTTCAAGTTTTCACTTATTACCGTTTTTGCTCCCCATGCACTTTTAGCAGAGAAAAGATAAAGAATCACAACAAAAACAATTATCGTTAAAAATTAGAAACAATTCTTGAATTCCTGCTCAATAACCTAGCACTACCGGGAAGTGGAGGCTGAAAGGACAAAATAAACACTAGGTGTTCATGATTGTAGCGATATTTAATAAAATATAGTGTAATAAGGCACAGGAATTATTTATTTATTTAATAGTGGGTGTGCGAGGGGACAGAGTTAAACCGTCACCTCAACACTCAATAAATAAAATAGAAAAGAACTCATTCTATAGTTAGTGTGACGACGGCTACTCGCAGGGGGCGAAGCAAAGGTGAGACCCGGAAATCACCGCTCCTTTTTTTTTTTTTCCCAAAACTTTATTAAGAACAAGGTGAAAGTACAAAGTTTTGACGTAGATGTGATAAACATAGCAATTAACAATTTTTTATCTAAATTGTGTAGTTCAGTCAACAGTCTTACAAGAGGTAAGAAGGATAAGATAAAGTAGTAAGAATAGTAAGAAATCACCGCTCCTGTGCAGAGACAGAGGCGAGGAGGGCGTCGAACTCAGGGAAGTCACGCAGCCCTGGATTCCTCTCCAGTCTAACTGCCGCCGCCACATGCTTCATGATTATGGACGGGTGCACAGCGGAGCGAGCAGCAGCCACTCGGTCCCGGACCTTGATTGCAGCCAGCTGCAGCTCCTCCGGGGGAATACCGAGTGACGTCGTGCTGGATGGGGAAAGACCTCTGGATGGCGCGAACTCCCGGGCCGGAGTGGAGGCAGGAGCGGGATTCCGAAGCGAAGGGTGCTGTCTCCTCCTCTTCGGCTTCCTGCCGGGATTTCCCTCCAACCCATGGAGTATTCCTCGCTGTGTGGCAATGTCCAATCTCCTCGCGCTCACCTCAGGATGACAGGCGAAGCGGGGGAGATAGTCGAGGACCTCCTCAGCTTGGTCCAGGTACCGGTGCACATCGCGGCTAGAGTCGAGGAGGGAAGCGGTGTTGAGGATTTCATCCACGCACTCGAGGGCGTCTGCGAGGACATCACTCCGAATCCGAGTGCAGGACCTCCGTGACAGCATGCTTCCGCAACGGTACCCAGACAGGTAAGGGCAACAGTCCAAAACAACAAATTCACGGTCGCCGGCAACTCACTTGGCTGTGACCTACTGTTACGTATGGCTCTCGCAAGCCATACAATGGGAGCCAAGGGCAGACCAGTGAGTTTGCGATGTTTATTATAATGAGGGAAAAGGAACAAAGGAACAGGGCCTCGTGGGGCCAAAACACAAATGATAATACGAGGGTAACACTTACATACAATGCTGAATGATGAGCGGGTGGCTGGCGCCAGACGAAGGGGTTCCAGCCTTACCCACGCCGGAGAAACGCGTGGATAATGGTGCGAGGTCACAGCCCCAAATGATCGGAGCTGCTCCCTTTAATACTGGTTGACAGCGCCTCAGCTGATGAGGGGTAATTGGGCTCCAGCCATCTCGTAGAGCTTGACAGCTGGGAGCCCGCTGAGACGCTGTCACAATAAGAGCCGGGCTGAGGAGGAATATGGCCTGAGCGCCGGATAACACAGCGTCTCACCCCATATGACAACCTGGTTCTGGTAAGCGGCTTGGTCTAACCATTGGTCAAGAGCATTGAGCTGGTCTTTTATCACTTCCATCCTATGTCCGCTGGGTCAGTTTTGCTGGTGGCGTACTGCTACGGTTTGTGGCATATGACCCAAAAGCAGACATGGAAGGAAATGATATACAAGGTGAAACAATGATCTTTATTCCAATAAATGTGCAAGGTAAATATGCAATGATGATTTTCACAAGGATCTGGCAACCCTGTGAGGAAAGAGCAGAGAGACAGGTAAGTAAAAATGGCAAACAGAATGGCAAGTCTTAAATGTAGATTTTTGTGCTTATGGCTTCTACAGGGGAGAGTGACTGGGAGCAGGTGAAGAACCTCCATGCTGAGGGAGCAGGTTGCCAGAGGAGAAGATACTGAGGTGCTGCTGGGGAACTTCCAGGGTATTGTTGAAGACAGGCTGGTTAGGCCTGAAAGTTGCCAAGTGAGAGTGAGGAGCAATGAGCACAGATGGTGGTAAGTCGACTTACTTGGGAAGAGTGGTAAAGTGTACAATACAGGAATATCCAAATCCAGTCCATGAGGCAAATTCAAGAGTCAGGGCAGGCAGAGGATCAAGCACAGTAGCTAAACACTAGGCAGGCAGGCAGTCCAAATGTCAGGCAGTCTCAGGGTCTAGGGCAAGCAAAAGATCAGAAGCACTGCAAGGCAAGATAAACAGTACTGAGCTCAAGTAGGATACAGGCTGTGTGCAGGTTAACGCCATCAGGCAGAGTGGAGGGACAGCAACCTATTTAAAGCGCCTCTCTGATTGACAGCAGGTGGTGAACAAGGCTGCAGGGAGGGAGCCTAATCAGAGGGAGGCAGAGGTACAGAGTGCACACAGGAACGTTTACAGAATATTACATAAGGCCAATAAAAAATTGGATTTTTAATAGAGGTGTTGGCCTACTGAAAAGTATGTCCATGTACACACTCAATACTTAGCCGGGGCTCCTTTTGCATGAATTACAGGCCACAGTTGTAAATAAGAATGTGTTCTTAATCTGTCTTGCTTGGTTAAATAAAGGTTAAATAAAAATTAAAAAATATCGCACCAATGTGGTGTAGCATGGAAGCAATCAGCCTGTGGCATTGCTGAGGTGTTATGGAAGCCCAGCTTACACTGATAGCGACCTTCAGCTTGTCTGCGTTGTTGGGTCTGGTTTCTCTCATCTTCTGCTTGACAATACCCCACAGATTCTCAGCAGGGTTTACAGACCAGTTTGGTGGTCAATCAATCACAGTGATACCACTGCCATTAAACCAGGTATCGGTACTTTTGGCAGTGTGGCCAGGTGCCAAGTCCTGCTGGAAAATGAAATCAGCACCTCCATAAAGCTTGTCAGCAGAGGGAATCATGAAGTGCTCTAAAATTTCCTGGTAGACGGCTGTGCTGACTTTGGACTTGATAAAACACAGTGGACCAACACCAGCAGATAACATAGCCCATAAAAAGAAGAATAAAAAAAGTTATGTGGGTGTGTATAATATAAGCACTAAATTTTGATCATCACATATATTGTACTTTGCTTCTTGCAGTCTTGTTTACATTTGTTGGTTCTTGTAAGCCATGTTGGGCAAGTTACTAAAAAACTGCAACTAATTACAGGTACTAGTTACTCCTTTTCAGAAGTAACTGAGTTATTTAACCAATTACTGCATGATTAAAGTAACTAGTTACTTGGAAAAGTAACTTTCACATTACTTTTAAATGCACACATAAATCATCTTGAACACATAAGATAATTTAATGGATTACATTAAATGGATTAATGGATTGCTGTCCTACTGCTATTGTTATTATTGTTGTATTGTGTCATTTGTTTTATCATTGTTGTATTGTTTATTGTTATCTGTTCTATGTGGTTGGCATTGGCTGGCCAGGGGACACAAGATGGAAATTACCTTCAGCTATAATCTTGTATGCTGCATATTTACATGTCTTATGCTCATTACTATGCACTGTCCCTTTTATAAATAAATAAACTTGTAAACTTACATTACAGGCATATTAATGTCAGGCTGAAAACAGACTGTTTAAGACAGAGCTTTTAGAACATGTTCAGTTTGCTTTATCCTGCCTTCAAAGCTCTTATTGTGGGAAAAATCTGAAGAAAATCAACATGATATTGCCAGTAATTTCCTCATTTTGGAGTGAGAGTTGGCAACACTTTATAAAGCTGTCCATGTTTATCTTACCTTTATGATATGGATTTAATCTGATATGCAGTGATCCAAAGAAAATGTCCATTATGCACAGTCCAAATGTCTGCTGTGACAGAGACATGATCCACTTCCTCAAATTCCTTTTGGAGATCAAATCAATTTTTGAATAATCTTTATCCAGGTAGCAAGTAAATGTGTTTTAACTTTATTGGATCACAGTCGAGCTGTCTGATGGAAAGTGACTATTATCACATCTTCACTCTGTAATGACGTATCTGGCAATCAGGTTTAATTCTTGCTGGGTCACAAATTGTCCAGATGCATACCTGTGCTTGAAATCCAGCCGTGGCTGTTGAGACAAGAGTATTTCTACTTTACATCCAGCTGGCTGTTCAGATAGCATAGATCCCCTGTTATTAGCATAGCTTGTCATGACTTAACACTACCTTTGTTAGAGCTTTGTTGTTGTTCTCAGGCACTTCTGAAGGATGTAGTAGGTCTCAACCGGCACTTAGTTTGCAACCCACCAATATACTTTTGTCTTTAACAGCAACAAAGGAAAAATTATTTACACAAAAACAAAGTCACTTCATCTGTTCCTCGGCTCATTAGTGAAGGCTTGGCTCTCTGCAACAGGTCACGTCGACTGACAGCTGCGTCAGCTGCAGTAGGGTCAGTTTGTATATTCATTTAATTGCGCTAAAAATATCTATCCATATTAATAAATCAAATAGCACATCTGATCAAATTTCAGTAACTGTAATACATTACTGAATTTTTAAACAGTAATTTCATTACACAGTACATTACTGCAAAAGTAGTGGTGTTATAGTAATGCTTTGTAATGCATTACTCCTAACACTGCTTGTAAGCACTGTAATAGAACACTCAGTAAAATAACCTCTAATATGATCTGAGTCTTAGTTGCTTATCCTTCACTTGACTAAAGATAAAGGTGTGGGGGCATGGTATGGGACTTCTCCACCCAGAGAAGAAGGCAGCTGGGGAAAGGGTGGAACAATGGACTGAAAGAGGAGGTGTCACTGGGGGATATCAGACAGGACAGTAAGGACTATGCGCCCCCCCAGGGAGAGGAGTAAATGCCAGAGCCGCTGGAAGAAGAAGGGTGTGAGAGTGGCACCGGCATAATGTCATGTTAATGTGCCACACAGTCTTTGTTCTGAACACAATGTATGATGGTAGGAAGTTCCGGGTCTCAATGCATGGTATAAAAGATATAAAAGAGGAATGCACAGAGACCCGGGAGCTATTTTACTGTACTGTATGTTGGAGATGGAATAAAGTTTCTGTGTTGTCCAGCTCGTTGCCTCACCTTCTTCCTTCCCCCACATTGGTGACCCTAAGACATGCCATGGAAAGCGAGCCAAGCACCGCCCTGGAGACTACCTGGAGGGAGAGCACCAGTGCCGGGTGTGTGGTCTCAGTCAAGCTCCCAGACTTCTGGCTTCACAACCCGACCACGTGGTTCTTGCACATAGAAGCCCAGTGTTTGCACTCCGTGGGATAACAATGGACGATACCAAGTATTACTACGTAGTCGCTGCGCTGGATGCGCACGCCACACAACAGGTGATGAGCCTGCTCCAGGAGCCGCCGGCCCAAGGAAAATGTGAAGCACTCAAGAGGATGCTTCTCCAGCGCTTTACCCTTTCTGACAGTGAGATGGCAGAGAGACTCCTAACGCATTCGGAGTTAGGGGACAGATTAGATTAGATTAGATTAGATTCAACTTTATTGTCATTACACATGTATGAATACAAGGTAACGAAACACAGTTTAGCATCCAATCAGAAGTGCAAAGGACAGCAGTGCAGTATATACGGTAATTAACAGTATGTGCAATTTAAGCAAATATATGCAAATATATGCAGCAGTGCAGAAAGTTAAGAGTACTGTTATGTGCAAATAATGTGCAATAAGTTAGATGTAGTTATGCAGTTATGTACAGGTGAGGATGGTAAGAGATGATGGTAAGAGAGTCAGCGGGGAACTAAGTTCAATAACGTGACAGCTGTTGGAAAGAAACTGTTCCTAAACCTGCTGGTTCTAGTCTGAAGGCTTCTGAAACGTCTTCTGGAGGGGAGAAGCTGGAACAGTCCATGAGCAGGATGGTTGGAGTCCCTAAGAATGCTGCGTGCCCGGCGCAGACATCTTTTCCTGTAGACGTCCTCTATAACTGGAAGTGGAGTACCTGTGATGCGTTGGGCGGTTTTCACCACCCGCTGCAGCGCCTTGCGGTCAGCGACAGAGCAGCTCCCATACCAGACTGTGATACAGTTGGTCAGGGTGCTCTCTATCACGCAGTGGTAGAAGTTGCCCAGGATGTCAGTTGACAGATGGTTCCTCTTCAGTGTCCTCAAGAAGAAGAGGCGCTGATGGGCCTTCTTGATCAGGCTGGTGGAGTGAACTGACCAGGACAGGTCCTCCGAGATGTGGGTCCCCAGGAATTTGAAGCTGGGGACACGTTCAACAGCCATGCCATTGATATGGATGGGGTCATGTGTCTCTTCCCTCTCCTTCCTGTAGTCCACTATGAACTCCTTGGTTTTGCTGGTGTTAAGGAGCAGGTTATTGTCAGCGCACCAAGTAGCCAAGTGCTCAACCTCTGCCCTGTAATCTGACTCGCCGTTGTCACTGATGAGTCCAATCACCGTGGTGTCATCTGCGAACTTTATGATGGAATTGGATCCATACATAGGCCTGCAGTCATGGGTGTAGAGGGAGTAGAGGAATGGGCTGAGCACACAGCCCTGTGGTACACCAGTGTTGAGTGTGATGATGGAAGAACGGTTGGGGCCTGACCTAACATGCTGGGGTCTGTTGGTCAGAAAATCCATGATCCAGTTGCAGGTGGAGGTACTGATTCCCAGGTCCCCAAGTTTAGTGAGCAACTTGGAGGGGATAACTGTGTTGAATGCTGAGCTGAAGTCAACAAACAGCATTCTTGCGTAGGTGTTCTTGTCATCCAGGTGTGAGAGTACATAGTGCAGCGCTGTAGAAACCGCATCCTCTGTACTCCTGTTGCTCCGGTAGGCGAACTGATGAGGGTCCAGTGTAGGGGGCAGGCCTTTTTTGAGCTGTGCCAAGACCAGTCGCTCAAAGCACTTCATGACTATGGGCATCAGTGCCACAGGGCGATAGTCATTTAGGCACGATGGTGTTGAATGTTTCGGCACTGGTACTATTGAAGTGGTCTTGAAGCACGCTGGTACCACGGCCTGGGCCAGGGACAGATTGAAGATGTCTGTGAAGACCCCTGCCAGCTGCTCAGCGCATGCCCTCAGCACACGCCCAGGAATGCCATCAGGGCCAGCAGCCTTACGTACGTTGACATGACTCAGTGCGTTACGGACGTCGGTGTGGGTGAGTGTGAGGTGGTGGAGGTCATCAGAGGGTGGGAAATTGATGTTCTTTTCTTTGTTGTCCTTGTCAAAACGAGCATAGAAGTCATTTAGCTCATTGAGAAAGGGCACAGTCATGGCTATAGGTATGGAGTTGCTGGGCTTATAATCAGAGATAGCTTGAATGCCCTGCCACATACGTCGGGGGTCAGAGTCCCCAAAATGTTCCTCCACCTTCAGCTTGTAGCTGTGCTTGGCCTTCTTGATGCCCCTCTTCAGATCTGCCCTGGATGAACTGTAGGCCTGTGCATCACCAGATCTAAAGGCATTGTTGCGTGCTTTTAGCAGAAGCCGCACTTCTCTGTTCATCCACGGCTTCTGATTTGGGTACGTGGTGATCTGTCTTTCCGTGGTGACACTGTCAATAGTGGTGTTGATATGGTCCAGGACTGAGTGGGTGTAAGAGTTGATCAGCAGTGGCGCTCATGGAGAGCATGTTGGTGCTGAGGGGGAAGGATGATGAATCTTTCCTGTTCACCCATTTGTTCTTCAGGAACCTACCAGCTACAGCAAGGGCGATCCTGGCCAACTCGCCGCTACTGGTTGCTAAGGACTATCGCGCCCTGGTGCAGGAAGCAGACCACATCATTTTGGTGATCAGAACGCTCAGCATGCAGACAGTGGCACCGGCATCCATGAGGGACTCCAACGAGGTCGAGGAGCCATTCGTGGTAGCTGGGACGGACTCCAGGAGACAAAGGAACGGGGCGATCTGTTTTTATCACTGCCATTTTGGCTTGAATGCCCAATCTGCCTGTCGCCATGCCAGTTCAAAAAGCCGAGAAGATGGTGCATTTGGAATTCAGTGGCAGCTGCAACCCATGGCGTCAGGAACAGACTGCTTTAAGTTAGGGACACACATTCGGGGAGACAATTTTTGATGGACTCCGGCTCCCAGAAGAGCCTCATCCTGCCGGTAAATGCAGACAGGGTGGCAGGACGCAGCGGTCCCGAGCTCATGGCCACCAATGGATCCACCATCAGGACATTTGGCGAGGGAACACTGACGATATGCTCAAACGGACGCAACTTTCAGTTGGCCTTTGTGATAGCTGCATGTTCCGGCCCCATTTTAGGCGCAGATTTTTTATGTGCTTATGGGTTGTAAGCCGATGTTGCTAACAGGAGATTAGTGGACGCTGTCTCTTTTACCTCTCTGCACTGTACAGCTCAGGGAGCTGGGTCGACAACATTGGCTAACGTTAAACCTCCAGGGGGTAAGTACCAACATTTGCTCACACAGTTTCCAGCACTCACGGTCCCGACTTTTTCGGCTAAGGTAACAAAACACGGGGTCGAACACTTTATAACGACAAAAGCCCCGCCAGTGTTTGCGCGACCTCGGTGTTTGGATACAGCTAAACTGGCCAGCGCATAAGAAGAGTTTGCCAACTTAGAGTAGTTGGACATTGTCAGGCACTCCAACAGCCCGTGGGCATCCCTGCTACACATGGTGCCTAAAGCCGACGGGTCGTGGTGACTGTGCAGCAATTTCTGGCGCTTGAATAACGCCACAGAACACGATCATTATCCCATTCCGCACATCCAGGATTTTCCTGTGCATCTGGCCGGGGTGCGTGTTTTTTCGAAAGTGGATCTTGTCCGTGGATACCATCAGGTCCCAGTGCGAGTGGAAGACGTTCCAAAAACAGCTATAATAACTCCTTTCGGCCTTTTCAAGTTTTTACACATGCCATTTGGATTAAAAGGCACGGCGCAAACTTTCCAGAGGATGATGGACGCAGTGCTTCGTGACTTGTCCTTCATTTTTGTCTACTTAGACGACATTCTGGTAGCTAGCGCATCCGAGGAGGAGCACATCACCCATCTCAAGACGGTTTTCCAGAGGTTGGAGGCACGTGGGCTGATAGTTAACCTGGCGAAGTGCAAGTTCGGTGTGGGCCACCGCATTTCGCCAGAGGGCACGATTCCATTACCAGATAAGGTGTACGCGGTGTTGGACTTTCTGCGTCCGAAGATCATGAAAGCAGTACAGGAGTTTTGGGAATGGTTAAATTTTTATAACCCTTTCCTTCCCCGGGCAGCCCAGCTGATGCAGCCGTTGTATGCTGCGCTCAAAAAAAAGAAGCCTGTGGAAGCCATCGACTGGACTCCCGAGCGAGTCCAGGCTTTTACAAATGCCAAAACAGCGCTTGAGGATTCCGCGTTGTTATCCCACCCGGAGCCGTCTACACTGATAGCACTCACTACAGGTGCATCTGATGTTGCCATTGGGGCAGTGGTGGAGCAGTACGTCTCAGGTTTGTTGCAGCCGTTCACATTTTTCAGCCGAATGTTGCGTGACAACAAACTCAAATACAACACGTTTGATAGAGAATTGCTGGCTCTCCACCTGGCGACGTGCCATTTCCAGTTTTTGTTAGAGGGGCGCGGGCTCACTGCGTTCATGGACCATAAGCCACTGACATATGCGTTGGCCAAGGTCTCGGAACCGTGGTCGGCCGGGGAACAATGACATTTGGCCGCAATTTCAGAATTTACTGCCGACATTCAACACGTCGTCGGTAAGCTCAATGTCGTGGCCAATTGTCTGTCATGCGCGTTAGTCTCCCCGGTCTACATGGTAATAGCTTTCCCTGTGATGGCCACGGAGTAAGCCGGGGACGCGGACATTTTCGCGCTCCAGTCTGCGCCTACTGGGTTAAGGCTGGAGAGCAGGGTGGTGCAAGAAGGGTGCTCTCTCTTGCTCTGCAACGTGGTTTTGAGCTCTTGCCTCTGGCACGTTTTTGAGTAAGTCCACTCCCTTTCACATCTGAGAGTGCGCACTTCAGTGAAGCTAGTGGGGGTGAAATTCATCTGGCCGCGCTTGGGCAAGGACATTAAAGAGTGGGCGGCAGCTTGCGTCGCGTACCAGTGGGCCAAAGTGCACAAGCACACCAGAGCCCCCCTTGAGCCGTTCCAAATCCCGGCCAGGAGGTTTGACCACGTCCACGTGAATTTGGTGAGACCCCTCCCACCGTCGCAAGGTTTTACGCAGCTTTTAACAATCGTGGACCGCACCACACGCTGGCCTGAAGTGGTCCTGCTGGCTTCTATCACATCCGTAGAAGTGACTCATGCTTTTTTGTCATCTTGGGTTGCATGGTTCGGATCCCCGTTGGACATCACTTCCGACAGGGGTCACAATTCGTTTTGGAAGTCTGGTCCACGATGGCCCAGAGCCTGGGGGTCAAAATTCACCGCACTACTGCATACAACCCCCAGGCTAACAGGTTATGCAAGCGTTTTCATAGGTTGCTTAAAGCAGCGATCAGAGCTTTGCTCACAGATGCAAATTGGGTTGACCGCCTGCCTTGTTTTTTTTTAGGGTTGCGCTCCGCACCTAAGGAGGATTTGGCAGCTTCCCCGGCAGATCTCATTTTTTCTCAGCCGTTACGGATCCCCAGAGAGTTTTTACCAGAAAACCCCGCACCCGAGGCTGATCCGCCCACGCAATTTTTGCACAGTACAGAGGCTTTTAACATACCGGGCCTGGCCCACCATTGTTTTCCCTGCACCTTCGTCCCAAAAAGCTTGCAGAATGCCAGTTTTGTTTTTGTCAGGCATGATGTGCACCAGACCCCGCTGCGTCCACCTTACGACAGACCGTTAGGGATGTTGGAACCTGGGGCGTTAAACCCCATCAAGAATCTATGTTGTATTGTCAAGAGGAAGATGAGAGACACCAGACCCAAGAATGCAGACGAGCTGAAGGTCACTATCAAAGCAACCTGGACCTTCATAACACCTCAGCAGTGCCACAGGCTCTGATCACCTACATGCCACGCCACACTGATACAGTAATTAATTCAAAAGGAACCCCGACCAAGTATTGAGTGTGTACATGGACATACTTTGCAGTCGGTCCATATTTGTATTAAAAAAATAATTTTATGTAATATTCAAATTTTTTGAGAAACTGAATTTGGTGTTTTCGTGGGCTGTAAGCCATAATCGTCAAAATTAAAATAAATAAACACTTGAAATATATCAGTCTCTGTGTAATGAATGTATATAATATATGGGTTTCACTTTCTGAAATGAGTGACAAAAAATATTGAACTTTTTTCATGATTATTCTAATTTTTTGAGACGTACCTGTATATGATGTTTTGAAGTCAAATGTTGACACGTTTGGTTTGTCTGGAGGCTGCTGATGGATTGAAGTCATTGACTTGGTGAATTTCGGTCATCTTATCCTGTCAGGTATAATGGGGAGCTGTAGCAGACTCTAAAGACATAATTCACCACAAAATGTGTTCATGTACACAATGATCTGTTTAGGCAGTTATAGTTGTGAAGTGACTATACGGTCGGGAGTCGGTCTCCTAGTATCACAATATCTGGCCGGGAAGTGCCTACAATTCGATTCTTTTTTTTTTATTCAATAGAAAATACACACAAATTACAAATATGCTAATAATACAAGTAAATGCCTCCTAATTTGGCTATTTGGTTAAAAAAAAATTAAAAATGCATATATCTATTTTCCATCAGGCGCGTCAGAGAACGCTTTGGGTCCTGCGCTCCCTGACAGCTCAGGCACTCGGCAGTTTGGGTGTTTCACACATACACATACACACTTCATTCATTCTCATTAACATGTTTTGGGGTTTTGTTCAATACACCATGGCCGGCTCCCAGTCGTTTAGTAATGGCCGTTATAGTTGTGCGCTCAGGCTTTCTCATCAGGCACCTCTCTAGGCAGCCGCTGAAGGACCTCAGTTTAGAGCTAGCGTTTTTAGCTGTTGCTTTGACACTGCCGCTGGAGAATAAAAAACGGCACGCCTGCTCATGCGAGAAAAGAGAGAAATTGCCAGTCTCATAACTTAATATTGTAGTGGCTGGTGAAATATATCCTCAGCAATTCTTCAATCCCCCTTGCCTTTCCCTTCATATGAAGCCGGCTGCATTTGAATTCTAACCACATCTCTTAGCTAAGCGACTCTTCCATTATGGCTCCCGTTTCCAGCAGGTTAAAACCATGATAAACGCCAGTGCTTACATACCTCTTATGATTTTTTTCCGCGTTTAAAGTACTTAACTCATGTTTCTGTCGGACAGTCACGCTTAGCGAGACACTGTTTGCTGACTGACTGGAAAACTTGCGTGAGCAGGGTGCTTCTAAACTCTGCGCGGATGACGGCCACGCGCGTTGTTCGTGTGCGCACTTGCGCAAAGTCATTGCTTCATATATTTTTATTAATAAAATCAGATCAGCTTGGCGGGGCGGTACGATTCTGGTGAGGCAAGCTGCCACGGAGAAATGTTACCAGAGGAATCCCTGACAAATAATTTGGTGCAATATCTGTAACAAAAGCATACCACTCTGTGTTCCCCTGCCATGTGTTTGTCGCTGCTGCTGCACCGGCCATGTGTGCCTCACCACTGTCACTCTCTGAGTCTGACTCCCTAGGCACAATGTCCGCTTGGTACGGCTCAAACCTATAAGGTCTGATGCCCCCATATTCATTGTCATCCCATTCTTCTGAACTATAATCATCTGAAGATTGGAGAACACAAACCAATTCCAGACTACATGTGCTGGAACCATCGTCGACGTTTTCAACTGCTTCCGTCCTGTGTGTACAATGGGCAGCCAAGCACTGTGTTCTCCCACTGACGTCACAACATGGCCGGGGGGTTTTCCAGCCACTGACACAATTGGTGACGTGGCACTCTTGGAGACGTCGGATATTCACGTGAAAACAAGCCTGTTTGACTTAGAACTACACAGACCCACGGTTCCAAGGTTGTCATAGCCAGGAGCGGCACTGGGGTTAAGCTCCCAGTGCTCATAAAATGCTCCTTATGGCGTGCGTCTCGAAAAGCCTCTGACAACTAAGTCCAACTCCTAGCCTGCCCGTGTGGTTTAGTCTCTAAGCCCGGCGGAACTGCTTTTACTAATAGGAGAAGGGGTGAGGGCGGATCTCTGGCGCCTTAAAACCAGATGCTTCGGGTAGATGGTGGCTCGTCAACCTGGGAAGGTAGCCCATCTAGGGGAAGGTAAACCCTGATTTCAAACCTCCGCTGCCTTGCGGCATACCCGGTCACGGGAAAGGCCTCGGGAGTCAACCCTGAAGAAAAATCCGGAGTCGGAGCCCCTAAGGCAGTTCTATGTTGTGCTCAACATCATTCTGGCAGCTCCTGCAACGGCGCTGGTGCCAAACTGTAGCAGCCCTGCTGTTCCTTTGGATTCATCAGTGACGTGGAGAGGGGGGACATGCTGCATGGGCAACATCTTGTCCTCCATATCTTCCTGCCCAGGCTTGAATCCTACCAACGCTCAACGCTGGAAGGTAGAACACCGGATCACTGGAGAGGACACTCCAGCTTCGCCTTTGGCGTAAACAAAACACAGGGAATGACAGTTACCGGTTATAAGCCACCGCTCAATTGGCGTAGAGCACGGCGCCAGGGGTTGTTCCCAACGGTGGGAGGGATCATCAGATCTCACTGGACAGCTACCGCCCGCCTCAAGCTAGGCAGCCCCCAGCCAATAAGGTGTTGTCCCGCCACAGCTTGCTTTCCTCATTGGGTGCATGGGGATGAGGAGAAGTCCGAACAGCAGACTGAGAACCTTCCCACCAGGCAAGACAATAAAACAAAAGAGACCAACTCTAAAACTGGGAACTTGGAACGTCCGCACTATGATGACAGGACTCGCTGCTAACCTCAAGGACATCAACGACACCAGGAAGACTGCCATCATCAATAATGAGCTGAAGAGACTGGGAGTGGATATCGCCAATCTCCAGGAAACACGGTTGGCTGACACAGGCACACTGAGAGAGAAGGACTACACGTTCTACTGGCAGGGAAAGGGCAGTGACGAACACAGGGAACACGGAGTGGGCTTCGCAATGAAGAACACCTTGCTGAAGATGGTGGAACCGGGCAGCACTGGATCTGCACGACTCCTCACCCTCCGCCTGAACACCACTCAAGGCCCAGTCACCCTCGTCAGTGTGTATGCCCCAACACAGACAGCCACACCAGAGGCAAAAGACGAGTTCTATGAGAATCTCGCAACAACTGTCAGGATTATCCCCAACTCTGAACAACTCATTCTCCTTGGAGACTTCAATGCCAGAGTGGGTGCTGACCACGACTCCTGGCCCTCCTGTCTTGGACCTTTTGGCGTGGGCAGAATGAACGACAATGGACAGCGGCTGCTCGAGTTCTGCACATATCACGATCTGTGCATCACAAACTCGTTCTTCAAGACCAAGCCCCAACACAAGGTTTCCTGGCAACATCCGCGCTCAAAGCACTGGCACCAGCTGGACTTGATCCTGACCAGGCGCACCTCACTGAAGAACGTGCTAATCACCCGTTCGTTTCAGAGTGCAGATTGCGACACAGACCATTCATTGGTGTGTTGCAAGGTCAAGCTGCAGCTGAAGAAATTCCATCGTGCTAGACAGCCTGGAAAGGCACGGATTGACACCAGCAAGATGGCTCAACTAGAACTTGTTGAGCAGTTTGCCTTCACCTTTGAGAAGGAACTTGGTGTAGCACAAGAAGGAGAATCTGCAAAGCAGAAGTGGGAAGAGCTGCGAAACACCATCCACCGCACAGCCTTGGCTACCTTTGGGAGGAAGACCTCGAAGTCACAGGACTGGTTTGATGCCAAGTTGACCGAGATGACCCACGTCATTGAAGCCAAGCGCTCAGCACTTGCTGAGTACAAGAAGTACCCAAACGAGAAGAATCTCCAGATTCTCAGGGCTGCGAGAAGCAAAGTTCAGCAGACTGCTCGGCGCTGTGCCAACGAGTACTGGACTCAGCTCAGCCAAGACATTCAAACCGCTGCCATAACAGGAAACATCCGTGGTATGTACGATGGCATCAAGAAAGCACTTGGTCCGGCTCAGAGCAAGACGGCCCCCCTCAAATCCTCCACTGGGGAGATGATCACAGAAAAGAACAAGCAGATGGAGAGATGGGTGGAACACTACTCCGACCTCTACTCCAGACAGAACACCATGACACCGTCAGCCCTTGATGCCATCGACTGCCTGCCATCCATGGATGAACTTGACGCTGAGCCAACCATCGATGAACTCAGCAAGGCCATTGATAGCTTGGCCGCTGGCAAGGCACCCGGCAACAACGGCATACCCTCTGACCTGATCAAGCACTGCAAGACCGCCCTACTGCTGCCATTGCATGACGTCCTCTGCCAGTGTTGGAAGGAAGGTGCCGTACCACAGGACATGAGGGACGCCAAGATCATCACCCTCTACAAAAACAAAGGGGAGAGAAGCGACTGCAACAACTACAGGGGCATCTCCCTCCTCAGCGTTGTTGGCAAAGTCTACGCACGAGTTGTTCTCGTTCATCTACAGAAGCTTGCCGAACGTGTCTACCCCGAGTCTCAGTGTGGCTTCCGCGCTGAGCAATCGACAGTAGACATGATATTCTCCATCTGCCAACTCCAGGAGAAATGCAGAGAACAGAACATGCCCCTGTACGTTGCCTTCATCGACCTCACCAAAGCGTTCGATCTGGTCAGCAGAGAGGGCCTTTTCAAGATCCTGCCAAACATAGGATGCCCACCAAAGTTGCAAAGCCTCATCGAATCGTTTCACACCAATATGCAGGGGATAGTGCAGCACGATGACAACGTCTCAGAGCCATTCAACATACGCAGCGGAGTGAAACAGGGCTGTGTACTTGCGCCAACCTTCTTTGGGATTTTCTTTGCTATGCTCCTGAGGCATGCATTCAGCACAGCAACAGAGGGAATCTGCCTGCACACAAGATCTGACGGCAGGCTTTTCAACCTCGCCCACCTGAAAGCCAGAACCAAAGTACGCGAGGCTCTAATCAGAGACATGCTGTTCGCAGACGACGCTGCAGTCGCAACCCACACACAGCAGGAGCTTCAGACCCTGATGGACCGCTTCTCCCAGGCATGCAAGGACTTCGGGCTTACCATCAGCCTGAAGAAGACTAACGTCTTGGCCCAAGGCACGGAAGCACCACCAACCATCACCATCGACGACTCCGAGCTGGAGGTCGTGAATCAGTTCACGTACCTGGGGTCCACGACCAGCAACAACCTCTCCCTTGATACAGAGATCAACAAGAGGATTGGAAAATCAGCCTTCACACTCGCTCGCCTCACCACACGAGTGTGGGAGAATCCCAAACTCTCTGTCAAGACGAAGATGGCAGTGTACAATGCCTGCGTCATCAGCACACTGCTCTATGGGAGTGAGACATGGACAACATATGCCCGGCAGGAAAAGAGACTGAACTCCTTCCACTTGCGCTGCATTCGCCACATCCTGGACATTTCCTGGCAGGACAAAGTGCCCAACACAGAAGTTCTGTCCCGCGCCGGCCTTCCCTCCATGTTCACTCTACTCAGGCAGCGCAGACTCCGCTGGCTAGGCCACGTTCACCGTATGGAGGATGGCAGAATCCCCAAAGACGTCCTCTACGGAGAACTGGCAACTGGCAGGAGAGACGTTGGCCGCCCACAGCTGCGCTTTAGAGACGTCTGCAAGAGAGACATGAAGGCCCTGGAGATCAACACAGAGTGCTGGGAGGACCTTGCAACGGACCGCTCCAAATGGAGAGGCACCCTGACCAGACAGCTCAAGGCGGGTGAAGAGAGACTGACTGCTGCAGCAGATGAAAAAAGGACCCGCAGGAAGAACCGCCACAGACCCAGCAGCACGGAGACCACCCACAAGTGCGACCTGTGTGACAGGGACTGCCATTCGTGCATCGGCCTGTTCAGCCACAGGCGGTGCTGTTCCAGCAGAGTAGACATTTAGGATTCTCTTCCATGGTCATCATAGACCGATGGAGGCCGACGACCTGTATATGATCAATAATTTTAAAAAAGGCAAAATATACAATAGTTTTGGCATTTCTGTGCACCCCCTCAAAAAATGCCATTTTGATTTATGTGAACACCCACATCACCAGAATCAGCTCATACCTGGCTGGCTCCTCCTCACCGCCAAATGTGCCAATCACATCAGCAACGCTTAGCTCACGTTTGTTTACGCAGTTGAAATGGCACCACAACAAATTTTTTTTAAAAAAATCAGTGTACTTGGAGGAAAAAAGTACTAAAAGAAAAGAGTCCAGCAACACAGACACAGACGCCAGTAAGAACACAAAGCAACTCCACCAGGTACAGCAGCTTTATCGCCCTGCCTGGGAGTTAAACCCTATGTTTAAGCACAGAAGCAGTGGTTATGAAAAGAGGTGCATTTCACTGTGTGGGTGGGTGTGTTTAAGTGTGACAATGCAAAAAGCAGTTGTTTCATTCAAATGGCTAAGCCTCTGTGTTTATTCCTCAGGTTACTGCAGTTCCATACATTTAAAATAGCTTTGTTTTTAAATCCACTATCCTAGCCTGTGATTTTTCAAGTTTAATTTCAAAGTGACAGTACGATATTTCTTCATTTCCCAAATGGCAACACTGTCTCCGCCTGCGGCAAATCGTGCACTAACATGGGAGATGTTTTTCCACAGATCTCTGTCCTGGGTGACCTGATTTAAGATATATAAGTTCATTTTAGACAATTCATAGATTTTAACAGCTCACACATGTCTTAATGAAATGCTGTGACATAGTTTGGTCAAATTTTCTATAATTATTTAATTGTTGCATAATTGTGAATCCTCTTTTGCAGCCTTTCTCAATAAAGCTGGTTTCAGTGCATGTCTCTTTAAATCTCTAAAAGTGCATTGAACCCCACCCTCTCTCTTACATCAATATTGCTAATCTTAGCTGGTTAGCTCCTAGCTTGAATCTAGAATGGTCAATGGCATTCACTTACATAGCACTTTTTCTCATCTCTAAATAACCAAAGCACTTTACAGATCCTGCTATCCACCCATTCCCAAACTGATGGATGCCGTGCTGCCATGCACAGGCCTGACCCACCAGCAGCAACTGGGGATTCAGTGTCTCACTGAAGGACACTTTGACATTGAATCCCTGATCTTCTGCTCAGTAGTCAACCACACTACACCTGCGCCACAGCCTAAATTTGGTTGAAAAGCTGTTTTTTTTTGTTTGTTTTTTTAATTCAAATAGTAGCCAACATCATCTAATCCCTTTTTGGGTTGTGTCAATGCACCTGGGCCAGCACTGTTGGGCAAGAGGAACAATACGTCTTGGACAGACCACAGCACCTGATATTCTTATGCAGTCTCCCATCCAAGTATTAACCAAGGTAGAGCCTGCTTAGTTTTCAAGAACAGCTGAGACCAGGGGTGTCTGGGGACATCCAGAACCCAAGGTAGGAACAGCAATAGAAAGACACAACATAGAGAGACATTTGTAAACCATGTATTCAAATTGTGTCTTTTAAGTGAATAGCACCAGCACTGGTTTCAGATTGTTCCAGATATTATGTAACAAGCATTTTGCCAAATGTCAACCTTTTTAAAAAAGCTGTTAAAAATATTCATTTTTATAACACACTTTTAACAAAGAGTCCCAGCGATTGTAAAAGTATATTTGACTTTTGAGAGACAGACCCCCACAACCATCATCAAATGTCAAAAACTATTTTGAGGATAAATTTGGGCCACATGCTGTGGACTAAATAGCCTAATTATTGGACTATTTTTTGCCCAATTTTCAACAACTTTTTTTTTTTTTTTTTTTACTAAATATGGTCTGTAGTAGATGGACTAAACAAAACCCAATTTTTAACTTCAATTTGTGGGCTAAATTAAGGGTTGCAACCCAAATTCAGAGTTGTCTGAGATTTTTCAAAAATACACCTATGGTATGGCTTTGAATAGGCCACATAATTTCTTTCTCTAGTTATCATGTTCACAAGGTAGGTGTAGATGTCACTGCCACCCATCTGCCTGGTGGGGTGATGACCAAAGCTACCTTAATGCATGGGCTAGGCTGGGCTGAAGCCAGGGGCCTATGAAGATTGTAGTGTTATTTAATTATAAGGTGATGAAGATTAATTAATTCATATTAAGAGGTGTATCGGGACCTGAGATTTACTCCGGGTCCACACACACCGGAAAACTTTGAGAGGAAACACTCGTGAAGGAGCACCAGTTCACTACTGTGAATGCTTTATTAATAATTAATCTTTGTACTTTCAATCGATCGGTCTCAAATATTCATGAATTCTACTGGGTGACTTTAGAAACAGGCACAGGAAAGAACAAAATCCCAACAAATTCTCTCTCTACAGTTTACAAATTTATTAATGTAACTCTGGTTAGATGACATTACCAATCAAAATAATTTGTGAGCAGGTGAAATGATCAACATTAGCCATACATTCATTTTAATTGATTATTGAGCAACAGAGTATAACCCCATTTGTAGAACCACGGAACTTTAGTGTGAATTTGTAACTATGATGAAGATGGGAGACTGTGAAATAACTTTAACTAGAATTTAAAGAAAATTGGATGCTAATTTATGAAGAAAATTATGAAACTAATGATATGAAAATGGACTTCTAAATTACTCTAAAATAAAATGGAATTTGATAAAAAGAAAAGTATTAATTCTCTCTAATTCTATAGCTCTGATCAGAGGTATGAACTGGTTTTAAACATGAAACAAATTGTGGCATACTTTAAGGCGAATGCACATCATTCAGCAGATGGAACACAGAGAATATGGCTCACGTGACTGTTGGTTTTCGTTGATTCCTTCCTCAGCTGCTGATGCCGTATGAAGGTTTATTTCAGGTGATAACAGAGTATATCCGCCAGCAGATATATCTTACAAAGTCCAGCGACAAACAGTTGGTGCTGAGATCAGGCGACGTGGGGCTTTGTCTTCTTTTTCGTTGGCCACGTAAAATAGTATGCCTGGCGGACAACACAAGGGGGTTTTCTTTGATCCCGCGGCTCACCTCCCAGGTCCAATTAAATTGGGGAAAGTTCAGTCTGATCAGAATTACAGGATCAGGGACAAAATTAATAAAATTCAAGCCACGAAATCCGAGTCTTTCAAATTTCATGGGTTTGGCAAAAATGGTTTCCAGTGTAGAAAAACAAACGGTCAGTCCCTTTAAAACACACGCACGGTGGATTTAGAAAACATTTAACAGGACAAAAATAGCAAAAAACGCCTGTAAACAGGAGTTTGACTCCATAAAATAGAAGGTTGAGCTCAAAAGAAGCAATTCCCAGACGTTAAAGGAAAAACATTAAAGGTAGGACACAGACTTTACACAAAGACACTCTTTCTCAACTCCTCCCTCCAACTGTCGAACAATGGCCGCTCTCGCCTTTAAAACTGAGGCAGCTTTTGTGGGCCAAACATAACTGGTGTAACGGATGCCAACTAGCACTGTTCGGCGTAGAACGTTAGTAAAACCTCTCTCCCGAAAAGCCTCATACAGTATCGGTAGCGCTGAGCTATCGGTCGGACCTTTAGCTCAGCGCGATCGTGCTGTGTCTCCCATGCTCGAACTGTGTAGTTGACTGGTAGGTCGCGGGTTCGTGTCCCAAGTGGGGCGAACTGCGCAGGATGATCTCAGTTACAATGGTGCCGTGACCCGGATGGGAGTGAGGTTTAAGGGGGAGAGTGTAACGGATGCCAACTAGCACTGTTCAGCGTAGAACGTTAGTAAAACCTCCCTCCCGGAAAGCCTCATACAGTATCGGTAGCGCTGAGCTATCGGTCGGACCTTTAGCTCAGCGCGATCGTGCTGTGTCTCCCATGCTCGAACTGTGTAGTTGACTGGTAGGTCGCGGATTCGTGTCCCAAGTGGGGCGAACTGCGCAGGATGATCTCAGTTACAATGGTGCCGTGACCCGGATGGGAGTGAGGTTTAAGGGGGAGAGTGTAACGGATGCCAACTAGCACTGTTCAGCGTAGAACGTTAGTAAAACCTCCCTCCCGGAAAGCCTCATACAGTATCGGTAGCGCTGAGCTATCGGTCGGACCTTTAGCTCAGCGCGATCGTGCTGTGTCTCCCATGCTCGAACTGTGTAGTTGACTGGTAGGTCGCGGGTTCATGTCCCGAGTGGGGCGAACTGCGCAGGATGATCTCAGTTACACTGGCATAGAAAAGAACCAACTGTCTCCCGTAGTGGGCGGGTTGAATGAACTTTAGGCCAATAGAAGAACAGTCCTTTGTATGTAACCAACCATTAAAAATGAAAGGGCTGTGGCCCAGCAGCGACTGGCTTGTGATTGGTGGAGCCAGCCAGATGACTTGGTATTTTTCAAACAGGATAGAACATATCTTAATACACTGAAAATTCATTAATATACTTATGTATATAGTGTAAGCTACTTCAGTGATTCATGCACTTTATAAACTTGCAATTTTATAATTAGCATGCAGCAGAATAAGGTTTCATTTAAACATTTCAAATGCACATCTTTAAAGTTCACAAATTAATAAACATTTCACCCATTATTCTCCAACACAGAATGGTATGTCAGAGTCCCGCTTGATCTCCTAGAGTGTCCTGAAACAGAAACTAATCTGAGAATTGAGAGTTCTTGTAAAAAGGTAGTCATTCATTCAATACAGTTCAGCTTGTAGGGGCACAAGTAAACATATTCCAGAGTCGTCCTCCAGGGGGTAATGTCGAACTGTGGATAATTCCTATTGACCATAAGATGCACTTCAGAGTCTGTCAACCTAATCCGTTCCTGGCACGGCTGAGGTTCTTATCGTGCCTTCTTAACAAAGGAATGT